>OZ005655.1:6573379-7773379 GCA_963930645.1 Salticus scenicus | reverse complement strand
AATTATGAGAATTAGAAGCTTTATTTACAGTAAGCTTAACAACTTTTAATGGTATAGCTCTGATATCTGTCGTCCTTGGGATTTTTGGATTTGGTGATCAAAAACGTAATGTGGAAATACACACGCCAGATGTATTTTTTTACAATACATATTGTAAGAAATACTGTTTTATATTCTTGATTGTTGTCTTAACATATACCTTATTAAAATAATCGTGATTTTTGAAAAGAATTAAATATGTTCGCCTGATAAATTGGCGATTGGCGATCATTTCTTTTTTTTTTCACTAAGGACGACAGATAACAAATCTGCTCCCTTTTAATTTTTCCCTTCCCCTTTTTACTAACCCCCCCTCCCCCCCTCCCGGCCATGCACTGACAATTCTGGCCTAACAACAGTAGTCATCATCAGACTCCAATAACTGCCGATGTATAGCATTCTATCACTGCAACACATAATACACACTCAAACACATACAAAGAAAAAAAAAAAAATAAAAAAAAAATATTTGTATATAAATGTAAATGAATAAACATTAGGGTGCTAATAAGCAAAAACTCAATGCATTGAAACATAAATATTTTAATTTTACTATTTATTAAATTATAAAACATTAATGATATTTAGATATAATACATAATGTTGTAATAAACATTAATTCCTGCTATATTAGTATTGATGATAATAACAATATACAATCTTAATTTTAAATGAACTTCATAAATAGGCAAACTTGTTTGAAGAACAATAGCAAATAATTACAAAAGTAAATTGTAGAAATTTAACTTTATATATAAATTATAGGGAGATTAATTTAGCCTTGAAACAAATAAAGAAACGTACATTAATGTATAATATACATGTTCATTTTCTTCGTGGTTGTTTTGAAAGCCCGGGTTCTTAAATTTCAATAGTCATCAGAAGTAGAAGGAAGGTGTGTCGTCCTCAAATTGTTCCTCTCCGTCTTGCAGTAATTATATAAGCTCTTAGAATAGCTTATCATCTTCTTCAGCCTCGTCCAATGATGAAATTAGTACAACATTTTCCTGTTGAGGATAAGAGTCCTTTTACTATACCAGTTTCACTGAGTATTTTATAGCCAACATTTTGGAAGCAAACTGCTTTCTTGTTGGCAGCGTCGGCTATTAAAACATCTTCACCATATTTTTTGCAAAGGCGATATGTAACCGTTCTGATGCCAAGACGAAAACCACCCTCTATTTTATTCATCAAATACTTTATAAGACTGGCACTCCTCCGAGTCGTTTTCAGGGTAGGTGTAAATTGATCCCATTGCCTCATCAGTGTTACTAGCAGGGTAGTATCCTCGTTTCATCTCACTTTTAGGCCTCCAGTGCAGTTTTTGATGACAAAACCTGTGATACCCAACATTTATAGCAACTAAACCTTTTACATTTCCGATGCATTCAAGTACTTTCTTTCTTCTCTCATTCCCACGATTTTCGGCACCATTTACAATTGTTTCTTTCACACCCAGTTTCATAGCATGGTGTATAAAATTTCTTTCATGCTCAGGAAGTCGTTCCTATTTTTGAAAGAAATCTTCAAGTATCCCCTCTCCACACAAGAAACACTGATCTTTAAAACTGAAACCTTCAGTTCTTGATGGAAGATATGGAGCCGCACTGTTTGGACCAGCTCCATCACCAGTTGTATGACGCCGTACATATGCTGCAATCCTTCGCTCATTTATGTATCGTTTGTAACAGACATTGTGAATTCTTACTTGTTTTAGGTTCTTCAAAGAACACTAATGTTCTTCATTTTGACGTTTTGCATTGCACTTTTACAGATTTTTTGTATACCTTTCTCCTTCAGAATCTTTACATCACCTTTATTCAAACTAATTTCGAAAATAAAACAAACACTCTGGTTATTGTAATAGGAAACTCTCACGGGTTGAAACAGTACGTTCGCACGTTCGAATTGAACTGAATAACATAGATAGATGTTCAGGTTCAGCCGAGACAGCGTACTACAGGATGAGAAGAGGCGGGAGGAAAGGGAGAGCTTTTTAATTGAAAGGGGGGGGGGGGGTAGTTTTTTTTTTTTTTTAAATATTTTCTTTGCTACGAAGCAGATGTCATTTCCTAAGGTCAGACAGCTGAATATGCCTCTTCCTATCTTTCCGTTTTCTAATAAACGTTTATGCACCGACCCATTTCTTTGAGTTGTATTTTATTACCTTGAGAAAAAATGCCGACTTTCAAGAGGCTGTAACATGCTTGCTATTAGTACTACAAAAAAGTTGTAATGAAGAAAATTGTAGGAAATTTAATCTTCTTTAAACTTTATAATAGAAAAATATCGCTAAATTTAGCCATTTCTGAGATATTTCAAAAAAAGCCAAAAAAGTAGTAAATTTTCGAGGTTTTTCAGCCGACAAAAATTCTCCCGGGGTCTTTCATGTTGGATAACTCGTTTTTTTCATACTGACACTAATATGTACGAATTAAAAAAGAAAAATCTTCTACCCCACCTTTTGCTAGGTAAGCCCTTTTTTACGTACCTATTGACTGGACTACATATAATAATGAAGCATATCTCCATTTTAGTGTTTTTAAAAAGTCAATTATATTTAGAAAAAAAGAAAGTGCTTCAGTATTAGATAAAATCCTTATTACCCAACATCCCAGTAGCAGAAATTTTTCTGTGAATCTGCTACAGCTATTTGGGCATTAGAAAATAATCTGCAGCATAATTTCAGAATAAGTTACAGAAAAAAAAAAAAAAAAGTTACTGGATTCAGTAATCATATTTTTATCACAAGTTTGCATTTATCTAATGTTATTAATCTGATAGATATGTTAAATCATTGTAGTTCTAAAATTTTGATTACATATAGCTAGTTAAAAAGTTGGCATTAGCCACATTATCCTTTATATTCTATAAAAACTATCTTTGTTTATGATTTTGTTTGTACTGACTTTAGTAAAATAATTGTAGTAAGAGACTCTAAACTCTAAACATTGAAATTAATGCAGCTTTCTAAAATTTTCTGGTTCCTACATAAATAGATGGAGGGATATTAAGACATATAAACTTTCTTTTATAGACAATTACAGCTTGTTTGTCATTACCATCTGTACATTTTAATTGCATTTTGCTCACCATCTCAATGTCTGAGCCCCAACATTTACAGAAATCTTCTGATACTGGAATTGAAACTGCATATTTAAGTAACTTAATAAGTAAACAGCTATTTTCTTTGTCACCACACTAAAAGACTTTTCGTAAAAAACCTGTGATCCTTTCAGATCCACTTTCTTCTTCTATAGTGCTAGCGATCCATTTACAAAAATACTGGTATTCAAACAAAAATGTGTCAAGATCATCAAACTTTGAAATTGCTGCAAATTCTTGTGTATATTCAAAGAAGCAATAACAAAAATTACATGAGTAGTGAGTGATAATGAACAATTCTACCTCTCAACAGGTTCTAAAATTTAATGAAGCAAGTTTAAATAGAATATTGACAGTTAGGCTGCATACAGAGAAAGATTGGGAATCACAACACTTCTGCAGGAAGTTTCATTAGCGATCGGTACCAAATGGTAATGGGGTGGGGGATTATCAAAAAATTATATGAATGAGAGATATTGAACAATTCTACTTCTTTATAGGTTCTAGAATCTAATAAAGCAAGTTTAAAATGAACATTGACATTTATGCTGTGGATGGAAAAAGATTGGAAATCAGAATGCTTCTGTGAAGCATTTGATTACTGATTGTTACTATAGGGTGGAGGTGGGAGGAGGGAATATAACAAATATACAAGTGAGAGATATTGAACAATTCTACTTTTTTTATAGGTTCTGGTATCTAAGTAATTAAGTATAAAAAGAATATTGAGATTTGTGTTGCGGATGGAGAAAGATTTGAAATCACAGGAATTTCATGAGCTGTTTTATTGCCGATCGTTAGCGGGGGGGGGGGGGGGGGGGGGGGGAGGGCGGCACAAAAAATTACATGCATGAGAGATATTGAACGATTTTACTTCTTTATAGATTCCAGAATCTAATAAAGTGTGTTTTTAATGAATATTGACATTTATGCTGTGGATGGAGAAAGATTAAAAATTACAACACTTTTGTGGAATGTTGGATCACCAAACATTATTGGGAGGGGGTGGGGGGGGGGGGGAGACTAAAACAAATATGAGTGAGATATTCAACAATTCTACTTTTTTATAGGTTCTGGAATCTAATTAATTAAGTTAAAAAGAATATTGACATTCATTTTGCTGATGGGGAAAAAAATTCAAAATTACAAAGATTCTGCGATCTGTTTGATTGCCGATCGTTAATAGGTGTAAGGGGGGGGGGTCACAAAAGATTACATGAGTGAGAGATATTGAACAGTTCTACCTCTTTATAGGTTCTAGAATTTAATATGTTTAAAATTAATATTGACAATTATGCTGTGGATGGAAAAAGATGGAAAATCACAATATTTTCTGCCAAAATCGGGAGATTTGGAATCCTTGCATAATGCTGATTTAGAAATAATCTGCAGACTAAAAAAAAATCTGCGATGCACATCACGTGTCTCGCATTTTTTGCTATGGTGGGCCATCATAGAAACTGGAATGCCCACTAGTGGGCAGTAAGAAATGATCATCCATCATGACTACCATCGATCAAGATTATGGAAGACCAACCTGCTGCTCTCAGGCCAACTGTGGGCCCACCATGCACTCTTTGATAACACATCAGAAACTAATAAATTTGTTCTGACTTTTTGGAATGAAAATGCCAGTTATGGTAGAGCTATCATGGTGATTATTATCAAGTATCACAAAGTCCAAACTTGGTATTCTGAATGTGTATGATATAGGGATGCTACACTAAGCTTTTCGTTGAGATGAACCAAATGGTTCATGTACACAAGAGAATTCAAATACATTACGCCTATGGGGGAAATTGCAGGTAAGTAGAGTTTAACATCTGTAGACTGCACTAAACCAAATGAAATGGATATATATTCTTTATATGCATAAAAACATGTATCATGTAGAATATGGTAGGGTAATCATTCACTGTTCGTTTACAGGGCTACACAAAAGTAGTTGATTATAGTGCGACAATAGCTGAAAATTGATGGAAGTGTATTTCAGGTTGTGCCATGTAATTACTATAGGATTATATTTAGGTGCACCATGTGGTTTGTACATAATCTTCAAAAGATATACAGGACTGCAAATATTTAAGTGATAACATTCTTTTTTATTGTTAGTGGAAGTGCTTTGATATGATATTTTACTATGTCCAGAAAAGCTGCTCAGGAATTGAAATAAATTCCTCATAGACATATGGTATATAATGTATATTTTTAAGCTGAATATTCATCGCTTGTTTTTTAATATTTACACGTTTTGGGACTTCCTGATTACCTAAGTCAAGTTTTTTAACGTTTGATCTTTGCCTGTCTCTGTTAGAGTAACTTAAAAATGAATAATTTTAGGAGATCCAAATGTTGTATTTCAAAATTAATATAAGTTTGTTGTTGGAAAAGTTCAATCAAGATTCATAAGTTTCAAGAAATGTTGCATGTGAAAATTGTCTGAATAATTTTAAATGAACTTTTAATTTAAAAAATAGATTTAAATTCTCTATAAATGTAAGTGCAGTAATGAAGTGGGGGGGTTGAGGGGGCAGTATCCCCCCTCACACAGAACTAATTATCATATAAAGCTCTTTCGAAGCCTAATTTGAATTGTTTTAATATAGGTTTTCCTAACAGAGACCATTATCTTAACCCCTTAATCTCGAACCTGTATTTATAGTAGTAAATTTCAGGGTAAGAGAAAGTCGTGTGAGTGACACACCAGACTATTTTAATTCAAATCATACCAAATCATGACTCTACTGTAATTATGATTTAAAATAAATAATAATGTGCAATGCTATTTCAACCTAAATTTTCTAAAAATTTTGCAACTGGGGGAAAATTAAAAAAATTCATATTTAAAACATTAAAATTGCAATTACAATGAACAATTTCAGTTGTTTCACTGAATCGGTTTTTAGGAGTATTTCATTAAATTGTTATAAACAATTTCAATTGAAATTAAAAACATACTTACTTGCTGAGTTGCTGTCTTAAAGTTTTTATCTGTTCATTCTTTGATGCTAAAATTTGTTTCATATTTTTGAATGCTCCTGTTTGACTAAATTTCAGTTCTAGTTCCTGATAATATGAAATAAACATTCATAATAAATGTATTTTACATAATTATCTCATTAAAGTCTATATTTAAAATTAAAACATACTTTGAGCATTTAAAAAATTAATTAATGAAGTTAAATTCAAAACTGAAAACTCATTATTGGTATTACTAAAAAAAAATCAGGAATTTTATTGATTTTTGGCAAAAAAAAAATCACACACCTTCAGGAATCAGTTTAAGAAAAAAAAAGGTGGGGGGGAGGGAGATTTTAAAAATATTAGAACAAAATAACTGTATTTTAGTACTCAAAAGTTTATCAAGATTTACAAACGATCAGTTTTTTTTCAATTTAAAGACTTATCTCTAGATGAAATTCTTTTAATGCTGCATATGTAAGGAACAGGGTCTTCCTCATGGTTTTCAATGAAGATTAAGTTACGACAAAAATTAGCAGGACGGCAACAAATTGGGTAAAATCAATAATGTTTGTGATCACCCTGCCTCGTTAATTAAAGGAAATGATCTGTAACTTTAGGATATGTTGATACAGACACAGTACAATTTGCGGATTAATTTGTGTGACGATAGCATGTTAAATAACAGAGATATAAGCATTTATTTTGAAACTAAAAGAAAATTCAGCATGTTTTTTATTTATAATATACAGAGTTTTAAATGAAAATTATTCCAACTTTCAGATAAATGGAAAAAACACTTTTGAAACAATATACTGCATTAAGAGTACAAATATCTTCAATATCTCATGAAATATGAACATTTTTATGAAAACATTTTCACTGCACAGTGCGAAAGATAGAAAATGTTTTTCATAAAAATGCTCATATATCATGAGATATTTAAGATATTTATATTCTGATTGCAGTATATTGTTTCAAAATGTTTTTTCAATGTATCTGACAGTCAGACTAACTTTTGTTTAAAATTCTGTATATTATAAATAAAAAACATGCTGATTTTTTCTTTTTTTTTTTTTAAGTTTAAAAATAAATGTTTATATCTCCATTATTTGACATGCTATTGTCACATAAAATCATCCACAAGTTGTACTGAGTCTATATTAACATATCCTAAAGTTACTGATCATTTCTTCACTCAACGATGTTAGATATGTAACCATAACTGTATATCTATATGTAACTATGTCAAGTATGCTTAACTGTAACTTATTATTTAAGATAATAAGATGTAACCGCCACTGTGTGGCAACAGTCAGACTGCAGCTGCTCTTCAATAAAGAAATAATATATAACATGGTGCAGCCGAGCGTCTAACCAGAACTGTTCCAAAATTAATTTTTGAATAAATCCTGAATGGATTCTTTAAAAGTTCCAAGATGTTTGGACCTCTCCGGTAATATCGCTGAAGCATGGTGAAAGTTTTGACAGAACTTTGAAATTTATTTAAAGGCAGGAGGCCATACGGAGAAAGATGACAACGTCAAAGTAGCAATATTATTAAATTGCATTGGTGAAGATGCTGTCAAACTCTATAATACATTTTACCTAACTGATGAGCGGAGAAATACCTTAGCGGATGTCCTGAATGCATTTGAGAACTATGCAAATCCACGCAGAAATGCTGTGATTGAACGCTATGTATTTAATAGCAGAATTTAAGAACAGTTCAAAAATTTTTATGAGTTTCTAACAGATTTAAGAAAACTAATAAAATTCTGTGAATATTGAAATTTATCTGACAGTATAATTTGGGATCGTATTGTCATTGGAACGAAAGAAAAACAGCTACAAGAATGTCTATTACAAGAATCATATCTAACACTACAAAAGATGATTGACATTTGCCGAGCAGCAGAATTAAGTAAAAAACAATCAGAAGTAATACAGCGGATATCTGAAGTAAATATTCTGAATGAAATGACTACTGTTGCTAGGGAAAAATAAACAAGCAAAAAATAAGACTTTGAACTATTCAGCGTCGCAGACGTAGACAGCTGCTGGAAGTGAAAATTTAAAAAAAAAAAGATTTATTTGTGTAAAAAGTGTAATTACAAACATACTAGAGGAAAGTGTCCGGCACTCGGAAAAAAATGTAAAATATGTAATAAATTAAATCACTTCACTAGTGGGTGCAAGAATAAGTTTAACTCCAAGAGGGTTAATAATATGGAAAAATTTATTTTTGTCGATTCAGTGCTGTGTGCAATCAAGTTGGATACAACCATTACAGGTAGGAAATAAAATCTTATCAGTTAAATTACATACTGGTTTGTGCGTAAATATAATACATAATGATTTACTTAAATCATTAAAATGTAATTATTCCATAACTCATACTGAGATTATTTTAGAAGCATATGGAGGAACCATACTTAAACCCCTAGGTATAGTTAACTTAAGAGTGTAAAATGAATAGTTATACTAAATATCTAGATTTTATTGTTGTAAACTTTCTAAATATAAATACAGAATAAATCTATATCTTTTAGCTTTAGCTCCTCTTATTTCTGCACCAATAAAATCGAGGTTCCTTTTCAAAAATGAGAATATGAAAAGAGCATCTATTTTCGGCAGATTATCCGATTGCTCTTTTACAAATCCAAAATCGACATTATACAAATAAAAATAGAAAAAAAATTATATAAGATTATAGTATAGTTATGGAAGGTTTAAGTTATTTCTTACAAAAGGTAAAAACTTTAAAAAATAAAACATAAAATACAGATTAGAACAGAGCGAACAAAAAGAAAGCAATAGGTAAAAGAATGTAAACATTCACACTTTGTGAACTGTGACGTCAAACCCATCTAATGGAGTATTTTCAGATCACGTGGTTTTGTTTTGGTTTTTAGCGATTTTAAAATGTTAATTAAAAGTTAATTTAATTAACATTTACGATTTTAACGATTGTTATTTCGTTTTTTGTTTTATTTTTACGATTTTAACTGGATTGTTCGGATTCTCAAGATTGAGTTTATCGACTACAATTTTAAAAAAGGTGTTTTCCTCCCGAGTGCAACTTCCCCATTGCTGAAATACAAGATCGATTGTTTTAGATATATATATATATATATATATATATATATATATATAAAAGGGTAAAATTTTAAGTTGTAATATTTTAAAATTCCCACTTTATTTTGCTTTGTCACCAGTTAGTGAGTGAAATTTTTCAAGTAAAGAATACACATACATTAAAAAAAAAAAAAAAAAAGTGAAAAAGTGATGAACAAGCAAAAAAAATCTATTGACTACTGACTAGTAATTTACAATTCCAATTTTCTGTTTAATACACTGCATTTTTCAATTAATGCTTTTACATGTAGTGCAGCATTCACTGAATATTTTTAAATGATAAATTATAACAGAATAAATTTAATTTTAATATCTACACTGATAAATTTATTGTTTGCATTCAGTTTAATGCATACAACAATATCAAAATATGAATTTTACAATAACTAATTAACATTAACATTACATTACCATTTAAATACAGGATTAAAAAATGATCTGATTTTGAACCATAATATTCCTTAAAGAAAACATACAAAAATAATAAAACAAAGTAAAAAAAAAAAATTCAAAATTTTCACCAGTGGCATTACAAATGTTCTATGTGTAAAATCCATCTAAAACATCAAGACAATAGCTACATTTCAAGAAAATTCTATATTCCGCAAGATTATGGTATTTATTGATGGATGCTACTGCTTCTACCCTGTGTTTTAAGTCCTCAATGTGTGTAGGTAACATTGGTACAGTTTGTTTTGTATAGGATATTAGCAGCAGTACAATCCACCAATACTATCATCGTGCAGAAAATGTGGGACAAATTTAGATATTGTCTTAATGTTACATATGCTCGTGGAGGTAGACACAGAGAACAATTATAATACTATAAAAAAAAAATTATGATTTAATATTGGGACGTTATATATCATCATCAATTTCAGCCTTTATCATAAACAGGGTTCATGAAATATGACCACCTGTCACCATTGGCGACCAATATATTTTAACTGGTGACTATGTTTTCAATTTTAAGGAAATACTTTTTTTTACTTTAACACTGTGGTGAAAAAATTGGTCCGAGACAGAGGCATATTTAGGAGGATGGGAATACGGGCTATAACCCAGGGCGGCAAAATATGGGGGGGGGGGGGGGCATGTCCTTTGAAAATATCAAACAATACTAGTGGATAATTTAGGATAAATAGAAAAATAAATTTGTGAACTACTTTTTAATAACTTTATAAGGAAATCACTGAATGCCTATGGAAGGGAGAGGGGTGATAATTAAATAAAAGAAAGATAATGTTTTACTATCAGAGTTCGATCAAGCCAAAACTGGGCTTAGGAGCTAATTTTGCTGTCAGAAGTAAAATTCTCCTGAAGTGCTATTTTCAAGAGCATTATTGTATAATTTAAAATTTCTCGTACTGTAAACGAAATTTCGGGCTCTTAAGGAAAGGTCCAGTCTGCCCATGTGTTAATCAGGCCCTGTATTTGCTAAATTAAATTTCTTCTTTCATTCCTAATTTTTTAAAGATTCTCTTAACAAATGAAGTAAAAAATCAGTTGCAAGTAAAAATTGAATATTGTCTGCTTTATTTAACCTCATGTGTCTCATGATAAAACAATTTTTAGATATTTACTTTAATTAAGGTTAAAATGTCTGCAGATAAAACAGAAAAATCATATGCAGATAAAATTAAAAAATCTTCTGCACTTCCGAATATTTCTTTTGTCTTATTTCTTTAAAAACTGTGTTGCTATTTCATGCCATTTCCAGCAAGAAATAGGAGCAACATTAAAAATATCATTTTCTAGGTAAAGTAGAGGTGAGTTTATTCTAAGTTAATTTAATTATCTGAGTAATTTTGTTCTTTTAGAATAGATTTTATTTTTTATTTATTTGTTCAACTAATTTTATTTTGAAGCTGAAAAATGCCTAATATATTTGGTAAATATTCATTTGTATTCTTTTTTTAGTACTTTCCAACAAGGTTGAAAAGTGTTCAGGACTTCGGATTGTCGGTCTGTTCGCTCTTTAACTTCCTTAAATATCCATGGAATTTTTTGAAACTGATATATGTTATTTACGTTCACTATCGGATGTTCTCCATTGAAAATGGAGTAAATTCCATAACTGATTTTTGTACAAGTGTACTCGAAAGTATTCCAGAACATTGCGTTCTATGAGAGGTATTTCTGTAAAGCATAGTTTAATACCTTTAATTTACACAAATATTAATGAAATTGAAATATATTATTCAAGTTCACTATCAGATGTTTTCTGTTGAAAATAAAGGGAAAAGGGAAAATCACCAGTAGTTTCGTACTGGGACACCCGAAAGTATGGTTTTTATGCATAGAATTTTATTTTCTAAATTCAAATGAATTTCAAAATTGAAAAAGAAAAAAAAAAAAAAAAAGGCAAGGAGGATATTTTTTACTGGCTACCAGAAATATTTCTTGGCAACCAGTTTTTTTAACTTTCGATTATATAATGTAAACTTGGCTTTGTAATTTTTCTTTTAAGTTAGATATTCTGATTATTAACATTTAATAACAACAATTAATAACTTATAGTCCATTTAGTCATGTATCTAACATCTAGTCCTGTGGAACAGCATCACTTGACACAATGTATCAATCCTTTGGAGGGTCTTTCTAATGTCTTTTTCCATACTGAACTGTCTGTACATGTAAATAAGCAAAAACTTCCAGATTATTTAAGACAACTGGCTCTTGAAAAAAATACTACTATTCCATCGTATGCTGTTCAGGTGTACACTGATGGTAGTAAAAATGATAGTGATAGTGCAGACAGTGGAATTTACATCAAGTTACAAAATCAAGAAGTAAGGATTCAGAGAAGGAATCCTAACTACTGCCCTGTCTTTCATAGCGAATTAATAGCCATAGATGAAGGTCTTGATTCTCTTGGACCACTTAGTGACGGCAAGGAAATCTGGATTCTCTCAGTCAGTAGAAGCTCTATTCAACACTTGGCCAATTGGCATAGTGTGAGAGACGATACAGGAGTAAATATTCTTAAAAAGTTGAAGCGCCTCTCCTAGCCTCATCAGATTCACCTACAGTAGATTCCCTCCCATGTTGATATCAAGGGCAATGAGATTGCTGACACCCTTGCCAAGGCTGGTGCTAGGAAAGCCTTCATGTCTTCTTCGCCTCTCACCTTTATGAAGCTTTTTTCAGTGGTCAAGAACCAAAATAAATCCTCTTGGCATGTTCCTCCAGTGCACCACTGGTATCTAAGAAACTGGCTGGGTGACTCTCTGGCACTTGTAACAGGCAAGATCAAACCACCCTCACTCAATTTCTCAGTAGATCTTTGACATTTTAGGTGGTTCCAAGTGTTTTGAAGTCTGTGCCAAGTGTTCTATTGAACAGGCTTCCCCTGATCATAATCTTGAGTGCCTGGGGCTTTCTAGGCAGGATCTTACAGACAATCCTCTATTGGTTCTAGACTTCTTTAGGATGCCCAATTTCATGGAACTGATTTAGCCCTGTTAGTCTTTGGGGATGAGCAACAACAACACAATTAATAAGAAATTTTTAAGTTCATTTAACTAAATATTTAAATTATTACAAATATGTGTACATATTATGTAATGCTTACTTTCTCTGCGAGTTGCAGTTGTGATTGAACTTCTAACAGTCTTTGCTTAGTGTCCATCAGATCAGACTCCAGATGCTGTTGAGTAAAGGCACTTTCACACATAGTCTGGAATAAGAAAAGAAAAAATACAAAATAATAAACCTCTATATAAAGTGCCAAAATGTTTATCATAATGCTAATAGTTTTGACTCATCATTTATCTGCTCACAGAAGCTCATATTCATGTACAAATATAGTTTATGGGATAAATAGAATATAAGAATATATTTACAGTTTCTAATTCTTTCTTGACTTCTAGCATCTCATCCTCTAAATGTTTTAAATCTTTTTCAACAATATCAACCTATTTAATAAAAAGAGAAAACAAATAAAAGAGAACATCAATTTACTTTTAAAATAAAGCAGAAATCAACAACTTTTGAACAACTTATGGAATAACAATTTGATTAATTTCTTTAGAAATCGACCTATTACAATCATTTAGTTATCGTGACAACAATTTTTTCATTATATATCTATTTATGTATAATGGAAAATTTGTCATCACAATAACTACTGAAATAGTGAGCCAAATTGAACAAAAGTTGGACAGTGGACTTATCTTAAAATAGCCTTGATAAGTTTGCTAACAAAGTTGCTCTGCTATTTTGTTTCCAAGAGGCAACCACTTGAAAATTTCAAATTCACATTATAAAAATTGTATTTAAATCTAGATTTGCTTAAATTTTGATGCATAAATAGCCAATATGAGGGTCTACAGTAAGTTTATCAATGAACTTGATCTTACCATTTTGTTTCAAAATGACAGCTTAAAATAAGGGGGCCACTTGAAATTAGAATGCCACTTGAAAATCTGTCATCATGATAATTTTTTAGCCAAAGTTAAATAAATGACTTATCGTACAAAATTCTTGGATGTGTTTTCTGGGCAAATTACTCTGCCATTTTAATGTATACATAGTGCATAAATGTGTTTCCACTAAGATTATTAATGAACTTGGTCTGCCATCTTGTTTCAAAATGGTGGCCACTTGAAAATTTATCATCCTGATTTTTTTTTTTTTTTTTTTTACTATCATTTAAATTGTTTTACATCTTTTTCATAACTGAGATGCTGTCCTTTTGCTCAAATTAAAATACTGTAATGATTTAGGCACATTTTCCCTTTTATTCCACTTATACCATATAATTGCTTTATAATGTAATAAATGAAATAATAAATAAGTTTTAAAATCCATAAGCAAATCAAGCATTCAATTTAGGTTTCTTCCTACATACACATTAACTCTAAGCATATCTATCAACAGTGGCGGATCCAGAACATCACTTTTAGGAGAGGCTAAGATTTTTGGAGATGTTATTCCAGATCAATGAAAAATTTACAATCGTAATATTAGTGTGCATTCCATAGATATATTAGACTGCATTAAGAAATTGTTGCAATAATTTATTTATAATTATTACATGGTGAAAATTTGAAAGATTTATTTTTAAAAAAATTTAATAATACATGTGCACATGCATGCATGTAATACATTAAAGGGAGCTGCAACTAAAAACATAAAATGTAACTAAGGTGTCTATAAAGGGGGGGGGGGGATAATATATATATATATATTTTTTTAAGACAATCCCATGTAACATATACATGCAATAGTGCTTACTCATGGAATTTGCACATAGATATGATTTGACGTCATGATTTCTACAAAATAAAAGTATTGAAATGTGAGTTGGGAACATCCCATAGTAAATTTGAATAACGTATATAAATTTCAAGAAATTCCGTGAATATTTATGGAAGTTAGAGAGCTCACAGGCAGACGGACAGAAAGACAGACATATAGACTAATTCGTATCATAATCTCTCTTAAACATCATTAGAAAGTGTGATAAATGATTAATACAAACGACAATTAAATTCTAGCAATTTCCAATTATAGCCATTAATGTAACTAAATTTTTTTGTGCTAGTGACCCTGTAAATCTTAATGCTAAACATATTACATTCTATAGACAGCTTTTTTTGTTCATATGTATTGTTAATGTCAATTTCATTATAATTTGAGTGAAATAAAATGTTAAAATATGATTTGTGGAAATACTTCTACTGGGATTGGGATGCAATGCTTTAAAATTCTTAGTAGTGTCCCTGTAGACAAACCAAAGGCAGTATTTATCCCATTTTCAATAGGGAAAATCCCATAATGAACTTGAAGAATATATATCAGTTTCAGGGAGTTAGATCGGAGAGAGACGAACAAATAGACAAACGAAAATCATAAACACTTTTCAACTATGTTGAAAAACGTTACAAAAAAAAAAAAAAAAAGAAATACAGTGAAACCTTCGTAAGAAAGCTATACACGATGACATAAAAAAATAGCCCTTTAAATAAGTCACCTTTTTCTAGAAGAAGTCATTCAGAAAATCATCATTCAGGCAAAAATTATTATAAATGAAGTGGATTCAATTATTCAAATTTACATTCTTTGTCTATCCTGCTTTGTAATGCATCATTAATATTAGTTTTAATTTTAAATGCTTTTTTGCAGTAATTTTGTTTCTAGGAATTCTTTTATGTTCTAGATTAAATTAATCAACTTAATAGCATTTCTGAATGAATAAGTGGTCATTATTAAGCCCACTGAAAACTCTTGGTAAAAATATAGGTTTCGCTTATAATTTTCAATCTAAACTATGTATAATATCATTTCAGAAAATTTTGGAGTGGAAGGCTGAGTTTGTATACCAACTATGTGAAAAATACCAGAGCCAGGAATCGAACCTGGGCCTTCCACTTTACGTGCAGATGCTCAAACCATTGAGTTACCCTGGATGATTAGCAGCTAGGCATTTCTCACATAACATTCATTGGCAATGATATGATTAATAATGTCACTTGATATAGCTGTGTTTACAGACTCGGTGACTTTACCAACGAATGTTATGTGAGAAATGCCTAGCTGGTAATCAGCCAGGGTAGCTCAATGGTTTGAGCATCCGCACGTAAAGCGGAAGGCCCGGGTTCGATTCCCGGCTCTGGTATTTTTCACATAGCTGGTATAAAAAATCAGCCTTCCACTCCAAAATTTTCTGAAATGAACTTCAAGGGTTGATGAATAAATTTCTAAATTAAATTAAAATTTTGTGGTCTATCGGAGTTGGGCCATGATTAATAATGTCACTTGATATAGCTGTGTTTACAGACTCGATGACTTTGCCAACGAATGTTATGTGAGAAATGCCCAGCTGGTAACCAGCCAGGGTAGCTCAATGGTTTGAGCATCTGCACGTAAAGTGGAAGGCCCAGGTTCAATTCCCGGCTCTGGTATTTTTCACATAGTTGGTATTTTTTTTTTTTTTTTTTTTTTTTTAAATCAGCCTTCCACTCCAAAATTTTTTGAAATGAACTTTCAGGGTTGATGAATAAATTTCTAAATTAAATATGTATAATATTTTAATTTTGCTATTTAAATTCATCACTACTCCAGTATTACCAGACTTAGCAACTTTTTTATTCAGTAATTACCAGTAATTTTCAAAAGTGATAATTGATATATATAACAGAGATATGCATTTGTACATGGGCATTGAATCAAGGTAAATCAGTATTAAAGACAAAAAGAAATTTTGGGAGCGAGAAAAATTTACCCTTATAAGATGTGGTTCTTAAATATAGGTGGACTTTCAGAGAGTTTTTTTAATGCTGATGTTTACTAAAATACAACAGATGATTATTTAAATTGATTTTACTGAAAATGTTATTCAATCATTCCAATATGAATTTGTTTTCCCTTAATGACAAGTTTTGTGAATGTCAATGCTTTTAGGGGGTGGATCTACCTCTATCAACATTCAATCCAAGCACAGCTATTAATCAAAATTAGACTAAAAATCAATGATAATAGTTACAGATTAAATTTGAAAATAATAGCAATAAAAGGTCTAATACAATATCAAAAAAGAAGATATAAAACTAACCTTTCTTTCTTTCCATTCCTGCAGTTCATTTTGGGCTTGAATTAAGCTCTCTGATAAAGCAGATTTTTGTTCAAGAATTTCAATTGTCTAAAGTAACATAATATAAAAACATTCTTTAAAATCTTGTAGATGCTAGTTTTCTTTCTTTCTTTCTTTTTTTTTTTTTTTTTTTTTTTTTTTTGTATGTGTGTGTGCGTTAAGAAAAAATGAACTATATAAATATAAGCATGCTGTAAATATTTTAAAAATCATAAAATATTCCACATAAAAAACGGAAGACGCTTTTATAATTAAAATAATAAAAAAGTCAGTTAAAAATGCTTTTAACAAAAAAATTACTTGTTATAAATCCTTCTCAATATCCAAATCAATAAGAAGTAAATATTTACGTTTCACATGAATTTCAAGAAATCACAGCAATTTTACACCTCAAACTACACTATTCTTTAAAATAAATAAACAGAGAGAGAGAAAGAGAGAGAACACAACAGAAAATGATTATACTTACACTTACAATTAAGGTTTTTGGTTTTTATTTAATCAAAATATTAAAGCAAGGTTGTATTTATTAATTTTCAAATTTATAAATTTATTTATTTCCTTTATTAATCATAATGGTCTATCATAATAGACTGATCTCCTTTTTTTTCAGAGTTCTACTATAGAAACTTTTGGAATTAAACCAAGTATTTTCCTTTTATGATACCAAACTTAAACAACACATGTTTTATAATGGTATATATATATAAACAAATCTAAGCCAGAAATTGTGCCTGGGTCCACTGTTTAACCTGTCCACAGTGGCGTAGCGTGCAGGGGGCAAGGGGTGTGCTTGCCCCGGGCACAAAATTTTAGGGGGCGCCAAATACTGCTTTTCTAAAAACTAAAAATTATCATTGTGATAAATTTCTGAATTTTTACAATTTTATTAGACCCTTCTAAAATTATCTCTGGCTAACCATAGGTTTCTTGATGAAAATGAAAAAAATTATGTGCATCATAGCTTTAAATTATTCCCCCTGTGATTATTATAATGTGGGCGCGTACTTTAAATGAACTCTCCTCTCATTTTTACATCTTATATTCATAAATTGGCCGAGCACTGTTGTCAAAGTTTCTACTGGACGTTGAGCTCTACGCCTCTATACATTCATAGTATGGCAATGACTGTAAGCGGCCCTTCTTATTTCGTGTCCATAAAGCGCTAATATACTGATCAATATAACAAAAGCCTACTTTATAGTCAAATACTGGACCCTTTGCGTCTGTAATTTGTTAGTTCAGAAATTCATATAAAAGGATCATCATCTGCCGGTTGTTAACAAGATGATTGCTGAAAAGAGACGCTGAAATTTCCAAATCCATAAATGGGTAGTTTTTCACAATCAGATTTTGATAGCGACATTCTTTATCATTTTTATTTATTAATATAAATAAACATTTCTACTAAAAATTGACCAAAGAAAAAAAATACTAAAAACCTTATGTATAAAATTTGATACAGTTTCATTCCATAGGTGCTAAATTATATAACTATCACAAAATCCAGAAGAGCACGATACAACAGCACCACCTTTTGAGCGATTGCAAATAAATTTCATATTATTATTATTTTTTTAATAATAAATATTGTACAGATAAATTTTGTCATGATTCTAAACAATAGATACGACTATAATAAAAAAAAAAGGCAGAGTTTGTCTTAGTGTATAAGGTTCCAGGAACTTCAGAACAAGCTGCAAATACAAGGTCTTTAAATTATTCACACTTTGTTGTAGATGATCTTTGGTGTTTGAAAGCAAGGCCGATTGACAATGACCTGGATGAGAGGCCCTCTATGAAGGTGTTTCTAAGGGAACTTAGTCTTTATATATGCAAGTGTCAGAGAAAACCACATAAAACTCCGAATAGTTAGGTCGACGACCGCGACTTGAAATCAAATCCGTTACTTCCTGTCTACCAGTTTCGAGAGTAGAACCACTTAGCTACTGGTGGGGCCTCCTTCTGCTGTAGAAATAATGGAAAAGGCTGAGAAGGTTCTGCGTAATTTTCGAGTCTTAACTATTAAGTATTCTGTAACATAGTACTGATCAGAAAAAAAAAATACTGATATCGATAATACAGGTTTGCGATGAGATGTGATGTGTTTCTAGATGCTGATTAAGAAAAGAATATTCAAAAATTTCCATCCCATACGGTTTTGGACAGATTTTTTTTTTGACAGAAATGAGTTTAAAACTCTACTTTTTCAACTCCCATCTCACTTACTTCCCTAAAAATCTAGACGATGTGAGTGAAGGAAGAGAGGCATTTCCTTAAGTCATCGAGAAATATAAAGGGGGTATCAGAGTCGATGGAATGTTAATATATTAGCAGATTATTGTTGAATGATGCATAGAGATTGCCCTCACAAACGAAAAAAAATTAAACGAGCTTCGATCTCAAGAAACTGAGATATTTAAAAGACAATGTGTAAATAATAGCCTTTTTTAATGCATTTTACACGCAAAGAGTTTCTATACTGTTATAGCCTCTATGTCAGTTCTTCATAGTATTATCCTTACTTTGTGAATAGTATATTTTATTCGGGAAAAACTTAAAACGTTTAGTAACCAAGCAACTAAAAAAAAAAGTCAACAGAAATTAATACACTTTATGAGTCATTAGGTTTTCTGTAAGTTCAAACTTCGTTAGATGTACAAAATTGCTCGATATATCCAGCATTTATGTTTCAAATATTTTGACTTAAACGTCATACTTATGACATTTTGTTAGACGACTTATCACTTTATTTAAAGAAGTCTATTCAGAATTGAGTATTTCTACGAGGATACTTTTAAATTTATTACCCTGAATAGCTGAATAAAAGCTTCAAAAAAGTTAAATTAACGTTATGTTATTGTTTTATTATCAATTCCCTTAAGAATTACTATTAACAATGCAAGATGATAGAAGCTTTTAAAAATTAAATTAATAAAATACCTATAAACGATCAACGACGATCAAAGAAAGATTAACTGACAGTATCAATATTTCCAACTGAAAAAGATTTACATATTTTGACAGTGTAATTTATGTAATGATTCAGCTATAATTCTAACTGTATGGAAATAACTTATTTGTTTTATAAGGTACTTTTTTTTTCTTTTCTTACTATTTGGAAACTTTTTTATTCATAGATAACAAAGATGTAATTTTTTATAATTATGAAAAAGGAAAGTATTGACGACTGAAAAGGAAGTAATTGTATTTTATGAACAAATTGCGAATTTATAAATAGCTTTTGAATCATTTATATATATAGTTTTTTTCTCTGTATATATTTAACTCCATAATCTCGGATGAAAGCCACTAATATCCGAGAAGGTCTTCTGTCGAAGCTAGGAGAAAGGAAGTGCCCGATTCGAACTCGGGTCGTACTCGCCAACTTAGTAGTTCTAATTTTTTCGTGGTTTTCACTGAAACTTGCGAGAATGCGGGATAGGATCTCTTAGAAAGACAGCCCCTTGACGGCAATCTATGCAGGCCTAGGATTCTTACACAGTCAGTTTGCTTTAACACTTACACCATCACCGAAAGGAGAGAGGCGCATAATTTTGGACTGCCCCGGGCGCTCCAAACCTACACTACGCTACTGCCTGTCCCTGCCCTACTTTTGAAGTTGAACTGAAATTTGACTTTTTCATCAAAAATGGTTATGGTTCTGTGGGCTAAGACCGATTAACTGCACTAGGATTCTAAGCCTATAAGTGGAAAGTCCTCTTCACCAAAAATGGATTTTTTACATTGAGTTAAAATTCAGTTCATAACCCTTCCTTGTCATTTCTCAATAATGAAATTTGAAAATATTACGAAACATGTCCTTATTTGCAGGAAAAAAAAAATAAAATAAATTTTACAACTTTTAAATGAATGAATAATGATATACAGGTCAGAGGTCAACTGGGTTAGCTCAATGTTAAAATTAATACAACTTTTTCATCAACAATATGTTACGCATATGGGACATTCATTGTAAAAGTAAATTATCTCCTTGGAAATTGATTTTGAAATAATGAGCTTTTTTCAAATTTATGCGTTGGAAAAAAAGTCAAGATTCAGTAAGTATTATCGATTTTTGTGTTTAATACAAATCATATAGTTATAAGAATTTATAAATTATATTAAAAATAATTTGAAGTAGCTTAGAAACTTCATTTTTATAATGAATGTTTAGAAGTTTTAGTTTTCTGTGAAAAACATGTAATGTGATTTATGGTATTTTAGTGCAATTATTGGAGTTTTTCTTTTTTATAATGAAAGATGTGACAAAATGTGATACAATTAAGGAAAAATATATATATTTAAAAAATATGGAGTTACACGACTTTTACAATGAGCCGTCTATATATATAACTAGCAGGCTTTGCCCGCTTCGCTGGTCATTATATTGAAATGATTTCTCAAAATACCATATCAAAATAATAATTTAAAAAAAAAATCATTAAAATCAGTCAAAATCTAAGGTAACTTTCTCGCTACCTTCGGTAGTGGTTTTCCCACACGCCACACTTCGAGTCTGGAGAAACAATGCCTTTGGTAGTGCCTTGCCTGCATTTTACTCCCGCTTCCCCGCGAGTAAAGTGGGAAGATTTGCAAAATCACATCATAGTGCATATTAAGTACATTTAATCAAAACCCACACACCAAAATTTGCCATTCAAAGGTAATTTGGAGCACATTTAAGCTTGAAAACATGTTTTTGCCCCGCCCGCCCCTAAGAGGGGTGTAGGAGTAATTTTACAAAATCAAATTTATAGTTCATGTTGCATGCACGTGCATAACCGACGCATTAAAAAATTGAGATCCCGAGATTATTTGAGGCAGAGTTATGATTTAAAACATGTTTTTTAGCCCCACCCCCTGTGTTTTTTTAGCCTCATTCTTAAAGGAAAGAAGGGGGAGGAAATTTTGCAAAAACACATTATGTTATCAGTTAGGTACATATAACTGACCCACACATCAAAAAGGTCCTTCCTAAGATAATTTACTGCAGAGTTACGCATAAATACATGTTTTTGCCCCCTAAGGGGCGGAAGGGTGTAATTTCACAAAATCACTTTGTAGTGTATGTTGAATATGTATAAGCAGTCCACACATCAAAAATTGCCATTTTATGATAATTTTGAACAAAGTTATGTGTAGAAACATGTTTTTTACACACCAACCCTTAAAAGAAGGGGAGGGAGTGATAACACGGAATCCCTTTGTAGTTTGTGTGTGTTGAGAACGCATAACCAATTGACATATCAAAAAATCGCTTTCCTGATATAATTTGGAGCAGAGTTACATTTTAAAACGTGTTTTTACCCCCCCCCCCCCCCCGCCTTTAAAGGGAGGAAAGAGGAAATTTAATTTCACGAAATCCCTTTATAATGCGTGTTGGGAAAGCATAACCAGCCCACGCATAAAAAATCGCCTAAGATAGTTGAGAGCAGAGTTGTGCATGGAAAAAGGATTTCCTGCACCCCACCCCCAAGGGGGATATGGTGAAATTTTACAAAATCCTTTTGCAGTGTGTGTCTTGAATATGCATAACCAATCTATAGATCAAAAAATCGCTATCCTGGAATAATTTGGAGCACAGTAACTCTTATAAGCGTGTTTCTGCCCCCTCCCCGCCCTTAAAAGGGAAGAGGGAGAAATTTTGTTAATTCCCTTTATAGTGCATGTTGGGAACGCATAAACAACCCACACATAAAATTTAATCTTACCGAGATAATTTGAAGCAGTGTTATGCTTGGAAACGTGTTTATTACCCCCCTGCCCTTAAAGTGGGAGAGGGGGGGGAGGGAGAAATTTCGTAAAATTCCTTTATAGTCGTGTTGGGAATGCATAAACAACCCACACATAAAATTTAATCTTATTGAGATAATTTGAAGCAAAGTTATGCTTCGAAACGTGTTTATTCCCCCCTACCCCCAAGGGGGGAAAGGGTGAGCTTTCGCAAAATCCCTTTACAATGGGTGTTGGACACACGTAAATAAGCCACACACTAAAATTGTGGCCATAGCTCCTATAGATTTCCACGGACGAATTTAGCGCTAAAAGAGGGGGGGTCGAATTTGCCCCCTCATAACTCTCCCCTAATATTGAAAATTGGAAAAAATCAAGAGTAAGTTTTTGGAAATATCCTCAAGAAGACTCTTGGCAATTTTCTATACATTTGGGCTATTATTGGTAGAGTTTTACTCGAAAACCCGTATTTTGCTAAATTTGCCCCCCGAAAATAGTTTTTACCCCCCCCCCTTAAAAGTCCAAAACTCAAATCACAGAAAATGCTTTTATTGCACTCAAGTCTAGTCTCTCTCTCTGCAATTTCTTCACCGTGAAGCTATTTGGAGCCGAATCATGCTTATAAGGGGGGTTTTGCCTTCTGCCCCCCCAGGGGGAGCGGGGGATATTTTGCAAAATCCCGCCTTAAGAGCGGACAATACCTAATCTCGCCGGCAGCCTTCGCCCATGTTATTCTATGGGAAAATTTGTTTACATAATTACTCATTACCTAATGAATATTTTTCAATTCTGTTTTCACATTTAGAAAATTCATAAGCGTTAAATTAGTACTTGTTTTCCAAAAATTGATTTTTTTAAATTTTAGTATTTCATTTTGCGATTAGAAAATGAGAAAAATGCATTTTGTGAAAAATCGCATTTTTGAACTCAAAATTAAAATGTAAAAATTAAAAAAAATGAATTTTTCAAAAATGAGTACTCATTTAATGGTTATGAATTTTCTGACTGCGAAAACAGAATTTTAAAATATTCATTAGGTAATGTGTAATTGTAGCAACAAATTTTCCCATAGAATAACATGGGCAAAGGCTGCCGGCGAGATTAGGTATTGTCCCCTCTTAATGGGCGTCAGTGTCCTAAAACCAACGTGCTCACCAAAATTTGCGAGTCTATCTCCCATAGAATTGCCACGACTGTGTTGAATCAGTGAATCAGGGATTTTACTCTTTTATTCCCCACCCCCAAAGGGGTAAAGGGTAGGCTTTCACAAAATCCCGTTACAATGGGTGTTTTATACACGTAAATAAGCCACACACTAAAATTTGTGACCTCAGCTCCTATAGATTTCTACGGACGAAATTAGTGCTAAAAGGGGGGGGTTGTCGAATTTGCCCCCTCGTAACTCACCCCCCCAAAGTCGAAAATCGGAAAAAATCAAAAATGAGTTTTTGCAAATACCTTCAAGAAGATGTTTGAAGATTTTTTTTTTTTATCTTTGAGCTATTACTGCTAGAATTTTACTTGAAAATCCATATATTGCTAAATTCCCCCCCCCCCCGAAAATCCTTTTTTACCCCCTTTCCCCCCTTAAAAATCCAAAATTCCAAAATTGCAGAAAATGATTTTTTTGTATTCAAGTCTAGTCTCCTCATCTGCAATTTCTTCACTGTGAAGTAATTTGGAGCCGAGTTATGCTTACAAAGGTGTTTTTGCCTTCTGCACCTCCGAAAATCATTTTCACCCCCTTCCCCTGTTAAAAATCAAAAATTCCAAAATCGCAGAAAACGATTTTTTTTGTATTCAAGTCTAGTCTCCCCATCTGCAATTTCTTCACTGTGAAGTAATTTGGTGCCGAGTTATACTTATAAATGTGTTTTTGCCTTATGCGACGCCGAAAATCTCATTTTTACTCCCTACACCCCCCCCCCCCATTAAAAATCAAAAATTCCAAAATCGCAGAAAATGATTTTTTTGTATTTGCCTAGTCTCCCCATCTGCAATTTCTTCACCGTGAAGTAATTTGGAGTGGAGTTATACTTATAAAGGTGGTTTTTGCCTTCTGCCCCCCCCCCAGGGAGGAACGGGGGGATATTTCGCAAAATCCCATCTTAGTGAGCATCAGGGTCCTAAAATCAACCTGCTCACCAAAAATTGTGACTCTATCTCCCATAGGATCGCCACAGCCGTGTTGAGTCAGTGAGTGAATCAGTGAGTGAATAAGTGAGTTTACTCTTTTATATACATAGATTATGTCAAGCAATAGATAACTGAATATGTATGAACTAATATTTCATATGACTGGCTATTAAATTTTATAAATTCTTGTCATAGGTCATATGTAGTACTTGAAGAATTTAACATATGAGTATTTATAGATATTTTATTTCTGTAGAAGTTTATAACACTGAAATTATTTAAACTATATAAGTGCATAAAATTTTTTTTCAAACCAAATGATTAGATTTAATTTATTTGAATATCACAATAAAATCATTAGTAAAATTCATTTAATTTATTAATTTTTCTCTCAGCACAAAGATATAATGTAATAGTTTACAGGTATTTAAAAAGAGAAAAAAGTAATTCTTATTTAATTTTAATGAAAATTTATATTATTAAATTTATGTTATTACATATATATAAACAAATTAATATAAGTTAGATTATAATTAAAAACATTATAAAATGCTTAACTAGTGAATGGATGTGAAAAATATATTAAGTCTATAGAATTTTACAAGAAATATGTAAGCAAACAAAGAAATTAAATAAAGTTTAATTATTAACAATTTAATATTGAGGTAAATGCTTACATGACTCTCAACCTCCTTCAACTTTTGCAATAGTTTTTTGTTTTCCTCTTTAAGACGATCAATTTCCTAAAGGATATACATAACAATAAGCAAATTTATGCCATGTTTATTATAATGAATTACACATAAAATTATGATATTTAAATATTATAAAAGAAGAAAAATATGAGGGCTGTTGACAGGATTGTCGTGGTAAGATTTTGATTTAGTGACATAAGCCTATATTTATTTAGTACAATAGATGTCCACTCTGTCTTTTTTTTAACCTAAATCAGATTTTTTTTTTTTTTTTATGCCTTCTTCCTTAAATTTCATATATTATTATTAATTATTCACAAAACATTAGAAGTGTTTGATTTCTTTAATGTTTTCTTTCCCAGCAAGGGTTAGCAGCAGAAGCTGATTTTCTGAAAAATTTACAAGTTGTCATATTGATTTCCAATCATAAAAAATCTTTAATCCTTGGTTTTCATCAACATACATGAAAATGCTTCTGATAACTTCTTAAAATTAAAATAATAAAAACTAAAGGCCTACTTTGAAGTTTCTTGAGACCTTTCGTCGCAGATCCATGACATCACCAGAACAGCCTCATTGTGCTGTCGGCGACGAAACTTGTTCTTCTCTTCTTCACAATCCTCAGATCAACTGGCTCATTTTTGTTGCAATTGCGACTATTCTTTTAAATTTTCAATGGTTTCATGATTTAGAGTGTAAATATGATTTTCATAATTATCTAATTTTTTAATATTATCAAAGTCTATTTTTATTTTGGTACTTTTTATAAATTTTAGAGCCATAGCTATTTTATTAAATTTGATGTCAGTTTTATATTTTTTTTATCGTATTTCTTATTTTTCTCTTTGTCATGCCGATATAACTACTCTCTTCATTATCTTCAGTTATATTTTTGATTTCATATATACCTGGCATTTCTAAAAGGTCTGATAATTTTGAACTAAGTCTTAGTTAATTTTTTTAATTCTTTTTTTTAAGAAGAAAAAATGCCATTTCAGCAAAAATTCCTGTTCTCTATGCTCTGCAGATTACTGGAGAAAAGAAAGGGACAAATTAAAAAAACTTGATGAAAGAATGAGATAAATTACATAAGGATGAAAATCCGAAATTTAAAGTAGAAATGTTGAATGATGAAGAGTGAAACAAGAAATGGCAAATATCAAATGAAAAAAAAAAAGCAAATAGAAAAACGAAATGTCATATAGAAAAAGATGATTCATAAACTTATCAAGCAAAATATTGAATTATTTCAATTGTTATCAAAAAATTAAAAGCAATGAGGTTAATCAATTATTAACCTTCCAGCAGGCACGCAAATGTTTTTGCACGAGCTGGTGCATGTCGTATTTTTTACAACAGAATACATTTTTCCCGTTTACGCTGTTAAAAATGCGATATATATCACCATACTAACATGAGATTGATTAGAAAATAATTTTTACATATCACTGGAAAAAATCAACTTTAATAACAGTTGAAAACAGAAAAAATATATAGAAACAATAAGAGCCTCAAATAAAATAAAAAATGTTGCAGCTAAACACAACATAAATATTCTCATCAAACCAAATCCGAACATTTTTCAATTAATTAGAAGCAATAAAGACTCCCATTAACCTATTGGAAACAGCTGGTGTATATAAAATCCCCTATACTGACAGTAACAGTAAAGATATGTGTTATATCGGTAAAACAAAAATAAAAACACGCATAAAAAAGCATTGTCATGATATCTCTACCGGAAAAATAACCACAGCTTTAACGCAAGTAAATAAAAATGACACTGTAAATATAAAGTTTGAGGATGTAAGAAAAATTGCAAATTATCAAAATCATAGCTATGCCGCGTTTAGAAAGTCAATAGAAATTTTATCTCATCATAATTCTTGTAATGGCAACGATGGGGCACTACTCGATCGTCAGTGGCGCCGAGTGTTTAAAGGTGGTGAAGACCAGAAGAAACAACAGTCTCGTCAAACTTCGTGCACCGTACCTACCAGTGAAAAAGCTGGGGCGCCCCATACAAAAGTAGTTCGGCAGTAAAAGCAACATGAAGAGTTAAAGGTTGTATGTTTTAATTATGTATTATTGTCTTTTTAGATTCTGATAAGGTTTTTTTTTTTTTTTTTGGGGGGGGGGGGGGGGAGGAAACATGACAAGTTTCTGCTATTTTGTTGGAAGAAAAATTTTGTTGGAAAAAAAGAAGCTTTATAAAGACTCTGGGAAGAAAAAAGTTGATTTAAGCAACAATAAAAAAAAATATGAGTCTATGAACTAAATGCACATTTCAAACCAAAAGAAAAGTTTGTGAACATAAAAAAGTCAATTTTTATGGAAAAGAAATACATATATCTAGGTAAAAATACACACAATAACATGCAGATGACATAAAAACAAGGTTACAAGAGTCTTGTTTAAAATATTTGAAAATACAAAAATTTTGCCCAAGAGGAATCTCTATTGCAATTTACTTAAAAAAAAAATCAGCACAATTGCAGCATGTGCAATTGTTCCTACATTTTATTTTATTTATTTTTACCTGTGAAGGGTCGTACTTAATCATTTTCATTTAAATATAATTTAATTGAAGCTTATTTAAACTAACTAAAGTTAAAAACTAACTAAAGTTAATTGCTACATTTGAGCTTCAGTTTTGAAAGCTGCTTTTGTATGCCTCCCCCCCCCCCCGAATCATCAGCACTTGTCCTGGTGGTCTGTGATGCTGTTTTGTGGTGTTTCTTCCTTCTTCTTTCTACTCTCCGATTTCTTTTCGAGTGGATGGCGGATGGTGCCATAGTCTGTTTAAGCCAGCCTTTGATTTGTTGCCATTGAACAGTTTATAATTTTCTATGATTTCAACAGTTTCTCATAAAAATGTGTATTTGGAGTTATTATAGTTAGCAATTTTTGTTCTTTCATCAAAATTAATATTAATATTCTCTTCCTGATATGTTTTTTGCTAGAGAAGTGGTGATTTTATTGTTTTTATGTTCTTTTAACCTGGTATTAATTTTTCTTTTTGACATTCCAATGTAACATCCTTCACTGTTGTTTGGGTAGTAAACGGAATTTTGTCAGCTGTCTTGATGTCTCCGGGGGGACAGGGTCTTTGTCACTATGGATGACCTGATAAATATTAAGATTGGGTTTAATGGGTATATTTATATAGCAGCATTTTTAATTTTAATTGAGGCTACTTGATCATAGGGTATCAAAAAAGTAAATTTAGTGGTATTTTTTGGTGTTTGGGAATATAAATCAAGATTGTGGTTCTTTTTCTATAGAGTTTATCAATGAGATTTTTAGGGTAACCTGCCAGTTCTTTAATAAATTTCAGATTGGTAATAAAAAAAGTGGGGTAGTAAAAATTAAGATTGTGCGGTTTATGTTGGCTTGTATGGCATTAATTTTATATTTCTAAGGGGTTTTGCTATTGTTATTTATAATTTCTTGACTGAAGGTTGTTTTTCAGTAAACTGCTGTATTTATACTATTTTCAAGACGTTTAATTTTTACATCTAAGTAGTTGATTTCATTATTGTTAAATTTAATGTTACTATTAAATTGGTTTAAAATATTTAAAATTTCATTAAAATTCACATATTCTTCCATTAACATTTAAATATTTTAAATCAGCTTGATAGTAACATTAAATTTGCCAGCAAGACCAAAAACAATATCGAAATCAACTACTTAGATGTAAAAATTAAACATTTTGAAAATAGTATAAATACAACAGTTAAACAAAAACCAACTTGCAGTAAAGAAATCATATATAACAATAGCAAAACCCCTTGTAAATGTAAAATTAACGCCATACAACTTGACACAAACTACGCAATCTTAATTTGTACTAACCCCACCGATCTCAAAAACGAACTTAAATTTATTAAATTTGATCATCCAGGCAGATTACCCTAAAAATCATGTTGATAAACTCTATAGAAAAAAAAACTGCAATCTTGATTATATTCCCAAACACCAAAAAATACAGGTGAAATGTGCTTTACGAGACTGCTTGGCGTCATGTTTCCGATCGTCGATAAAGATGTCAACCTTGGCACCCTCAGCGGTTATATCTGTCATTGAATGATCAATATATGAAATGTGGTAATCTCAGCAGGATGTTTTGAAGCTGTGTGATTTTTGCTCATCTGGTTGTTGCAAAACGAAACTTCATGCAAATAATAATAGGAGACTTGGCGTTGGAATATTAAAACCCGAATAAACTACTACATGAGAAATGCCAAAGAAAAATGTTTGAGATGCATACAGCTGTTTCGGTAGCCTTAAGTGTACCATCTTCAGTGCAAAAAGAATTCTGAATCTGGAGAAGTGCTCGTATATATAGGAGAGGGACCGAATTTAGTTCAACCAGTAGGATTACGGAAAAGGTGGGGAGTGTGGCCAATAGGAATTTAGGAATGTGTAGCTGTGTAAACAATAGAAAAATTAAGAAAATGTGGACTGAATGTAAATTTTCCAACAATCAGACAAATAGGGAATTGTGATTTTGCTGTTCCCTATTTGTCTGATTGTTGGAAAATTTACATTCAGTCCACATTTTCTTAATTTTTCTATTGTTTACACAGCTACACATTCCTAAATTCCTATTGGCCACACTCCCCACCTTTTCCGTAATCCTATTGGTTGAACTAAATTTGGTCCCTCTCCTATATATACGAGCACTTCTCCAGATTCAGAATTCTTTTTGCACTGAAGAAGGTACTCTTAAGGCTACCGAAACAGCTGTATGCATCTCAAACATTTTTCTTTGGCATTTCTCACGTAGTAGTTTATTTGGGTTTTGAAATTTCATGCATTTTAAAGATTTATGGATTTTTGCAGGTGAGGTATTTAATGATATTTATTTTTATGTACTTATTATAGCTCGCTGCAAAATGAAATTTTGTGAGTTTTAAAAGTTCATGCAGATTGCAGGTGAGGTATTTAGTGATTTTTTTGGGGGGGGGGAGATGTGCATATTACTGATAGCTGCAAAATGAAATTTTGTGCATTTTAAAGATTCATGCAGATTGCAGATGAGGTATTTAATGATGTCTTTTTTGGTTTTCATGTATGTGGAGCGTACAGATGTGCGTATTACTGATCACTGCAGAATGAAATTTTGTGCATTTTAAAGGTGCATACAGATTGCAGGTGAGATATTTAGTGATTTTTTTTTTTTTTTTTTTTTTGTTTTGTTTTCATGTACGTCAAGCGTACAGACGTATGTATTACTGATTGCTGCAAAACAAAATTTTGTGTGTTTTAAAGATTCATGCAGATTGCGAGTGAGATATTTAGGGGGTTTTTTTTTTTTGGTTTTCATGTATGCGGAGCATACAGACATACGTACTACTGATCGCTGTGAAACGAAATTTTGTGCATTTTAAAGATTCATGCAGATTGCGGGTGAGGTATTTAGTGATTTTTTTTGTTTTTGTTTTCATGTACGTGATGTGTACAGATATACAGTCGGCAGTAAAAGTATCTGAGCACTAGCCAATAATCCCAATGTCAAAAAAGTACAGTTAATAATGTTTTGTTATAGAAATTCTTGTCGAATCATGTTCTTAGACTGACTAAGAATAACAAAGCAGTATTAAGTGCACTTTTTTGAGACAGGGATTATTGCTAGAGGTTGGATACTTTTGTTGCCGACTGTACATATCACTGATTGCTGCAAAATGAAATTCCAGACCATCGGCAATTACCCATAGCGCAGTACTAGTGTGACGTTATAAATCCAACTTACCTATGTAAGTTGGTATGGTTGCAGTTTATTTGATATGGTTCGTATGTTTTTTCTTTTTTTATTTTGACAACAGTAGACCGTTTGGACATTTGTTCCACTTGTGGCAGACGTTTGTATTTGAGTTGGTCACTTTTTTTATGTAAAATGGTTATTTATTGGCTTTATAGAATGCAGTATTTATGTTGAATATAGCAAAAAAAGGTGTGTAATAGTGTTTGAAATGGTGTTAATTTGGTTACTGTACATGGTTATTTTGAAATTTTGACAAAGAATTAATTCTTTGTTTTTCCAAGGATAGTGGTGTTTTCTACAAAAATTCGGTAACGGGTAAGTTAAAAAAACCTTGTTTTTTATTTATATATTTATTTGTTATGTTCATTGAGTTATTTATGTTATTTAAACTTATTTTAAAGAAAAGGATAATTGACTATAACAAACTTTTCAAGTACACCCCGGCGATGTAAACAACGAGGTTTCCTCCTGAAGAACGGCGTAGAGAAAATTACTTAGCTCTGAAGATGGACACGAAGTGTCCGAAATTAATAGCTAGTAGATAAAAAGGATTTTATAAGGTATTTGAAAAGTTTGTTATTTATGTTATTTTTGTTTTGTAATATTTAATATTTGTTAGTTTTAGTTAATGAAAATTGTGCAATTTTTTAAAATTTGTATTTTCCTTTATTGAAGTTTTTGAAAAGCTACTTTTTATGTTTTATTTTTAGGTAGTTGCTTTAAAACACGTAAAATTGGCTTTTTGAAAAAGTTGTGGAGCAAAGCTGCAAAACTGTGCGAAATTTGGCGATTTTGAAAAAAGTCACCAAGCAGTCTCGTAAAGCACATTTTTCCCAAAAATGCCACTAAAATTTACTTTTTGATACCCTACGATAAAGGAGCCTCAATTAAAATTAAAAATGCAGCTAAAAAATTTAATAAAAACATATCCATTAAAACCAGCCCTAATATTTATCAGGTCATCTGTAGTGACAAAGATCCTGTTCCTCCTCTCGAGACAGCTGGCATTTACAAAATTCTGTTTTACTATCCAAACAATAGTGAAGCATGTTACATAGGTGTCAAAAAGAAAAATTAATACCAGGTTAAAAGAACATAAAAACAATATAAAGTATGGAAAAAATCACCACTGCTCTCGCTAAAACGTATCAAGAAAAGAATATTATTAATATTAATAATTTTGATGAAACAATGAAAAGCGCCAACTATAATAACTCCAAATACGTATTTTTACGCGATACTTTTGAAATAATAGAAAATTACAAATCTTGCAGTGGCAACAAATCAAAGGCTGGCTCAGACTGACTATGGCACCATCTACTTGAAGAGAAATTTGTGGGTAGAAAGAAGAAACAAAAAAAAAAAAAAGGCAACGTCACAGACCATCAGGACAAGTGCTGATGATAGAGGCAGGCCCTCCCTCACAAAAGCAGCTGTACCATTGTCCAAAACTGAAGCTATAAGTAAGGTTTTTTTTTAAACTTTAGAATCATCTTGACTTAAAATGATTGTTGGATGTTTTGCAACTAGACATTTGCTTGCAAAGTTATTGTTTATCCTCAGTTTTTAAGACTACCTGTAAGAGCATAACTGTATTTATGAAATGTAGATGTAACAACAATAAAATATAATCAATATGTGTTTGGAGGAAAAGTCAAAATAATTTCCAGCAAGAATAAAAAGTAACTAAGATAAGAATCGAACATGGGTCCTGAAGTTGTGATTAGATAATTGAAATAATAAGCTGAAGACCTACGTTCAATTCCTAGCCTGGTTATTTTTCACTCCTGTTAAACATATTTGCTTTTTCATGCACCCCCCCCCCCCCCCCACAAAAAAAAAAAATTGGCTAAATGAAATGCACTTAAAATAAAAAATGCAGACTGAACCCTATAAAAACAACATTTTAAAAGTTAATTTTCTCTTTTTTTCTTTTAAGTAACAGAAAATTAAAATTAAATACCATTTGCAATAGCTTGCAAGATCCAGAGTTTTCAGAAAGTGGTTGCAATTTATTTACTCGCAGAGGAGAATCAAGATTCGCACTATTATTGGTGAACTTCTCTTCAAATTTATTTACTTTCTCTAACATGTCTCTGAAATTAAACAAGTGAACTGTGTGTATGTTTAAATGACATTAAAAATTGAATTACAAAACAAAATTATCAGACAAGTAAAATACATTTAATAAAACTAACATGCATAAAATGCTTTAATTTCCTATCACGGTTGGTTATGTTTTAGTCTCATTAATGAAAACCAATGTTTTTAGAGGATTACATAATACTATATTTTGACAAAACAATATCTAAATTAACATAAATAAATATAAAAGTCCAGGTTTGAAATATGTAATCTTATTAAAAAAATAAAAGAAATCTGACAAGTTTGTTACAATAATATACAATACAGTAACAATAAAAACAAACAATTACTATTTAACATAACCTTTAAATTTTTTCTACCAAATTTTCCTCCCCTAAATTTGAACGGAAAATTTCCAAATGTGAGAATGACAATTTTTTTTTTTTTTTTTTTTTTTTTTTAAGTTAAGCTGCTTTTTATCACAAATGTTTTTAATAGTATATGCTTTGGACATTTTTAGATTATTTTGGGTAAAAAAAAAAAAAATTCTTGACTTGCCTTAACTAGTTTTGAGGACAAAATTTAATTCTAAATTTTTTATTTTAAAAATCTCGCTTATTATTATTATTATTTGTGAACAGTCAGTAAGTACGATTTACAAAAAATAAATAAAAATAAATGCAAATAATTTAAAAGAGTAGCATTGTGGAATCAATTTCTACATTTTCATATCCAAATTTAGAAACTGTCATCTTGCATTGCCCACCCCTGCCCATTTTCCTCTAATCTCATTATTTGTAACAATAGATCAAGCAATATTTCTTACCAATATATGACTATAGCATTATGCTCCTATAACAATTTATAATACAGTTCTAGATGGATAACAATCTTAAATACAAAACATTAAAGTAATCATGACAAATAATAATATATTGAGATTTCTGATGGAATAACAATATATTAAAATGTTATTCCTATTTATAAAAAAAAATAAATGATAGAATAATAATTCTGATATACAATGCTATGATAGATATAGCATGATAGATAACTATAATCTTTATTGTGGTAATGTACACAAATGTGGCAGCCTGAACATTTTGACAAAGTCCACAAAACGTTAATCAATTCACACTTATGATGTATTCCCCGTATTTTAAAATGTAATATGATAGAATGGCTAATTTCAAAAGAGAAATATGCTCAAGTCCAGCTAAATAAAGTATCTAAATTCTGTAGACAATAATATATAATTTAATTAAGAAAAGGCAAATAAAATAAGAAACTGACTTAGAATTTGCTTTTTGTTCATTCTGATAAACAGTATAACTATCAAAATTGGTGTTCATAAAAGTAGAGGGTGGGAGCTTGCACTTGATCTTTTATTTAATTATTATAATCTTTTATTTTTTGGTCTGATAAATTGTTGTGGTTAATTATTTCAACTCAAAACAATAGTTAAGTGTTTGTACATTTTAATAAGTAACATTAAATATAACTTTAAAAATATCAAGTTATTACCTGTTTTCCAGCTCAGATACATCCACATTTAGCTTTAAATGCCATTGTTGCGCTTGGCAGCACATTTGACACAGCAGCAATGTAGCAGTGTGTGCTGTATTTATCAGCTCAGTCTCAAGATCGCCTTTCAATAAAGCACACAGCTCATCCAACATATCCCGTACTTCATCAGCTGTGAATGTACCTTCCATAAATCTATTAGGAAATGAAAAATACACAAATCCACTTATTGGAATAACTTAATTATTTTTCAGCATACAAATTTATTTCATATAATGGAAGGGAAAAAACAGAAAAATTACTAAATCTTTGCATTTCTCTTTCTCAAAATGTGGTACAGAAAATATTGCTTTGAGCATCAAATTTTCAAAACTGAGATTTTTGATATAATTGTATGTTTTCAGGTTTCTGAATATAAAAATAAGGTTTTTAGTAGTTTGTCTGTTATCTACATAATTCAAAACTGATATTAACAGGAAGTACACATTAAGAATTCTAAACCCGTATCATATAATAATGTTACTTAAAACTCCTTACTGAGATCAGATAAATGGTCTGTATACAAACACATAAAAAAATTCAAATACTTTACAGTCTATGGAGGAAATTTCTCATTGTTATATTTCAACATTTTTAGGTAGCACTAATCATAATTAAATTAACATACATTTTTTATGTGCAGAAAAGCCTTTATCATTAATTTATAAGGCCATTTATTTATAATATACAAATTTCAGAGCACACCCCTAAACCATGAAGAAACTGCCAAAAATTTCTACATTTTAACATTGGAGCAAACCATAAAATGGATAAGAGAACGTTTTCCAAAGATTTGTTTAAAGATGTATGATGTGAAAAAATGCATCTGAGTATTTCCTGCAGGGAAGAAAGTGACCTTGAAATCAGGGAATTCGACTGAAATTTGTATAAAGTCAGAAAATTTTGATTAAATATTGGTAAAAAGTAATAATGAAAGTTTTACACAGCAAAAATGTTTTTTACAAAATGCTGCACCAAAATATAGAAGTGAATGATCTGAGAAAATGAGGGAAAATAAAAAAGATCGAATGTTAGTCAACCTGTCAAGATTGCACTGGAACACTGTGAAAGCTTCCTCCCTTTTTTTAAGCCTCTGATCTCAGAAGTTTTATTTTTCTTTTTTTAGGTAATATAAGGGCAAAAAAGAAATTAAAAAAAAAAAAAAAAAATAGTGGGGAACAATTTTAATTTTCCATTGAAAATAGTTACCATTTTTATGAAAATAGTGCTGAGTAACTTGAAAATAGTAATTTTTAAACCACTTTTGCATAAAAAAAAGTTACCAGAGTAGCCTGGGATTGATTTTAGTTGCAAATAGTTGTTTTTTAATCTTCACTGAAAACCCTGAAATATAGTCAGTTGGAAAGAGGGAGGGGGGGGGGGGATTTCACTATTTGACCATGCCGATTGGTGAGTGGAATTTATTTCTCTTATCCTGAAAATTCATACCTTGTAGTAGAAATTACAGAAAAATTACATAAGGAGCCGATCAGAGTCCACACATGCAAACTATTTTCATAATATATTTTTAAAAAGTCAAGAAGTATTGGAAGTTGGAAGCTTCATGTTGCTATATCCAAATAAAAAATCAAATACTTGTTTTTCATACCGAGATAACTTTGTATCTTCAAAAGTCTGGTCCACAGTCCGCAAGTGTTTTCCTCTTCTGTATTTTGCAAACCGCAAATAACTACCAATCATTTCAGAGTGGTGATCATTTAGGGTAAGATCCTCTGCCTGTAAGAATAATTCAATTTTTTAAATATACAAATAAAGTAAATGATAAGATATTTAATATGGGCAGAAAAAAAGAAAGAGATAAGTTTATTGCATGTTAAGGAAAAGACTTCACAAAGAACAAACAATTGTGAGTTTTAGTTAATGAAAATTGTGCAATTTTTTAAAATTTGCTACTGAGCCTTTTGCCTACTGAGTTTTAAGATTCCTTATAAGCTGCAGTTTTATTAAAGGGGTTTTTTTAAGAAGTTCATAGTTTGATAATTGGTAAATGGGATCTACAAAATATTAAAGGTGATGCAATTAATTTTCTACGGTAGGATTGAATCACATCTCCTTCTGAAAATTTTCAGGGAGAGCATCACTCCCTGGAAAATTCTCACCAAAATATACTTTGTGCACAAAGAACATCTAATAAATATGTAAATAAGTATTATAATTGTTCAAAAATGCTTTACTTACTAAAATTGCTTTTTTTTTTTTTTTTTTTTTAACTATGGTTAGAAAATAACCTGACATATACACACATATATATATTTTTTTTTCATATTCATAATACAGCTATTTATTTTATGGAATAAGTGTTTAAGAGAATAAATATACACTGTAACATAAAAATACTTTTGTTTTTTCAGCAGATTGTTATTTAAATTTTACATTTTTATTTTCTGCTAAGAAAATATTCAAAATTTCCCCCAGAACCTCGTTCAAGCTTTTGTACATATTCTACAATCCTGAGATTGAGTTTACAAAATATCAATTGTTGGAAAGTGGGTGCAAACGAAACTATTGAAAAGCAATCAAAGTATTTTTTATTGCCTGAATTAAACAAATACTTTTAATATAGAATAGACAATAGACGATAAGTTTAAAAATATAAAGATAATAAGTTTAAGATCAGTTTTTAAACCTTTAATAAAAAAACTAAATCTGTGCCAATCACTTTTTCCATTTGGATTTTTGCAATGTCAGTCCTTTCACATGCTACAATCAAATCTGAAAATTGCAAAATATATAGATTGTGCCCCCCCCCCCTTCCCACTTCTCCTAAACACATGAACTCGAAAGTTGATGCTTGTAGTTATCATTTAAAAAAAAACTGGGAATAAATTTTCTTGTATTTCTGGATAAATGTCATCACTATTCTGTCTGGACAGGTCATTTTCCTTTTCTTTATTTATTTGCCATTTATCTTGTTTATTTATTTATTTTTTTAAGTATTTAATTTTTTTTTTTTTTTTTTTCAATAATGCCAACATGTTTATGGAATTTCAGTAACAAATGTAACATTCTTTGATAATGGCACACATTTGGCTTCAATGGTGTTTATAAATGTATTTCTTCAAAAATCTCCAAAACACTTTTTTTTTTCCTCTTTTAATAGATACTGCCACTGATCTGCTTCTGCTTAGGGTAGTATTGTATATTATATAATTATATAACAGCATACATATGTTTATTTTTCATACATCAGTTTAAACTCAAAATATCAAAGAATTTCAATTAATTATTAAAAAAAAAAAAAAAAAAAAAAATGTGGTAATTTAAAACAGCTGATCAGTGAAGAAGACAAAAATATTATAAAGCTTTTGTAAACGAGGGTTTGATCTAGGCAAAATTGATCCTTCACAAAATTCAACTTCATAAAAAGGGTCCCTTTTACAAAATTCAAATCTATAAAATAGGCCATTTCATAAAATTATAATTTATAAAAACAGCCACAAAATTCCATTGTATAAAAAAGTCTCTTTCATAAAGTTTCTCCATGCTTTCAGTATTATTTAAACTGGAAATATTTGGTTCAATAAACTTTACTAATTTAATAATAAACACTGCACAGAGTAATTGCTAAAATGGAAAGTTTTACTTCCCCCCCCCCCTATAAAAATAAACAAAAATTTCAATAAATATATATATTTTACAAAAATGCTTACTTTTCACATAAATGGGTCTCAAAAATTAAAACCTGCATTGACCCTTGGAAATAAATTAATGAAAATAATCTTTTAGATCATCTTTTAGCATAAGTGGGCTCTGTGGACGGAAATAACCCATAGCCTTGGTTTTTCAAGGTAGGGTAGGGGACATCTAGAAGTTTCAAGCATAAGTTAGCCTCTCTGCTATTGGCAGAAAAATAAGGCGGGGAGGCAAAAAGTTCATACCACCAAGGAAAAATTTTAATCATCTGTCTTCCCCTAAAATTATTAACTGGGGATAATTGTTCCTAGTAAATTACACTTATGGGACTTCTGTAGAGAAAGGGGCATAACATTTACTACATTCCATAAATAAATGAAATATTTTTGGAAAAAAGTTAGAAGAAAAAAAAAACTTGTTTTTATGGAAAAGAAATTTTATATATTCATCTTATTGTTAATCATACTAATGGCTAAGATAATCAATTTGTGCTCCATTTGAATAAACCTATTTCTATACATTTTTATTATCTTTCACTTTTTAATGCATAATCATATTTCCTTCTTTGTTTTGCATATTTTATTAGAGCAAAGTATTATTATTATTTGTAAGTTTTTGTAAAATTATTGTATTCATACTCAGTTATTTTACTTTAACAGAAAAATAAATATTAAATTCTTTAATAGCAACATTTTCATATTTTCATTAAATAAAAAATATTAATAATAATAATGACCAGATTTAAATTCTAACTCTATTTTCAAGGAATGTCTTCAGCAATTTTTTTAATTTTTATTTACAAATGCTAAAGTATACTTTTCTTAGATGTGTGATAACCAAGTCTAGCTCTGGTGTTTTTGCCACCATAGACAAACTTGAAAAGCGTCAAATTAAAAGAAAAGAGTTTATAAATATAAATATGATAACCAGAAAAATATGGTCTAATCTAATTAAATTAAAACAATAGCACTCATATAATATCTAAAAAAAATTCATTTTATTAAAAACACACAAAGTTTGCAACTAGAACTAGTACAAACAATACTTTTAAAAAGACATATTTTTGTAAAGGTATTATTATTGGCTTAACAAAAATAATAAATAATAATCATAATTCATTAAATATTGTCTAAGATATTTGATGATTATTCTTTCCATTTTTACACCTCTAATTGCATTGCAAATATCTTGGGCAATAAAAAGTTGTATTGATATCGGTTTAACTGTTCCCCAGAAAATTGCAATTAAAAAACCAATGCAGTTGAAAAAATTCCTTGAGTGAACTTTACAACAAATAATACTAATTTACCTATAAAAGAGCACTTTTCCCATGCACTACACTATAAATGTTATATAAACTGTATCACTAAAACAATACAAATGGACCCAGTGGATGATGTTTTACAAATAGGGCATTATTTTAAATCTCACTTTTTAGTTCCCCATCATACTATAGGTATGGGGAACTTAGGTAATCGTGAAAATTTTCGACCTCGGTTTTTTGACTTTTTTACACGTTTTCAGGTGTGAGGAATTCGAAAATGACAAAATTTCTATGGTGTCTGTCTGTAGGGTGTCTGTTAGTCTGTTAGTGTGTAAGTCCATTAGTTTGTTAGTCTGTGTACACGATATCTCAAGAACAAATTGTTGCAGAGAGGTCAGATGTTTTAAAATATTACTTTCGACACTGGCAAGAACCCTATTTATTTGCAACATTCGAATTTAAAAACTTCGTAAGTTATTAGAAATTTACAATTTTCTTAACATGGGAGAATAGGACAAAAATTCACTTAAACGTGCATTAAATGGAAACTTTTTACTGTAAAAATGTAAGACCAGTTTTAAAATATCAGTTTTGATGCCGGAAGGAACATCAGTAACTATAAATATGCTACTTTGAAAATTTCGCAAGTTATTGGAAATTTATGAATTTCTTAACATGGTATAGGGCAAAATTTCACATAAACGTCAATTTTGAGAGATATTTTCATCGTAAAGATGTCAGACTACTTTTGAAATATTATTTAGGACACTGGTATGAATATTAATGACTATGAATTTTCCAATATAAAAATTTCGTAAGTTATTGGAAATTTACGAATTTCTTAACATGGCAGCATAGAGCAAAATTTCACATAAACGTCAATCTTGAGGGATATTTTCATCGTAAAGATGTCAAACCACTTTCGAAATATTATTTAGGATACTGGCATGAATATCATAGACTATGATTTTTCCAATTTAAAAAAATTCGTAAGTTATTTGGAATTTACGATTTACTTAACATGCCAGAATAAGGTAAAATTGAGCATAAACTTTCATTTTGAGGCTCATAAATACATTAGACAACTTCAAAATTACATTTATGATATTTGTTTGAACATGATTGAATACAAATATTCTAATAGGAAAATTTCATAAATAATTCGTAATTTACGATTTTATCAACATAGTGAAATTGTAAATTTTTCATATAAATATGAATTTTGAGGATTATTGCATTGGAAATAGTAGCATAAAAACTGAACAACGGAATTGACCCTGATAAAATAAATTAATAGGTTAGAATAAGATAAATATATCGAAGTGAACGGTGAATAGCCTATTAGGCGGGGATTTCATTCTGTCACTGTATCAAGCTTTGGTCAAATTCATTTCTTTTAACATGATTATAATATGTCTCACACTAGAAATTTACGAGAACATAAATATGATGGGGAACTGAGCAGAGTCCACCTATGCCAACTAGTTTTATTACAAGTTAAAAAAAAAAAAAAAAAAAAAAAAAAAAAAGCTTGTTAAATCCTATCAGTGACGAGCATGCACTTTTCATTTTGTGTTGTGCAATCACATGCATACAAATACCCATGGGCGTCGGCAGAATGGGTTTCCAGGTGGGAAGGGGGACCTGGAAAATTCTACTAAGCATTTTTTCTTTAAATTTAAAACTATGCTATCAGGATTTTATTAAAAAAATATATTTTTCCACGTTGTGCCCCCCCCCCCCCTGAATTTTTTTCTGGCGACGCCACTGCAAATACCCACAACCAAGAATTTAGAAGCTTGTCTGTTGTGCTTCTCAAAATATAAGAATGGCCAAAAGCCTATCAGTTCTTGTTGTATTGACTGCCGTAAGCAATGGCCTATCTTTCTTACCACCTAGGGCCAGCTGTGATGATAACAATATAGATACATACCTACTTCTCCATAATAAGATATCTAGTAACATATTTTGCTCATATGTATATTACTGAACTCAACATACAGTACATACATTTACATAATAGCAGAATATATATATTTTTTTAATGAGGGTGAAAGAAGAGTGCTATTTTTTTATCTAAAGGTCAGGCAGGACACAACATCCTAATGAAATTGTCTGGGGAAAATTCTGAAATAGTTAATCATAAAATCATAGTATATCTGATACAAAAAAAGAAGCACATTTTTTGTGAATTTCTGTATGATAAAAGAATTGAATTTACATATATAAACTAAACTAAAAAAAGTTAGGTTCTGCTCTGAGCCTTTGCAAATCACATATCATTAAATTTGTCCTCTATTAGAATAACAATTAAATTAAAATTAAACACATGAAACAAATTATTTGTAATTAAAAAAATAGATAATGTTTCTATAAATCATTTGATTTATTCAGAAACAAATTTTATAAATTCTAAATGAAGCATAACATACTTCTTGAAAACTGATCCTTATTAAGTAAAAAAAAAAAAAAAAAAATCTGCAAGTTTTAACATTTTAAGGCTTAAATTTATGCCTCAAAACTATTACTTAAAAGCAATTAAATCAAAATTTATTCGATATATACTAAATTGAACAATGTAGCAAACAACATGAACAAATTTAATATCTTGTGGTATTTAACGTTTTGTACTAATATCATAAAAAAAAAAAAAAAAAAAGAAAAGAAACTGTGATGTAAAGAAAGTCTTGGAAAAAAGGTCTTTATTGAAATAATAATTGTCATAAAGATTGTTTAGCAAGTGTATTTTAGGATTAAATTTTGAAAATAAAATCCGAAATGTTTTAGATAGAGAGCCATGGTTACCATAGCAACATTGCCGACTCAGCATTTATATGACAATACATACAGTATTAAATAAAGACAATTATTTTAATTCAGTAGATTTTTACCATCTTTTATGTATTTTGCTGTCTAAATATCTAAAAACAGAAAATATTCATGCTATACAAATCCATTCTTTAAATAACTGCTACAGCTAAACAAACAACAAATCACGTGTACTTGTTATGGTCGTTAAGGGGTTTGTTGCCAATTTTAACATTTTGAAAAATTGTTTTCAAGGCATTGAGATCTAGGAGGATAACAAAAAACAAAACACTGTCCGTGAATAATTAAATTTTAAACTGAACTGGGAACTGGGAACTGGTGCAAGCGTTGATGGCCTACCTAGTGACATTCACTTTACGGCCAGTCTATGCATTGATGTCTAGCTATATGTATGAGCCCAGAAAAATAAAGTTTAGCTGCAGATAAGATCTGCGTGTACAGTAGAAAGAACCGTTAAAATAAAGGTCTAAAAGTGATAAAAGTTCTCAGATCCCGAATGCCGGAAAGACTGTCCCAAAAAATGAAGGCGCTTTTAAGCGATCATACATTATCTTTTCTTCTAATTTTTTTTTCTTTAAATCAATCTATATATATATATATATATTATTAAGATATAGAACCTGGAAAAGGTAATTAGAAGATGCACTGCAATGTAGGGGGTCACACCTAGCGAAACGCCAGATGCTAATCCGATACCGCTGTACATGGGATAAGCAATTAGAAATTACATTGAGTGACTAGTTAAGTCAGTTTAAATATAATTAAAAGAGTGTTAGGGGTCTAGTATAAGAGAGAAGCGAGGACGCTTCCTATTGGAAGGAGACGAAATCTCATAGTCAGGTATTTCCGCGATAATTTCGTTGGGTAGGTTATTGATGGAGTCAAAGAAATTTTTGGAGAGATGAGTAACACGTTCTTTAAAAGAAACAGTACGAAGGTCTTTTCTGATTGTTGTATTGCGAAGATATCTATTGCCGTTACGGATGCGACGAAAAGCTTTATTATGAGTGCGCGAAAGAAATTCCATAGAGGAGTCGCAGGCGCACCCCCAAATGGGGCAAGCGTAAGTCATAATAGGCAGAACACATGCTTTGTATAAGATAAGTTTGTTACGTATACTAAGGGTTTTACCCCTGAATAAAGGATCGAGAGCTTTAAGGACGCCAGAAGTTTTACCTCTGGTGCGAAGGATATGATTTTTAAAAGTTAGCCTACGGTCGAGATGAACTCCCAGGTACTTTGTCTCATCCTGCCATGGAAGGGCAGTGTTGTTCATAATTACCCGATTAGGATAAATTAATTTTCTAGAGAAGAAAACCGCAGAAGTCTTATTTTCATTAATAAGAACGCGCCATAGAGCAAACCAGCTCATGAGCTTGTCAAGGTGTTCTTGTAAACGCTTATGCAAGGTGTAGGTGAAGTGACTTGATGTGTAAAGGACGGTGTCGTCCGCGTAGAGGGCTAAGTTGGTATGTGGGTGTCTTGGAATGTCATTGAAGTATATATTAAAGAGTGTGGGGCCGATGACAGAGCCTTGAAGGATGCCAGCGGTGATGTGTTTGTCGTAAGAAATGGAGTTATTCACACGGACGACAAATGTGCGATTGCTAAGGTAGCTGTGTATAAGATGTATAAGGTAGGCAGGAAAATTGAGCTTAATTAATTTGTATATAAGGCCTTCATGCCATACCTTGTCAAAGGCCTTAGCAATGTCAAGGAATATAGCAGCTGCAGGAATTTTAGCATTGAAGTTTTCACAGAGAAATTCAACAACACGAAGCAGCTGGTGTTGGGTTGAATGTTTGGGTCTAAAACCAAATTGTTCAGGCATAAGCAGGTTATTGTTAAAGAGGTGTTTGTTGAGCTGGGCTCTAATGACGCGTTCCACAACTTTGCTAAGAGCAGGGAGGAGTGAGATGGGTCTAAAGTTGATGGGGTTGGAAAGATCACTTCCAGTTTTAGGAATTGGGGAAATCACGGAGGTTTTCCAAATTTTGGGAAAATATTGGTACTTAAGAATATTGTTTGTAATATAAGTTAAGTGGTTAATAAAATTAATAGGGAGGTTTTTGATGGCAACATTGGAGATCTTGTCGATCCCAGGGGCCTTGCGGTTTTTCAGATTTTTAATGATGTGTAAAATTTCATAAGATTGGACATTTAGATCAGGTGGAGGGGCAGGATTAGATAGAAATGAGTTAACTTCATCATTAACATGGTCAAGATGAGACAAATTAGCCTGGAAGTCATTCGGAGAAAATTGGATCTCATAAGATGAGGCGAGTGCGTTAGCTTTGTCAACATCGGTATAGGAAGTACAATTGTTAAAGAAAAGTGGTGGAATATTGGTATGATTGTTGTTGAGTCGTTTTTTGATCTGCCAAAGAGAGTTATCCTCGGGAGATAAGTTTGAAAGGAAATTAAACCAGCTAGTTTGTTTTTCTTTTATAATACCTTGTTTGATACGGTTATTAAGATTATTAATAGCGTGCTTAAGAGAGGGATCACGAGTATGTTGGTATAACCTACGAAGTCTATTACGGTTTTTGATAAGGTTATGTAGATAATTAGGAAGAAGAAAACGTTTATTGTTTTTAAAGTAATGGAAAGTGGCCTGCTGCTGGGCATTATCAATATGTTTATGAAGGGTAGAAACTGCAACATCTATGCCTTCAGGATTATTTATAGTATTGTTGTTAATAGGTATGTTACTGAGGTAGTCATAATATTTTTTCCAATTAATTGCAATAGATGGGGTGGGGGAGATAGGATTAATTAGGTCTATTTTGAAAGAAACAGGTAAGTGATCAGAACTAAGATCATTAATTGTGTTAGTGGTAATTGGGTAAGGAAGATTTTTAGTGACAGCAAAATCGATTATAGAGGGTCTAGCATTAGTATACGGGAAGTGTGTTGGTGTTTTAGGTGCATGTAAACTAAGGTGTTGGCTATGGATAAAATTATGAAGTGATTTGCCACGACTAGTGGTACTGGCACAATTCCACCTAGTGTTATGTGCATTGAAGTCACCAGCGACAAAGCAGTGTTGATGTTGAGTGAAAATTTGAGTAATTTCATTAATTGGGTATTGTCTACAGTGTTTAATGTAAGCAGATGCTAAGAATAGATTAAGATTAGGGAATTGAATGACAATACCCGTATAGTCAATGTCATTAAAATTGTGGCGTGTATATGGATAGTGAGGTATGTGATTTTTAATATAGATCGCAGTACCACCATAATTGGAGTTGAGTCTGGGAGTATGATAAAGTTTAAAACCCGGTATACTAATGCTACAGGTTGGATTACGCAACTCCTGAACAAGAAGAATATCAAAAGATGGGTTAGTAGAGACGAAATGTCTCAATTCATTAATCCTGTGTTGGATAGAATTGCAGTTCCAGGAAAGAACAAATAGTGAGTTATAAACAGGGCTGTTAACCATCATGGGTGGAGGGAAGTTCGTTAGCAAAATTGTCGAATTCTTTTATTATAACAACTATTTTGTCAAGTGGGTTAGTGTATTTTTTTATTTCTTTGGCTATTTTTTTAATGAATGAAATGAATTTAGTAAATTGCAGAATTTCTTTTAAGTCTTTTAGTGTTGAAAAAATCTCGCCAAGCTCACTGGTAATGTTACCAGGGGCTTTTGAAATAGACTTAGTAACATTATTATTTTGTTCTTGTTCAGTAGTGTTAACTGAGTTAGAAACAGAATTAGCAGCTGATATAGTGTCAGCTGTGTTATTGGTTGCTGGAGCAACAGTGTTATTTTCTTTATTGTTATCAGCATTATTATTAGTGCTGTTGTTATTAGAGTTTTCATTATCCTGGGTCTTAGTTTTAGAGTTATCCTTACTTTGAGTTTTAGTATAGTTAAAGTCTTTAAGTATCTCCGCGAGTTGATAACTCTCCTTGAGATGTTTTTCGTTCTGTTTGGGCTCTTCCTGTTTAGATTTGTTGGAGGCAGTTTTTTTCTTTAAGTCTATGGGGTTTTTATTACATCCCCTAAAGGTGGCAGGGTGGTCTTCCCCACAGTTGGCACACTTTGGTGTGAAGTTGCCTTTAAGAGGGCAGTCTTTAGTCATGTGTTCTTTAGCACATTTTACGCATTTGGGGGTGAGCCCGCAGGTCTCGGAGGCGTGTCCGTAGTTCTGGCAGCGATAACACTGCTTAACAGGGTTTGATCTAAATCTTTCGATAGTTACCGAGATAAATGATAAGTTGGTTATTTCGTAAATTTTGTCAAAATCCTTCCTGGGGAGTATATTACACATGTAGAGAGGCATTGGATTCCCAGTCTTTTTATTTTTAAGCATAGCAGCCCGTGTGCATATAAAATTATAATCAGAGAAGCCTTCAATGATGGTATTTTGGTCCGTGTAGCACGGCATGCCACGTACACAGACCTTTTTAGGGCGTTGATCAATTGGGTTCAATGTGGTAAATTTAAGTCTTTTATCAGTTAAATAGCTCTGAATTTGCCTAAAATCATTGTTAGTTTTGCAGTGGACTTTTAATAATTGCCCAGAAAGTTTTATTAAGGGTTTCTCTACGCATTTTGTAGAGATCTCTTTGGCTAGTATGTTCCAATTAGTGTTTAATTCAATGAAAAAAGGGTTAGGTTTGTGAGTTTTAGAATTATTGGCTGTGTTACCGGCGCCAGAAACATCCATATTGTCTTCGTCTAATTGGTTGGAGTTCTGACTATGGGATTCGGTCTCCAGTGGAGCAAATGAGTTACTAGTAGTAATTTCATGATTATCGGTATTTGATGGAGTTTTCCTTTTCCTTTTATTAGAATTAATTAAGCTGAAATCAGCACTATTAAGATGGGTTAGAATATCGCTAAGAGATGATTTTTTGATATCTAAACAAAATTTCTCAAAAAATTTAAGTTTAGTAACAGTTTCAAGATTGGGCTCAACAATAGCAGAGAAAGCATCAAAGCAAAATAGACTCACCGCTTTTTCCAGTTCCGATGTATCATCAGATTGTAGCATCTCTTGGTGTATTCCATATATGCAATTGTCAATATATTGGAGGTATTCTTCCAGTATGTGAGTAAGTTCATTGTGTTCAATAGTCTTATGTTGAAAAAGTCTTTGAAAATCTGGTTTTAATGCTCCAGAGGCAATTCGTGAAGTAATAACTTCGGCAGAGATTATGTGTCCGTTAATATCGAACATGGTATTACTAAATTTAGTTGTATCTGCCATATTTTGGCAAAAATGATCGATAAAAGACACTTAAAATGATGTTAATCGTGAAAAAAGTCGAATTTGGCCGAAAAAAGTCCACGACCAATCCGAAATAGCCTCGCTGAGCGAGTAGGCGTGGCCTACTGGGCCCTGATCCAAGGATAGCGAAACTCAAGTAGTTGGCAACGGAGGCAGTATAACCAGAAAACAAAATGGCGGACGAGTGAGAAAACTACATCATCAGCCAGAAAAGAGAAAACGGAAGTTACATACAGTAGAAGAGACGATGGGCGGACGTGTGAGGAAGCTACATCATCGGCCAGTCAGATTCCACGGAAAGTAACCATGTTACTGAAAGTAGGCGGGACAAAGCTCCATGAGGCGAAACGTACGTCTTACCACGACGGAGGCTACCAACCGACTGATTTTAAATTGAATACGTTTTACGGCATACTAAAGTAAGTAAGGTGATCAGTCGTCCTCTTTTTAAAAGGACGGCCTTCTTTTTCAATGCTCTATCCATATCCTTTTAATAGAAAAAAGCAATAGAGGGCAAAAATAAGTCCTCTTTTTTACATTTTTTGTCCTTTTTTTCAAATGAAAATAATTTTTAGTCTTCAATTTAAGAATAATCACAAAACTTGGAAGCTGAGTCGGTTGTTTTCTGTATCGAATGGTGAACACGGTTCTTTTTCTGCATTAGGTTCCTAAAACAGCGACTTTCTAATGAACTTGACAAAGCATATTACGTTTATATCTATTCACATTCTTCGAATCAAACAGAAATAAAGTATTTCCTATATTGGTGCGGTCCTTTGATCCAAAACACGGAATCATTGAGAAGATGGTGATGTTCTGGCTGATAAACGGTGGGTTGACATGTGTTCTCACTTTCACATCAGCCTATATAGTTACGCTCATCACTAAATGACTCTGTCACGCTTAAAAAGGCTAAGGGATTTCCTTGGAGTCTGTCTGTGAGTGAACGCAAGTTGCCACCTAATTTTCATACTTTAGTTAATTTTAAAAAATCTAATTGTCCAATCTGTTTAATCCGACGGATTCAGAAAAATCGTCCCTTTCATTTGGTACCTTATTTGTAATGAATTTTTAATTAGATTTTTTTAAATTAATTAAAATATGAAAAGACATAGCTTTAATAGCTGTTTTAGATATTGAAAAGGAAAGAGGACGCGCAGGCGCTACCGTGTGGGAATTTTCTGCGATTAAATTTTTCAATAAAGCTATTTTCCCTACACTCCTTCTCATATTTATAAGGACACTTTATGATTTGAAATAACTAATGTAAAAATAATTGTGAACAAGATTATTCTAAGTGCACTTAATATATCTAGTATTTTAAAAAACAAAACTACTCTAATTTTTTTTAATACGAAACAAAATTAATAAAAAATAAGGCAAAATATTTTTCTCTCCACATTTTTAGATGTTCATAATTATAGGGACAATCAAGATTTTTTTCGTTTTATTTAACTTACTAGCGGATAAATTATAGTTGACATGCAAATTTGTTAACTACTGGGCTAGATTAATTCATATATAAGCCTTCAATTTTTTTGGACGGACATTACTGATAATTCCTCGAAAAAAAGAACGTTCATGTAGTGAAGTATGATAAATGTGTTTTTTAAGTGGAAGGAAAATTTCAATCCGCCGAATTTCTACTGAAATTCGAAGATCTAAAATTGCTGAAGTAAATGCATTTACTTCAGCAATTTGATCACATGTGATCAAACGTTGAACTGCTGGTTTGATAGGAGAGAGATCTGATGCAAAATCAGAGTTGTTTTACAGAGATCGAAGACTCATAATTCCTCTTACAGTTCTACTCATAATGACTGCTGCTGAATTTGCTCGTAATTTTTAACGAAAGGTTCGGGTCCACATTTACGCATTTTTAAAATAATCAATAATACGTTAAAATGAATAAAAAAAACCCTGTAATAATCAATGAGCGTTTAATGGGGGAAAGAACATCTGCGTTAAAGTTGAATAAAGACAATATTAAATGGTAAAATGGTGCATTTTCGGATGAAAAACATTTTATTCTTGATTAACCAAATGGTTTTAACAGTTACTGGCACGATCTGAAGATAGCGAAAGACAGAGCAGATTTTTTTAAAGGCAGATATGAATCGGACATTTTAAAGGTGGATCTATGATGCTCTGGGGAGCTGTTTCTACTGAAGGCAGAAGGAATTTAGTAATTTTTTCTATTATTATAAACATCAAGAGAATGTCCGTAAATTTCAAATGTAGAATTCTCAGATTTTTGTTAGATTTTGGGGGTAATATTTTTTTTTCAACAAGACTTACATTTTTGCTCTACTTCTAGAGAAATAGGAAATAGTTTGAAGAAAGAAACTTCTGTATTATTGCCTTTCCCGTGGCCTAAAAGTTGAAAAAAAAATTAACTTATCATATTAGAAAAGTGCATGCAAGTGGAAAGCAATTTTAAATAGTTTAAATGTATTCAAAATGTCATCAATGCTGTATGAAATGGTATTGAAACTGAATATATATATATATGTATATATATATATATATATATCAGAAAGAATGTCTGACTGTTTCACCCTAAAAAGAGACCCCATAAAATATTAATTTAAAGAATAACTGGAAAAAAATTACTAAGATTCGAGTTGTCTTTATAATTGTGAACACCAGAAAAATCGTTTTTTTGACCGTATTTAAAGTTTTTAAGATAGAAAAACGATAAAACTTTTTAAACATCGTCTATTAATGAAATTCAAATTAATAAAAAACATATTTGTTTAAATAATAGTGTTCAGTGTTTAGTTAATATAGAAAAACGGGTGTCCTTATAATTATGAGAACCAGTGTATATGTCAATAAGCTATTGTAAAACCTGAAACGGGGAAAAGGTGCCACCGAGCGGGAGTTTCGTAAAGTCGGATTTTTCAAGGATCGCGAACCAGCTGGTCTCCGAAGGCGGCAGTTTTTAATATTAAAACTAATTTTAATAAATGATTATATAAAAAATAATTAAATAATAATTAATAATATATAATTAAAAACTAATTTAATTATCAAAAATATTTTTTAAATAATCAATTTAGATCAAATTACTTAATTTCTTTGGGTTTTTAATAGAAAAAGATATAAAAAGATATCCTCTGTCATGATTATAGAACAAAGAACTAATTAAAATTATATTATTTAAATAATATAACTGCTAAAATTTTATATTAAAACATATACAATTTTACTAATTAAATTAGCCAAGCTTTCTCAATACTATCCTTTAGGCTATTATTCGAAAAATGTATTTCAAAAGACATTTACTAAAAAAAGATTTTTTCGATTAATTATTACAGAAAAATATTTAAAAATATTTAATCAAAAATTAATTTAATTATTAAAAATAAAGATTTTTAATAATTGAGTAAATTGAGTTTTCTTTTTCACTATTCTTTGATTTTTTCAGCTGATTTTTTTTTTCTTTTTTGTAATATCAAAATACTTTTAAAATATGTATATATATATATTCCCTTTAAGTTATTATAAAAAAAAAAAAAAAAAAAAAAAAAAGAAAACTATTTAAAAAAGTTATTATTATTATTATATTTAAAATCTAGTTATATATTTTTTAATAATTAAATAGTGAATATCCCTTAATACCGTTATTTAGACTTTTAATAATAATAATAATAATAAACTGTATTTTGTACTATTTTCTATTTAAAAAACGCAAAAATTTATATCACAAGCGAAAAATATTTTATGTCATTTATACAGACGATGATTCAAACTTAAACAAATACATATTTGAGCAAGTGTTACTTCTATGCCTCAGTTTTATTTTAAAATTAATTTTCGTATAAAATATGCGGACATTTCACATGAAGAAAGGCAGATATTTTGCCTACATGCGCTAAAGTTGCGCAGAAGATCAGAATAGTGTCGCTTGTTTATAAAAATGCGCCTCCTCTATTACCAATTCGGAATTGATAATACGTAAACAAATACTTGGCAATTGCCAAGGCGCTAAGTTGCCAGAATGAGGCAGTGAATGACGTTCAGTTCGATTCTGGCTTATTTATTTCCAAACGCGATAATTTGATAAATTTGTTGTAAAGCTGTTGCTAGCTTTCTTTTCTTTTTTTAAATTTACAAATTTTGTAATTTACAAAGTTTAAAAACGGACAATGCCTTTAATCTAGAAAACAATTTCAGAGCAAAAACTGAAAAAAATAATAAATAACTGTAAGTTTATTATTATTATTATTATTAGAAAAAATAATAACAAGAAAAAAAAATATTTTGAATTTTACAGCATATTTTCCACCAAACAATTTGGTTTTATTTTATTTATTTTTTTTTTTTAGTTCCGAATACACTTTCTGCATTACAAAATTTAAAAAATAGCTATTAAAATAGACTCTTGTGAAAAAATTAATTTACGCACTTCAAGTTCAATTAATTAGTGAGGGTATGTACAGTCGGTAACAAAAGTGTCCGAAAACTAGCAAAAATTCCTTTGTAAAAAAAGTACACTTCATAGGTTTTGTTAAAGAAATCCTTGTCGAATCCTTGTCTTAGTCAGTGTAAGAACATGATTCGATAAGAATTTATTTAACAAAACCGTATGAAGTGTACTTTTTTTACATAGGAATTTTTGCTAGTGTTCGGACACTTTTGTTACCGACTGTATACTTTCACTTTTTGTTTAATTACAACTATATGTTGATATTCTAGAATCTAGCTAAAATATTTATTTTTATAAATTAAAAACAAAAGTTGTACAGTAATGAATGTTATTTTAAATTTATAATGTAATTAATGAACAAATTTATATTTACATATTCTTACCTGTCAAAACAAAAGTTACATAGTTTTATTTATTATCCTCTTTCATTAAATTTAAACAAGATAATAATATTGATGATAAACAGATATTATCAGAAATATATGAACGATGTATTTGTTATTGAAAATTCATCGAGTTTTGGAAATGTTATTTTAAGTATCTGTATTGAAAACAAAAACTTTCATTAAATTTTGAAATTAAGGAAAATTGTGTATAATTTTGAGATATCAAAACAATAAATTATTCTCATAAATATCCTCTGATGAACAAAACATATTTTGTAGTGAATGATATGAGTGTATTAATTTTCTTGCAGAATCATGTCCATCATGCACAATCAATACCAAAAATGAACTATATTAGACATTTTTATATTAATACATATGGCTTATCTATTTAGTTTTACCTATATATCAATTTAATATACATACAGCTTTGAAAATCAAATTCCATTTAATAAAAAATTAAGGCTGATTTATTTTTTCGTAAAACAGTGCTTAGGACAAAGTGATAAATAAATGTTCCCGTGAAATTATGCATTCCATCAGATCAATATTATAATTATTAACAATTTTGTTGGCTTAGCTTTTTTCCACCAATATTATATTGTACGAAACCTTTTATTTCTAGTTGTAATATGATTCTTTAATACAATTTTGTGGAAAAGTTAAATCAATTACTTTGATATACACATCTGTTTTTGATCACAAAAAATACATTAGATAATTTTTTAACTACTGGGTTTATTTAGATTATTCTGATATTTGGCTGTAATTCAACACTAGTCAAACTGTATTATTATTGAACATAGACAGACATTGATTAACGGTTCAGTTAAACATCAGTAGTGCAAAATACGATTGAAGATCTTAGTGGGTGAACATATTAAATGAAAGTTTAGTACATTTGAGAAATTAAACAGTAAAAAGGTAATAGAGCAACCAGAAACCATACACATAATAATTTCCTGTGCCGACAACTGTGTTAACTTAATGTTCGATATTTAAAAGAGACCATAATAAGCTCTTCCAGACATCTAATGTTTCTCAAAAATGCCACTTTAAAGGTTCATGTACTTAACTGTTCAATTGAAAGAAAATTAAACACTTGGCCCTTTTAGCAGATATAGCACAACTACCTAAATTTGTTTTAAATTAAAATGTTATGTGATATTACTAAAGAAAAATAAATGCCTAAAACTATTCTTGGCTCTAAACACGTTTACAACAATAAAATAAGCGAAATCAATTTCCGCGCCTTCAGTTTTTTGCCAAATTGATTCCTGTGAATTCCGGTAACCATACAGTTTGTTCTGTTACTTCCGCGGCACCAACTCCGGAGTGACCGCCTCGCCTAGCTGTGGACCACGTTTGACATTGTTGTTGTGCCACTTAATATGCACACGCTTTGAGCTACACATTTCATCCTTCGTGGTGAAAATAGTCCCCTTCCCTACTCCCCCGGCTTCGGTATTTTTTATCTTTTTGAGAAAAAGTTATTTGAAATGTCATGCCTCTCCAATTTCAAAATAAGAAATGGGTACAAAAGCAATACTTAAAAAAAGGGTATAATCGTCAATTTTATATTCTAAATTCCGACAAAAGCTTTATTTAGAAAATTAGTTCATGCGGGAGGAAAAAAACAAACTACTAAAAATTGGGATTGTCCCCACAAAATGGGGACGTTTGGTTTGGTGGCTTTATTATAGAGACATTTCAAGACTGTGGTTACGATTAAAAGTAACTACAAATGCTAGACGTTGACGGTGAGGTCACTTACATCTCAACGTCACTTACTTACCCCCACAACAACTAATAATCTGTATTTTTTTTTTATGTTAGAAGTTACGGTGTTACAACATCGTTAAATAATTTGCTTTTTGTGGATGATCAGGTGATCATTGTCCAACACGATGAGGAGGCAACTTTTGCCCTGCGAAAATTGAATGAAGAGTATCAGAAATGGGGACTAACTATAAATGAATCAAAAAACCGAATATCTGAGTACAAACCCGTTGAGTAAAATTGACTTGGAGGAGTTTAGAATAGAAACTATTGATCACTTTAAATATTTGGGATCATTCGTACAAACAGATGGTTCCTCGGATAGAAAAATTGACAGGAGAATTGTTTAAGGCAGAAAGGTTATCGGCATGCTGAACTCAGTTCTGTGGAGCAATAATATCATTACAAATACAAAAAGAAACATTTACAATACAATATTTCAGAGTATTGTTTTATATGGTTCCGAGACCTGGACTTTGAAGAAGAGACAGAGAGAAAGATTACTGGCTACAGAAATGAACTTCTGGCGAAGATCTGCTCGAAAATCGAAATTAGAAAAAATTCCCAATGAGATAATCAGAGAAATGATGAGTGTGGAGAAGAATATTGTCCAGAAAATTGAGGAAAACAGCTCATTTGGTTTGGACATATTATGCGCATGGACAGGAGAGACTCGTAAAAGTCACGGGGGTCACTCTCCACTTCGGACAAGGGATGACAAAGCTTTTTCGCCGTGCCATCCAGGTGCGCCAACAAAAATTCCGAATCATTGTTAATAATTTGGATGCAAACACAAATTTGTCAACGGAGAAATCTTATCACTTCATGATGGCCGTACAACGATAGATTTTCGCTCAACTTCTCACTAAACATAACATTATAGCCAACACTCTTAGCCTGATCATGTTCAAGAACAGCATATTTTCGGATGATCAACTTTTTCGACGGCCTTTCAAAAGAGTTGACTGTGTTCAACGTGCTCATCAAAATTGACAATAGGAGGGAAGGACACGATTTTTTTCTGGAATACCTCATGCTATCAGTTCACGGCATCCCTACGGACAACTGATAGATTTTCTCGTTCGTTCAGCTTCCGCAATTTCGAACGACGCTGAGTGAACATATTGAGTATATATGCTCTCGCGTGATATGGTCATAAGTATATACTTTTAAATTTTACTGAAATATTAATAAAATATTAATTGAAATATATAAGATACAAAATGAAAATTTCTTTTATTGCACGTGTGCATGATAATTTAATTGCCGATAAGTAATAATAATAATTTATTTGAAAATTTATTATATTTAAATATATTATAAATTGCAATTATCAATAAATTATTCTTAATTTTTCTGACGATTCATTTCACTTTGTGTTTTTAACCCGGGAGAACTCGCGCCGAACAAACGAACGCGAGCAGGCGCGCCGGGTATATACCCAACAACTATTTGTCGCATTAAAGGGTTATACATGCAGATATTTACTAGTATCATGAATAAAACTAAATTCTGAGGCAAATTTAATATTATGAACACATTTTAAATAAAAATAAAATATTTTACTCACATATATATATATCTTTTTTTTTTCGAATTTTTTTACTCACATATTTTTTTGAATAAGGTCTCGGGTATGAGATACCCGGCGCTCATTCTCGCGAGTTAAATGTTACAACTTAATCTTAGTAAGAGAAAGAAAGACAGGAGTAATATTTTTAAACAGCGATAAGATAAGTGTGGAAAATAAAAAGTTGGAAATGATCCAATTGTGGCAAAACAACGGATCTGACCTTTTCACTCGTCACGTGACAGACGAAAATACTCTTCAATGTTGGTTACTCGTTTGCATAGGAACTTTAGAACTGAATGCACACTCTAGTAAGATATATGCTCTAGGTATGGTAACCAATATGTTTCAGTATGGTGTAAGTGTATAGAAAGAGGCATTGGAAATAACCTCACGTTTGTCCATGAAAGCACAGGTGAAGTCAATGGGTTGTATGAGGTGAAAAGAGTAGGCACGAATGCAATTGCCTTTACGCTTGCTGTTTTTATACTGCACTCAGGTCTATTTGTTTAAATTTTGATCCAAGATTTTGTTTAATTATTTTGAGCCAAAACAATTGTTGTGTTTTTTAGTTATGTTTTATGGTAAATCCTTATGATGTTTCATTCATCATCACGCAATATCAATATTTAGGCACACTACTTTGTAAATTAAAACACATAAATAGAGCATATTGTTATGTATTCGGAGTCCGTGTATTGTCCTTGAATGAATGGTAATTCCTACAGAGGCTTAAAAATTTATTTACTCCTGAAGATTAACAGTCTGTCAACCAAGTATCAACTCCAGATCCAGATACACCAATAAACATAGCGTAAATATTATCTAACAACATAAACATTACAGCATAAACTGTTTCATAAGCATAACACACAACATGAGTTGTATTCATTAAGAGGCCTCTCCACTTATCGTCCCCAGAAGCCAGAGCCAATGTCATTCTATGAAGAATTTTGCCCCATTATAACTTATTAACTAATATATATAATTGAATTCCGTTTTCACATTCAGAAACTTCACAACTATTAAACAATTTATCGCTTTCTAAAAATCATTTAAAAAAAATTTTAGTACTTTATTTTGAGGTTGTAAAATGCAAATTTTCCCAATGGGAAATTTTTCTATTTTGAGTTTAAAAATGAAATCTTAAAAATAGAAAAAATCAATTCTTAGAAAGCGATAAATTGTTTAATAGTTGTGAAATTTTGGAAAGTGAATACGGACTTTAAAAATGTGTATTAGTTAATGAATAATAAGGGGGCAAAATTTCCCATAGATTAACATTGGCTTCGGCTTTCGGAAACGATAGGCAGAGAGTCCCCTTAACAGAGGCAATGTCAGAGAGAGCACTTAACACTCCAAGCGGTTGGCTTCAACTGAATTCTGACAGCTGAAACGTAATCCTATGTATAAATTATTTAAAAAAAAATGCACCACAGAACTGGCGTTCAAAAGTACTAAGTACAAAACTGGGAATAAACATCATAAAATGCAAGAACTCGCAAAAATCGTTTCGGGTCGAAAGAAAACACAACCCTTCATCAGGCGATCAAAGTAGGCATGAGTGCTGCAAACAAAGCGGCAATGAACGTTTGCAGTGTTGTTTTAATTAGGAGAAAGTCATTAATTAAAATGTATTAACGTATTTAACTCTATTAAATTTCTTGACAGTTTTTTTTTTTTCGTTGTAATTTCAGTCTGTTGCCAATAAAATAAAACGCTTACAACTTTTTATTATTTTGAAACCTTTTGAACATTTATTTTTTTCATTGAGAAATAAAGGAAATGGGAAAAATATGTTTTAATCCAGTTTTCGGGGCCCCAAAGGGGGGCCGATATTTCACAAAATTTATGCCAGAAACCTTCGCGGAAGTGTTCTCAACAACATTTCAAAGTTTCATGTCGATCGGATGAATGGTGTAGTAATGAATAAAGCGCAAACAGACATACATTCGTTTTTATATAGAGAGATTGTAGTACTATATTTGGAGTGGAATTGCTATCATTTTGTGATCGATCGGATAAATCAAATAAAACATAAGAAATTGCTTAATAGTAAATGCTATGTATAGTCTGCATAGTGTTGTTTAACGTAAACGCGATTTAAATATGAAAAAGATACTTCGATATATACAATATATATATTGTGCGTTTCAAAACAATCGTTTGATAAACATCCAAATTAAAGTCCAAGTGTAAGGCGTTGGTTGTCTCAGGCAATAGGGACATGGACCCCAGATATTGGAGTGAGAAAGGTGCTGCCGATAGCAGCGGAAATCCGAAACGAGTTTTTAAGCGATTTCAATAGATCTTTTTAAAAAAGTGTTTATTTATAAAATGAAAGTAGTGATTTTTTTCCCCATTATTATTATTCATTTAAATATAGTGACCAGCGAAGCGGGAAAAGTCTCTAGTTGATTATATTTCTGACATCCCCTTACAGGATCGCTGCAATCATATTTAAACTTTTATGCAAATAACCTTGCAAGCTATCGTTCAATTGGAGTGTCATCTATCTATATCATTATATAAAGCGCAAAAAATTGTTTGTTTGTGGAGGGTAATCTCTGAAACTACTGAACCGATTTAAAAACTTCTTTCACTGACCGAAAGCTACAGTATGCCATATTGTTATAGGCTATATTTAATTTTGATAAAATAAATTTTAGTTTAAAATCTGAGCCTTTTAATTAAAATCCCCATACAAGCCGTAATAGAAATGGAAATAATGAAATATTAAAAAAATTAGCTGCTGCCAACATAAAAGAAACATTTACATATTCATTTCGTTTTTAAAATATCTTGACGTGAAAAGAAAAGAAATATATTTGCACGTGCATTAAATTGAAATTCATATAAAGCTTTTTTAATTGTTAAACTTACACGTTAAATCTGACGTCATTATAGAATTAAAAGTGTTTATTTTTCTAATAATTTAATTTGATATGATATGATATAATATCTAAGCATCAATGTTTAAACCACGGAGTCTTTATTACTCCGTGGTTTAAACTGATGTGCGTAAACCACGGAGTAATGTAAACGAAATCCGCGTTTGTAATGATCGATAGACGGCGCTTTGTGAACACTGCAGTTGTTAGTAAACATTAGCCACGTGTGTTCCATTAGTTATTCTACTTAATATTCGTACTATAATTTCTCCGCCATTACATTATGGAAAATTGATTGCTTTTGGAAAAAATACTTCAGTTTATTCAAAGTTCGATCGGAAGTAGATTTTTAACTGAAGTTGAACAAATATTAATTTCAAATCATCTGATTAATTCTTTACTTCCATTAGCCGAAGCAACTGAAATTTTAAATTTGTCATTTGGAAATAAATGGAAGCTCAATTCTGGATTTCTTGATCCTTTGGAGTTACACTGTAGCACACAACAGTATGTGTTATCTTTTTTACCGTATTTATTCATTTTTATTCAATAAATATATGTGAAACTAAATATCGGCAAGCAATGGCCGCTGTATGGAATTCGAATTAAACCATGTTTATTGTAATTTCACCTTAGCCCACCAGAGGGCGAGCATTTCATTACAATCGCGGATTGGAATTTAAAAATAAATAAATAAATAAAATAAAATAAAATAAGAAATTCTATTGTTGCCAAAAAGATTTACGAATTAATTTATTTTTAGACATATAATAAAATATATTTTCACGCGAACAATAATATAAAAAGTGAACTGGATTTTTTGTAAAAAAATAATAAAGATCGAGGAAAATTATTTCCCCATTTTAATTCCCATATTTGGATATAGATATGTATTAGTTATCATGTGCATCCGTTAGATTAAATTGTTTTTGTTGTAAAATTGATAAAATTGGAATTTTAAATTTCAAAACTCTAGCAAAAAAAAAAATGGCAAATTTCCATATTCGATTGAAAACATAAACATTTCATTTCAAAGGATGATATTTACACAATAAACATCCAACTAATAAACTAATTAAAAGGGAAAGGATAAATATTCTATTATAATTTGAAGTCAAATTTGTTTTCAAATGTCTAAATAAAGTATCTGATATAATATACTAATATGTTGCAGCGGAATAGATTTGATATCCGTCATCCTTCGCAGAAAAAAAAAAAAAAAAATATCGCCAAATTATCTGGCAAATATAATTTAATTCCTTTCAAAAATCATGGTTATTTTAAAAACTTACATTAAGAGTGTAACGAATAATATGAAACAATATTTCGTACAATACATATTACGAAAATATACATCTGGCATGTATATTTTCGTATTACGTTTTTGATCGCCAAATACAAAAAACGCCAAGGGTGACAGTTTTGAAATTTAAAATTAAAATTTTGTCAATTTGACAGCAAAATAACTCAATCTAACGCATGCATACAATAACTAATACATATCTATACCCAAATATGAGGATTAAAATCTGGAAATAATTCTTCTAGAATTTTAATTAAAAAAAAACAAAACAAAACAAAAAAAAAATCCAATGAGCGATTAACATGGAAAATCTTTTTCTTGCATCTACGGGCGGTCAGTGATGTCATACTTCGCTTGCGTATTGAGATGTTTAAATTTATTTGGGGACTATTTTTAGCAATTAACAGTTATGGCAAGTAGCTCAATATACATAGCGCATACAGCCATTACTGAAATGTAAATAGCATTTAATTATTTAAGTTACATTATGTTGAATGGAAACCTATTTAATATACCTATGCTCTATAGCTATACAAATATAAAAAAAAGAAAGGTTTATATGCATATGTAGAGAACGATCGCTAGAACTAAAAAAACCGATTTTTTTTTTTTTTTTTTTTTTTCTTTCAATAATCAAAAGTTACACTGTCTCTCTCTAAGTGCTAGAAGCTATAATAAATTTTGGTAAAATAAATTTTTAATTAAAATTTTCAATATTTTAATTGAAAACAAAGCATAGATTTGATATCTATCGTCATTGGCGATTTTTGTATTTGGCGATCGAAAACGTAATACGAAAATCTGTATATTATCGTAGTAAATACGAGATGTATGTGTTTACTTCAATTACCCTACTACCGTAGGTAGTGGAAGTATTGTATAGGTTTTGGCAATTGGACAGTGTGTGTGTGTATATGTGCACGTGTGTGTGTAATCTTCTGGCTGTCATATCTCCAAAACTAAAAAAAATAGAACTACTAAACTTCACAAGTGATTCAGGTCTGGTGTACAGATAAATTTTCCAAATTTTCGTGAAAATTGAAAAACCGGAATTGGGTCATCGAAAACCAGAAATGGGACCCTAAGCCCATATTCAAAAACACCTCTAATGATTTTCTTCAAAGTTGCTATATAAATAATATATTAGATGCCCTTTCGATTGAAAAGTTGCTTAGTTCAGGAAAATTGATAGGCGTCCTCTATAAACAGCTCAATTTCAGACTTCGCAAGTGCGTTCCTTTAAAAACGCCTGTACAGATTTTTTTCAAACTCGCCATATTAACTTCCTATTAAATATCCTTTTGTATGTAATTATTGTTTTTAGGTCAATAATTGAGTATGTTAAGTTTTGGTAAAAGTTGGTATCTCAAAAACTGCTCTAACGTATTCTTGAAATTTTTTTCTTTAATCCAATTTAGATAACCTTTCTCAAGTATTAGGTGCTTATTACAGGAATATTAACGGTCATCCTGATTAGGTAGTTCAGTTTTAGATCTCGGAAATTCGTGTTTAAAAAAATAACTTTCTATTTCTTTCCCCTTATTTTTTAACTCGCTATGCAAACTCTGTTGTATGTGTCTTTATACGTGTATCAAGTTTCTCTTACTCGAAAATCTCAAAAAAATGCAAGTAATATCTCCAAAAAATTGTGTATATTACGTGTAATAGTGGGTAATGGAAGTCGTGTGGTTGTTTCACACCAGATTCTGTAATAGTATATATTGTACGAATATTGTTTCATATTATTGATTTCTCCTTTAATATACATTATTAAAATAATAATCAATTATGGAAAAAATTAAATATATTTGCGAAATGAAAAAATAAATAATAATTAAAGCTATTATGACGTCAATTTTATCAAAAATATTTTCATGTCATAGGTTTATTTTTCAATATTTTTTATTCATGAGTAAAGAAATGTTTCTTTTTATGAAATAAATAAATAAATAAATAAATAGCATTAAGTAAAAATTGCCAACATTTAACAACTAATTAAAAAAAATAATTGTAAAATTATATTTTGACTTTCCAGTTAATAATATTGCCTGACTATAACATATAAACTGATATATTTCTTGATTTTTTACATATCAATCCATCTTTAACTAAAATTTGTTCATCAGTGCGAAGCCGGACGGGTCAGCTAGTCGTTTATCAACGCATTCAGCTTTGGAGCTGAGTAATGCAGGGCTGCCAAACATAAGAATTTTTTTTATCTAATAATTACAAAAAAGTTTTAGGAATGATGACTGATATACATGATAGGCAATTAATCTTCGAAGTAATTAGAAAAATGTTACAATTAAAAAGTAGTGATGGATATTGAATTAAAAAGTCCCTAAAATTGACAACACTGTAGTAATGGCTATGGACCTTTGATTGTTCTTTTAAGTCTTTTTTACATGTTAGTGAAAGGATAGGTGCACTACTTATTTCTCATAATGTAAGATGTAATGAAATCTGAGCTAAGAAAAGAATTACTTAAATTATAAGAAATGAATTGTGAAACTTCCTGTACCATTTTATTGATGTTCATTTGAGTTCTATTTTGTATCGCTCTGTTTTTGTCCAATAAAAAAAAAAAAATCATCTGCACTTCTCTTTTGAATTTACATATATTATCGGGCCAACATGCATTATTTTTGGTAACTACTGAATACGTACTTTAGGTATTGTTATTTGACACTCGTATTGGATAAAGAAAGGAAGTGTAGCTCCTCCCACACTTAAAAATAAATATATTTCATTATTCAATTAATACATTAAAAATGAACAACTCATGAGATGCAAATCAGACGTTGAGTCTCCTGATCTTTAGATCCACTAGTCTAGACTAGAGTCCTGCATCGGGTCGGGTAACCCGATTTTACCCGCACCCGACCCGACCCGCGGGTCGGGTTCGGGTCGGGTTGGCAGAATTTTTTCTCTTACGGGTCGGGTTCGGGTCGGGTTGACTGATCTTTTTTTCGTGCGGGTCGGGTTCGGGTCGGGTTGACTGATTTTTTTTTCTTGCGGGTCGGGTTCGGGTTCGGGTCGGGTTTGGTTTTCAACAAGTCGGGTTGACTTGAGAACACCTTTCAAAATATTTTTTACAATTATAAACATAAATTTATAGGCATGTTTACAACTATGTAACTAATTTAAATATTCTGCACATACTAGACATGTATCGGTTGGTTGTTTGGTTAGAGGATTTAAGGCTGATTGACTCCAGATGTGTCCTAGGCCAATAGGGGGGGAAGCCCTCCGTTTGAGTCTTCCTAAGGGGTCCTAGCCCGTATTTACGCGTGTTTCGGAGGAATCCATGGAAGACTCCGAACGGCTAGGTCGATGAGCGTGACTTGGGATCGAACCCGACACCTCCCATCTACCAGCTTCGAGCTCAGAATAGAGATGAGTTCGGGCTCTATTTTGGCAATCCGAGCCCGCCCGGGCCCGAAACATTTTTGAACTGAGCCCGTAAAATTTTGTGTGATCAGAGCCCGAGAACGATATTGAAAGTGGTACGCTACGCAACGCATACACAATAGTAAAATTAAATACCGTTTTCATTTTCAAATTAATTTTCTTATTACCAATCCTAAATTTAAATAACTATAAATGTTATTATAACAATTTATAATGCATGTGTCTCTGTATACATGTATCTATTAGGTGTATATCTTTTAAACATGAATGACTGCTGGCGCTTCAAAAATTTTACTGCGGACTGTATGTGTAATGTGATTTCAAGTGCCTTAAGATTTATTCTTTAATGTTTATCACACACACAAAAAAATATAAAAATAATACAGCTCTGCAGACGCCTACTAAACATCCGTTCTCATCTAAATCTACGTACATTACATTTCAATAATTTCTCAAAAACATCTGCAAGAGAAAAAATATTATTAATTATTAGTTTACTACTTTCACGATTCACAGTCTCTTTCAAAAGGATGTGAGTAATCAAAATAGATGAATCACACATCTGATTATCCTCCAAGAGGGAGCCTGTTTTTCACAGCTTCTATTCTAAAAGATAATAATGATATATTTGATGTATTTTGTTAATTGTTTCAGTGCGATACGGATGTTTATTTTACTATAATAAGTTGGGTTACTATATATTTGGGTAAGCCTGTATTCACTATGGTATATATCCAAACACAAATCTTCTCAAGTAGACCCGACTAGCTGAAAAATAAACCCGAACCCGACGTAAAAATAAATCAGTCAACCCGACCCGAACCGGACCCGCAAGAAAAATATTTAGTCGACCCGACTTGATGCAGGACTCTACCCCAAATAACAAGCAAAGAAGTCGAGAAACAACTACGGAGAGATACCCCGTGGTATGTCCATTTTACTAACATTGACCACTGCGGGAGACGGGACAAGGCGGAGATCGGAGATGCGGCGGCCAGTTTTTTTTCTTTCTTTTTTACAGTTTCCAGTTAGTGAAGAATAAAATAAACGGAACTTTTAGCTTGAATCCGAGCCCACCCGGAGCCCGAAGACTTGCGTAAGATTTGAGCCCGATCGGGCTCCGCTGGTGGGCAGACATGTGCCGGACCTCCCTATTCGTATCCGCGGATATCCGCCAGAAAAATAGATCCGTATTTGTATCTGGATCTGTTTTCTTTTCTTCAACGAAACAAATATGTATCTTTTGTAGAAATTGTATGAAAATTAGAAATGTATTATAAATCTTTCTCGACTGTTGTTAATATATAAATTAAAGAAATACAAATACAGTATAACCTCGCATTTACATTCTGAAAATTGAAAAGATTTCGCAGTTTACAGGTTTTTTTTTTTTTTTTTTTACTTTCTTCTATATTCAGTAAAATAAAGTATTAGATTCTATCAACATTTGGTGTCAACCGCTCGACGTGTGGCACTGCTATACAGCGATTTCTGCAATTTCAGGGGAGGCTATATCTCAGGTTCTGTTGCGTATAATCCAACAAAACTTGATATTTGAGAAGACCAATATGAGATGTTATGCTGATTCAATTTGAATGCGTATCAGCCAACAGGTGGCGCTGCTACACAGCGATTTACGCAATTTAAGGAAAGGCTATATCTCAAGAACTACTGCACAGAATTTCATATAAATTTGTACGTAGTTGCCATTCAATATATATTAGCGTCTGTCAACGTTTGGTGTAAAACGCTCAACAGGTGGCGCTGCTACACAACGATTTCAACAATTACAAGGAAAGCTATATCTTATGTTCTATTGTGTATCATCAAACAAAACTTAATATGTGAGAAGGCGAGATTATGAGAAATTATGCTGACTTAGTTTGAATGCTTGTCGGCCAATAGGTGGCGTTGTTATACTGCAAAAAATCATCGATAACAGGATGGCTATATCGCAACTTCTATGCCATATAACTGTACGAACCATGATATGTGAGATAACCATTATAAAAACGCATTGTTTAAGAAGTTATTTATAGACGATAAAACTGTCTCACTTTGGATATTTAGTGTTAGATTTCCCTAAGATGAAAATTATTTGCATTCATCACGTTAAACTTTTTAATAATAGTTTTTATAAATTATTCGCACTTAGTTAATTTGACAGGAAAATATAGAAGAATGCCTTGTGATGGCCACAACATACTAGTTTTTTATATAATTTAAAACTGTGTGACAATGAAAATTTACTTTATTTTATATTATGCTATATCATTTCACCTTGTTTTGCATGATTTTTAAATGAATAAGTAATGTTGATTTATTTTTCCGGTTTCGGGTCGGGTTCGGGTTAGATAAGTCGGGTTTCGGGTCGGGTTCGGGTCGCGAAAAATTCTCTAATGCGGGTTCGGGTCGGTTTTCGGGTTGATGAAATTTTTTTTGTCGGGTTCGGGTCGGGTTTCGGGTTGATGAAAATTTTTTTGTCGGGTTCGGGTCGGGTTTCGGGTTGATTTAAAATTCCTCTGTCGGGTTCGGGTCGGGTAAAACCCGACCCGCGCAGGACTCTAGTCTAGACTTCAGAAAAATCTCATCATTTCTTTCTGAATATTTTCCTTTTAAAAATGGGCAATAATTTATGAAGGATCAATACGTCCAATGCATTTGTTGGAAAAAGGCTATCCCCCATTTTTCCCCGTTTTCACTAACTCGGTTGAAAGAAACAATAAATTAATGTTTTTCGATTTACCGTAATGATGCTTTTCTAAGTAATATTTGTTTACTGTCACAAACAATAAGCGAGCCTTTTATGTTAACTGCCACAAATAATCACTTTTGTAGAAATGGATTAAATGTACTTGCAGCAATTTAGTAAAAAGTGTCTGAAAATATAAAAGAGAACTAAAATAGAAAACACTAATGCAAGTAAAGTTCCTTGTAAAAACTGATACATTTCTCGAATAAAAATAAAAATTTTTACTTTTGTATTTTTACTTTATTCTGTATACATAAGAAGAATGATTTAGATTCGTATAAATTTTCGACTATCAATTTTCGGTAGATTTATATGTTTTGAGATGCTCTGAACACAAATTCACCATTTTTAGAAAATATCTGTGTGTGAAGGGGGGTGGGGGTCGTATTTCAACGAAAATTTACGGAATTTCACGTAGCTTTATATTTGGTCGGACTTTTTTATAAATTGGTGCTGATCAGATTTAGCCATATCTTTTACCTAACAAGTGACTCTGGAAATTCCCTTTATGGAAAAGGTATATTTTAGCTCCTTTAGTGATAAGTGCACCAACTTGATACTCGAGATGGCTGTTGTGGAAAACTGTTCTTATTTAGTTCGTATGCATATCGGCTGATTGTTGGTGCTTCTATATTGCAATTTAATCCATTTTACGGTAAGGCAAATCTCAGGTCCTATGATATATAAATGCACCAAATTTGGTACGTAAGATAGATATTATGAAAAATTATGCTGATTCAATGAGGAATTTACACACATGGGGGATTTGAACGAAATCCTATTTTTTTTCTGGTAGTTTTAGGCCCATAAATTTCAAAAAGTTTATTAAAAATGCAAAAAAAAGTTCTCATTAATTTTAAAAATAACTTTAAAATTAACCAAAAATCACGTGACTTCAAAACGCTGCCTGACGTCACACTTTATGATGCTTCAATGTTTAAATTTTGTTAGCCTAGTTAGCAAGCAGCAATTCGTTTTAACTTACGTAATTATCGATCGTTTATGTGATTTCTGAGCATTTCTTTTTATCTTATAATCATTTAATATCATTATCACCATTTTCCATTATCATTATTTTCAATTGTTTTCTTTTCATGGCGGTAGTCCAATGTTTTCGTTTAACAGAATCCTGTGGAACGCTAAAGAATAGCTTTTGAGAAAAATTATCCGTTGTATTAGTGCAGAGTGGTAAAATAGAATATTTATACTGTGATTTTTCAATATCCGAGATTATTATAAAATATAAAACCTATTTCACTGATTCAAAGAGCAAAGCAAAGCACGAAATCGAATGTAAACAATGATTATAATACTCCCGTTTGTTGTCATAAAGAGTGACGTCACGACGTATTATACTGCGTTTTCTCTATAAGGAAAGGGCATGTTTACAAACAAACGCTCCGTCAATCAATCTTTGCCACTCTCGAGTGGCAAAAGATCGACCTGGATTGGTGGAAATACCAGTGTTTTGCCACTTTACCCATAATTTGACTGCGAGTGACGTCACGTGCCCTTTCCTTATAGAGTAAATAGTGCGATGTTAAAATTGTTATAAATCCGTAATTAGATTTCAAATAAAGAAAATGTATGTATTTATTTTCTTACCTTTTCATTTTTTATCATATAAGAATAAAATCAGAAAACGTGCAAATTCTTTATTGTTACTTTCCGTGAAAAAGAGACAATGAGAGAGAGAGAGAGAGAGAGAGAGAGAATGCTTGTTCGTCGATTGCGCGCGCATTTCCCCTCTAAAAATTTATAACGATAAGTTAACAGCATGATTATAGTCATATAAAAAATATAGCACACTGGATTAGAAAACAGAGTTTAAACATTGAACTCATGAAAGCTTATTTATTTATTTATTTTTGCAAAATAAATAATATTTTACAGCACAAAAATATTTTTATTTTTATTATTGCACTAATGTATAAGTATTTTAGAATAATAATCATGTCGGATGATTTTTTAATAATAATAATAATAAAAACAGGATGGATTAAAACTTTAAATAAAAAAAAAATCAAATCTATATGATTTTATTAATTTAAATAGCATTTAATATTTTTTTTTATATCTATTCTCAACAAATTCTAAATATGCTAATTTTAAGACAGTTTTTTTTTCAATTATACTTTATAAATAATATGTAATTATTTAAAAAATTCCTACAATGTAAGTTTTCGTACCCCATAAAATTTACATGACATGGCTACGTGCTCCAGATTACCGTGCGATAATCGCGATAATCAGGCCCTGGTGGCAAATTTGAGGATTATTAACAACGCAAATTAACGAGAGGAAATGTTTGTAGCTCTAAAAAGATATGATTAATATAGAATGCTTATAAAGGATTTTAAAATATGGATTTATAATTATACTTAACTTCAAAGTCTATTATTGGTATTAAAAAATATATAAATTATTCGTTATAGCAATTCCTTTTTAAAATTATTGATAGAAAAATTAGTTTTCGAACATTTTTTATTTTTTCAAAAATAAATGGGATCGAGTTCTACTAACGTCAACGAGTCTTTATTGCTTTCTGAAATTTATTTTAGTGATCGAATTTTTGTCTTTTAGGGAGGCATAAATATGCATTTTATCGAAATTCTTCTAACCGACATATTACATACAGGCATTATTGGGAAACCATTCCAAAGCGGCTTATAGCGGAATATTGATGAAATATTATTCTTGCTTTACGTCATAAGGCATCGTTTTTGTTTAAAAAGTCCGAAAATTGAAAAAACGTTTCCAGCTATAATTTACATAGAAATAATGATCTAAAATGTATTAGAAACATAATATTTTCCCCTTAAAAGTATAAAAAGGATTATTATAATATTTTTTCTGCCTGTGTTTTAGCTAACTTTAATGTGCACATCTTCTATAATAATAAAAGAAGATGTCTGTCTGTCTGTGCATCTATACGTTCAGCCCCTACTGAACGTAGAAGTACAAAATTTGACATACGGGTGCTCAGAAGCCTTCCCGAGGGGATAGTGCAAAGATAATAAAAAAAATTTAATTAGTTGCAGAGATATTAATTAAAATGTCAACCTTGATAAAGAATTTTGTTCAACTGCATCAACATCTGGAAGCTGAATTTCGTGAACATCTTGAAGAAACATAGATGGGGAGATAGGCTTTACAGTCGCATCTTCAGAAAGATATGTTAGAGGCCTTGAATTCACTACACTTTCAACATCAGCTAAAAGAGATATATATATATATATACAGCCTGTCCAACACAAGACCAACTTGCAGTCCAAATTTCATCAATTTTAGTTAATAAACAAACAAACAAACAAAAAAACAAAACAAAAAAAAAAAAAAAATTACACATATATATATATATATATATATATATTTCCGAATTAAATCTTATTCTAACACACGTCTCTCTCTCGAAAGACGATGTGAGTTTTCATAGCAACGAATACATTTGAAGGTAAAAATATCTTTTTCTTTTTTTTTATTTCAAAGTATTTTAAACCGTTCAAAATTGGTATGTATAGGTTTTAGGAGCCTACAAGTGGACTGGGGATATTTTCAGTAGTGTAAAATTATTAGGGCGGCGGGGTGCGAAGGGAGGCGAAGAGGAAAAAAAATTAGAAATTGAGTTAGACCGTTCAAAATTGGTATACATAGGTTTTTGGGACCTACAAGTCGAATGAGGATATTTTCGAAAGTGTAAAATTATTAGGGGGCGGTAAAGGGGCCGAAGGGTGGCAAAAAGTTAGAAGTTGAGTTAGACCGTTCAAAGTTGGTATATATATATTTTTGGGGACTACAAGTCGAATGAGTATATTTTCGAAAGTATAAAACTATTTGGGGAGGGAAGTGGGGCGAAGGGGGCAAAAAATTTGAAATTGAGTTAGACCGTTCAAAATTGATATATATATACGTTTTTGGGGCCTACAAGTCGAATGAGGATATTTTCGAAAGAGTAAAATTATTAGGGGGGGGGGCGGGCAGGGGGAGAAAGACGCAGAAGACCTGAAACGGGAAAAAGGTGCCACAGGCGCCACCGAGCAGGAGTTTCATAAAGTCGGATTTTTCAAGGATTGCAAACCAGCTGGTCGCCGAAGGCGGCTAGTTTTTAATAATTATTAAATCTGTATATAATTATTAAAACTTTTGTATTATAAAAGAAAAAAAAACGAAATTCAGTGAAATGCTCCAGTTAAGCAACCGATTAAACATATACGAGGGTTGCCTTTTATGTTTTTACAAACGACCAATAGAAGGCACTACTGAAATTTATATTCAGGATGTTTGTAAAATTCACATTTTTTTTTTATTTTTTATCTTGAAATCAGTGACATTTTAGAAATAATCTGCGTATTTTGCTTACAGTGAGGGTTTAAAAGAAGCAAGTGAGTGAAAAAAATGGAATTAACTCGTGAAGGTTTCCGTTGGATGATTTTTTATGATTTTAAGAAAGGCCTCACTCGACAAGAATGCATAGTATCGCTTCGTGAAACTTTTGGTAATGAAGCACCATCAGAAAAGACTGTTTACAATTGGTTTGCAGAATTTCGTCGTGGTCGTGAGTCCGTCAGTGATGAATCTCGAGAATGACGACCAAAATCGGTAGTGATTCCACACATACACAACATCGATGCAGTGCGCAAGATGAATGAAGAAGATCGGCATGCCACGTATCGTGAGATAGAAGCATCCCTTGGCATATCACAGACTTCAGTATATTCGATTTTGCACGAACATTTAGCTGTTAAAAAGATTTGTTTCAGATGGATTCCGTACAATTTGACAGAAGCTCAAAAAGAGGCTCGTGTAAATTGGCGTAAGGAAATGCTAAAAAAATTCAAATTGGGAAAAGAAAAATCCGTATGTACAACATCGTTACAGATGACGAAACTTGGATATATTCGTATGAGCCGGAAACTAAAACACAATCCACTGTTTGAGTGTTTCCGGATGAACCGAATCCTACGAAAGTTGTTCGTTCATGAAGCACTTCCAAGAAAATGATTACTTGTGTCTTTGGGTTTACAGGACATATCGCAACCATTCCTTTAGAGGATCGAAAAACTGTTAACGCTAAATGGTATACAGAAATTTGTTTTCCAAAAGTCATCAACGAAATCAGAAAAAACAACAAAAATTGCCGCACCATCCTTCATCACGACAACGTCAGCTCCCATATAGCAGGTAAAACAATTCATTATTTGAAGGATAAAAATATCGAATTAATGTCTCATTACCCACATTCTCCTGATTTGTCACCTAACGACTTTTTCTTGTTCCCTTATGTCAAACAAAAAATGCGTGGGCAGCGATTTTCAGCGCCTCAAGACGTTGTTGATGCGTTCCAAAACCATGTTTCTGAGATATCAACTTCATAGAGGAAAAACTGTTCCAAGAATTGGTTTGAACGGATGGAAAAGTGCATAAATCTTAAAGGCGAATATTTTGAAAAGCAACAAAACAGTTTGTTCCCAAAAAATTCTTTTTCTTCCTACTTTTTGTAGAAACTTAAAAGGGAATCCTCGTATAATAATTTTTTAACCAACAATTTATTCGAAATTAAGTCAATCTCTAAATGCATAGAAATATGCTTCCGAAATGTATTCTCTCCTTTTTTACTATCTGCAAATTTCAGGAAACGTGCTTCTGTGAATTGCATAAATACAAAGTGATTTGTTATCAGAGTGGCAAAGTATTTGGAGCAGGTATTCAAACATCTGCAGTCGGCAGCAAAATTATTGAAGCACACATCCACATTTTTCATATTTTAGGTTGATTTCTTTAGAAATCGACCTATTGCAATCACTTCGTTTACCTACATATCTATCTATCAATCCATAGCGAAAATTTTATCATCACGATAACTCCCGAAATAATACTCCAAACCGAATTAAATTTGGACAGCGAACTTATCAAATACATATTTTGAATGAGTTCGTTAACCAAGTTGCTCTGCCATTTTGTTTTCAAGTGGAGGCCACTTGAAAATTTCAAATTCACATTGTAAAAAGCGTATTCCGAATTTCTTTGAATTTTGATTTAAATATAGACAATATAAGTGTCTTAATCAAGTCTATTAATGAACTTTATTCGCCATTTTTTACAAAGTGGTGGATATCTAAAGTTAAGCAGAGCCACTTGAAATCAGGCTGCCACTTAAAAATATAAAATCCCGATAACTTCCGAAATAATGCTCCAAATCGAACCAAATTTGGACAGTGAACTTATCTTATAAATATCTTGGATGAATTTGCTAATCAAGTTGCTCCTTGGTTTCAAGTGGAGGCCACTTGAAAATTTCAAATTCACACTGTAAAAAGCGTATTTAAGACAGAATTTGCTTGAAATTTGATGTGTACATAGACAATATAAGGCTCACAACTAAGTTTATTAATGAACTTTATCCGCCATTCTTAACAAAGTGCGGATGTTATAAACTAAGCGAGACAACATGAAATTAGGCTAACACTTGAAAATTTATAAACTTCATAACATTTTAAATTCTGATTAGATTCGAACCAAAGTTGGACAGTGATATTATCATATAATTATCTTGTATGTTTTCACTGGGCAACTTGTTCCGACATCTTGTTTCCAAGTTGCGGCCACTTGAAATCACGCTGCTACTTGAAAATATGCCATCACGGTAACTTTTAAAATACTAAACAAAACTTGAATACTAAACTTATGGTTTAAATATCTTGGATAAGTTGATTTGGTGACTTGATCTGTAATTTTAATTCCAAGTGGCGGCCACTTGAAAATTTGCCATTATGATAATTTTTGTAATACTGAATCAATTCGCATCAAATTTGGGAGTGGATTTATCTTTGAAATATCTCAGATAAGTTCTCTAGGCATCACACTCCGCTTTTTTTTCCAAGTGGTGTCCACTTGAAATCATGGTGCCACTTGAAAATTTTTTATCACGATAATTTTTGAAATACTGATGTAATTTGAACTAAAGCTGAACAATGAACTTATCATACAATTATACTGGATGATTTCGCTGGGCAAGTTGTTCCGCCATTTTGTTTACAAGTTGCAGCCACTGTGAACCTATGCTTCAAATATCTTGGATGAGTTTGCTTGGAAACTTGCTCCATTATACCATTTCCAAGTGGCAGCCACTTGAAAATTTGTAACTTTTGTAATCTGTAACTTTTGAAATACTTATTCAATTCAAACAAAAGTTGAAAATGGATTTATGATTCAAACAACTATGATTTCGGTGGGTTAGTTTGTTTTGAAGTTGCGTCCACCTCAACGCTGCCACTTGAGACTTTGTTATCGTAATAACTTTTAAAATACTGAATTTATTCGAACCAAAGCTGGACAGTGGACTTATCTTACAAATAACTCGGATTAGTTAACTGAGCAACTTTCTCCGCCATTTTAAACCAAATGGTGGCCACTTAATGTTTCAAAACGATGACTTTTGAGATTCTGAATTAATTCGAACTAAATTTGTACAGTACACTTATCTCACAAATGCATTCATATATTTGTTTGCCACCTTAGCCCGCCATCTTGACTCCAAGTGTTTGCCATTTGAAAATTTTAAATTCACATAAAAAGGTATTTATGAACCGATTTGCTTAAAAATTCATATGTACATAGTCTACATCAATATTTCTACCAAGTCCATTAATAATTTTTAGCCGCCATTTTCAAACAAAATGACGGTTACTTGATGAGGAAAAATAACTCAACTTACCTTTCCGAATGAACCGGAAGGGCTTGTTTTTTTTTCTTGCAAGGAAACATTCAAAAGGTGCCAGCTTCAAAAAATATTGAAAAAAAAAAAGATATGTGATTCTAGTCTTCATAAAACATCAGAAAGGAAAAAAATTATCGGCTGAAATGAATTACAGTGACCACAAAAGATTATCAAAATTAAGCATTTTTGGCAATTTAGCGCTGTTAGGCGATAAGATCGCCAGCACCGAGATTGCCATGTACGAAGAGAACCGTGTTTTGCTTCTCCGCCAAGTACTGAAAACCAATCGCTTAACAGTGTGAAATCTCCAAATAGGCTTAATTTTTATAATTTTTTGTGCTCGCTGTAGTTCATTTCAGCCGATAATTTTTTCACTTTCTGGTGTTTTATGAAGAGTAGAATCGCATATATTTTTGTCAATATTTTTTGAAGACGATACCTTTTGAATGTTTCCTTGTTAGTATAATATGACATTTTTTTAATATGAAATTCCTGGTGTAAAACAGCTATATCTGACTTGAGGTTTATACTTTGAAAATTATGATAAATGAAGATGACATCATGGAAGTAAAATACTTTAAAGGGTAAATGGTTTCAACGTAGTTGGTAGCAAAACTCATTTGTCAGATAGTAATGATGTACAAAAGATTGCGCTGTTAAACAAAAAAAAAGGAAAGAAAAAAAATCCTCCGGGTAGCCGAAAATACGATTTTTTATGTAACTGTAACCAATATTTTTAGAAATTTGGTGCGCTATGTTTCCTCATTTTAGTAATAAGCATTATTAAAATGATGGAACTTTGTATCAAAATATTGGTTGAAGCTGAATTTGCCTACCTGTTACCATTTTTTGGCGAAACGTTGAACTTTTTTTTTTTTTTTTTTTTAATTAAGTGTCAAAACCGGAAACTTACTCAGATGGTAGTGGCTGAGAGGAGAATGACAACAATGTGTATATGCTAGACAATGATGTATGTTAGATGATAGCGGCACAAAGGAAGATGACTAAGTGTAAAAAACCAGTTTTTAGTGTCATTTTAGAAAGATGAATGAAGATATTTGCAAGATGGCAGCGATATCAAACGAAGATGGTAGAAGAAATGTGTCGGAATATGATGGTAGCAAGAAAAGGGGTATGCAATTTGTTAGAAATATTTGAACAGAAAGAGTAAAAGAATCATGCAGAATTCTAGTGAACATTAGACTATTGTAAAGGAGTAAGAAATCTGATGCATTAAGATGAAAACTATCTTGAGTTTACGCTACTTAATTTACTGCACTCAGAAGAATTCTTCCTTATATGCACTTTAAATCTTTCTCTGTAATTGCAAGTGGGACTAAAGAAAAAAAGTCCAATAGCGCCTGGGTGGCCTTTTACTATTAATCAGCAAGGACTGCTGAACTTATAGCAAAAAATAAAAACAAAAAATAAAATAAAATAAATTTGATTGCCGTGCCGGGATGGCTTCATTAACTTTTTAAGCCAGGGTAGTTTTAAATTTCTAGTATGCCAGGGTGAGTGTACTATCAAATATAATATGTTAACAGCATGGGGAGCATGTAGCATGCATGCAATACTATCTAACATCTCTCATACTACCTTGACTATGACAGTAAGGATTCGTCGTCGTGACCGATAATTATCATATGCCGACTAGATCTAAAAAAAAAAAAGAGGAACACATTTTAAAAGATGACTCTGCAGAAACTTTTCAACTGGTAAATTTAATACGAAACTGCACAAAGATATTTACAAATATGCACATTATCACATATAAATATATACACATTCTAAATATAACATTTCCATTTGGCTTTTGAAGCCTGCTCGTTACAAACATTCGTACACCACTTTTTTTCTGTCATTTTTTTTTCTGATCTCCGTAGCCTCTTGATGCCACTTAAGAGAAACTAAAAGTTCGAAAACGATTCGAATAAAGTTCGAATATGATCTTTACAAAAATCAGTTCTTTTTTCTTTCTTTTTTTTTTCTTGTTTTCAGGAATGTTTGTGGGGTCGAACCTGCCTATTTATTTACGAATCAGTTACCTAACACAAAAATGTTAATGTTTTCATAACAATATGCATATTTCAAGGGATTTATAAGGAAGCCATGTGGTGTTCACATCAGATTTTTTTGCTTAAAGCTTCACTTCAACAATCTTCATAATTTATGTCTAGTAATTTATTATTTTCCTCTTTTGATAATTTTCAACTCTTCATTAATAAAAGCATAAGCTATATTAAATTTATTTTAGTGAGCATTATATTAGGAAATGTAGAATCCAAATTGTAAATCTTACAAACGAGATAATTAAAACTATTATCATTATTATGATACAACTTACATGACAAAATATGTTCAGTGAAAAGTGTTAAAAACTACTCATAACTTTTAAAAGAAACACAAGTTATTTAAATAATCACTAAATCACGGATTCCTCACTCCTCAAAATGTGCAAACACAAACACAAACACACACACACACGCCAAAAAAAAAAAAAAAAAAAAAAAAAAAAAAAAGATGTTCTTGATCAAGATTTTTACGAATACTTAATTTCGCGTCATACCTATAGTATGGTCGAGAACTAGAGAATTCATGAAACAATGATATTTTTTTTGTTTGTTTGTTTTTTGAAAACTTACCAAATAATATAAATTGCAATTCGATTTTTTTTAGAAATACATACTTCGATACCAATATACAGGGTGTCCAAGAATTATCTTTACAACTTTAAACTTTAATAACTTCTAAAATAAAAAATATATTTACATTCTGTTTTCTGCAGTTATTAGTGCAACTAATAAAGTTTTTTTTTTTTTTACTTTATCCTAACCAGTTTTAAATAAGCACGTGGGCCACACAGGAGAAATCACAATGTGTGGCATTGTTCATAGAGAGCAAATCGGACACACAGGTTCAACGGAACTTCCAGACCAAATTTCAAAAGGACCCACCATCCAGGCTCACCATCCGTGCATGGCACACCAGCTTCATGACCATAGGCTCTGTGTTGCGTAATAAAGGAGCATGACAACCCAGAACAAGTGGTGAAAATGTTGAGTGGGTATGTGAAGCATTCCCACGCAATCTGAAATTTCAGTTCATTCAGCTGCTAGACAATTGCAAGTAACTCAGGTCCACAGTCTACATAGTGCTTCACAAACGGCTGCGCCTCTATGCCTATAAGGTACAGTAGCTGCAAGCATTGTTACCAACAGACAAACCAAAACGTGCAGAGTTTGCCATAGAGAAATTACACCGTATTGATGAAGATGAAGGTTTCTTAAAACAGGTGTTCTTTAGTGATGAGGCAACATTTCATGTGTCTGGCCAGTTAAACTATCATAACGAAGAAATATGGGGCTCAGAAACCCCACAGCGTACTGGGCAGAAAAATGAACACAGACTGGATGTACTTAAGGCCACACATGGTGCACATGCTGAGGTGTACCCATGAACAGAAAAAAAAATTAAAATAAATAAATAAATAAATAAATAAACTTGATGAGTTGCCCTATTAACTGTAGAAAACAGAATGTAAATATTTTTTTTATTTTAGAAGTTATTAAAGTTTAAAATTGTAAAGATAATTCTTGGACACCCTGTACATGTTAACCGTTATGCGTATTGACTCTGCTCAAATTATATACTAGACATAACGATGAAACGTATTTTTAACTTAGCTGCAAAAAATTTCTCATCTTTTCTCCCAAAAAATTAATTTTTGTTTAAAAGTATAGCATTATTCTTTAAAACATTTCAAAGAATTTGCGTACCTTCAAAAAAAAAAAAAAAAATAAATAAATAAAGAGAGAGATAAAAAAAGATAAAAATTAACAATTCTATTTTTGTTTTTTAAATTAATAATATCCAATAAAATCTCTCAAAATGGGATCATGTAGAAATAGGAAAAAATCTTTTTTGAAAATGTTTTAATCTTATTAGATTCATTTTACTTTATGTTATAGAAGAAGATTTTAAAATTTCCATTTAAAACAAAATTTCGTTGCAAACAGTTTTCAGTTTCATAGAGTTGTCTGATTTGTTCTTTAGTTTATTTTAATTTTACTAAGAGTCAGATATTGAAAGGAAAAAAAAATAATCTGGTGTGTCACTCACACGACTTTCTCTTACCCTGAAATTTAGTACTATAAATACAGATTGGATATTAAGAGGTAAGGTAACGATGTTATGTAAACCTATGTTAAACAATTCAAATTAGGCTTCGGAAGAGTTTTATATGATAATTACTTCTGTGTGAGGGGGGCTACCGCCCCCCTCAATCCCCCGTTCCATTAAAGCACCTAGATTTATATAAAATTTAACTTGGTTTTTAAAAAATAATTCTGTTTTTTTAAAATAATTTATTAAAATTATTATTTAAAAAAATTATCTTTTATGATAATGCAGACGATTTCCATATTAGAGAAGTAGTATAACAATAAATATCCAAAAAAAGTCCATTTTATTCTCAATATTAAAAAAAAAAAAAAAAAGATTTTTTTTTTCGTTAAAAGGGAAAAAAATCGATCTTTGTTTTAAATTATCGCAGATCGATGGTTCAACCATTCGTTTTAAAGGTATTGGCGAGCTCTTTTGAAAGATATCCATCATGAAAATTTACTCCCCTCGAGGGGGCACTTCCCCCCCAGGGGGATGGCGAGGCTCCTACATACACAAATTTTTTTTCCCAGTTGACTATCTCAATTACAAAATATCTATATTCGTTTCATTTGGTTTAGTGCAGTCTATAGACGTTAAACTCTACTTACCTGTAATTTCCCCCATAGACGTAATGTATTAGAATTCTCTTGATTGTCCCTGTACACGAACCATTTACTTGATCTTAACGAAAAGCTTACTGTAGCATCCCTATATGATACACATTTAGAATACCAAGTTTGGAATATCTGCTACTATTTCTTGAGATATGCTGATAACAGACAGACACACAGTCATACACACAGACCATTCGCTAAAAACATGATTTTCGTATTCAGGGGACCTCAAAACGTGTAAATATAACAAAATCTCGCGTTCGAAAATTTGACCCAAAAACAATACTTTCTCTATCTTATGGGTAAGAGAAAGTAAAAAAGTATTACTCGAGTTAAATTTATTAAATATAAACAAGTCAATAGGATTTTTTAAACTTTAAAAAAAAAATATATATATTTCACTTTTGAGATAGATGTTACACTCTTCCAAAACGTGACATCATTATGCATGTCTTAGAATGAAGCACACTTTTCTAAAGTGCTGTTGTAAGTTTTAAGAGGTCTTGCTAGCTTTAATTTTAAATAGAAATAAAAACTGCTGTTATATATTATTAAGAGCCGGACTTTGTTTTTCAACAATATCTTTTTTCTGAATTTCCACGAAATACAATTTTTGTTTTATATACAATTTTTCTAAAATACTTCCATTTTTCTAAAGTAATTCCATTGTCTGTTCAGCAACATTTTCTTTTTTGTAATTTTATCAGCTCCTAATTGGGCACATCACAGAAAATAATATAATTTAGATTTAATATTTTTATTTTCTGTTGGTAGAGAAAGAATTGATTTCGGATGAAATTTTCGAAACTGAGTTTCTGCAATATTTACAACGTTTTCAGGTCCACTGTCTCCGAAAATTAGGGTTTAGGTGATTACTTTGAATGCGTGGGTGTCTGCCTGTGTGTGATACTGTTATAAACGAAGTTCAAAAATAAACGTTATCAGGAAGTCCATCTTCGGTAATCTTAATTTGTATCATATGGCGATACTACATGAAACTTTTAATTGAAATCCGAAATTGCATTTCGTGTTGTGTTTTGTGTCTTTCATATAGCACTAAATTCAAGCACAGTATACGACGTGTATGTAATTTATAAACAATGCACAGGTTTACCTAAATTTAAGCGAGAACGTTCCTTTCTATAAGATATGATTGATGGAAATTCTTTGCTAAATTTTACTAAGTCCAGAGAAACAGTTTAGGAATGATAATTATACCTTCTAATAACCAAATTGTAGAAAAAAATATTGTTTAGAGTTTAATTTTCAATCTTGAATTTTTGCTATAATTACACGTTTTGATATCTTCTGAATACGGCAATCAAGTTTATAGCAGTTCATCTGTGTGTATGTCGGTTATCAGTTTAAATTAAAAACAAATATTTGAAGGATATTTAAATTTGGTATTTTGACGATCGCATGACATTGCCTTGAAAAGGTTGCTAAGATGGGTGAATTTGAAGCAGTTTTGCGTGTGAAAGTTATATGACTAATTTCGAAAGCAATTTTAAATTAATAACAGCTTTAAATTCTTAAAATGTAAGTATTATATTTAAATGGGAAGATGGGGAGCGTCAACCGCCTCCACACAAAATATATATCAAATAAAACTATTTATAAATTACTTTGAACTGTTTTTAAAGTATTTTCATACGCAGTATTTCTTATCCTGCCATCTTACACTGTAATCTGTCATCATAATATTCAAATGCAGAGTAAGATAAAGTTGTTATTTTTTTATATTCTTTTTTACACATTGTGATTAATTCATATTTTTTATTCACGCTTAGATGAAACAGTATTTTTTCATATATCTTTACAGCTCTATGAAAATATACTTCTTTTCAACGATTGGAATATCATCATAAGCAGGCCACTAGAATGTAAAATTATAAAGAAGTTTTTTATGTTAATTTTATTTTAATCTTTGTAGATTATGTGAGAACACTATTATTTGCAAATATAAATAAATATATTATATTGATAAAATAATGTGATGCGATGAACTATAAATATTGACATAGGTGCAATTACTAGTTTGGTCTAATGATAAAAAGTTAAAAGGAGCTTTTGCGAATTTTTAAATGAATTTCATGCCATTCATAAACGTAACTTATCATTGTCTTAGAATGAAAAAATTATTTTCAAACACAGTTGTTATAGAAATTTATGCTCTACACGGGGTAAAACGGAAAAAAAAAGAGGGATATTGCCGTATATATTTTGTTGTCTCTCCCTCTTCCTCTCTTTTTTTTAATGTTGAAACAAAAGGTTGCTTACATAAATTTATGGTCCACTGCGATAAGTTCCCACTGGACTGTTGCAAACCGTCGCTAAACGGCCTTCAGCTATACATAATAATGCATATATCTCTTTTGATATACTTATAGACACGGATGCTTTTAAAAATAAAATACAAACTCACAAACACGTGTGTGTGTTTATAATTGTTTTGTTATACTTAATGTATTACCATTTCGTGCTTTTTCTTTTTTTGGGGTACCAAACATTCTTTTGAAAACTATTAGTTTTTAAAAAATTAATTTTTATATTTTAAACCATACATATTTTTGCAGTTATAATAATAATAATAATAAAGTACTTTTTAACGAACAATAATAATTAAAAAATATAAAATAAAATAAATGTTAACTTTTTTCGTTTATTATGTTATTACAATTTTATTTCAGTTACGTTTCATTACCGACTAATACTTCAAAAACAATTGTCTGTGAAAGGTTTTACTTGTGATATTTTACATTATTAAGAGATATAATATACATAATTAAAAAATTATGTTTAGAAGGTTATTAAATGAGATTTCATCCCTGCAAAACTCATTCGGTTCTTAAAACACACTTGAAATAGATTTAGACCAAAAGTTTATTTAAAAAGATTATAAAACTACTTCCGAATTTAATTGGAGTTAATCAAAAAATTAAATGAATTATTCTTTTTATTAACATGGAAAAATCTAAAGTATATTTTAATACACATTACATAAATAAAAACAATTTAAAATTTTAAGATAAACGTTCAGACCTTTAAAATTTCAACTAAGCGCCGTTTAAATGCAAAATTATTAATTTTAAATTGCAATTAAACTAAATTCTAAATTATGTATTAAAAAGAAGTCAGCTAAAAATAATTAGTTTAATGCACAAGATAAAGATCGAAAGAACTTAATCACGTTAATTTTACATTAAACCTTGCACTTACCTTTCAAAAAAAAGTGCATTTTACCATGTTTTTATTAACTTTGATTCTTGTTTGTTTGTTTGTCAGGTACAAATCTTGCAATCGATTTTTAACTAATTTCCCTGCTATCTAGACATTTGAAACTTTCAGAATAGCTCAGAACCCGATGACAACACAATACTTCGAATCCCGATTTTCGAATTTTTAATTAATTTTTTTTAATTAACTAAAATATGAAAATAATAACCTCCTAATTGCTTTAAAAATAGCCATTAAAATATTAGATATAATTTAATTGTTGCCAAAAAACGAAAAAAAAAAAAAAAAAAAAAAAAAAAATACGAGTCCATTTTTTTTCGATATAAAAATGAATACATATAATTAAACGTAAACGTTAAAAATTTGTAAAAAGTTAAATGCATCTCACAACATTTGACATCATTATCACTTTAAAATTTTATACGCATTGATAAAATACTAATGTAGCTCTATAGCTATCATTTAACTGGAAATTTAAAAACATGGTACATAAAAAGATTTTATCTTATAATTATTTTAATTTAAAAATGTTTTTTAGAATAATAAAAAATAAACTGAAATCGTTTATACATTTTTCTATAAATGTCCAGACCACTTTCGATTTCAGATGTTTTGTCAAATATCGAACATTTTAAAAAGAACTGAATGAACTCATTTTGAAACTTCAGGAGTGCAAAGAAAATGCGGCGACAATCAGCTTAAATTCAATTTAAAAAAAATTGTCTTGCTGTATTAAACAGATCATAGTTCAATCAAAATGAAAAAATATCAAATATCTAATGAAAGATGAGTATTTTTAATAAATAATTTTTAACTACGAAAGCACAAGCTTTAACGAATCTTCATTTGCGTAATATACTAACCAAAAATACTGAGCTACTTATATAAAAACCCAAAACAAATATCGTGTATATTAAAAAAGTTTTGAGAGGTAGAATTAACTAAATTTCAGTTCCTTTCAAAATAAGGAAAATGATTAGAGGATTTTATCAGTATTTGTTTACAATGAACGAATACTATATTATAGCGTAACACCTTTCTTACAACTACACTGTAACAAAAAAAAAAAAAAAAAAAAAAAAATCCTCTTTGCTGCCAGAAATTTTCTGTAATGACAGAAAAATACGTTTTGTCAACGTAATTTTCCCGTATTTTACGGTCGCCAATTGCCCATTTGCGCAGCACTAGTGCGACGTTAAACCCAATCATCCATCCATCCGTATTTTACGACTATTTTCTCAAATTACAGAAAATTTCTGGCAGCAATAGGGACTTTATTTTTACAGTGTAGCAGTGATGACTAGTCGAAATTCTTGGAGGGGAGCCAAATTGACCGAAAGGTTGGGATTTGGAAAACATCCAGTCATCCAGTCTTATCGCTTATTTTCTCCCTATCACACTCAGAAAAAACATACCGCCTTCCACTAGAATGAATAAGATGCTATTTTCTAAATCCCTTAATTAGAAATATAGATTTCCGAGCTATGCGCATAAGGCACGCCAATAAACTGAATAGACGAAATGATCGAGAATTTCTAGTTCACATATTTCTAGAAGGTGAAACAATATTCTGAATCTTTTGTACTGCGAGAAATTCTCGTTTGATTTTCTAGAATTGGGTCATAAACCAATATTACAGTTGCTGAAACCCGCCTCTTGTAGTCTCATTTAATTGCAGAGATTTTTAAATAACTTTGTCCTCGATAATATAGACAAACGCTCTAGAATTCTAATAGGGGCTTTTAGAACTCGCTTTTCAAGGGGACTAGAATTTATAAGGATGACATGGAATTATTTTTTCTAGAGCCACAATTCAGATTCTTGATGTCCGTTACAGAATTTTTCCCCAGTACACCCTTATTTTGACACTGGACTCGTTGAGTACTTGCGCAGAGGCTTCGATGGTTTCAAGAAATGTGCTTGAAGAATACCATTGACTGAATAAAAATAAAAATGTGAGTCTAAAACACCTTTAGACCAGTTTCTTTTAAATAATAATTAAATTATACTTTAAAAAAAATTAAAGAACACGCTTTTATTGAAATGTGAATAAATAAATAATTTAGAATTAAACAAAAACCATTTTTAAAAAATCTCTCCTGACTGGGCTCGAACGTTAGACCTTTAGGTTCGTAGCCCGGAGCTTTACCTCACAGCCACAGCGTTCACGTAGGGAAAGTTTTTTTTTCAATATAGATTTTTTGTTTGCTCCCAGAGCGGTTACAAACATATATACAGGTGAAGCTAATATAATATTATAGTTTTAAAAAATTAAAGAACACGCTTTTATAGAAATGTTAACTAAAAAGGACAAAATATCTAGTATTAAAATGCAGGGTAAGAGAAAATCGTATGAGTGACACACCATAATATTTACATACATTTAAATCTTTATTTAAAATAATTTAGAATTAAACAAAAACCATTTTAAAAAAATCTCCCCTGACTGGGCTCGAACGCTAGACCTTTAGGTACGTAGCGCGGAGCTTTACGTCACAGCCACAGCGTTCATGTAGGGAAAGTCTTTTTTTACAATATAGATTTTTAGTTTGCTCCCAGAGCGGTTCCAAACATACATACAAACATACATACAGGTGAAGCTAATAAAAGCGTGTTAAAAAGGAACTAAATATTTTATTCTATCACTTACAGCTTTTTAAATTTATACAATATTTATTTGGAATTTTCTTGTAGGTAGTTTAATACGTTTGGCTATTAAATTATGCAAATAATATTTTGTTAAAGCTTGCGCACGCGTAGTTAAAAATTATTTATTAAAAATGGTCATATTTCAATAGATATTTCATATTTTTGCATTTTGGTTGCAGTATGATGTGTCTAATGTAGTACATCAAGTTTCTTAAAAATGACTTTACACTAGGTTTTAATATTCTGTGTGTTATAACTGAAAAAGTGACTTTTTTTCTATTTCTGTTTGTTTATTTTGCAACGTTTTAAGAAAACAGTTATATCTTCATGAATTGGGGGTAGCCTCATAAAAATTTATACGTATAATAATAAGAAGCTTCGTAATCACATGCTACAGACAGAGTGCATTTCAAGAATTATTTTTTTACAGGGTGATTCCAAGTATTTTTTCTTTAATTTTTTACTAGTCGCCCTTTTACTTGGGGGTAAATGTTTCACTGAAATATATGCGATATAACAAGTTCTTTACACTTCTGAATTTCGAAATGATTCTTCCAGTACTTTTTGAAATATTTGACAAAACGCCTGAAGTTGAAAGTGTCTAGTCATTTATGGAAAGGCAGTGTAGAATACTATAATTAATAATAATTTTGCTGTAAAATTTAGTAGTTAATTTAATAGCAAATGAAATACATATATATATATATATTTCTTTTCTTTTCTTTTCTTTTTTACATTTTATGAATTACTTAAAAAAAAAAAAATCTTAAGGAAAAGAAATAATTTACCAGGAATGGTTTATGTATATTTCTCCCAATTAAAAAAAAAATCTATGTACATATACATATATATATATATACATCTTTATTTAACAAGGAATATTAAATTTATGTCAGATGCTTTTATTATTTTTATTTTGAGAGGTTAGTTTTTGATATTTTAATATGTGAAAGTTATTTAAAAAAAAAACCTCTTAAAATATCTTTGGTTGGAAGAAAGTTTTTTTTTTAACATATTCTAGAAATTAAGATCTATTAAAGACGAACAGTTCGAAGGTGCTTTTGAATCATTTGTTCTTGTGTTTTCACGTTTTCAGTAAAATTTACGCCATTCATAAACGTGACTTATCACTATCACCATCCTCCTACGAAATTTATCATTATTAAAACCCGCTGCGTATTTTGAAAAGTTTTTATTGTTTTCTGGAAACTTAAACTTCACTTGAAGAGAAATTAAAAAAAATATAATAGACCGTTGTACTTCAAGTTAATTTTATTTTAATCTTTATAGAGAATTTGAGAATACTATCATTTTATCATCCTATTATTCTTATAATTAAAGATGATGATATTTAAGTATTCAAACAAATGTATATATATTTTCAATTCTAATTATAAAACTCTTTCTTCATAGAAACAGATTAAGTATAAAAAGTTATATCTTTTTTCTGTCTTTGGAATACATTACAATTTTCTCTTTGTAATAAAAAATTCTTTTCATACTGATAATGATATGTTATTTTTAAAGTTTCAACGCATATGTATTTTTAGTTAATAGTTTTTTTTTTTCATATTTTACGGATATAAAATTGAAGCTATTACTCAAATAAAAAAAGCATTCTCAATATATTACTAAATTTATGCAAAAATGTTTTTTAGATTTTAGTATAATGAATTTAATCGCAAGTATAGTTGAAAAGAAAATATTTTATACATTATTTTTAACCTAATATATTTTATACTTAAAAAAAAAATAAATAAATAAATAAAAGAAAAAGAAAAAGAAAATAGGGTAAAAGCACGAGTTATAGATTCTGTACCAGTAGTGGGCAGTTTTACATTTAAACTCACTAAAACTAATTTTCTAATTCTTGTACAGGTTTGAGCAACATTCAGAGATGGTGTCTTATACTAATAATGTCTTTAACTACAAATGTTTTCAGCAATCAGTTTTAGAAAAACATTAGTTTAAGAGGTCTTGACGTCTTTGACTTGGCACCACTGAAGGATTCATATAAAAGCTTATACTTCCATTTAATATTTATAAATTGAACTATGTTAGGTTTGTTCAATAAAACATATATTTAGGCGCTTTAAACTGCGTTTTCTCAGTTTGTGTTTTTTCATGAATTTATGATCTTCAAAATGTTAAAACTTCTACATACATTTAAGAAAAGACTTAATATACTTTGGGATATTTAATAGGGCCTACTTAAAAGATATAGGGATGGATTTTAAAATATATTATTTAGTTTTTAGGGAAAAATAAAAATGTGCATGTCTATGTTAATTTCGGAAAAAAAAAAGTTTTATTTTCAATATATATTTAATTTTAAATATATTGCAAAATCTATTCCTAATTCTTTCAAGTAAGTTCTATGAAACATCCAACAAAAATATTAAGCATTTTCTTTAAATATCTGTTTTAGAATTTCAAAGATCATGAATTCATGAAAAATTGCGAACTCAGAAGCGCATTTTTGAGATTTCAAATCAGTAAGAAATGTTTCGAATACCATAAGAATTGTTGCCTGAATACATATTTTATTTAATAAACCTGATATAATTCAATTTATAAATATTAAGTGGAAATATAAGCTTTTATAAGAAATCTTCAGTGATGCCAAGTCCTCTTAACTGAAAAATATTACACTTTCTGTCATTTTGCTGTTTTCGTTTTCCTTTTGAATTATGAAATGAAATTGTATTTGCTTTGTTTCTGCTTATTTTTAATCGATTTCGTGTACCCTTTGCTATCATATGACTAAATTAAGTAACCAGAATTTATTCATTGTGCTAAGGATTTAATTTTGTACCAACATATAGTAATCCTATGGGAGTCTACTGTTGGTAATACAAAATATCTTCATGGCCAGTAGCGGAAAGCCTTTTACTGATGGCTCATTAGACTTTTAACACTTAAATGTATAGTACTATAGTGCCTCAAAACCGAAACATTGTCTTAAACTCTTATATAAAATACCATATATATTCATCATAGTGTTTTAGCTTAAAAATTATAAAGTATTTTTATTTATTAAGTAAATATCCAATATATATTTATTAATTAATAAAATAAAAAAGTTAAAAAACATCATTAGAGTGAAAAAGGTTTAATCGTAAATTTAATTTAATTTAAAAGAAAATGTTTTCATAATTAGACGAGTGTATATTAAGAAAAAAAAAAGAAAGAAAAAAAAAAAAAGGATAATGAGTAATAATATACGTAGGATTAAAAAATCAATAAAGTTCCCAGAAACTTGTTACTCATTAATTTACAGGCAAAGACTATCATTACTTTCTTTTATCCAAGAATATTTTTTTTTTCTTAATTTTATAATTTAGAAGAGATTAGGAAAAGACTATCTGGAAGAAATACCAGAAGAAAAAAAAATCTTAACAAGGAATTTGATCTAGTGATATCCAAAAAACAAACGAACAACAACAAAAAAAAAAAAAAAAAATAATAATAATTAAAATAGCGAGCCATATTTTATTTTAATCAGTTTATTTTATACAGAAATAAAATGTATAATCATAAATAAAATAGATTTCTGCACAAATTTGCAATCTGCAAATATAATTATTTACCATCTAGTTGTTGAATTTTCCCTGTTTCGGGAATACTCATTATTAAATAATTGGCTGAAGGTATTTGTTTTCCGTAAAGAGTTTTCAAAATTTTCCTGGATGAAAAAATAGAAAAATAGTTAATTTTTTATGTGACCGAATCTGAAAATGGACTTATTATAAATCTCATGATTATGGATAAACTAATATTGAACTTGCAATTATCGAAATGTAAGTACATTAGACGAAAATTTACTACGCGTGTTTTTTGAAATTAAAAAAGAAAAAAAAAAATCGCCGCTTATTATATTAATATAAAAAATATTCCATTCATTTTTTACCGAATTATTCATTATTAACTATGTAAGGATTCACGATGTAAAAATTTAAAACAAGTGTAAAGTTTATAAGTATACGCAAGTTAAAAAAAAAAAAAAAAAAAAAAAAAAAAAAATGTATAAAATGTTAATTTATAAAGGACCAGATTTCTTTTAAAATAATTTTTAGGTAAATAATTGTCTACCTGTTTAAGCAATTAGAGAAAAAAAAAAAAAAAAAAAAAAGAGAGAGAGTGAGAGAAAGAAAAAAAGAAATTAGGAAGAACTATTATTCTATTCCTATTAAAAAAATGTGCATACAGCCCAAATGTAATTTTTCAACTTAAAATAATTTACTATAAATTAAATATTTTAATGTTGTTTACAAAAATTTTGATAAAAAATTGAACTTTTTTTAAAATGAGAGTAAAACATAGGCAAAATGATGATAAATTTGCATACAAAATTACAGAATTTAAAAATATATCAGTTTGATAAAAGAGTTTCTCAAATGCTGCATTTTAGTTTTATTGGAATATTATTTTTTTTTTAATTGAAATATTTGCAAATTTATTTGAATTGTGTCACACAATGAAGTTTTAAATAATCTCATTTGTTTCCAGTGGAATAATCAGTGACTTTATTTTCCTATTAAATACAAATCATACTTTACTTTCTCTTATCCATATATAGTAGAAATCTTATTGTGTTTGGGTCAATTTTTTCGAAACTGAGTTTTTTGTTATACTTATTTTTCGGTTCACTGAATCTAATCAGATTTTTAGCACTTTTCCTGTATATTTTTCTCTTTCTGTGTGTCTATGAAAGGAACTTAAAAACAAATATCAGAAGGAAGTTTAAACTTGCTATTCTAATGCTATATATCACATGGGAATGTTATTGTTCGAACCACGTTTCTTGAAACCATGGGAGTTTCTGCGCATGTACTGATTCAACAAGCCCAATATTAGGGGTGATAACCTTTGTGGTTGTGAGAAAATAATTTAAAAGGGAGCGCGGAATGACTGAATATACCAAATTCTAATCTGCCGGTCAATTTGGCCTCCCGCCAAGCCTTTAGGATCGTTATCTATGCTGGGTACAGTAAACGTGGTCACACTGATTAAAATTTTTTATTTACATTAGACGAATGATTCGTGTACAGATACATACAAAATAGATAGCGTCTGTGGGCTCACTAGTACAATTTAACATCTTTAGACTGGGTTAAATAAAAGGTAATTAATAAATATTTTTTATATGCCCCAAAGCACAATCCACATTAAATATGGTATGAAAACAACTTACCCTTCATTTACAGTGCCATATAAAAGGGATTTATTAGGGCTGTGGTTGCAAATGGCTCGATATATATTCCAAGCTGTGTTATAAATTTTTTTCCACACTTTTCATATATATATATATATTTAGTTTGGTCGCTAATTTTTATTATCATTTTATTTTTTATAAACAGTATAAGACTGAGATCATGACTCTACAAATATTTATTTAACAAAACAGTATTAGGTGCCCACCTTTTAAGTAGGAATTATTGTTAGTGCTTCAATAATTTTACTGCCGACTGTACTGTACATGCATACATTAAACATGTTGAATAAACTTCAAAGAGAGATAGGGTTGAAAATTCTTCGTCTAATCTGAAATATATTTTTTAAAATCTAATAACAGTTTTAAATGTTTTATAAATTTAGCTACAGCATTCAAAGAAGTGGGGGGGGGGGGGGAGAGGATGAAGAAGGACGCAGTTTCCCTTCACACCTAAATGTATATCAAATGACTGTTTAAGCAATTAGAAAAAAAAAGAGAGAAAAAGAAAAAGAAAAAAAGAAATTAGGAAGAACTATTATTCTATTTCTATTAAAAAAATCTGGAGTGACTCCACTCGACTTTCCGAACATTGAGTAACTAACAGTTTTGTAGATAAAATAAAGAAAGAGGAGTTGCTAAACAAACAAAAGAGAGAAAACCATAACAGAGTGTTTGAGTATTTTTCTCCATATATCACACGAGGTTTTATTTAACGCTACTGAACTTTGAGCCCTTAGATCATAATGATAAAGAATTTTTCGTTGTGTCCCTGTAAAAATCTATAAATTCTGACAAACTTAAACAAATTTTCACATTTTACCCACAATTTTGTCAAAGTCCCACTTTTTTTTTTTTTTTTTTTTTTTTTTTTTTAATTATTGTTACTGAGTGAATTTGTATAGGAAAATATAGAAGAAAGTCTCGTGGTGGCCACAATTCACCAAAATGCTTATAGTTAGTGCAACAGTGATTTATAATATTCATACAAATTTTCAGCTCAATTGAATAAGGCGTTTAGATGCTATTGCACTTTTAAAAATTTGGTCTCATAGGCCATAATGATAAAGAATTTTTCTTCGTGTCCCTGTAAAAAAACTGTAAGCGCTAGATTCACCAAAATCTATACAGTTGGTTCAAATGTGACCTATAACATGTGTACAAATTCTTTGCTCAGATTAATAAGGCGTTTAGACGCTATCACACTTTTGAAAATTTGTCAAAGAATTTTTCTTTGTGTCCCTGTAAAAAAACTATAAGTGCTAGATTCTCCAAAATCTATACTGATTGAGTATCTGTGACCTATAATATGTGTATAAAGTTTTTGCTCAATTGAATAAGGCGTTTAGATGCAATCGCACTTTTAAGATTTTGGTCCCTTGGCCATAATGATAAAGAATTTTTCTTTGTGTCCCTGTAAAAAAACTATAAGTGCTAGATTCACCAAAATCTATAGGGTTCGTACTATGGTGACTTACAATATACGTACCAACTTTCAGCTTATTCGAACAAAGCGTTTAGACGCTAGCGTGTTCACTCACAGACATACACACATACATACACACATACATACACACACACATACATACATCATCGTAAAAATAGTGAAAACGGACTCGTTGGACCTCGAAACGTATAGAAACATCCAAATCTCGAATTCGGATTTTTGACATGATTACAATACTTTCCTCACTATAGTGTTCGGAAAGTAAAAATGTGCATACTAACAGCCCAAATGTAATTTTTCAACTTAAAATAATTTACTATAAATTAAATATTTTAATGTTTATAAAAATTTTGATAAAAAATTGAACTTTTTTAAAAATGAGAGTAAAACAACTATTACTAAAGAAACTACTACTAAAAAAACTATTCCTAAAACAACTCTGAATAGTTTTTGAGTACATTGAAAATGGTCAAAAATATTACTTTCTATCTTACACCTTATTTTGTAATAATATGTCTCTAATAAAAGTGTAAGAGAAAATAGTGTGACTGATACACCAGATCATTTTTATTCTTAGAGTAGAATGCTACTTGACAGTGAGCTTTTTAAGTTATGTTATGCTCTAATAATAGTTTTGAAAGACAATCATAAATTGTATTTCATCAAAAATTATGTTCCGCTATGAAAAATATAATTTGAATTCTAAGAGATTTATTAAGAATACTGACAGATTTTATTCTAGTGAAAGTTAAAATTATTACAGAATGTTTCAGATACAGCCGTGTTGAATTTGTTGCGCACTTTGATTAAAAGTTAAAACATTTAAAAAACAAGTACGTAAAAGTTTTCTTCCAGCATATCTTTTCAACTTTGTCTACAAAGCACTTTCAAATTTACTGAATTCCTTTTATATATTAGACAATTTTTCGTCACTACTTTTAGGCAGAACTTCATTACTTCTGTTTCAAATAGCATTAGCATTAAATAATTATAAGATAAAAAAACTTTTTTATATACCATGTTTTTAAATTTTCTGTTGAAGTCATGACGTCACTGACCGTCTATGGAGCCAAGAAAAAGATTTCCTATGTTAATCGCCCATTGGAATTTTTTGTAAAAAATTATTTAAAATCGAAGAAAATTATTTTCCGATTTAAATCCCCATATTTGGGTATAGATATGTATTAGTTATCGTGTGCATTCGTTAGATTAAGTTGTTTTTGCTGTAAAATTAATAAAATTTCAATTTTAAATCTCAAAACTCTAGAAGAAGAAATAGATATTCGATTGAAAACATAAACATTTCATTTCAAAGGATAATATTTACACAATAAATAATTATAAGATAAAAAAAAAAAAAAAAAACTTTTCATATACCATGTTTTAAATTTTCTGATGAATCATAGAGCTCTTATCAATGTGCATAAAATTTTTAAAGTGATAATGACGTCAATTTTTGTGAGATGCATAATTTAACTTTTTATAATTTTTTTAAGGTTCACGTTTAATTAAATGTATTTATTTTTTTGTCGAAAGGAAACGAACTCGTATTTTTTTTTTCTTTTGGCAACTATTAAATTAGAGATAATATTTTAATGGCTATTTTAACGCTATTATGATGTTATTATTTTCATATTTTAATTAATTATAAGAAAACTAATCAAAAATTCGAAAATCGGACTTCGAAGTATTGTGTTGTCACCGGGTTCTGAGCTACTGTGAAAGTTTCAAGTGTCTAGCTAGTAGGGAAGTTAGTTAAAATTCGATTTCAAGATTTGTACCGGACAAACAAACATATACAAACAAACAAACAAACAAGAATAGAAGTTAATAATTAAAACATGGTAAAATAGGAGAATCGAAAACAAGATTATTTACTTTAAACTTCTGTAACATGTGATATCCATTCTAAAAAACATTTTTATGTCACCCCAAAAAATAAATAAATAAATAAATAAATAAAAATAAAAAAGAAATCTTAAACTTAAAAATATTGAGAAATTTTTTCATGCATAGAGGAAAGTTGCATAAGTGACACACTGTATATTTAAAAAATATTTTAAAAAATGAGAAGTAGGATATCGTGGTCAGTTATTATAAGAGTTCCCGTTTAATTTTCAATGTCACTTTAACTTTTACGAAACAATCTAAATATTTATTCAGTATGTTATCCTAATTCTTCATTTTTATTGTCTCGTATTAAATAAATAAATAAATAATTACAGAAATAAACAAGTCCTTCCAGCTCCTTTTGTAGGATAGGTTGATTTCTTTTTTCTTATCAAGTAGCCCCCATTTTCTTTCAAAATAGCGGCTATAAATTGTTAATGGATTTGGTAGAAATATTGATGTAGGCTATGTACATATGGAATTTTAAGCAAATCGGTTCATAAATACCTTTTTATGTGAGTTTAAAATTTTACAGTTGCAGGCGCATGGAAACAAGATGGCGGGCCAAGTTGGCAAACAAATATATCAAATGAATTTGTGAGATAAGTCTACTGTGCAAATTTATTTCGAATTAATTCGGAATTTCAAAAGTCATTGTATTCAAAAATTAAGTGGCTGCCACTTGGATCAAAATGGCAGAGCAAGTTGCTCAGTGAACTAATCCAAGATATTTGTAAGATAAGTTCACTGTCCAACTTCGTTTCGAATAAATTTAGTATTTGAAAAGTTATCGGGATAACAAAGTCTCAAAGACAGCGTTCAAATGGACGCAACGTCGAAACAAAATTGCAGAGAAACTTGCCCACGGTAATCATGGATATTTGAATGATAAATCCATTTTTCAACTTTGGTTTGAAATGATGAAGTATTTCAAAAGTTACCGTGATAACAAATTTTCAAGTGGCCGCCACTTGGAAAAAATATAAAGGATCAAGTTACCCAGCAAACTCATCCAAGATATTTGAATCATAAGTTCACTGTCCAACTTAGGTTCGAATCAGTACAGTGTTTCAATATTGTTATGAGAAATTTTCAAGTGGCAGTCTAAGTGGTTAAAACTTGAAAACAAAAGAGCGAAGCAATTTGGCCAGAGAAATCATCCAAGATATTTGTATGATAAGTTCATTGTCCAACTTTAGTGAAAATTAAATCAGTATTTAAAAAATTATTGTGATACGAAATTTTCTATTGGCAACGGAATTGCAAGTGGCCAAGATCTGGAAAAAAAAAAAAAAAAAAAAGGAGTGAGATGCCCATTGAACTTATCTGAGATATTTGAATGATAAATCCACTACCCAAATTTGATGCGAGTTGGTTCAGTATTACAAAAGTTATGATAACGACATATTTTCAAGTGGCCGCCACTTCGAAATAAATTTGTGGATCAAGTTACCTACCGAACTTATCCAAGATATTTGAACCATAAGTTTATTATCCAACTTTTGTTTGAATCAGTTTAGTATTTTAAATGTTATCGTGATGGCACATTTTCAAGTGGCAGTGGGAATTCAAGTGGTCGCAACTTGGAAACAAGATGTCGGAACATGTTACCCAGTAAACTCATCCAAGATAATTATATGATAACATCACTGTCCAACTTTGGTTCGAATTGAAACAGAATTTAAAAAGTTATTATGTTTATATATTTTCAAGTGGTAGACTAACTTCAAGTTGTCTCGCTTAGTTTATAACATCCGCATTTTGTTAAAAATGGCGGATAAAGTTCATTAATAAATTTGATTGTGACCTTTATATTAGTGTATGTATATATCAAAATTCAAGCAAATCCGGTCTTGAATACGCTTTTTACAGTGTGAATTTGAAATTTTCAACTGGCCTCCACTTGCAAAACAAATGGCGGAACAATTTGGTTAACAAACTCATCCAAGATATTTATAAGATAAGTTCACTGTCTAAATTTGGTTCGATTTGGAGCATTATTTCGAAAGTTATCGTTATTTAAAATCTTCAAGTGGTAGCATGATTTTAAATGGCTCCGCTTAACTTAAGATATCCGCCACTCTGTTAAAAATAGAGGACAAAGTTCAGTAATAAACTTCGTTGAGACCCTTATGTAGTCTACATTTAAACTAAAATTCAAGCAAATCTTGCCTTAAATACGCTTTTTACAATGTGAATTTGAAATTTTCACGTGGCCACGACTTGAAAACAAAAATTCGGAACAACTTGGTTAAGGAACACATCCAAGATATTTATAAGATAAGTTCTGTGTCTAAATTTGGTTAGATTTGGAGTATTATTTCGGGTGTTATCGTGATGACAAAATTTTCATTATAGATAGATAGATAAACGAAGTGCGTGATTTATTAAATTAAAAAGTCATAAAACGGTCTAAAATGGAAAAGAAATTACTTTAGCTTACATTAGACAAATGACATACAGAAATCTTTAACACAGCTTAAAAAAATGAATTATTGTCTTTAACAAATGGGTAATTAAAACAAATTGTCAGACTTTTAGGAATAAATCGCCAGTAAGGAATGCGGTGAAATACGCTTTTCGTTTTAATTAACAGGTATTGTGGGAGAAACAATAAACTATTTGCAGCAATACGAGAGGTAAATAGTTCAGTGAATTTCAGACTTTAACTTCACTAATAAATGACAATGCAAATAACGTGCTATTCCGAGGATGACCAAGTTATAAAATAGTTCTTCCTATTTCCAAGGTATAAGGAATCACAATGAATTTTCTTTAAGCCAATCAATGAATTTTTAACGTAAAAAATTAAGGAGAATTCTAGACCCTTATAGAAAAAAGAAAACAAAAATGGGGGGGGGATGTTATAAGTTAAATGATGGTTGTATAATGACCACAGTATAATAATTTTAAATTTTTAACTGTGGATCATTTTAAATTTTGTTGTTTTTGTTATAAGATTTAAAAGATATAAATTTATACATTATACAAAAATAAATTTCGTTATTCTTCTATTAAAAAGAAGCAACGTGTACTTTTAGTGAATAACACCAATTAATGTAGTTCATATTTAAACTTAAAAGAAAAAAAAATAAGTAAAAAAGTAAAAAAAAAATCTTTGTGGAAATTTAATTAATTGTTTTTGCTATTATAATTTATATTGTACACTGCATTAAACGATTACGATTCCATTAACATTGATATGCTTCAGTCTGTTATTAAACTCATTAACACTACAAAGAAACTAATTATCTGCATCAATAACTTTCCTGATCCCTTCATTTTAATTATACCGATTTGTTATAAAGTAAAAGAGTAAAGAGAGTTTGTTATAAAGTAAACATCCTTTATCAATGAAACCGTTTTACCAATGATTGTAAGAATATAAATAAGGAAATGCGTTAGTATATTAAATGAAATCTTCCAAATTGCTTATTATTTTCTGTTGGGATCAAATAAGATTAAATTAACTCCTGTAAAATAAAAAATAAGTATGAACTAACACTAAAGTAATTTACTTTTCAATTATCAGTGAAATATTTAAAAATTAAAAAAAATAATAAAAATTTAATTTACATAAACAATTGTCTGTAAAATATTCTGACACTAAAATATTTGCATATTTGAATTTTGCATCGGGATACGAACACTACAAAACTAAGTTAAAAAGACAGATTACACTGAGAAAAAATTCTGTAACTGGCATCCAGAATCTAAATTGTGGCTCTAGAAAAAAAAAGTTCCATGTCATCCTTATAAATTCTAGTCCCCTTGGAAAGCGAGTTCTAGAAGAGTTCCTATTAGAATTCTACAGCGTTTGCCTATATTCTCGAGGGCAACGTTATTTAAAAATCTCTGCAAATAAATGAGACTACAAGAGGCGGGTTTCTGCAAATATAATCTTGGTTTATTACCAAATTCTAGAAAATCAAGCGATAATTTCTCGCAATACAAATGATTCAGAATATTTGGAGTATTCAGAATATTGTTTCACCATCTAGAAATGTGTACACTAGAAATTCTCGATCATTTCGTCTATTCAGTTTAGTGGCGTGCCTTATGCGCATAGCTCGGAAATCTGTATTTCTGTTTAAGGGATTTAGAAAATGGCCACTTATTCACTCTAGAGAAAGGCGGTATATTTTTTTTCTCGGTGTATTATAGAAGAAAATTGTTGTTATAGAACTAAGAAGAAACTTATTATTACAACCAGAACTATAGAAAAAAAAAATAATAATAACGATTTATAAATGAGTCAAATCGTCACAAAAAATATATTATTTATGCGTCCAAAATCATTTTTATAAAATTCACACGATATTCTATATATTTTATTTATGATTTCTTCTCGACCAATCTAACGTCTAAAAATTAGGCTTCTTTGAAAACAACCTTAAAATATAATATTCTTTGAAGTTTACAGTTTATATTTTTACTATTACTGTTATTTTTATCATATTAATGTAATGTTTCTATAAAAATAAAAATCTCAGCAATATTTTAACTCAAAAATCTATGTTAGAAAAAATTTCTCGATTATTTAAATTAATTAAACTTTGGTCTCAGACAACTATGTTTATTAGCTAATTAAACAAAAGATTAATCTTAATTTTTAGAATGGTGAAAGAATATTTTTAGCTGGAGAGAATAATTTCAGAAGATATCTTAAGTTTTAAATTGCTGTCGTTCTCTTTTCTTTTCTTTTCTTTTCTTTTTTCCCCCCTCTTTTCTACGGTATTCTATGTATTTCTCAACATTAAATTAATCTTTTATTTACAATAATTTCATGGTAAAGTAAATATTTTTTTTTTTTTCTTTTTTAATTTTTTTTTTTAAGAATTAGGGGAAGGGTGGGCAAAATGGGGTACTTAAGGTTATTCTGGCCAATAACTCGGTGACAAATAGAAAGAAATGTAATAAGTAATATTTATTTCAATTTTACAATCTTAGCGGTTATTCTGCAGTATTGGAATTTGAAATACACTGCATATTTTATGATCTGCATATAAATATATTCAAAGCTGCAAACTTCCCCATTTTGCCCTACCCCGTAGGGCAAAATGGGGTTCCTTCCCCTACTTTTAATTTTAGAAAATATTTCGGCATGGAAGATTTTGATATTCTGGCATTGCAATTTTTATAATTCGTTTTTTTCTTCTTCATAAAAATTAGTTCATTAAAGAAATATTTACTTGAAAAGGCTTCCAGTCATATTATTTATAAAAAGAAAAAAATCTTTTTTTTTTTTTTTTTTTATTATTTATTAGATCATGAAGAATATTTCTTTCAGACAAAATAGAACAAAACGAAAACAGCTTTTTCCTTATTTAGCATGAAAATAAAAAATAAAATTGAGAGAAAACATACGTATGTAACTTTATGAATTGAATATGATAGTCGATGCTAAGGAACGCAATTCCAAGTTTTAAGGTGAGGAATAAGATTTATTCACGCTTTTTGAATATTTATATAAAGATATAACTATTATATTAAATTATACAGAACAATTATTTAAAATGAAGGAAAATTACGTTATTTGGCACAATCATCGAAGGCATTTGGCACTAAATTAAAAACTGTAAAAGACAGATTTTTTAAGACGAGATGACTATTGCTTTCAGACAGGAAATAAAGCCGTCACATTTGCGGTAGATCACTTCGAATAAAGCAGAAAGTGTAGTAACATATATATATATATATATATACATATATATATATATATGTTTAATGTAGAATATGATTTCTTCTTCTTCTTTTTTTTATTTTATTTTTTCCTTCTTTCTTCCTTTCTTTTCTTTCCTTTTCTTTTGTTATTTCCCCCTCTCAATATGTAGATTTAAAACAAAATTACTAAACTGTTTTGGTTATACAGTTTCACAAATTTTCTTTTTCGTTTTGTTTTTCATTTTTATTATTTCAACAACTTAAGGCTCCTGTCTACTGTCGGAGGTGATTTTTTTTAATAATTGAAAAATTGCCTATTTATGTGCATTACATAATGGAATATAATTAAAAACAGTGAATAACATTAAAAATATGCAAATTTTATAATATTTTGATATTTAGGCTCAAAATATACATAAAATTTGCAAAAAAAAAAAAATAAAAAAAAGAGCACTTTTTCAGAACATCATAAGTCATACTTGAATAAAAATATTTTCATTCTGTAAATTTCATTTCGATTATTGAAAGGTCCTTAAGGAAGTGAACTATTCTCAAAAGTATAACCATGTTATTTAATATTTTAGAGAAGATAACATTTTACATACTGAAAAAATCATGAATATACATGACTGTTCATAACTTCTATCGACAAAAAGCAAAAAATAATTTAAGTAGATTCATTGTAGTAGTTCAATCCCTAAAACAACTCCTCTAGAGTATTTTGTCAAAGTTTCATAAGGTTTCAATTATAACTTTTGGAGTTATGATGTTTTGCGGTAAAGCAAAATGTTAAAAATCTCAGTTTGAGAAAAAGCAGAAAACATAATTAAAAACCAGTAAATAAAAAATAATTTTAATAAGTTCCTGATTTATTTTAAAGTTTTTATTATTATTATTATTATTATTATTTGTAATTCATTTTATATGCAGTAACAAATTTTGATGCTTATATTGGGTAAAACATTTATGTAAACAAACATATACGGTCATTTCCGGTTTGGAAAACTTGCGAGTGACTAATATTAAAATGCCTGTAACTTACGTTCTAAGAAAGATAGAAACAAAATTCAAACTGATTTAGAAAGCTAAAATGTCAGGCTTTAATACTAAACCAAAGATGGAAAAATCAGAGTTTTGACCGAAAATTGCATTTTAAAGGTAGGTAGGTACCTCAAAATTTTGGCTAAGCATTCAATGCCTTAATCTAATGTTTCTAAAAAAAAAAAAAAAAAAAAAAAAAAAAATATGAGTAATATTTTAACTTAAAAATATATTTTATACGTATTTTTCTCAATTATTAAAATTAATTAAAGTTTGGAATGATAATAAGAATGTCGCAGAATGCTAAGCTTATTATCTTTTACACAAAAAATTCTTCTCATCTTTGAGAATATCGAAAGAATATTTTTGGTTGGAGAGAATAATTTGAGAAGACTTGTTAAGTTTAAAACAGCTGTCATTTGTTTTTCGTTTTTGTATTATTTTCCAATGTAATTATGTCTCTGCTGTCAATAATTACTCAATTTTTTTCTTTACAATAATTTCCTGGTAAACTGAACATTTTAACATTCACTAATAAAATTATACCTTAAATATATTATCCTCTTTTTAAAAATATGCACTTACAGCAAATATATTTCGAATACGTCTCGTATTCATCTTCAGTGCATCACGATGATACTGTCTTTCGTTCTCGAAAGACAGTATCACAGTGATGCACTGAAGATTAGATCCCCTATAATAGGTATTATAGGTGCCTTACTGAATATGAATACGAGACGCATTCGAAATATATTTGCTGTAAGTGTATATTTTTTAAAAAGGGATAATATATTTAAGGTAAAATTTTATTAGTAAATGTAAATTTAGTCCTTTTAAATAACTTAATATGAACATTTTAAATTTAAGAAATATGTTTAATTTTAGAAATTATTTCTGCATGGATGATTTTGATCTTTTGCAATTTAGTTTTCAATATTTTCTTCTTCATAAAAATAAGCTGATAAAAGAAATTACTTCTTTCAGTAAGCTATCGGAGTATACGCAACGAAAAGATAATTTTATTTTCAAAATTTGTTTTATATTTTACTTTTTTAACAGATTTCACTTTAAAATAATCTTGACCTATCTTAATATTATCATGTAATGTAATACAACATTCTGAAATAATGAAAAATTTCTTTTTTTAATACAAAATAAATTAAACATTTTTTAGAAGTAAAAATTTAAGATAAATTCCAATCTTAAAATTTTGTTTAAGTATTAAGTGTTTTTATCTAATATGTCTAAACTATAAAATCTCATACACACACACACACACACATATTTTTTTTATATTTTTTAAGTACATATTTTAATTTTTAAAATTAAGAAAACTTTATAATTTTTTAAAGAACTTCTGTTAATACTCGTTTCTTAATTTCTACATAAAGCTTTCTGAATATTAAAAGAATATTCTTTAGCTGGAAAAAGTAATTTAGAGAAATATTAAATTTGAAAAAAGCTTTTTTTTTTTTTTTTTTTTTTAACCCCCCTCAATTCTTTCTTTCTTTTATGTTTTTTCTTTTTATTTATTTATTTATTTTATACAGGGATATTTTTAATGTCACCTGTTAACATGTAATTAATTCTTTAATCACTTTATTTCTTGTAAAAACACCGTTCTCTCAAACATTTCGAAAATATATTTTATTTCAGTAATACTTTCGTAATGGTTAATTCTAAAATTTGAGATTTCAGTTTTTAGTGATTTTTAACGCTGACCAACAAAGTTGAAAAGTGTTTATAACTTCAGTTTAGTCACTGTCACTAGTGCAATTAGAGGACCAGCCACAAAATGAAAAAAAAAAAAACACAAATATTTTATATTACCCTATATCAGGGTTGCCAGATTTGGCGACTTTTTATTCTATATTCACTACTAAATTTTAAATGCAACGGTTGCCTAATCACTTTGAAGATTAATCTTCTATTACGTATATCAAATATCACTTTTCAAAATTATTGGTGCGAAAGTTAGCTTTGGTACCTTGAACCTCCACACTTCGATTTTGCGAAACTTCCCCCCTTTCCCTACTGGAGAGTAGAATGCAATAACACGTTTGCGATCATAACGTGGCTCTAAATTACTTCATAACAAAAAATAAGAAGAAGAAGCGATTTTTGAATTTTTGATTTTAAGGGATAACGGGGAAATTTAATTTTGGAGGAGGAGGGGAATTCGCAACATCCGGTATTTTCGAGTCGAATTCTACCGAGAATGGCATAAAGAAATTGAAAACGGCTGTGAATATTCTTGAGGATATTTCCAAAAATCCATTTTAGTTTCTTTTTGATTTTGGGGCAGAATTACTAGGGGGAAAATTCGAGAGCTCCATTTTTGCCTTAAATTTGTTCTTTGAAATCTATGGGCGCGAATTTTGGTGCATGGTTTGGTTATATGCATACAACACACATTTTGACGGGATTATAAAAAGTTTTCCTATTTCTCCCTTGGGGGGAGGGGGGCACTTTTTGAACTGCTAAAAATTGTCTCAGAAAAGAGATTCTTTGAAGTGTGATTTGGTTATGCGTACCCAACACGCACTAAAAAAGGATTCTACGTTTTTTCCTCTTTACCTCCTTTTAAGGGGGGGGGGACACGTTTTCAAGCATAACTCTGCTCCAAATTATATTAAGAAGGCGATTTTTTGCTGTTTCGGGTTGACTACATGTAACCAACATGCATTATGAAGCAATTTTTCGAAATTACGAACTCACATAAAATCAAGAAAAAAAAATCTTTGTAGTTTCATAAAAATAAGTTAAATTTATCATAAAAATGCGATGCATTATTAATACTTCTGGATAATGCTATTTGTCAGTGATCAGTAGCTATTTATTTTGATGAAAAATTAGGTTAATCATTGAATAATACATAACAATTCAGTTTATTTAAATAAACCAACAAATAATCTTTCACAAAATTGAAATAATATTTAGTTCATGAATAGAGAAAAAAGTACTTAGAAATATTATTTTTATTTATTTTTACTTTCTCTTACCCATAGGGTCGAGAAAGTATTGTTTTAGGATCAAATTTTCGAACGCGAGTTTTTGTTATATTTACATGTTCTGAGGTCACCTGAATACGAAAATCATGTTTTTAGCGAATGGTCTGTGTGTCTGTCTGTGTGTCTGTTATCAGCATATCTCAAGAAAAAATTGTAGCAGAAATTCCAAACTCGATATTCTAAATGTGTATCATATAGGGATGCTACAGTAAGCTTTTCGTTGAGATGAAGCCAATGGTTCGTGTACAGGGACACTCAAAAGTATTCAAATACATTACGTCTATGGGGGAAATTGCAGGTAAGTAGAGTTTAACATCTGTAGACTGCACTAAACCAAATGAAACGAACACATAGTTTGTGTAATAGAGATAGTCAACTAGGAAAACAATTTTGTGTACGTAGGAGCCTCGCTCCCTAGGGGGGGGGGAGAAAGTCCCCCCTCGAGGTGAGTAAATTTTCATGATGAGTATCTTTCAAAAGAGCTCGCCAATACCTTTAAAACGAATGGTTGAACCATCGATCTGCGATAATTTAAAATAAAGTTATCGATTTTTTTTTTTTAATGCAATATTGAGAATAAATTCAACCTTTTCTTTGGATATTTATATACCGTTATACTACTTCTCTAATATAGAAACCGTGTACATTATCATGGAAGATAATTTTTTTGAATAATAATTTTAATAAATATTTTTTAAAAAACATAATTATTTTTTAATAAGCGAATTAAATTCTATATAAATGTAGGTGCATTAATGAAACAGGGGGTTGAGGGGGCGGTAGCCCCCTCACACAGAACTAATTATCATATAAAACTCTTCCGAAGCCTAATTTGAATTGTTTAACATAGGTTTACATAACAGTACTTGTTCTCTTACAATCTCCAACCTGTATTTATAGTATTGCATTTCAGGGTAAGAGAAAGTCGTGCGAGTGACACACCATATTATTTTATATTTCTATGAGAAAAAAAGAAAGAAATTTATGAAAAATGTATACTTCTGGTTTTGAATGGATTTAGACGTTTTAAGATGTACTAATCATGATTTGATCATTTTTAGAAAATACTTGTCTGTGTCTGTATAAGTATGTGTTTTTAAATTTTGTGGACAAAATATTCCTCCCCCCCCCCCCCCCAAAAAAAAATAAATAAAATAAAAATAAAAATAAAAATAAAATAAAAAATAAAATTTAAATTAAATTTAAATTAAATTAAAATGAAATGAAATAAAATAAAATAAAAAAATAAAATAAGGAGGATGGAATTCAATATAACTTTACATTTAGTTAAACCTTGACATATATTCAAGGTAATTAGATTTTATGGAAATACTGCAAATTCCACCCCATTTACGGGAAATATGTATCACAACTTTATAGTGTATAAGTGTACATAAATTGATATGTATGAGGACTATTATAAAAAACTAAATTATTCAATTTGGAGCATATCTGCCGTCATGTAACACCACTGTTCAAAAATCTTTTCCGCTTACATAAAAACTATATTTCAGTTCCTACAATGCATAAGTGCACGGAACGTCACATGCGAGATGGTCATTATACAAAACCAAGTTGATTTAATTTAGGTGTATATCAGCGATATAAGCAATTGTTATGCTACAATTTCAAACTATTTATCAAAAAGCTATATCTCAGTTTCTATAGCGTATAATTACATCAAATTTTATGTGTGAGACGTTCATTGTAAAAACATATGCTTATCTAATAGGATGCAGTGCTGGCATTGTCATGCCCGAATATTTTCTATTTGCCGAAAGGCTATAGTTTACATTCTATAGTATATATGCACTAAGGTTCATGAATTAGATGCATATTATGAAAAAATATAATTACGCTGATTCATTTTGTGTCTATATTTGCCGACAAGCGACACTTCTATTACACCCTTTCTATGATTTGCCAGACTGTTATATCTTAGAATCTATGGATTAAATTTACACCAAACTGCATTTGTAAAATCTTTATCATAAGAAATTATCTTGATCGAATTTTTGGGCATGTTAACATATGGAACTGTTATATCTATATATATATATAAATGAATGTTTGTCTGTATGTCCTTTATAAAATCGTAAACGGCTTGACCGATTTCGATCATTCTTTTTTTGTTTCTTTAAAAAAAAAATTGAAAAAATTAGCCCCCTAAGGGGGGGGGGGGGTAAAACGTGAATTCAAAAAAACCTTCATATCTCAAACAAAAAAACAGATATCCGTAAAATTTTTGCTTTAAAATATAGCTAATATAAATATCTAAAAATTAATTTCTGGAATTTTCGAAATTCGGTCCCCAAGGAGGGGGGGGAGCAAAACGGGATTTCACATGCGTAAAACGCGATTTCGCATAATCCTATATATCTCAAAAAAAAAAAAAAAAAAAAAAAAAAAAAAACAGATACACGTGAAATTTTTGCTATAAAATATAGCTAATACAAATATCTAAAAACCAATTTCTGGAATTTTAAAAATTCAGCCCCCAGGTGGGGCAGCAGGGGCAAAAAAAATTAGAAATACAGTTAGGCCTTTGAAAATTGGTACAGATAGGTTTCAATAGCCTGCAAGTCGAATGGGGATATTTTCGAAAGTGTAAAGTTATTAGGAGGGGAGAGGGCAAAAAAATAAATAAAAATAGAGTTAGATCGTTCAAATTTGGTATATAGAGGTTTTCGATACTTACAAATCGATTGCGGATATTTTAGAATTTGTAAACTTATTAGGAGGTGCGGTAAGGGGGTGGAGCGGTAAGGGGGGGGCTATGGGCAAAAACAAATAGAAATACCTTTAGGCCTTTCAAAATTGGTACAGATAGGTTTTAGAGGCCTGCAAGTCGAATGGGGATATTTTCGAAAGTGTAAAGTTATTAGGAGGGCCGGGAAGGGGGAGGGGAGAAGGGGGAGGGCAAAAAAATTAAAATAGAGTTAGATCGTTCAAAATTGGTACACAAATGGTTTTCGATACTTAAAATCGAATGCGGATATTTTTGAATTTGTAAAATTATTAGGAGGGGCGGTAAAGGGGGGGGGGCGGTAAGGGGGAGGTTGGGCAAAAACAAATAGAAGTGCAGTTAGGCCGTTCAAAATTGGTACAGATTGGTTTTAGAGGCCTGCAAGTCGAATGGGGATATTTTCGAAAGTGTAACGTTATTAGGAGGGACGGGAGGGGGGGAGGAGGGGTTAAAAAAATAGAGTTAGATCATTCAAAATTGGTACATAGAGGTTTTCGATACTTACAAATCGATTGCGGATATTTTCGAATTTTTAAACTTATTGGGAAGGGGGGGGGGAGAGTGGTGGGGCAAAAAAATAAAAAAAGTGATAGATCGTGCAAAACTGGTGCATTGAGGTTTTTGATATTTACAAATCGATTGCGGATATTTTCGAATTTGTAAAATTATTAGGATAGACGGGAGGGGGGGCGAAGGGGGAAAATAACAGAAATAAGAGTTAGAGCATTTTGGGAATTTTTTCCGAAGGCAGTAAAACCCGGTGCGACATTTTTCCTAATCAGATTTTGTTTCGATTTTTTTTTTTTTTTACATGATAAAAATTAATGCAATTTTGAGAATTTAGTAATTATAGTGATTCATTTAAAAATAGGGTTCAGCGAAGCGGGCGAAGCCTGCTAGTTGAATAATATAAAAGAAAGTTTTGTGATTGTCACAGAAAATTAGACTTTGTCACAGTGATAGATTATTTTAAATTCTACTTAATATTCACTATAAAATTTTAAGCGTAGAAATTAAAAATTATATTAAAATATTATTTTTATTCATCAGCTAAAAAGAAGCTGCTTTCGGTCTTAGTGGTTGACATCAATTAATGTTATTGATATTTATTATAAAAAGGTTGAAAGTAAAACCAGTAAAATAAAATAAAAATAACTAAATCACTGTGGAAATTTAATTAGTCGCTTTTGTTATTATACTTTATATTGCATATTGTGCTAGGCTATTACAATTCCATTAACAATGATATGCTTCAATCTGTAAATGAACTTATTAACATTACTAAGAAACTAATTATCTGCATCGATAGCTTTCGTGCTTCCTTCATTTTAAGTATAATGAGTTTTATCTATACTATATTAACCTAAAATGAATGTTTTCTTCTGAGACACCGGCGCTTTGGAGTACTATTTACCTTGGATTTTATATGATAGAGGTCATCAAAAGTCATTGACGTTAGAAATAAGAATGTTAGACCTTTATATTTTCCCACAAATATCTTTGAATTAAATTTATGAATGCTATTTTTAAATATCAGTATTGAACTATATAAAGTAAAGGCGTCGCATGCTTAGTTATACTGCCGTAGCTTAATACTAAAATAATTACAATAGCCTGAAGTTCAAGGTCGAACGTAAAATTTTTGCTACTTTCTACAGTTAATGATGATTCTAGGGGACAAAGTAACAAAACAAAATATCACACAAATTAATCTCTGGAGTTACATTAATGAAAAAAATTAATGATGGTTGTGCGGTTTTTAATTCTTTACAGTTTACAGACTCCCGAAATGTCAAAAAAAAAAAAAAAAAAAAAGTCTTTGCCAATTTATTAAACCATTAAACTATTATATATATATATATATATATATATATATGTATGTATTATGTCCATTGTTTTGTGGTTTTGATTTATAAAATAATATAGTTGTTTCAAATTGCTTAATTCGGCTTGTTAACACACACTAAAGTAGAAAATTAAACATTGAATTAAATAATTGCACACTAATTTTATTTTATTTTATTTTTAATTTAAAATATGCTTTTTAATAATGCAAAATCACTTTAATGGAATTATGATAAAATATTAAAACAATTTACTCACTTTTTTTTTTTTTTTTTTTGTATAGATATCTAAACATGATTTTACAGATATTAATATAAATAAATAAATGAAATTATTGCTCCCATTTTATTTCTTAATTATGTACAAATAATTACACATTTGTAAACATTTAAAGATTATAAATATTTCAAACATATTTTTTGCATTTTATAAATATTGGCAAGTATTATGAAATATATAGATGACCAGGTTGCATTATCTCTAATTTTAGATTATCATTGATGACATGACAGAAATTGAGCATATGTTTGTCATTCTCATTCTGGAATATTACTGGCCACTGTTGACCACACTCTGGGGTAGTCTATCTCCTCTGATATTTTATAAATATATTATATGACTACTTTTGGTTCTTTTGATACTTGTGTCCCTTATAGGCACATATGAGACATTGCTTACAAAAAACATTTGTTTTTTTTCTTCACTATTGACCTGGATTTTACAGAGGTCATTAAATTTCGTCCCCACGGTTAAAAATGGGATTATTAGACATTTATATTTTATCAAAAATCTCTTTCAATTAAATTTATGTCTACTAATTTTAAATATTAGTTTTAAAGTATATAAGGTAAAGGTGTCCCATGCTTACTTATACAGCAGTAACGTAATAACTAAATTAATTACAATAGATCAAAGTTCAAGGTCAAATGTAAAATTTTTGCTAATTTTTATAGCGAATAATTTTTCTAGGGGACAAAACTACAAAATAAAATATCAGAGAAATTCTGTACTGATAAGTATAAAGGATTTAAGTCCAAAAATGTCGATTTTGAGTTAAGTACATAGTCAGACTCAGAAAAAAATTCTCTATCGATTGGTATAAAGGATTTAAATCCATGTCATTTAGTCTTTGAGAAAATCCATTGGTAAAAAAAGATTCAAGTCAGAAATTTAGCATTAATTTTTGGTATAAATTATTTAATTAAACTTTTTCCCTTTATTAAATGAAGATTGACAATCACTGAATTGTACAAAGCGTAAAAACCAACATAATCCCTTTTCCCTAATCGATTCTTCTGATTAGTTTTTAGTTAGTTTAACTTTATTTTTCGTCTCTTGAAAAATCAAGAATATGGACTTAAATCCTTTATACTTATCAGTACAAAATTAATATCTGGAACCACACTATGAGAAAATATAATTGTATCTGTTTAGTTTTAAATCCTGTATAGTTTACACCGAAATATCAGACCCCCTACCGAAATATCAGAAAAATTTTATTTTAAGGCCCTCAGTCCATAAAACAAAATGGGATGAAATTAAAGACAAAATTTCTTTACCAGTGTATTGATCTACTAAAATTTTGCGTATATCATGTGTATTGTATTGTGGTTTTGAATCGTAATATATATATATATATATATATATATATATAATATATATATATATATATAATTTTTCAAATTGCGTAATTCGACTAGTTAACGCACACAAAATCAGAAAATTAATCATAAGATTAATTAAATGCCGACTAATTTTTTTTTTAATTTAAATGTGCTTTATAATAATGCAGAATTACTTTAATGGATTGGAATATAATATTAAAAATGTTTGCTTAAAATTTTATAAATATTTAAGCATTATTTTATAAAAATTGAAAATTTCTTGCAAAACAGAACTAAAATTATTGCTCAATTTTTATTTCTTAATTATGTATAAATAGTTACATACTTGTAGACATTTAAAATCATAAATAATAAAAAAATATTGTTGATATTTTATAAATGAAATTGGCAGGCATTATGAATTAGATGATCAAGATGCATCATCTCTAATTTTAGATCGTCATTGGTGACATGACAAATACATGAAATTGGTGACATGACATGAAAGTCTTTATGTAACAATTTTTTATGATAAGATATATATATATATTGATTTTTTAAGAATAATATTTATTGGTTCACTCCATTAACAAAAAAATCAACTAAAAAATAAAAAAATCAACTTTTAAATTTTCCTATAGCAGAACATTTTTCTACGTAAGGCATATGTGTAGAGAAGCGTATGTTAAAAATGTTACATGCTATGCAAAAAATTCAAAACTATTCAGATAAAGGAGCTAATTAAAGGAAAACTCTTTTCAATTTTCAATAATCTTAGCTGTAGAAGAATTTTAAAGGCTACCCTTTGAGATGTTAGGCCTATAATAAATGGACTTAAAGTAAAAATTTATTTTCTTCACTTTCACTATTAACAGAAAATTAGTTTTCGAACTCACAAATGTCACTAAAAAAAGAAAACGAAATAGTCTCATCAGATAGTGCTATTTGAGTGTATTTTATTTCCGAAAATTGAAAAAAGCGAAAGAGAAAAAGAAGAACGGAAATTAAAATTTAAATGCTTAAAAAATGACATCCTTTGTATTTTCTATATTAAAGCTTAAACTGAATTACTAAACATACAAAATATAATGATCAAAAACTTTTTTTAAACTCTTATTTTAAAATAAAATTAAAAGAAAGAAAGTCTATTAATATTCAATAACACTGAAGCTATTAAAAATCTCATTTTTTGATAATTTCAGAAGTATACAGATTAGAAATGCATATTAGTTAATTATCATCTCGTGACGAAAAGTAAAATCTAGCGAGTGAGTTTATTTAGTGAGAAAAGTTTAAAAAAAAAAATCTGATTTTTTCTTTATATAAAATAAATTTCGTAAGGTAACGACTTTTTACTTCAAAGAACTATTACTTAATCAGCAGCGGCGTTTACAGAAGAATCAAATCGTATAAAAAAAACTATAAATTTCGAGTCAAAAATTACTTTCATAAAATTTAGACGCTTTTTCTGCACTTCATTTATGATTTCTTTTCTACTAAACTAAGCTTTAAAAATTAAACTTTTTGTAAAAGTAACATTAAAAAGTACTACATTTAAAAATGAGCAGAATTCGTTCAAATAGTCAATGTCTTAATCTAATATTTCTAAAAGTGTTTCGAAAAAAAAAAAGTTCTAAGTAATGTTTTGATTCAAATATTTGTTTTATAGATACTTTTCTTAATTATTAAAATTAATCAAAGTTTGGAATGTTAATAAGAATGGTGTTCTTATTTATTAGAATATTGAAAAAATATTTTTAACTGGGGAGAATAAAATTGAAAAGACATGTTAAGTTTAAAATAAAGAAAGTAAGAAATAGTACTTAGATGTACTTTAGAAGCCTTAGAAGTTATGTAAAATAAGGATTTTATTTCACAGGTAAGATTCTTTTTAATATTTTATTATTTCGTTCTTTTTAAGTAATTATTTTTATAAAATGTTTATAATTGCTATACTTAATTCTCTAAATTGAATTAGCTTAAATATTATACCTTATATAATTTCAAAAAAATTCATGATTATTTATGAGAGTTAAAGCGAGTATAGACAAACCGAAGTTATAAACTTTTTTGAACTTTGTTGGAAAGTAAAAATAAATTTCAGCAGCTGTTTCGTTTTATACAAGTTTTGCTTGCTGTATCTTTTAATAATAATAATAAAATATATATTTATATTCAAAACAAAAAATCACCAATAACGCGATAAATGCCAAAGAAGGTAAACTTCTTAAACAGTAATGTGGTTTCATCTTTGCACCTTTTTCTTATATTCCCTTAATAATGGAAAGCTCCGTCCACTCTTATAATAGGTCATTATGTCTGTTATCAATATAGCACAAAACACAAAAAGAACTAGTAGTACATCCATATTTGGTATTCTCGATGTGGATCATAAAGTGATATTACTTCAAAGTCTTTGCTGAGACAAGATAAATAATCTGTAAACAGACAAAATTAATTCAAATGCGTTACGCTCTGTAGGTGCATTTTAATATCTTTTGACTGCACAAAACATAATGAAATTAATATACATTTTCTATATGCACAAAAGTATGTTTTTTTTTTTTTTTTTTTTTTTTAGAATATGGTATAAAAGGTTCATTCTTCTCTTACCGGACAGCAAATACGGGAAGGTAGTTGGATATGGAGTACCATTTCTATTGGAACTCAGCATAATAACATGAAGAATTTTGGATCATTGTGGATTTTACTATTGCAAAATTTTAGGTGTTATTAATGTGTTTTAATAGTTTTATGCTACAAAATATAGAGTTTACAGGCAAATTTTTTAATTAAGGAAAAAAAAAAAATGTTGTTTCCAGGAAAAATATGGATCTAGAGAGAATGAAGAATTGATTATGAAGGGAATTATGGAATACCCATTTCTTTAAAAAATACTATGAAATAGGGTAGTATTTTTACACAAAATTACGAATAATTGCAAAATAATCCTTTTTTAAAAGCATTATATTAATTAAATGGGCATTTTTATATTAATTAAAGGGATTAGTCTCTTAGCCTTTGCATTTTTGATAGGAGTATCTTTGTAATGTAAAACTTAAAAAAAAAAAGAAAAAAAATTAAAATATTTCAATAACAGAACGTTTTTGTACATAAGACGTATGTGTAAAGAAGAGTATGCTAAAAATGTTACATGCTATGTAAAAAACTCAAAATTATTCATATAAAAGATCGAATTAAAGGTATTTTTACTCTTTTTAATTATCTTAGCTGTGGGGGAGTTTTTAAAGGCTATCCTTTGAGATGTTAGACCTATAATAAATGGACTTAAAGTAGAAATGTATTTTCTTTCCTTTCACTTCCTATAGAAAATTAGTTTTCGAACTCATAAATTGGAATAAAAAAAGAAGAAAAATCTCAGCAGATAGTGTTATTTGAGAGGTTTTTTTTTTTTTTTTTTTAGAGATTTGTTATTATCAGTATTCAATGACCTAATGTAATGTTTCTTAAAAAAAAAAAAAAAAAAAAAAAAAAAAAAACTAAAATATATGTAACTAAAAAATATGTTTTATACATATTTTTCTTAATTATTAAAATTAATTAAAGCTTGGAATGTTGATAAAAATGTCGCAGAATACTAAGTTAATTATTTTCTACACAAAGATTGTTCTTATCGTTTAGAATTCTGAAAGAACATTTTTAGCTGGAGAGAATAAAATTGAAGAGGTGTTAAGTAAAAAACAGCTGTCGTTCTCTTTTCCTTTTTTAATCATTTTTCAATTGTATTGTATGCGTCTCCTGCCAAAACTTAATTAATTTTTTCTTCACAATAATTTCTCGATAATGTGTATACATATATATATACATATATATTTAGATTTTAGAAATATATTTAATTTTAGAAATTATTTCGGCATAATAGATTTCGATATTTTGACATTTAAGTTTTCAGTGGTTCTTTGTTTGTTTCTTTTTTTTTTTTTTCTTCATAAAAAACAGCTAATAAAATAAATAAATATATATATATTTATTTATGCTGTATGGCCTATTAGCGATGAAAATATAATTTATTTCAATTTGTTTCGCTGTTATATTCTAAAAAAAAAAAAAAAAGAGATGGATGAATACCATATGAGGTATTATTTGTGAAACCATTATCATGGCTAGCTGTCTTCTGTGTGAAAAATAATGTTTCCGGTTTCCTTTGCTATATAACTAGAATGTACTTTATTACATTTTCTGAATAGAATGATGGATTTTCGCATCGTTATATCTACAATTTTACTTCTTTTATCCAAAAGTAGAAGAGTATGTATGATTTTGGAATTGAATTTACGAAACAGAGTTTATTATATAATTATATGTTTCAAAATCTCCTGGATTTTAAGCGATTGGTTTTTGTGCCTGTCTGTATCTGTTTTTATATGTATATATGTCTGTTATCAGTATAACACAAAACAGATGCTAGTAGCACGTCCATATTTGGTATTCTAAATGGGAATCATAAAGTGATATTACTTCAAAGTCTTTGCTGAGACCAGATAAATAATCTGTAAACAGGCAAAATTAATTCAAATGAGTTACGCTCTGTAGGTGCATTTTAATATCTTTTGACTGCACAAAATATAATGGAATTAATATGCATTTTCTATATGCACAAAAGTATGTTTTCTTTAGAATATGGTATAAAAGGTTCATTCTTCTCTTACGGGACGACAGATAGGGGACAGTAGTTGAATATGGAATACCATTTCTATTGGAACTCAGCATAATAACATGAAGACTTTTGGATCATTGTGGATTCTACTATTGCAAAATTTTAGGTGTTATTAATGTGTTTTAATAGTTTTATGCTACAAAAAATAGAGTTTAGAGGCAATTTTTTTAATTAAGGGGGGGGGGGGGGGAGTGTTGTTTTGGGGAAATATGAATCCAGAGGGAGTGAGGAATTGATTATAAAGCGAAATATGGGATACCCATTTCTTTAAAATATAATATGAAATAGGGTAGTATTTTTACAGACAATTATGAATAATTGTAAAATAATATTTTTTTAAAAATATTATATTAATTAAATGGACTGGCCCCTTAGCATTTGCACTTTTGATAAGAATTTCTTTTAAATGTAAAATTGAAAAAAATCTTTTAAAAATTTCAATAACAGAACATTTTTGTACATACGACATATGTGTAGAGAATAGTATGATAAAAATGTTACATGCTATGTAAAAAACTTGAAATTATTCACATAAAAGATCTAATTAAAGGTATTTTTACCCTTTTCAATTTTCAATTATCTTAGCTGTGGAGGGTTTCTAAAGGCTATCCTTTGAGATGTTAGACCTATAATAAATGGACTTAAAGTAGAAATGTATTTTCTTTCCTTTCACTTCCTATAGAAAATTAGTTTTCGAACTCATAAATTGGAATAAAAAAGAAGAAAAATCTCAGCATATAGTGTTATTTGAGAGTTTTTTTTTTATAGATTTATTATTATCAGTATTCAATGACCTAATGTAATGTTTCTAAAAATAACTCAAAAATATGTAACTACAAAATATGTTTTATACATATTTTTCTTAATTATTAAAATTAATTAAAGCTTGGATTGGTGATAAAAGTGTCGCAGAGTACTACGTTTATTATTTTCTACATAAAAGATTGTTCTTATCGTTTAGAATTTTTAAAGAACATTTTTAGCTGGAGAGAATAAAATTGAGGACAGATATTAAGTTAAAAACAGCTGTCGTTCTCTTTTCCCTTTTTTAAAATCATTTTTCAATTGTATTGTATGCGTCTGCTGCCAAAATTTAATTAATTTTTTCCTCACAATAATTTCACGATAATGTGTATATATATACGCATATATTTATATTTTAGAAATATATATCATTTTAGAAATGATTTCGGCATAATAGATTTCGATATTTTGACATTTAAGTGGCCAGTGGTTCTTTCTTTCTTTCTTTTCTTTCCCTTCATAAAAAACAGGTAATAAAAGAAATATGTATATATATATATTTCCAAAATGCTGTTTGAATCATTAGCCATGGAAATATAGTTTATTTCAAATTATTTCGCTATTATATTCTAAAAAAAAGAGATGGATGAATATCATATGAGATATTATTTGTGAAACCATTATCATGGTTAGCTGTCTTCTGGGTGAAAAACAATGCTTCCGGATTCCTTGTCTATGTAACTAGAATGTAACTTTATTACATTTTCTGAGCAGAATGATGGATTTTCGCATCGTTATATCTACATTTTTACTTTCTTTTATCCAAAAATAGAAGAGTATGTATGATTTTGGGATTGAATTTACGAAACAGAGTTTTTTTTTATATAATTATATATTTTAAAATCTCCTGGATGTTAAGCGATTGGTTTTTGTGCCTGTCTGTATCTGTTTTGGTATGTATATATGTCTGTTATCAATATAACACAAAACAGATACTAGTAGCACGACCATATTTGGTATTCTAGATGTGAATCATAAAGTGATATTACTTCAAAGTCTTTGCTGAGACAAGATAAATAATCTGTAAACAGACAAAATTAGTTCAAATGAGTTACGCTCTGTAGGTGTATTTTGATATCTTTTGACTGCACAAAATATAATGAAATTAATATGCATTTTCTATATGCACAAAAGTATGTTTTCTTTAGAATATGGGATTAAATGTTCATTCTTCTCTTACCGGACGACAGATAGGGGACAGTAGTTGAATATGGAATACCATTTCTATTTGAACTCAGCATAATAACATGAAGAATTTTGGATCATTGTGGATTCTGCTATTGCAAAATTTAGGTGTTGTTAATGTATTTTAATAGTTTTATGTTACAGAAAATGGAGTTTACATGCAAAATTTTTATATAAATAATAATAGAGTTTTAAAAATTAAAGAACACGTTTTTATAGAAATGTGAACTAAAAAGCACAAAATATCTATCTTAGTATTAAAATGCAGGGTAAGAGAAAATCGTGTGAGTGACACACCTTAATATTTACATACATTTAAATCTTTAATTAAAATAATTGAGAATTAAACAAAAACCATTTTTAAAAAATCTCCCCTGACTGGGCTCGAACGCTAGAACTTTAGGATCATAGCGCGAAGCTTTACCTCACAGCCACAGCGTTCACGTAGGGAAAGTTTTTTTTTACAATATAGATTTTTTGTTTGTTCCCAGAGCGGTTACAAACATACATTATACATACAAATATACAAACATACATACAGGTGAAGCTAATAAAAGCGTGTTAAAAAAAAATAAAGTTCGTTTTGAGGAAATATGAATCCATAGGGAATAAGGTATAGATTATGAAGGGAATTATGGAATACCCGTTTCTTTAAAAAATACTATGAAATAGGGTAGTATTATTACAAAAAATTACGAATAATTGCAAAATAATAATTGTTTAAAAATATTATATTAATTAAATGGCCATTATTATATTAATTAAATGCACTGGTCCCTTAGCCTTTGCATTTTTGATAGGAGTAATGTAAAACTGAAAAAAAAAAAAATCTTTTTAATATTTCTATAGCAGAACATTTTTGTACATAAGGCATATGTGTGGAGAAGAGTATGCTAAAAATGTTACATGCTATGTAAAAAACTCAAAATTATTCATATAAAAGATCTAATGAAAGGTATTTTTACTCTTTTCAATTTTAAATAATCTTAGCTGTGGGAGAGTTTCTAAAGGCTATCCTTTGAGATGTTAGACCTATGATAAATGGACTTAAAGTAGAAATTTATTTTCTTCCCTTTCACATCATTAGTTTTCGAACTCATAAATTTCAATAAAAAAGAAGAAATATCTCAGCAGATAGTGTTATTTGAGAGGTTTTTTTTAGAAATTTATTATTATCAGTATTCAATGACTTAATGTAATGTTTCTAAAAATAACTAAAAAAATTTAACTAAAAACTATGTTTTATACATATTTTTCTTAATTATTAAAATTAATTAAAGTTTGGAATGTGAATAAAAATGTGAATACTAAGTTTATTATTTTCTACACAAAAGATTGTTCTTATCGTTTATAATACTGAAAGAACATTTTTAGCTGGAGAGAATAAAATTGTGGAGAGATGTTAAGTTTAAAACAGCTGTCGTTCTCTTTTACTCTTTTTTAATCATTTTTCTATGGTATTGTATGTGTCTCATGCCAAAATTTAATTAATTTTTTCTTCAGAATAATTTCTCGACAAATTGAATATATATACATACATATTTAAGTTTTAGAAATATATTTAATTTTAGAAATGATTTCGGCATGATAGATTTCGATATTTTGACATTTAAGTTTTCAGTGGTTCTTACTTTCTTTCTTTTTTCTTTTCCTTCATAAAAATCAGCTGATAAAAGAAATATTTTTTTTTCAAAATGATGTCTATTAGCGATGAAAATATAATTTATTTCAAATTATTTCATTTATTTTTATAACAGACTAATATAAGCCTGTTATATTGCCATGTAATGTAATATGACATTCTTAAATATTGAAGGAATTCTTTTACTTATAAAATTAAAATTTTCTCGAAGTAAAATTTTAAGCGTAGCATTAATCTTAAAATTCTGTTTAAATATTTAGTGTGTAAATCAGATATTTTTTAAACTATAAAACCTTGTTTAGGTTTTCACGTAAAAAAATGTTTTAGTAGATATTTTAGTTATTAAAATTAGGAAAACTTTACACTTTTAAAGAAAATAATGTCTTTTAATACTAAGTTTATTAATTTCTACACAAAACTTTGTTATCTTTTAGAATATTGGAAGAACTTTTTTTGTTGGAGGAAGTAATTTATAGAAATATTAAATTTGAAATAACTGTCGTTTATATTTTCCTTTTCATATTTTGTTCCAAGGATATTTTAAACATCTGCTGTCAACATTTAATTAATTTTTTAATAAACTAAATTTCTTATAAAAATATCATTCTTTTAAACGTTTCGAAAATATATTTAATTTCAGAAATTATTTCGTCTTGGTCTTTTTTGGTATCTTGACATTTTAGCTTTTAGTGGATTTTATTTCTTCTTTTTCTCCTTAAATGTTAACTGATAAAAGATGTATTTCTTTCTTTCAATAGACTATCAGACCTTTTTCTGATAAAGGGTGAAAAAAAAGTTTTTATTTATTTAATTATTTTTTATTTTTTATTTCTTATTTTTATTTTTATTTATTCTTATTCTTATTCTTATTAGTTTTATATTATATTTTTTTTTCACAGATTTTATGCCATTCATATGCATTTCATATGCCATTCATCATTCATTTTATGCCATTTATCTTTATATTATCATGTAGCGAAATGAAGAAAGAATTTCTTTATCTATAAACTTAAAATTTACTCGAAGTAAAAATTTAGGAGAAATTTTAAAACTTAAAATTTTAAGTATTTAACGTTTTCATTTCGTATTTCTCAAACTCTGAAATTTCGTCAATATTTTCCTATAAAAAACTGTTTATTACTTGTCTTATATTATAAAAAATAAGGAAACTTTCTGATTTTCTTAAGATTATCTCAGAATAAAACGTTTATTAATTTTCACACGAAGTAGTTTTATATTTCTCTAGAAAACCGAAAGTGTATTTTTACATGTACAAAACAACTTAAAGAAGTATTAACTATAACACTATTTATTTAATACTTTTTTTTTTTTTTTTTTTTACGATATTTATAATGCGCCTCTTAAAAATCTATTTAATACTTTCATCACGCTAGATTCTCGATGAAGATATCATTCTTTTGAAAAATTAAAGAAATGTACTTAATTTTAGAAATTATTTCAGCTTGGTTAACTTTGATACTTTGACATTTCAAAATTTAGTGCTGTTTTTCTTTTCCTTCTTCCTAAAATTCAGCTGATAAAAATATGTTTCTTTCAAATGGTTTAAAACTATTAGTTATCAAAGAGGAAAAAGAATTACTTTTTTTTTTTTAATTTGTTTTTACATTTGATTTTTTCTACAAATTTTACTCCATTTACAAACGTGACTTATCTTAATTTCGTCGTATAATAAAGTGCATTATTCTGAAAAGATGAAAGAATTTCATTATTCATAAACATAAAACTTATTAGAAGTAAAAAATTTAAAAGATATTTTTTTAATAATACACCGCTGACATATTTTTTCCTATTTATTTCCTTTTCCTCATTCTGTGAAGTGCAAATCTCTTCTTTTTACTTATTCTGTGAAACGTAAAATTTTTCCTTACCATTAGTTCTGTTTTCGTAAACGACATATTTTTTTTTTTGCTAAATTGCGCATGTTTTCATAATTATTCTAAAGTTAAATCATTGAAACTACTGCAGTTCTGAAAACTGAATATCGTGAACTGAAATACCTTCGTCGGACCTTGTATATTAAAATTCAAACGGAAATAGATACAATCGCGCGAATATATCTGTACTGATAAGTATAAAGGATTTAAGTCCAAAAATGTCGATTTTGAGTTAAGTACATAGTCAGACTCAGAAAAAAATTCTCTATCGATTGGTATAAAGGATTTATAAGTCTATATCATTTAGTCTTTGAGAAAATCCATTGGTAAAAAAAAGGTTCAAGTCAGAAGTTTAGCATTCATGTATGGTATAAAATATTTAATTCATTTTTTTCCCGTTATTAAATGAAGGTTGACAATCACTGAATGGTATAAAGGGTGTAAGTCAACGAAATCCCTTTTTCCTAATCGGTTCTTCTGATTTCTTTTTAGTTAGTTTAACTTTATTTTTCGTCTCCTAAAAAATCAAGAATATGGACTTAAGAGCGGACAATACCTAATCTCGCCGGCAGTCTTGGCCCATGTTATTCTATGGCAAAATTTGTTTACATAATTACTCATTACCTAATGAATACTTTTCAATTCTGTTTTCACATTTAGAAAATTCATAAGCGTTAAATTATTACTTGTTTTCCAAAAATTGATTTTTTAAAATTTTAGTATTTCATTTTGCAACTAGAAAATGAGAAAAATGCATTTTGTGAAAAATCGCATTTTTGAACTCAAAATTTAAATGTAAAAATTAAAAAAAAAAAAAAAAAAATGAATTTTTCAAAAATGAGTACTCATTTAACGGTTATGAATTTTCTGACTGCGAAAACAGAATTAAAAAATATACATTAAGTAATGTGTAATTGTCGCAACAAATTTTCCCATAAATAACATTGGCCACGGCTGTCCGCGGGATTAGGTATTGTCCCCTCTTAAATCCTTTATACTTATCAGTACAGATATATGGATTTATAATTATGTACATATGGTTTTATAATTGATACATATTTTATTAGAACTCATGATATTCAGGGATGGTATAAAGCAACATGAGGTATTCAGATTATACGCTGAAAAAAAAAAAAAAAAAATTACCGCTTTTTCTGGAACGAATAAGAAGTCTTTTACCGAATCCCTAAATTAGGCAAAAAAAAAAAAAAAAAAGTATAAGGCAAAAAAAAAAAAAAAAAAAAAAAAAAAAAAAAAAAGGTGTATAAGGCCAAAAAAAAAAAAAAAAAAAAAAAAAAAAAAAAAAAACTGGAAAAACGAAATAATCGAGAACTTCTAGTCTATACTTTTCTAAATGGTAAAATCATATTATGAATAATATGAATCCTTTGTATTGCTGGAAATTAGGAATAACAAAAATTGTCTGTACTTCATAATAACGAACTTCAAAGATTACACCTAGTAAATACCTTTATACGCTTTACTTCAAAAATTAACCATATAATTCTGCTGATAAAATTCAATAATGTATTGAATATTAAAGTGTTATCATAAAATAACATTTATGTTTTATAATTTATAATTAATAAAAGTCTATGTTAATTTTCTTATTTATTTTTATCTTGTCATAAAACTCTTTTTATTTACTTATTACTAATTATTAATTTAAAAATGCAGGCTTTCAATAAGCCTGCCTATTAAAACTGAAATTACTAAAGTAAATTTTCTTTTCAATACAAATATATATATATATATATATATATCTAATTAAATAATATGTATGAATATATATTTATATTTCACATATAAGTAGAATTCTGCATTCTTTTATTAGTTTTATGACTTTTGTTTATTGTTTTATTTTGTGGGTGCCACATAACAGAAATAGCAACAGCAGCCTTACAACGCATTTAACCAATTATCATTTAATATATTGTTGAATTAACCAATTATAAATTTTTTTATTTTTTACTTTTTGAGGCTTTTTGAACCTGTAAGATTATAATGCGAAGGCTAAGACGTAATACATGATGTCATTATACTTAAAGTATCATGTAAATCGATAATACATGATATAAACTTGTTTTAGAGGTAAAAAGGTAAGGAATAATAAACTAAGAAATTGAATTTGATTTGAGACGGGAAAATTTATTGTAAAATTAAGAAAAATCATAATATATTTTTAAAGGTGTGTAAAAAAGAACAGAATTACAAATATTGATTAAGATTTCAAGAGATTCAATTAAAAAAAATATATAAAACATACAGTTTTATACGGCCTTTAAATAAATAAATGTATATATATATATATATATATATATATATATATATAATGCTTTATGCCTTAAGGGTTAATGCAATACTTTAATGATTGATGTATTTAGGATGTATTATGCCTTAATAAGATCATATAAAAAATTTTAGCATCGCATTATAAAATTTTAGAGATAATTTTAGACAGGATGAATACGACTCAAATTAAAATAATACTGCACATACCATTATTTTTATTCATTTGTTGGATGCCTAGAAAACGATAAATTGCTATCTTGATTTTTTTTCCCCGAAGGAGAACTTGTACTGTTAAATTGAGAAATAGTTTAAGACAAATTTTATATATTGTTATAAAAACTGAAGCGTAAAAATGAATTTTTTAACGATAAAGGCGCACTTTATTACTAATTGAAAATTGTTTTTGTGGAGGCGTATAAAAGTTTATAATTAGTTATTTTTTGAAACTGAATCCTTTAAAATTTATATTATGTGCTTGTTATATTATGTACATATATAATGTATATATATGTACATATATAAATCCCAAAAATAATACATTGAGCGTCGAAGATTCGTTATTAAAGTATTTTAAAAACTTGCAAATATTTAATAATTTTAGCTTCTTGTTAATTTTAAGCATGCACGAGTAAAAGCGATTATGAAAAAGGAAAGGGCTCTTTTATTCTCACAATATTTTTTCAATAAAAAATAATGTTTAAGTCAAACCTTTTCATGATGTATAGAATAATTCTAAAAGAACCTCATGAAAGAAAAAAAATTCAGAAATGAATTTAGATACTTTGATTTTTTTATCTTCCTTTCGAGACATGAAAGGCATATATATTTCCTTTCGGGTTTTTACAAAGGAATATTTTATTCATCTACCAGTAAAAAGTAACTATTATACGAAGAAATGTAAAATAAATGACAGCACTTTTAACAGAGTATTCATCTGCATTAATGTGGAATTTCGTAATGTTATCTTTGAAATTATACTTAAGAAAGAAACGTTTACTAAAGAAAACGAATGTAGCTCTGTCACACGGAAACACATATACTTCCATTCAATAAAATGAAGAATATAATAATTTTTCTCAGAAAAAAATTGGGAAATTTCTTTGAAAATATTTTTTGAGAATAAAAGAATTTACCTTAATTTAAAATATTCTTTTATACATACATGAAATAAACGAAAGTTATGCTTTAATTTTCCTTTGTATAGATCTATATACGTATTTACAGACATGTGAAAATTTTTAGACTAATTAAAGATTGTGAATTTTTCCGTTTTATCATTTTTATTTCATATATAGTGATATTTTTTTACAACTTGTATGTAAGAAAAATCGCTAGAAGTATTAGTGTAGTTAATAATTTACTTAATGTCCTGCCATTAAATGCCATGAATACCTTATATTATGCATTTATTTAGTCTAACTTAAATTATGGGGTTACAGCATGGGGTCAAACAACTGAAAGTAACATCTCTAGAATCAATAGTCTTTTACGAAAGTTTAATAAAAAAATTTTAAACATAAATTCAAATTTACCCAAGCAGTATAAACCTTTTATAAATATGCAAGAAATTATTTATTTTAAAACATGCCTCTTAATGTTTGAAAGAATAAAATTAAATAAATTAGTTGAGATTATAGACGTGAATATACCAACCCACTCGCATGATACAAGCATGATATAAAAAGAATACAGTTCCAGCATTTGTAAAAATTTACGTTATGTTTTTATTATTATCACGCTTTTATTAGCTTCACCTGTATGTATGTATGGTTGTATGTATGTTTGTAACCGCTCTGGGAGGAAACAAAAAATCTATATTGTAAAAAAAGACTTTCCCTACGTGAACGCTGTGGCGTTGAGGTATAGCTCCGCGCTACGAACCTAAAGGTCTAGCGTTCGATCCCAGTCAGGGGAGATTTTTTAAAAATGGTTTTTGTTTAATTCTAAATTATTTTAATTAAAGATTTAAATGTATGTAAATATTATGGTGTGTCACTCACACGATTTTCTCTTACCCTGCATTTTAATACTAAGATAGATATTTTGTGCTTTTTAGTTCACATTTCTATAAAAGCGTGTTCTTTAATTTTTTAAAACTGTAATATTATTTATAAATTTGTTTACTAAATTTTCAATTTCATTGTGAAATTAAAAATTTCACATTGAAGTTTCATGTTACGTCCATTTTCAATTTATCTTTTGTAGTTTGAATAATTGTTTTAATTGCATTTTAGAGTAGGTTTTATTATTATTTTTTTCTTTTCAGTGAAAAATATTCATATTGCAGAGCATTGTAAGACGTTTGAATGGGAGCTTCACACATCGCAACAATTTAGTAAACAATTACGTACAAATACCCTACAATGAAAACAATTATGAAGCAGCATTAAATAAAGTTATTTTATAGTAGCCCTACCGTTTATGTAATTCACATTTAGCGAATCTGTGAAACTGTTTCATACCTATTTTATTTCACTTTCGAACAAAAATTTAGGGTTTTGGACTCCAATGGTCCAAGACTTTGGAATACTATACCAGAAAAAAAAAAAAAAAAAAAAAAAAAAAAAAAAAACTATTTTAAAATATTTAAGAAATCATATTAAAACAGATTATTTAAAAATAACTTCTTTTCATTTAATAATTAAATATTTATATATGTGCTGTTTGGTGAACTTATCATGTATGGTTTTTCTTTGACCTTTCTCCTTCCCTGTAATACAATACTCTGCTGTGTAAATATTATGGCTTTAAATATTTGTTTTATGGCTTGTAAAAAAATTATTTTTTAACTTGATAAAAATGCTTATATATCTATTTATATTTATGTAATCTAATGTTATTTAAATTGCATTTTTCTAATTTTTTGGATGTATGATTGTTTTTCATTTTATATTATTTTGGCCCTTATGTATTAAGCGAAATCTGCGGCATTTAAAAACTTAAGGAGCCATGGGCTTATCAGATATATATTATATCTTTACTTATGGCTCCTTCATTAGATATGTTTTGTCCATGATCCTATAATCATTAATGTATCAAATCTGAGAAACAGAAACTTATTCTGATTCTGATTCTGATATATGCAACAATACAATGATAATAATCTGACTTGTTCTTATAATTTGCTTTTCTTTCTTTCGAAATAGATTGGAGGATATTTTTAACATTTTCTTAAAATTTAAAACTTGCTTATGACTTTGAGTCATTTACTCTCCGTATGCGTTTTCATATCTATAAATATTTTTAGAATTCCGTAAAAGTGATTGTCGATGGTTTCTCAGAGCATCTTTTATAGCCGCGTTGCGAATTCCCAAAACAGAACTTGGCATAATAAACTTTTGCTTAAAAAAAAAAAAAAAAAAAAAAAAAAAAAAAAATAGTAAACTTCCAAGAGTTATCTGTTGAATTATATGATCAGCTCCTTTCTTCGAAAAAAAAGTCAAGTATCCGTATTTGTAACAAATTAATGTAAAATCGAGAGCATTGACAGTTTATTAAAAGTCTGTTTTATTAAAAGACAGTTTCTTCGAGATAAATCTCATGACAACTTTATTTTTTACGGTCAGGGACTGGAACATATTTGTCATTGTCGGTTACTGACCGTGATCTTGTATGCAACTTTTTTTACAGTGTGCACGTTCTTTCGTTTACATAGATCATAACGAATGTTGTACACATTTTACAACTTGCTTCGAATGCGTTGTGACGTTGTTTGAATTGGTGGAGATTAGGTTGTGGAGATTTACATGATTTTTCGACATACTTCATTTTCTTTAAAAAATAATAAATCTGTAAACAATAAAATTAACATAACAATTGAAAACATTATTTTGATTAGCTATCAAAACATATTAGGGAATATAGATTACTATTTTAATACAGAGTGTCCTAAAAGTTCCAGTACTGACGCTGATGTATACAAAGCAACAAACCTTAAAACGATTATTTTTATGCTAATGATAAAAGTCACATTTAAAATAACGGAGAAAAAAAATACAGAACTTACATTTATAATAAATGTTCAAAATGTCCACCCTTTTCTAGGAGGCAAAGCTGAACTCGTTTGCGCATGTGTTTAGAAACGCGTTTTAACATGCTGGGAGTGACTTCTTGTAGAGAAACCTGTACACACCTGCTCAGAACCTATGTTACGAAATTGTCGAACGAGCTGATATAGCATATTTTTACTCGGTATTGCATCATCTGGATATTTATATCGCCAAACATCTTTGCATCTTTCATACGATTTACATTCAAAATAAGCTTCAAGCAGCGCAATTCTTTGAATGCGTGAAAAACTCATTTCACTATGAAGAACAAAATAACATAAAACTTTATTCTCACACAACTTGAGGGAGAAAAGAAATAAACGATAGAAATTAAAGAATTGCTGCAATAATAAGCAGACGATAAAATTTAATATTAAAAACAAATCATAGACACAACGAGTTCTTTAAGTTGGAGTACTGGAACTTTTAGGACACACTGTATATCACTTTTTTTTTATACGCAAAGAAAAGAGGGACAAAACCTTTGTCTTAACCTTACATACGCATGTTTGTATGTGTAAACACAGATTATATATTTTCTTTTTTGATATGATTATTCATTGAAATTACCTTCTGATTATAAAAAATAAGGTAAAGCTAGGAGAGTTTAGGGACAATTCAACAGAATAATATAAAAAAATCCAAATATTATACTTTTGCTGAACTATTGCTGAATAATTTTGAATGGATTCGTTTTTTATGTATTTCTATTGTTATTCTGTTTTTATGCTGTAATTTAAAGCAACAGTTGTAATAAATCCAAGAGAGCTATTTTACGCAATCTGTCCTTATAGGACAGGCATGATTGCGCACATGATTAAAAGAGATTACTATGAATAAACCCTACAGCTAAATTGTTAACAATAATAATTACACTTAAATGGTATTTTTGTTTTGTTTTTGTAAACAAATATCTTTGTTTTAGGAAATGATATTTCAAATTACAGTTAAAAAATCCGGGAAATAAAAAATATTAAAAAATTACATTTAAAGAAAAAACATTAAAAAATCAGAAAAAAAAAAGATAAGATTACAAAATAAATTACTAGGTAACACGTTTAGATAAAGTTAGTACATTTCCGTTTGAATGTTTTCTTGTTTGCTGACATAATCTGTCATTTTCCATAATCTTTGCATTAATTTCTAGTAAATAGTGCAGTTTTTGTGCAATCACCTGCCACAAGTAGCGCATTTAAACTAGTCCGGTTACTCCCCGAAGTTGTCTTGTGATACAGTCCCAGACATTCAATGTATTCATGCATGTTTATTGCCTTGTTATGACCAAAAAATACACAGTCCCGACTAGTGTAAAATTTACGAAAACAATGCGCAATCTCTCATAAGTAGCAAAAGCGCAAACTCTCTTATTTTGTAGAAGAGAATACGCAGCCTTTCATTCAATAATTATTCGCTTTTAAAGGGAATCGTTATTGATTGCGCCGTTAGTCTAGGTTAGTAGCTTGTGAAAAATCGTTTAATTTAAAGATATTCTGTACATATACCATTCTATAAAAATTCCTAGGAAGGGTTATGAAAATTCAAGCATTTATTTTTTAAAACGAGACAATATAACAACATTTTATCTTAAATGCTTGAAGCAATCAACATTCACATTCATGTCGGCACCCCAATATTAATGTTGTACAACTACCTAGAGTCGCAGAGCGTCCAGTCCTGCCGATCCACTATGTGTACAAATTATTCTAGCTTTACCTTAATTTCAAATCATTGAATTTTTTATAGTTGTATTATTGTTTAGTAAACATATTTCATGTAATCAGATTAAAATATGAATTTTCGGAAAAAAATTTAGTAAATAATTTTCCAAATTTAAATATATGTATTGTTTATTTATTAATCCAGGTCTTTTAACTTGGTATTGGATCATTGCAGTAATAATAATAATAATATATAATTATATTACTATTTTTGCAATGAAGTAATAGAATTAGATGTTAAATCTTATACTTAATTTTTTTTTTTTTTTTTTTTTTTTTTTACGAACATTTTATTGCATTAAACATATTTGAAAAGACATCTGTTCTGATAAATATCTTTGAGAAAAGATGGATGGATATTTATATTCTAAAAAAGAAAAAGATGGATGAATATCATATGAGGTATTATTTATGAAACCATTATCAGGGTTAGCTGTCTTCTGTGTGAAAAATAATGTTTCCGGTTTGCTTTGCTATAACTAGAATGTACTTTATTACATTTTCTGAGTAGAATGATGGATTTTCGCATCGTTATATCTGCAACTTTTACTTTTTTTTACGCAAAAGTAGAAAAATAAGTATGATTTTCGAAATGAATTCATGAAACAGAGTTTTTGATATAATTATATGTTTCAATATCTCCTGGATACTTAGCGATTGGTTTGTGTTTGTCTGTTTCTGTTTTGATATGAACGTGCATATTTATTATCAGCATAATACTAAACACATACTAGTAGTACGTCCAATTTTGGTATTCTAGCTGTGAATTGTAAGGCGATACTACTTCAAGGCCTTTGCTGAGATAATACAAATCATCTGCAAACAGGGACATATAAAATTAATTCAAATATGTTACGTTCTATAGACGCATTTTAATGCTTTTTGACTTCGCAAAATGTAATGAAATTAATGTATATTTTCAATATGCACAAAAGCATGTTGCTTACAGAATATTTTATAAAATGATTATTCTTCTCTTACAAGATAACATATAGGGGAAAATAGTTGAATATGGAATACCATTTATATTTGAACTCACCGTAATAAATGTAAGTATTTTGGATAACTGTGGATTCGACTATTGCAAACCTTCAAGTGCTATTAATTTGTTTTGGTAGTTTTATGTTACAAAAATGGAGTTTAGATGCAAAAATTTTAGTTAATGTATATATTTTTTTCTTTTTCTTCCAGTGTAATATGAATCAAGAGGGTAATATGGAATAAATATGAAGGGAAATATAATACAGGGTGTTTATAAAGTCCCAGACCCATTTTGATGTTTAATAACTCATAAAATAATGAAGATATCAACAAACTTATGGCATTTATTGATGGAATAACTCATATATATATATTTTTCAGGTTTGAATATCTTTAATTTTGTAAATATCGTTTGCGCGTGTGGTTAATTTCAGATAATTTCATTTTCAGTCTAAATATCTGTACTTTTCTGAATATCGTCTGCTTATTAATTGCATTTTTTTCTCTTTTGTTTTTGGCAACTATTGCAATTTTATGTTTACTTTTGATGTGTTTGTTCTACGTAGTACTTTTGTATGTGATGTTTTATTCGAGCGGCAGTCGAATAATTACCTAAAAGTCAGAATTACAACCGCAATAGCCTCTGTGGATGCCCGACATGCTTGCCGCTACCTGGCGTGAAATTGACTATCGACTTGATATTCTCCGTGCGACGAAGGGGGCACACGTGGAAGTTCATTGACAAGGGTCATGAAACTTTTTGAGTCTATCTAACCATTTATGTTATTAATTTTAATCTATCTTTATTATTTTATGAATTATTAAACATCAAAATGGCTCCGGGACTTTATAAACCCCGTGTATACTCAATTTTATTGTAATAATATAGTCAATTTTATTGTCAATATTACGTAAAAAAAAAATATTATTATTATTATTATTATTATTATTTTGTTAAAAATGAAAAAAATTCGATAACTTTACTTTAAATTATCGCAGATCGATGGTTCAACCATTCCTTTTTAAGTCATTGGCGAGCTCTTTTGAAGGATACCCATCATGAAAATTTACTAACCTCGAGGGGGACTTGGGGAGGCGAGGCTCCTACATACACAACTTCTTTTTCATAGTTTACTATCTGTATTACAAATAATTATTTTAAATTTCATAATGATTGTTAAAAAAGAATTATCTTTATGCACATTTATACAAAATTTTGTCCTATACCACCATGTTAAAAATTTAGAAAAAGCGAAATGGCAACGCAAGCTGTTGGACAATTTTTACCAAAAGTTGATAGGCACTTATTTAAGTCAATGTGGAACTAGATACCAATTTGTATGAAATTCTGTGCATGTGCAGCAGTACCTGAGATACAGTTGCCACAAAATTTTGCCCCCCACCTCCACACACACAGAGACAGACGGACGGACGGACCGATAGACAGACTTTTTCTAAAAATGGTCAAATCGTGTTCTACAGTTCTCAAAACGTGTAAATCCATCAAAACCCCCAGGTCGAACATATTTACGAATCCAATACTTTCTTCTATTGGATATAGAAGAAAGTAAAAATAAATAAGAACTTTCCTTGTTTTATCACTCACATATATTCCTTTTTTTTTTTTTTTTTGTAATAGAAGGTAGAATTAAGATCTTGATATGGAGTAGAATTAAGTTTTAAGAATGTTTATTTTTCATTCATGATTCGTTTAACTTGTGAATGATTCGTAATTTAATACACTCTATTAATTAAATCCATTGTATGTGATGTTGGAAAGATAAATTTCATTGATGTTTTAAGGATAATTTCATTAAGAAAGCTGTTGTGTGGAGTGATTCAGGAAATTTTGCAGCTAAAATTGACGTATTTAACCAGCATAATTTAACCAGATATTTCGGATCCCATCACTCAGCTATTTTCCTTTTTCGTCTCCCTTTAACAAGTTTTCTTTTTCCTTTTCGCTAAACTGCTGGTTTGTGGACTACTGGTAGTCTACGGGCTAGCAGTCGGCGAACTCTAGTTGGTTTTTCAGAAGTTGCCATGTCTGAAAAGCCTTTAACAGGAAACAATATCTATTTTTACTGACAGTCAAATCCCCAAATCCCCTGTTATTCTATGTATGGGAATTTTTTTTTTATAAAATTACTGGCCTAATGCATTTTTCAAAATTTCATTTTCGAATTAAGAAAATTTATAACCGTTTAATTAGCTCTTGTTTTAATAAACTTGAAATTTTTAAATTTTTAATATTTTATTTTTGAGCTTAAATAAAGAAGAAATTTAGCTCCAAAATAAATTATTAAAAATTTAAAAAGGTAATATTTGAGAAACAAGAACTAACTTAACATTCGTGAACTTTCTTCATATGAAAATTACATTAAAAAAAAAATACATTAGGTGATGAGTAATTCGTAAAACACCTTTCCTCATAGAATAACACGGGTTTTGGGTTTTGGCAAGGATCGAAATTGCGGAAACCTTTTTAAGATCGTTCATTATTTAACGAATAAAAGCTGAAGCCAGCATTTCTCAAGCATATTGTATATTGCAGATATGTTTAATAAATATTAATTAAAGCTATATTTTATTAATAAAGTTGTATTTTAAGAAACGTCTTTAGTTTCATATCTACTAGATTTTTCCAATGTAAACAAAACTTAAAAACGGACTTCCCTTATAAATAAAACTGAAAAATAGAAAATGAATGTTTAAAGTTCGATAAATAAAGTATTGGGGGTGGAAGCATCAATATTACATGAAGCAGTGCTTTGGAGCAAAGTGTGGCCATTCATCATGTTTGAATTTATCATGCAAACACAGTAATGTGTCCGGTTTCTCAGGCCATAAAATGAATAGTTTTAAATAATCTCTTCTCTTAGAATGATGGATGGGACATTTTTCCGTTCTAATATCCCCACTTTTTAAAAAGACATTTTATCTTGTACAAAGAAAAAATTATAAACGTCTCTATTTTGTTTATATTTATGTTTTATACGAAAACTAAATTCTACATTTTCAGCTTTAGCTTTCAAACATCCATCTTAAATATTATTATAAGTATAATTTGGATTTTAAATTCAAAATTCATACATATATGTACGCCTTAACTAGGCATTTAATAATACTTAAAATACAACATAAAAGGTTATAAATCTTAATAGAAAAAAAAAGTATTGATAAGAAATTATGAATGTTGATATAAAAATATCTGGAGTGACTCCACTCGACTTTCCGGACATTAAGCAATTAGCGGATGTATAAATAATTTGAGCCCATAGATCATAATGATAAATAATTTTCCATTGTGTCCCTGTAAAAGTCTATAAGTGCTATATTCACCGAAATCTATATAGCTCGTGAGACGGTGACCAATAATATGTAATGTAACTTTTTATATCAATCGGATAAGGAAATTTAGACGCTATCGCCTTTGAATAATTTGAGCCCATAAAACATAATAATAAAGAATTTTTCGCTGCGTCCCTGTAAAAAAAAAAAAAAAAAAAAAAAAAACTATAAATGCTAAATTCTCCAGATTTCATACAATTTGTGTGCTGGTTATCTATAATATGTATATAAATTTTCAGTTCATTTGAGAAAGGCGTTTAGACGCTATCATGCATTAAATAATTTGAGCCCGTTAGGCCATAACGATTTAAAAAAAAAGTATCCCTGTAAAAAAAACTGCAACTGCTAGATTCACCAAAATCAATAGGGTTCGTGCTACGGTGTCCTATACAACATATATAACAAATTTCATCTCATTCGAGCAAAGCGTTCAGTCGCTATTGTGCTCATTCCCTGGGGGGCAAAGTTTCAAGATGGGTGTCTTTCGAAAGGTCTCGTCAATACCTTTAAAACGAATGGTTGAACCATAAATCTGTGATAATTTAAAACAAAGTTATCGATTTTTTTTACTTTTAACAAAAAAAAACTTTGAAAAAAAAATCGCAATTTTTTTTTTTTTTTTTAAAACGAAATTTAACCAAACTTGGTATTTAGTTGGTCCCCGACATAAACTGGTGCTGATTATGTTTGGGGATCAATAGCTCAACAGGTGGCGCTGTGATAGCATTTTATCTAAATTTTTAACATGGCAGCATAGGACAAAAATTCGTATAAATGTGCATAATAAGAGATGTTTTTAACTTGTGATTGTAAAATTAATATGAATTATTGATAATAGTAGTATGTAACTAGGAAAAAAAATTTCTGCATGGGGGGCATCGCATCCCCCCCTGGGGGGATGTACCCCCCCGGGGGGGATAAATTTTCAAGATGGGTATCTTCCGAAAGGTCTCGTCAATACCTTTAAAACGAATGGTTGAACTATAAATCTGTGATAATTTAAAACAAAGTTATCGATTTTTTTTTTTACTTTTAACAAAAAAAAAAAAAAAAAAAAAAAAAAAAAAACGTACCTTTTTTTTTTTTTTTTTTTGAATATGTATAGGTAAATATAGAAGAAAGTCTTGTGGTGGCCACAACATACTAGTTTATTTTTATTTTTTATTTTTTTGTAGTTTTATTATAGCCTTAAAAAAAAAAAAATCTGTGGCTGACATCTAGAAAATCAATTGCGGATCTAGTAAATATAATTCCATGTTCTTATGATTTCTTGTCCCCTTTTCTAGTGAGTTCTAGAATTCTAGTAGAGAATTCTAAAGCGTGCGTTTTCCTGTCTTATCGTAGTCCAATTTATTTTAAAATCTCTGTAAATAAATGAGAGTATAAGAGGAGAGTTTTAGTATCTATAATTCGAGATTATGACCCAATTCTACGGAATCAAGCAAAAATTTCTCGCAGTACAGAAGATTGATAATATTGATAATATTCATAACATTGTTTTACCACCGAGAAAAATATAGACTAAAATTAACGATCATTTCGTTTATTCAATTGATTTGCTTACTTTACACTCATAACTCAGAAATTTATAATTCAAGTTTAGGATTTCAGAAAGTGACTGCTTATTCGTTCTAGATGAAGGCAGTGTATTTTTTTTCTCAGTGTATATTATATCCCACCTAATTTTAATTCCCGACTGCAAAAACTCGATCCGGAGGGGGTATATATTTTTACTTTCCGAACATATAATGTAAGGAAAGTAATGTAAACATGACAAAAATTCCACACTGTTAAAAATGGTTTCTCAAAAATGAGCAAAATTGTCTCAAAATAGCTCCGAAACAATATATACGTAAATTTGAAAACCTACGTACTCATTTTTGAGTATATTGACACATACTCAAAAATAGGGTTCACTAATAATAATCCAAATATCCCCATGTTTGGCATGTCAATATACTCAAAAATGAGTTCATGGGTTTTCAAATTTAAGTATATATTGTTTCGGAGCATTTTGAGACAATTTTGCTCATTTTTGAGAAACCATTTTTAACAGTGCACTTTAATGTTTCGGTGTATCTATACGTTTTGAGGTTCCCTTAGTTCATTTTAGTTATTTTTACTGTGACTTGTGTGTGTGTGTATGTGTGTGTGTGTATGTGTGTGAGTGAACACTATAGCGTCTAAACGCTTCGTTTAAATGAGCTGAAAGTTGGTACATATGTTGTAGGTCACCGTAGCACGAGCACTATTGATTTTAGTAAATATAGCACATATAGATTTTTACAGGGACACAAAATATTTTTTCATTCCTTTAAAAACGAGTGTATGGATTTTTTTCAAACTCGACATATTAACTCCCTTTTAAATATGCTTTCGTATGTAATTATTGTTTTCCGGTTGATAATTGAATATGTCAAGTTTTAGTAAAAGTTGGTATCTCAAAAACGGCTCTAACGATTTTCTTGAAAATTGTTTCATAAATCAATTTTAGATACTCTTTTTTATGTATTACGTGGTTGTTACAAGAAAATTAACAGTCATCCTGCTTAGGTAGGTTAATTTTTGATCTCGGAAATTGGTGTTTCAAAAAATAACTCTACCATTGTTTTAGTTCCCCATCATACTATAGGTATGGGGAACTTAGGTAATCATGAAAATTTTCGAACTCGGTTTTTTGACTTTTCTACACGTTTTCAGGTGTGAGGAATCCGAAAATGACAAAATTTCTATGGTGTCTGTCTGTAGGGTGTCTGTTAGTCTGTTAGTCTGTTAGTGGGTCAGTCCGTTAGTTTGTTAGTCTGTGTACACGATATCTCAAGAACAAATTGTCGCAGAGAGGTCAGATCAGTTTTCAAATATTACTTTCGACGCTGGCAAGAACCCTATTCATTTGCAACATTCGATTTTAAAAACTTCGTAAGTTATTAGAAATTTACGATTTTCTTAACATGGGAGAATAGGACAAAAATTCACTTAAACGTGCATTAAATGAAAACTTTTTACTATAAAAATGTCAGACCAGTTTTAAAATATCAGTTTTGATGCCGGAATGAACATCAGAAACTATAAATATGCTACTTTGAAAATTTCGGGCAAAATTTCACATAAACGTCAATTTTGAGAGATATTTTCATCGTAAAGATGTCAGACTACTTTTGAAATATTATTTAGGACACTGGTATGAATATTAATGACTATGAATTTTCCAATATAAAAATTTCGTAAGTTATTGGAAATTTACGAATTTCTTAACATGTCAGAATAGAGCAAAATTTCACATAAACGTCAATCTTGAGGGATATTTTCATCGTAAAGATGTCAAACCACTTTCGAAATATTATTTAGGATACTGGCATGAATATCATAGACTATGATTTTTCCAATTAAAAAAATTCGTAAGTTATTTGGAATTTACGATTTACTTAACATGTCAGAATAAGGCAAAATTGATCATAAACTTCCATTTTGAGGATCCTAAATACATTAGACAACTTCAAAATAAGGTTTATGACAATGTTAAGTTTGAACATGATTGAATACAAATATTCTACTAGGAAATTTTCGTAAATCATTCGTAATTTACGATTTTATCAACATAGCGAAATTGTAAATTTTTCATATAAATATGAATTTTGAGGATTATTGCATTGGAAATAGTAGCATGAAAACTAAACAATGGAATTGACCCTGATAAAATAAATTAATAGATTAGAATAAGATATATATATCGAAGTGAACGGTGGATAACGTATTAGGCGGGGATTTCATTCTGTCACTGTATCAAGCTTTGGTCAAATTCATTTCTTTTAACATGATTATAATATGTCTCGCACTAGAAATTTCTGAGAACATAAATATGATGGGGAACTGAGCAGAGTCCACCTATGCCAACTAGTTCTTATTTTTTAACTTGCTGTGTAAACTTTGTTTTATGTGTCTTTACACGTGTATTAAGTATCTTATAGCGGAAAATTTTTAGGTTTCTACTTGGTTAGGTCAATTTTATGTCTTCAGATCACATTATCTTTTCTGATCACATCTTCAAATTATGCATGTAGTACGTGTAATAGTGGGTAATGGAAGTCATGTGGCTGTTTCACACCAGATTTTTTATATATTTTTTTTTCTTTGCATCGACTATTTACAGTGTAAATATTTCGATAAATATTTATGATCTATAGTATTAATATTTCGTTAAAATTTACATGTTTTTCTTTAACGATTGATTATTTTAAAGGTCATAGAAAAAATCAGTTTAGTTGTGAGTCCGAAAATACTGTGCTTGCTTTGTTTTAAAAGACATTTTTTTTTTTTTCATGCTTAAATTCATAAAAGGGAAAATCGATTATTTTTTCCGTTTAAAAAAGGGCTTCCTTAAAGCTCAATATAACAAAATTTCATACTACAACATACCTTAATTATACGGCCAATAATTATCTCACCCAACTGCTTCAAATTTAACAGCCCATTAGAAGATTGTAGTAACATTTTGATAGCAAATACTGAGATTTAAAAAAAAAATTTCTTTTACTTTGTGTACATGAGTGGATTATTGTAATTAACTATAATGATGTTCGCTTTCCATCTATGTAATTAGGTTAATAACATGTTTGAAACAAGTTATTTATTGAACATGTTTCCTCAGAATTACATGGTCCTTGTGACAGTTTTTATAGATTCTAAAATTGTAAATAAAGATTATCAACAAAATAGAAATAGAATTACGAACTGTTGTAAAAAATGTATGCATCTTGTATAATATTAAGCAAGAGACCTCCGGAATAGTATCAGCTAGGACCACTTAATAATAATAATAATGAGAATATCAATAATAAAAGTTCTGGACCCCGATTTCACTTTGATAAAATGAGTGTAATGTGAGGTTTTAATTCATTATAGAAAGTCCACCGTTCAACCGATCACTACGAAAATTGGTACACTTATCATCAAGGAAAAAATTTAACTAACGCCGTATATTTTATTTAAATCGGATAATTGGTTCAAAAGATTAAAATAAATAAATTTTTAAAAGGAAAGTCAAGTGAGGTCATGCATATATAAGCCTGTATTATCAGAGATTTCTGATATAACTGACGTTATAATAGCTTTAAAAATTTTTATTTTTATTTATTTATTTTTTAAATAATATCTTCAATTAATCGAATAGTCTTATATGATTATTTTCTTGATTTTATCGTCCACAATATAATGTGGTCACAGTTTAGTATGGGACTCCTTGGCAACTTAAGGAAAATCGTCCGAGCTACTTCAGTACCAAATTCAAATTTCGCCAAAGTGATCCTATACAAAAGCTGTTTCCTAATGTAAGTGCATATTTAGTTTATTTTAATTTAACTGTGTTTTCAATCAACATAATGAAATTGAAATAATTAAATCTCATTTACATTAACAGGTGTATATAGATATGTATTAGTTATCGTGTGCACGCGTTAGATTGAGTTATTTTGCTGTCAAATTGACAAAAATTTAATTTTAAATTTCAAAAGTCTGTCGCCCTTGGCGTTTTATTTTTTTACTTTCTTCTATATGTAATATAGAGAAAGTATTGGATTCGTAAAAATTTTCGACCTCGGGTTTTTGATGGATTTACACGTTTTGAGAGCTGTAGAACACGATTTGATCCTTTTTAGAAAATGTCTGTCTGTCTGTCTGTCTGTCTGTCTGTCAGTCTGTCTGTGTGTGTGTGTGTGTGTGACAAAATTTTGTGGCAACTGTATCTCAGGAACTACTGCACAGAATTTCATACAAATTAGTATGTAGTTGCACCTTGACATAAATTAGTGCCTATCAACGTTTGGTAAAAATTGTCTTTCAGGTTGCGTTGCCATCCCGCTTTTTCTAAATTTTTAACATGGTGATATAGGACAAAATTTTGTATAAATGTGCATAAAGATAATTATTTTTTAGTAATCATTATGAAATTTACAAGAATTATTTATAATAGAGGTAGTCAACTGGGGAAAAAAATTTGTATGCGTAGGAGCCTCGTGAACCCCCCTGGGGGGGGGAAGTCCCCCCTCGAGGGGAGTAAATTTTCAAGATGGGTATTTTTCGAAAGGTCTTGTCAATACCTTTAAAACGAATGGTTGAACTATAAATCTGTGATAATTTAAAACAAAGTTATCGATTTTTTTTTTTACTTTTAACAAAAAGTAACTTAGAAAAAAAATCGTTTTTTTTTTTTTTTTTTTTTTTTTTTGTAAACGAAATTTAACCAGACTTGGTATTTAGTTGGCCTCTGACATAAACCGGGGCTGATTAGATTTGGGGATCAATCACTCAACAGGTGGTGCTGTGATCGTATTTTTTCTAAATTTTTAACATGGCAGTATATAGGACAAAATTTCGTATAAATGTGCATAATGGGAGTTATTGTTAACCTGTGATTGTGAAATTAATGTGAATTATTGATAATAGTAGTAGTTAATTAGGAAAAAAATCTCGGTCATCGCTTCCCTCCCCCCAGGGGAAAGTACCCCCCGGGGGAGGGGGGGTAAATTTTCAAGATGGGTATCTTTCGAAAAGTCTCGTCAATATCTTTAAAACGAATGGTTGAACTATAAATATGTGATAATTTAAAACAAATTTAACGATTTTTTTTTTTTTTTTTTAAATATTGTTACTGTGTGAATTTGTATAGGAAAATATAGAAGAAAGTCTTGTGGTGGCCACAGCATACTAGTTTTAAATTGGCGATCAAAAACGTAACACGAAAATATACATGCCAGATGTATAATTTTGTAATATGTATTGTGCGAAATATTGTTTCATATTATTCATTACGCTCTTAATATAAGTTGCTAAAATAACCATGATTTTTGAAAATAATTAAATATGTTCGCCAGATAATTTGGCGAATTTTGTTTTCCATTAAGGATGACAGATATGAAACCTATTCCGCTGCAACATGTTAATATCTTATATCAGACACATTATATATATGCTACAATTTATTTCACGTGACACGTGTGTTAGGAATTTACTTACGACATAACCTTGCTTTTTCAATTTTTGGTGCATTATTTTTGTCTGTATCACTTCGTTTTCTTTAAGAAATTTGTGATCTATACATATAGTTTTCTAAATAAAAAGTAACCATTTCAGTATTTTAAAACTTATTTAAAAGTCTGTTTTATTTAACATTAAATTTTAAAACTTATTTAAAAGTCTGGAAGATTTTAAGTCTGTTTATTTGTTTCGTAAAGCTAATCTATATGATCGATGTTCGAAACTTTAAATAATTATTTCTCTTATTTTTCTTTTATTTTTCTTTAATAACTTATCAGTTTACCGTTCCTTCCTACTAAAGTTGTGATTTATACATGTATTTAACATTAAAATTTGACTCATATTTCTTGCTAAAAAAACGATATTAAAATCTTGGAATTTTCTTATCTTAATCCTCAATGCTTCCAATCTTGATTAACTTGGAATTAAGTATTAAAATTTTAACGTACTCAAAATCTTCTCATCACTTCGGTAAAATATATTAATCTTTTCCAAAATCTTTTTCTATTTAAAATGATACATATTTACTTTAAATGCCCAATATTTCATGAGATATCCTATTTTAAAGTTTTAAAATATTTATCAAATTTACTTATTTTTCTGGTTTAGCCATATTGTTTTCCTTTTTATAATTACAGCTGTTGCCCTCTTTAAAATATTTAAAATGATGAGATCATTTTATAATAAAATTATCCATATTAGCATATATTATATTTCACTCCTCCTTAAAAATTGATTTAAAAATCGTCTGCTTCTTTCATACTTTTATTTCAATAGAATTTTAATAAAATTTAAATTACACATTAGTCATATTAGCATTTTAATCCAAAATAGTTTTAGACATATTATATTTCACTAATCCATAAAAACTGATTTTTAAAACTGTCTGCTGCTTTTATACTTTTATTTTAATATAATTTAATTTATATATTAGTCATTTTAGTATTTTTATCTTAAGTAGCATTAGAAATAATATATTTCACTTCTCCATTAAAATTTATAAGACCCTAGAATAAAATTAATTTGTGCTTAAATTTTAAAAAATTTAAGCACGAAAATTTTTATCAATCGCTTCCAAGTTTTGACCTAAGGTTCAAATCTCAATCCCGTGGGTTTTTATATCGGTTACAACGTTTTCGTCTTTATTCGTAAATAATAATTTGACTGCATTGAATAGTTTACTGCAATATAATTCAACGTATAACTTAGCCACAACAACGCATGGCCGGGTCTGTTAGTATATATATATATATATATATATATATATATATATATATATATATATATATATCTGTCTAAACGATCGTGCGATTCTCACACAGAAGCATACAAATATTGCACACAGTATTTGAAATTATGTGTTAACGTTACAAACCATCTACAGCATTTTTTATTTTATTTATTTATTTATTTTTTTTGATACAGGGTAATCCAAAATATTTGTGCTTTGTTCCAATTTATGGATGGTCCCCTAATTGCGTTCATGACAAAATCGATAGGGAAAAGTATGAGTTTAGAATCTTGAAAACCTCTAGACGGCTCCTACCGAACAAACTTCCTAGGGGAAATGTAAGAGATCATGGTGACAAATCAAGAATCTTAATAAAAAGAAAAAAAAATCTAAAGTTATATTCAAAATTACGATACAAAACATAGTTTCCTTACTAAAAGCAATGGAATTTACTTCACAAGTACAGAAATGACAAAACTTCGATTTTTGTAGGGGTAGGGGCATTTTGCCGGAGAGGGAAATGTAAGCAATTTTTAGACTTCCGAAATTAATACGTATTTGATTTGGTATCCTCTATAGATAACAAAGAAAGGTTCAAACATACAGATATGATGACTGTGAGGTCCAAGTTCAGCTTATCAGTCCAATTTTAAGCCGAGGTGACACTTGCACTGTCATTACACTTAGCCCATTTCACCCTACTTAAGACTGAATTGAGCGGATTAACTAGAGCACAGATACCATACAGACAAAATACCGAATCCAAAACGCAAACCGAAGTGATAATGACAACACAGTAGAGGGGAAATGAGGAAAAATTACAGTACAGGGTAAATAGTAATTTTTTCTCGTTGCATTAATATGTAAATTAAAAAATATATAAGTTATATTCTGTACTCTAAATAAAATTTTAAATATAATTTATTACTTTTATCCTAAAAACAAGTACGTTGCGATCATTATAAAACTTTCTTCAATACTAGTCTAATTTATTAATTTTTACAAGACTAAGTAAAGCTAGAAAAAGGGGTGCATAATAACGCCAGCTATCGATGAATATGTATCTAAATTGAATCTACAAACTTGTTTATACAAGTAATCACATTATAGAATTTAGTGCACTTATACACAATAGAATCTGAAATACAGCCATCTCGTAAATGGAGAAAATTGTAGCAATATCCCTTTTCGGCCAGTATGCACCCAAATGTATATATATATATATATATATATATATATATATATAAGCCGAATCGTTTGTCCTGAGTGAATGCGTGAGTGAGTGATTCATCATCGCCCAGCCCAAATCCCCGGACCTAGAAGCATGAAATTTTGTGACAATATTCCTTTTATAACGTAGACATCCTCCAAAAAGCGATTTTACAAAATTCATCCCCCAAAACGAGGAGGAAGGACAAAACGTGATTTCACAAAAACCTTATATCTCAAGGGGAAAAAAAAACAGATATCCGTAAAATTTTGCTTTAAAATATAGTTAACACAGATATCTAAAAACCAATTTCTGGAATTTTAGGAATTCGGTCCCCAAGGAGAGAAGGGGGCAAAACGTGATTTGACATGCACTAACCGTGATTTCACATAATCCTATATATCTCAAAAAAAAAAAAAAAAAAAAGTGAAATTTTTGCACACAAATATCTAAAAACCAATTTCTGGAATTTTAGGAATTCGGTCCCCAAGGAGAGAAGGGGGCAAAACGTGATATTTCACATGCGCTAACCGTGATTTCACATAATCCTATATATCTTAAAAAAAAAAAAAAAAAAAAAAAAAAAAAAAAAACGTGAAATTTTTGCACTAAAAACCAATTTCTGAAATTTTAGAAATTCGTCCCAAGTGGGGCAAAAAGAGGGCTATGAAAAAAAAAAAAAAAAAAATAGAAATACAGTTAGACATTTCAAAATTGGTACAGATAGGTTCTAGAGGTCTGCAAGTCGAATGAGTATATTTTCGAAAGTGTAAAGTTATTAGGAGGGGCGGGAAGGGGAGAGCGCGGAGGAGCAAAAAATAAAAAAATAAATAAAATAAAATAAAATAAAATAAATAAATAAAAATAAATAAATAAATAATAAAAAATAAATAAATATATATATATATATATATATATATATATATATATATATATAGAGAGAGAGAGAGAGAGAGAGAGAGAGAGTTAGATCGTTCGAAACTGGTACAGAAATTTTTGTACTTACAAACTGATTGTGGATATTTTCGACTTTGTAAAATTTTTAGCACAGCCGGGAAAGTGTGTGTGTGTGTGTGGGGGGGGTGGCGAAGGGGCAAAACAATAGAAATAGAGTTAGATCGTTCAAAATTGGCACTTATAGGATTTTGGGACCAACAAATCAAATGCAGGTATTTTCAAAATGGAAAAATTATTAGGATAGACGGGAAGGGGGCAAAAATATAGAAATAAGAGTTAGTGTTGAAAATTAGTATTAATAGGTTTTAAGGCCCGATAAATCGATTGCTGATATTTTTGAAAGTGTAGAATTATTACGAGGGGTGGAAAGGGGTACAGGCACAGGGCCAATATAAAGAAATTAAGATAGAACGTTGGAAGTTATAGTATTATTAGGTGTAAAAGCATGAGAAATTGACTGCGAATATTTTTGAAAGTGTAAAATAATTAGGAGGGGCGGGAACGGTGGGCGAAGAAACACGCGGCTGCCGCAGGCAGTGGGGGCCCAAACCGATTATTCCACCGATAATAGAAGAATTTTTTTTTGTATTTTATATTTATTTTTTCCCTTACGATAATATAGTATTCCCTTAAGAGTTTCGAACATAAATGCGTGCGCGCATCGCACAATGATCTGCGCTGCTGAAGGCAGTGGGGATACAGTGCGACATTTTTCCCATTCAGAATTTTTTTTCTCGTTTTTTTCACATGATAAAAATTAATACAATTTTGAGAATTCATTAGTTATAGTGATTCATTTAAAAATAGTGACCAGCGAAGCGAGCTTAGCTTGCTAGTTTCTAATATTATAATAGTGTCAGTATTTTTTTTTATTGTGTCTATGTCACATATCAAATTTAGTGCATATATATGCTATGGAAGTTGAGATATAGCCTTTTGTAAATGTAGAAACCTTCAGCACAGAGGTGTGAATTTTTGAGCGATATGCACTAAAGGTTGACAAACACCAATTTGTGACAAACTGTACCTAAAAATAAAATCTCGCGAAATTCTGCTGTTAAGTTCTTGATATAGAGCTGTCGGAAAATTTTTGTCACGTAGAAGCGCTGACAAATATCTTCTAAAATTGGCCAAGTCGTGTTCAGGACAACTTAAATCGTGTAAATCCATCGAAAATTTTTGTAAACCCAGCAGTGCTTTCTTCTAATAAATATAGAAGAAATTAACAAGGTATCAAGCGTTGCCAAAATGTTGCCAAATAATATCATTAAAAATTTTTTTTAATTGTTTACTCAAAATTTATGCACTATTTTGTTTAGCTCTAAAAATTTTTTAAACCAAAACAATTGCTTGTAAAGCAGTTAAATAACGATATAACACTGTATTCTATCTGAAAATTATAAATGACTTTTTTTATCGTTGAATATCGTTTAAGAAAGAAAATACCTTTTTCCATAATACACTGCATAAGTTTTTCTCGAAGTATCCGTCACATTTTTTAGATGGAAGTATTATCAGTTGCTGTAAATTAAGCTTTAGTGCGTATCTAAAACGGTGCTTAGCACAATATTAAATAGAAACTACTTCCGGCATTTTCCCAAATGTTTCCAAATAAAAGAAAATATATAATGCAGAAAGCAATGAAAGAGCATTAAGTTAAAGAGGACTTTAAATTGTGTTTATAAAATATATTTTGAAAGGATCTTTCAAATTATTGTAATCATTCTGCTAGACGCATAAATTCTAAAATTCTCTCTCCTAGCACATTTGTATTCTTTTTAAAAGCTGAATTTTATATATTTTTTACATTTAAGAAAATGTACATTAATATATATATTTTTTCGTAACTTTCTCATTTCATAGGTTTTTTATATAAGTAATATTTCTTGTGTTTTCATTATTTGTAAGATTTATTTGTGATTAAACAATATGGTTTGCAGTGTTTTAGTCAAAATCACGAAATCAGTTCGTTATATATGTATTTACAGTAATTAAATTTCAATTTACGATACTTGCATGTAATTGCATGTGTCCGTCGTTTTGTAGGAAAATGGCTGATTACATACAGAATTTTGCATGTCCGTATTGACCTCTTCTGATGCATCTCGAAACCCGATTTCCGAATTTCTGATTTTTTTTTTTTTTTTTTTTTTTTTTTTTCCAAATTAGTTAAAATCTGTAAATTTTTGAAATTATCGTCTCTAGATATAGAAATGTAAACGTAAAAAAGGCTTTCTGAGGCCCATTAGCTCAGTTGGTTAGAGCATCAGGCTAATAACGTGAAGGTCGCAAATTCCATCCTCCGAGGGCCAATGTGTTCCGTCTGCAGATAATTAATAGAAAAAATGCGAATTGATAAAAAAAAAAAAAAAAAAAAAAATCTTTCAGTGTCTTCAGAGTATCCTAAACCGCAAGGATGACGAGAAAGTAACAAAAAATAAAGTTAAACTTAGAGATGTGTTGGTCTCTGAACTACAAAATTTTGCATAGAAATCTGTTTTCAGCTCTCCTGATACTTCTCGAAGTTCAATTTTCGATTTTTTTTTTTTAATTAATTAAAATTTTTTCAGCTGTAAAGATTATCTGGTGCTGCTACACGTTATCATAGAGTGAAGATGATTATCTGATTGAAAAATGCAATTCATCAATAATACCAGCGCCATTTATCATCCAATTAACACCTGAAATGAAATGTTTGGTTAGGGGTAGATGTAAGGAGTGGGGATCTGGAAACAATATACCGTAGGCGGAGAAGATGATGCTGAAAGCAGCAGAGACACGAAGCAAGGTTTTAAGCAATTTCAATGAAATTGTTTTTAGTTTTTATTTATAAAGTGTGATTAACGAAATATAGTGATATCAAAATATAGTGATTAACGATTTTTGAAAATTCCTTTAAATATACTTAATAGTGAAGCAGGAAAACCTGCTAGTAACAAATAAAATTTGTAATCCAATTTCGTTATATGTATATTTAACAGTTATTAAATCGAAGTTTAAAATATTTGCATGCCATTGAAATATTTGTAGCGTAAAATTTGGTTTTTGCACGAGAAGAAGAAACAATAATTACCGTTCTTTAAAATAGAAAACTAGAAATAACTAATAAAGTTTATAATTTAGTTTATAATTTAAATTCATAATTCCTATATATTCAATTTGTAATCGATCATTAGTTTATAATTTCGATTGCTGTTTGATAAATCTTCGCTTTGATTAAAACCAATTTGACCTTCATTTAGTCAAAGTTATAAATTCTAATTATTTATTTTCATCCTTCAATATTAGAGTTAAAAACCTTAATGAATGCATCCGTACACTGTAAAAAAATAACTATCACCAGCTGCAAGAAACTGCAAAAAAATTATTTTCTCCAATCACAGAGAGTTTCTTGCAGCTGGTAATAGTTATTTTTTTACAGTGTAAGACTGGTCGTTATTTGAAAAACGTATGAATACTTCCAGTCCGTACATTGTAAAAAAAATAACTATTACCAGCTGCAAGAAACTCTCTGTGATTGGAGAAAATAATTATTTTCTCCAATCACAGAGAGTTTCTTGCAGCTGGTAATAGTTATTTTTTTACAGTGTAACCCTAGATAACGAAACTTAAATCACTGTTACTCCGTAACTAACCATTCGACTCATAGACAACAAATTAAAAGAAAACATATTTTTACAATTATTTTATTTATTTTAAACAGAAAAACTGTATCTTAGGAGAAGTATTATAATATTTCAACTTAAAAAAGGAGAAAGGTGTGAATAGTGTAATATAAAAAGGTAAAAACAGTAGTGTCGACACATCTCGGGCTGGGTGGGTATAGTGGTCAACTTTAGCACTTTTTGACTGACAGAAAATTTTAATAGGAATTTTCTATGTATTTCTGTAACAGTTTTCACTGATTAAATAAAATATAAATTACTTTAAAAAATTTCTGGTAATGCTGAATATTTCCAATTTCGTGAATAGGTATTCTAATAGACGAATATTGAAAATGTACAGAGATTATTGTAAATTTATTGAGACTCTGAATAAACATCTTACTAAAGATATAGAACATTTTTATAGAGCAAGGGAAAAGGGAGAAATGACAAGGTTAAATAAATAATAATAATAATAAGCTCTATTTTTTCTTGACTTTATATAATGGATTTTACTCTATCAAATCAGCAATGACTGACACTGAAATTCATTTCGCTGACAGAATGCATTTCACTGAAAGTTTGCATTTCTCAAACTTCTTTTTAAAATGACACTGGGTATTAAGTACATTTTCAAGATAAAGTTACAAAAAGAGTTCAACTATATTTTCTACACTCTGATTTATAAAAAATATAAAAGCTAGTTATGTTCAAAAAATATTATTATTTATCAATTAATAATGATACATTTGAATTTGGAGGGTTATTTAAATCGAGAAAGAGCAGCAGCGACAACTATACTAACAATAAATTCTTTATTAAATAAATTAATCGCTTCTTATAATTTTATTAAAAAATGAATAAATAAATAAATAAATAAATTGAATGTAATATTGATAAATAACTGTGAGTTAGTTTAAAAATCATTTAAAGAATTTTAGGGAAAAAACGAATTTCAATAAATAGTGAAACATTATAAATGTTTTTAAGAACTTTTTTTCTACTAAGTGATTTCCAGAAAAAGTGTAAAGGACTTATAAAAAAAAAAAAAAAAAAAAAAAGTAAACTTTTAAACTGCTCTTGCTATTGAATAAAAGAGAAAATGATTTTTATTTTAATGTTAAAATGCGAATTCCTTTTTCCATTTATTTGTTTAGCATTTAAATTGATTGATAATAAACCTTTTTCAAGTTTACAGAGTAATAATTCTCATGCCAAAGTAATGGAAAAAGAAATGTTAAAAATAAACCATGGGATTATTCCCTTCAATAGGGTCTTTTTGTAAGTACCTTTACATAAGTCTTCTTTGTCATACCCATAAAGAAATGAGTTATTGTTATGCATAAGGAGGAAAATATTTTAGCACTTTTCTAATAAAAATGTATAAATGCAAAGAAAAATTTGAATTTTGCAGCAGAGAGGAAGTGTTGTAATGTGAATAGCTGCTAGTTTTCTAAATTTATTCGTTAAAATACACACCAAACGTAAAGTGTTTGATAGTTCATTGATTTTTTTAAAGTATTTCTGGTTTAATATATATATTACCATTAAAGCTCGAAATCCGTCAATTAGATTACTTAGCTAATCTGCAGATTAACTAAAATTACCCGTTAAAGTGCGAAATCAAGAGTTTTCCGCATTTTAACTAGGTAATCTGCACATTAGCTGTGTCTCTATCATTAAAGTTCAAATGTTTGTTTCGAGCCTTAGTTTTTTTTACATTCATTATAACGTCAAACAGTCATGCGATACAGATACGCGAATGAGCTTCAAACATACACTAAAACTTTTACCCCTTCCGCTCCGCTATGATAAATGGTAAACACAAAACCAGGAGGATCGAAGTCATGATTAGGTATTAGGTTTCTTATTATGACCAATACACAATTTAAAGGGTCATGTAAGTTATAATTGTTTTAATTTTGATTTTATTTCTTCTCTTTTTTAATTCTGTTAGTATAAGTTTGATAAGGGTCTGCATTTTATTAATAAAGTCTAATCTTAATTAACAGCTCATTCTCATGAAACTCCATTTTGAATTACGAATATTAAATTTACAACACAGTAATTATTTCCTCCCGAAATAAAACTATTAAATCACAACTTTTTAAAACTATTTTAAAATTGATTTAAATTACTATTACTTAAAGGAAAAAAAAAAAGAAAAAAGAAAAAGAAAAAAGAAAGAAAGAAAAAAAAAAGATGTATTAACTTTTAACTCTGAAAAATTTTATGGCATTCAATATTATGGCATTATTTAATAAATACTTAATATGAAATTTTTGTGCATTTTTTAGCATTTCATTACAACATTTTTTTTCCCTTTCAATTTCAAGTTTCCTTTATATGTTTTATATATCATGATTATATTTTTATTCTTATTTTTTATTTAAACTTTGTTCGCTTTTTCAGATAATTTCGTTGTAGTTTATCACATAAAATGTGTTAATAAAGTTTGTTTTTTTATTTATTTAATGTAAAATTAATATATTTGCTAAACTTGTACAGATATATGTATGCTGTAAAATATAATATAATAAATCATTGAAAAACTGTCATTTTAATTTTCATGCGCTCTAAAAATTATTAAAGCAGTTTTAATTATTTGAAGTACTCCTTAAATAATCCTTCTGATTTGTTTAATTTAATATTTCTTTAGCGAATTAAAAATTGGTGCATATTTTTTTTTTTTTTAATTGTAATAACAATATAAGTTGTTAATAAAACATTTTTTTTTTTTTTTAATTTAAATGGTTAAATATTTTTATTTTGAAAAGAAATCGTTATTGTATTACAATTCTAACATTCATTTATAAAACAGAATTTATTGAAAGCTATTAAAGACATTATATTTCATATTAAAAATGCATAACATCTTCAAACTTATATTGACAGAATAAAGAAGATGAAAAAAAAATATATATAACTTTAAAAGACATAAAAATTAAAACACATACGGATTAAAATAAGTAAAGAGAGAAAGAAAAGAAAACTAATCTTTTTTTTTTTTTTTTGAATGAAAAACACAAATACAACACAGCGTACTGTAAAATTACAACACCAGATATCTTATTCTCACTTTAACGAGCACCTAGTAGGTAATGTGCAGATTAACGAGTGTCTAGTCGGTAATGTGCAGATTATCTAGGTAATTCTAAGATTACCTATGTGATTTGAGAAATGAAACAATTTTCCTCACTTTAACGGATCGCCCTAGTTAATGTGCAGATTACCTAGCTAATCTGCAGATTAACTGATTTCTGAACTTTAGCGGTAACACACACACACACACACACACATATATATATATTATTGAAATAAACAAACTAACTAACAAAAATTTATATTCTGAAAAATAAATAGCCATGTGAATATTGACAGAATTCCTTTCTAAAAAAAAAAAAAAAAAAAAAAAAACAGTTTATTAAATTTTTCGAAGGTATTTAAACACACTGCTTCATTTAGTTTTTGACACTGATATAATTTCTTTATAATCGTTCTAGGCGTAGAGAAAAAAAAAAAAAAAAAAAAAAAAAAAAACATATATATTGTTGTTGGAGAGTCTTTTAAGTTTATAAAATCTTGTATGGTTTCATACAAAAAGAAATGTCCTTTGTTCAGTATTTATAGGTAGAAACGCAGAGTTTTTAACACTTTCCAACAAAAATGCAAAGCGAATCCCGTTCTAATTTTCGTAAACATCGTTCGAGTGACTTGAATCTGATATATGTTATTCATGCTCACTACGGCATGCTGCTTATTGAAAATTATAGTTATAGAACGATTTTGTTTAAAGGAACATCCAAAACAATTCTAAAGTATTACGTTCTATGAGAATTATTTTTAAGAAGCCTATTTTAACCGTTTTTTACCACACAAAATGTAATGAAAATAACGAAGCTTATAAAAATTACTAGGATACAAAAAACCGTTTTTCTTGAAGAATTAAATGTGATTAATGTAACTCATTGCTTTTGAAGGCCCTCACAAAGTTGTCCAGATGTATTATGGGACATAAATACAAATTGATCAATGTATATTTTTTGTGTAATGACGAATTATTTTAGTACATAATAAAGTTCGTAAGCAGTCATTGACTGCAAAATGTTAATTAATTGCATAGTCTATCGTTATATTGTATATGCAAACACAAATTTGCTCCATTCGGTTAACGCCTTATTTGTGTGTCAATTTTTATGCTATACAGTTTATCTTATCGAGGTACAGAAATATCTATTTTATACTTCCTAAAATTATGAAATGTGTTTAATTTATAAATATAATACAATAATTATAAATAATGGAAATTTTGCATTGCCTAATAATTCGGAAATAAATTTAAATATTGTATTTACGTCTTGTATCGATTCAATCTTAGAAATTTCAAAGATCAACACACACAAATATATATATATAAATTTAATTATCAGTTTTTAATAGCAATTAATATGTTAATAAATAAAAAAGAAATTTTAGAAAAAAAATAATGCAGGTAATGGAATCAAAATATTTTGAAAACATAATCTCATTACATGAAATCACTTTAATGAAAAGTTTTTTTTCTTTCTTTTGTTTATGCATTGAAGAAGCTTCTAATTAACGATTAAAGATATTAATTCACATGTTATTTATTGTATGGTAAAGAAAATATTTTATTTTATCATTTATTTAATAAATTAAATGAAATAAATTACAAGAATAATTTCAGTATAATTAAAGAACTTAAGAGATGATATTTTAATGCAATCGAATATTGTTGTACATATTTGACCTTTAAAAAGATAAAGTGAAAATAAATTATCAACTTAAACTACAATTTATTGTACTTAAAATTCTTCTGTTAATGCAATTATATGTGTGTTGATAGTTTAAAAGCATCTTTAACTACTAGTAGTAATTAAAATCGTTCCTTTGAAAGATTAGAAATTTTTTTTTTTCCCAATGGAGTTATTTAATTTGAGGAAAGATTTTTCAATGACTATACTAATGAATGTAATGTCGAATTAAACTTAAATCCTAAAGTTATTGCCAAAGTGATAATGAAAATGTACTACAAAATACATTATATATTATAGGTAATTCTTTGAGTAAATATACCAAATAAATTGAGTAAATATACCAAATAAAGTAAATATTCGGGTTTTAAATGTACCAAATATTTAACCTGTTAGTAGTCGCTATAGACAGCGCCACCTATTACAGATTGAGCACTTTTTATTTTACTGTCACCAATAATATTAAAAAGAGATGTGATCGACGTTTCTTCGAGTTTATTCGTGGTTTATGTATATCAAATGCCACTTCTAAAAATTTTTGGTGTCTATCGAATAAAAAAATCTGGCAACACTTAAGGATGGACGGCAAATCGACCAACTAGCGACTACTAATGGGTTAATTTCTTTTTGGCAAATTGTAATAAAATCTTGTAAAAGTAAATAGATAAAATTTTACGTTGCATTTTATATTTACAATAAATAAATAAATAAATAAATAAGTAAAATTGTAATTTTTTTGTGATTTTAAATTGTAAATCTTTCCTTGTTAAAAGTACGTTTTTTATTGATTTCTTTAGAAATCGACCTATTGCAATCACTTCGCTTATCTATCCATAATGAAAATTTTGTCATCACGATAACACCCGAAATAATACTCCAAATGGAACCAAATTTGGGCTACGAAACTCATCTTATAAATATCTTGGATAAGTTCGTTAACTAAGTTGCTCTGCTATTTTGTTTTCAAGTGGCGGCAACTAAAAAATTTCAAATCCACATTGTAAAAGGCGTATTTAAAGCCAGATTTGCTTGAATTTTGATGTAAATGTAGACCACATAAGGGTCTCACTTAAGTTTATTAAGGAAAACTATCCTCCATTATGACTATGGAAAACTATCCGCCAAGCGGCGGATATCTTAAATTAAGCGTGAGCACTTGAAATCAGGCAACCACTTGAAAATTTAAAATCATGATAACTTTCGAAATAATACTTCATATGGAACCAAATTTGGACAGTGAACTTGACATATAAATGTCTTGGATGAGTTTGTTAATAAAGTCGCACATTTTTTTTTTTCAAATGGAGACCACTTGAAAATTTCAAATTCACATTGTAAATAAAAGCGTATGTAAAGTCGTATTTGCTTGAATTTTGATGTAAATATAGACCATACAAGGATCTCAACCAAGTTTATTAATAAACTTTATGTGCCATTTTTAACAAAGTAGCGGATATCTTAAAATAAACGGGGCCGCTTGAAATCAGGCTACCACTTGAAATACAATTTTTATTAAACTCACACAATCAACTGCGGAAGAAAATCATATTTATTGAAATTTTATTTTACCGACTGAGTGAAAATAACTCCTGGACTGGGAGTCGAACCCCGGATCTTTGACTTACAAGGTCAAGGCTCTACCAATTGAGCTATCCAGGCCGACACCCCGGTCAGCATTACTCACTCAGATAACCTTTAGGCAGAAACATCTCTGGTCTATCATGTAGATAGCTCAAAAGAAAATAAGCCGCAGGAAATCACTCAGACAACTTTTAGGCAGAAACATCTCTGGTATAGCCTTGACCTTGTAAGTCAAAGATCCGGGGTTTGACTCCCGGTCCAGGCATTATTTTCACTCAGTCGGAAAAATAAAATTTCAATAAATACGAATTTCTTACACAGTTGTTTGTGTGATTTTAATAAAAATTGTATTTCTTTCTCGCATTATCTAATGGTGTTTTCCATTTCCTGCGGCTTATTTTCTGTTGAGCTATCTACATGATAGATCAGAGATGTTTCTGCCTAAAGGTTGTCTGAGTGAGTAATGCTGACCGGGGTGCCGGCCTGGATAGCTCAATTGGTAGAGCCTTGACCTTGTAAGTGAAAGATCCGGGGTTTGACTCCCGGTCCAGGCATTATTTTCACCCAGTCGGAAAAATAAAATTTCAATAAATACCACTTGAAAATTTAAAATCTCGATAACTTCCGAAATATTACTCCAAATCAAACCAAATTTGGACAATGAACTTATTTTATAAATATCTTGGATGCGTTTATTAACCAAGTTGTTCAACCATTTTGTTTTCAACTGGAGATCACTTGAAAATTTCACAAGGGTTTCAACCAAGTTTATTAATTAACTTTATCCGCCATTTTAAACAAAGTGGTGGATATTTTCCAGTAAGCGGTGCCACTTGAAATCAAACTATCACTTGAAAATTTAAAATCACGATAACTTCCGAAATAATACTCCAAATGGAAGCAAATTTTGACAGTGAACTTGTCTTATAAATATCTTGGATGAATTTTTTAACCAAGGTGCTCCGCCATTTTGTTTTCAAGTGGAGGCCACTTAAAATTTCAAATTCACACTGTAAAAAGCGTATTGAAGACGTGATGTGCTTGAATTTTGATGTATACATAGACTATATAAGGGTCACAACGAAGTTTATTAATGAACATTATCCGCCATTTTTAACAAAGTGCGGATGTTATAAACTAAGCGAGACAACTTGAAATTAGGCTATCATTTGAAAATCTATAAGCATGATAACTTTTTAAATTCTGATTCAAATCGAACCTAAGTTGGACAGTGATCTTATCCTATACTTATCTTACATGAATTCACTGGGCATTTTGTTCCGACATTTTGTTTCCAAGTTGCGGCCATTTGAAATAACGCTGCTACTTGAAAATGTGTCATCACGATAACTTTTAAAATATTAAACTGATTCAAACGAAAGTTGCATAGTGAACTTATGGTTCAAATATCCTGGATAGGTTCGCTTGGTAACTTGATCCGTAACTTTATTTTCAAGTGGCAGTCACTTGAAAATTTGTCATAATGATAACTTTTGTAATGCTGAATCATTTAGCATCAAATTCGGGTAGTGGATTTATCATTCAAATATTTTAGATAAGTTCGCTGGACATCCCACTTGAAAACTGGCGGCCATTTGAAAATTTGTAATCACGATAACTTTTGAAATACTTAATTCAAACCAAAGTTGAAAAATGGAAGGAATCAATCGCTGCCAAAATGTTGCCAAATATTATCATTAAAATTTTTTTTAAATTGCTTACTCGAAATTTATGCACTATTATTTTTAGCTCTAAAATTTTTTGAAACCAAAACAATTGCTAGTAAAGCAGTTAAATAATGATATAACACTGTATTCTATCTGAAAATTATAAATGACTTTTTGTATCGTTGAATATCGTTTAAGAAAGAAAATACTTTTTTCCATAATACACTGCATAAGTTTTTCTTGAAGTATCCGTCACATTTTTTAGATGGAAGTATTATCAGTTGCTGTAAATTAAGCTTTAGTGCGTATCTAAAACGGTGCTTAGCACAATATTAAATAGAAACTACTTCCGGCATTTTCCCAAATGTTTCCAAATGAAAGAAAATATATAATGCAGAAAGCAATGAAAGAGCATTAAGTTAAAGAGGACTTTAAACTGTGTTTATAAAATACATTTTGAAAGGATCTTTTAAATTATTGTAATCATTCTGCTAGACGCATAAATTCTAAAATTCTCACTTCTAGCACATTTGTATTCTTTTTAAAAGCTAAATTTTATATATTTCTTATATTTAAGAAAATGTACATTAAAATATATATTTTTTCGCAACTTTCGCGTTTCAAAGGTTTCATATATAAATAATATTTTTTGTGTTTTCATTATTTTAAAGAATTATTTGTAATTAAACAATATTGTTTACAGTGTTTCAGTCAAAATCACGAAATCAGTTCGTTACCTTTGTATATATAGTAATTAAATTTAAATTTACAATACTTGTATGTAATTCCATGTGTCCGTCGCTTTGTAGGAAAATGGCTGATCGCATACAGAATATTGCATGTGGTCCGTATTGACGTCTGATGCAGCTCGAAACCCGATTTCCGAATTTCTGATTTTTTATTTATTTATTTATTTATTTATTTTTTAATTAGTTAAAATCTGTAAATTTTTGAACTGGTCGTCTCTAGATATAGAAACGTAAACGTAAAAAAAGCTTTTTGAGGCCCATTAGCTCAGTTGGTTAGAGCATCAGGCTATAGTAACGTGAAGGTCGCGAATTCGATCCTCCGAGGGCCAATGTGTTCTATCTGCAGATAATTAATAGAAAAAATGCTAATCGATAAAAAAAAAAATCTTTCAGTAGTTAAACTTAGTTAAAGTTAAACTTAGAGATGTGTTGGTCGCTGAACTACAAAATTTTGCATGGAAATCTGTTTTGGACTCTCCTAATGCTTCTCTAAGTTCAATTTTCGATTTTTTTTTAATTAATTAAATTTTTTTCAGCTGTAAAGATTATCTGGTGCTGCTACACGTTACTAGAGTGAAGATGATTATCTGCTCAAAAAATGCAATTCATCAATAATAGCAGCGCCATTTATCATCCAATTAACACCTAAAATGAAATGCTTGGTTAAGGAATGCGCAAATGTAAGGAGTGGGGCGCTGGAAGCAATATAGCGCAGGCGGAGAAGTCGATGCTGAAAGCAGCGGAGACCCGAAGCAAGGTTTCAAGCAATTTCAATGATATTGTCTTTAGTTTTTATTTATAAAGGGATTTAAAATATAGTGATTAACGTTTTCTGAAAATTCCTTTAAATATATTTAATTGTGAAGCAGGAAAACCTGCTAGTAACAAATGAAATTTATAATCCAATTTCGTTATATGTATATTTAACAGTTATTATGTCGAAATTTACGATACTTACATATAATTGAAATATTGGTAGCGTAAAATTTGATTTTTGAACGAGAAGAAACAATAATTACCGCTCTTTAAAATAGAAAACTAGAAATAACTAATAAAGTTTACAATTTTGTTTATAATTTCAATTCATAATTCATATAAATTCAATTTATAATCGATCATCAGTTTATAATTTCGATTGCTGTTTGATAAATCTTCGCTTTGATTAAAACCAATTTGACCTTCATTTAGTCAAAGTTATAAATTCTAATTATTTATTTTCATCCTTCAATATTAGAGTTAAAAACCTTAATGAATGCATCCGTAAGACTGGTCGTTATTTGCACAACGTATGAATTACTTCGAGTCCGTAACCCCAGATAACGAAACTTAAATCACTGTTACTCCGTAACTAACCATTCGACTCATAGACAACAAATTAAAAGGAAGCATATTTTTACAATTATTTTATTTATTTTAAACAGAACAATTGTATCTTAGGAGAAGTATCATAATATTTCAACTTAAAAAAGGAGAAAGGTGTGAATAGTGAAATATAAAAAGGTAAAAACAGTAGTGTCGACACATCTCTAATTCACAAAACTGGCTTGGTGGTTATAGTTGTAATCTTTAGCACTTTTCGACTGATAGAGAAATTTCCTATGTATTTCTGTAACAGTTTTCAATGATTAAATAAAATATAAATTACTTTTAAAAATTTCCGATAATGCTGAATATTTCCAATTTCGCGAATAGGTATTCTAATAGACGAATGTTGAAAATATACTGAGATTATTGTAAATTTTTTGAGACTTTGGATAAACATCTTACTAAAGATATAGAAAATTTTTATAGTGCAAGGGAAAAGAGAGAATTGACGAGGTCAAATAAATAATAATAATAAAGAAAGCTCTGTTTTTTCTTGATTTTATATAATGATTTTTTACTCTATCAAATCAGAAATGACTGACACTTGAATTCATTTCGCTGACGGCTTGCATTTCACTAAAAGTTTGCATTTCTCAAACTTCTTTTTAAAATGACATTGGGTATTAAGTACATTGTGAAGATAAAGTTACAAAGATTTCAACTATATTTTCTACACTTTGATTTATAAAAAATATAAAATCTAGTTATGTTCAAAAAATATTATTATTTATCAATTAATAATGATATTTGAATTTGGAGCTTTATTTAAATCGAGAAAGAGCAGCAGCGACAACTATACTAACAATAAATTCTTTATTAAATAAATTAATTGCTTCTTATAGTTTTATTCAAACAATAAATAAAAAAATAAATAAACTGAATGTAATATTGATAAATAACTGTCAGTTAGTTTAAAAATCATTTAAAGAATTTTAGGGTAAAAAGGAATTTCAATAAATAGTAAAACATTATAAATGTTTTTAAGAACTTTTTTTTTTCTACTTTTCTTAGTGATTTCCAGAAAATGTGTAAAGGGCTTTAAAAAAAAAGTAAACTTTTAAACTGCTCTTGCTATTGAATAAAAGATAAAATGATTTTTATTTTAATGTTAAAATGCGAATTCCTTTTTCCATTTATTTGTTCAGCATTTAAATTGATTGATAATAAACCTTTTTCAAGTTTACAGAGTAATAATTCTTATGCCAAAGTAATGGAAAAAGAAATGTTAAAAATAAACCATGGGATTATTTCCTTCAATAGGGTCTTTTTGTAAGTACCTTTACATAAGTCTTCTTTGTCATACCCATAAAGAAATGAGTTATTGTTATGCATAAGGACGAAAACATTTTAGCACTTTTCTAATAAAAATATTTAAATGCAAAGAAAAATTTGAATTTTGGAGCAAAGAGGAAGTGTTGTAATGTGAATAGCTGCTAGTTTTCTAAATTTATTCATTAAAATGTACACCAAACGTAAAGTGTTTGCTAGTTCATTGATTTTTTTAAGTATTTCCGGTTTAATATATATGTTACCGTTAAAGCTCGAAATCCGTCAATCAGATTACCTAGCTGATCTGCAGATTAACTAAAATGACCCGTTAAAGTGCGAAATCAAGAGTTTTCCGCATTTTAACTAAGTAATCTGCACATTAGCGGCTTCTCTATCGTTAAAGTTCAAATGTTTGTTTCAAGGCTTAGTTTTTTTTACATTCACATGTCAAACAGTCATGTGATACAGATACGCGAATGAGCTTCAAACATAAACTAAAACTTTTACCCCTTCCGCTCCGCTATGATAAACGGTAAACGCAAAACGTGGAGGATCGAAGTCATGATTAGGTATTAGGTTTCTTATTATGACCAACACAAAATTTAAAGGGACAAGTAAGTTATAATTGTTTTAATTTTGATTTTATTTCTTCTCTTTTTTAATTCTGTCAATATAAGTTTGATAAGGGTCTGCATTTTATTAATAAAATCTAATCTTAATTAAAAGCTCACTCTCGTGAAACTCCATTTTGAATTATAAATATTAAATTTACAACACAGTAATTATTTCTTTCCGAAATAAAACTATTAAACCACAACTTTTTAAAACTAATATCATGATTATATTTTTATTTTTTAAATTTTGTTCGCTTCTTCAGATAATTTCGTTGTAGTTTATCACATAAAATGTGTTAATAAAGTTTTTTTTTTTTTTTTTTTTTTTTTTTTGTAAAGTTAATATATTTGCTAAACTTGTACAGACATATGTATGCTACAAAATATAGTTTAATAAAGCATTGGAAAACTGTCATTTTAATTTTCATGCGTTCTAAAAATTATTAAAGCAGTTTTAATTATTTGAAGTACTCCTTAAATAATGCTTCTGATTTGTCTAATTTAATATTTCTTTAGCGAATTAAAAATTGGTGTATAATAATAATAATAAAAAAAAATAGTAATAGCAATATAAGTTGTAAATAAAACATTTTTTAAAAATTTAAATGGTTAAATATTTTTATTTTGAAAAGAAATCGTTTGTGTATTACAATTCTAACATTCATTTATAAAACAGAATTTACTGAAAGCTATTAAAGCTATTATATTTCATATTAAAAATGCATAACATCTTCAAACTTATATTGACAGAATAAAAAAGATGAAATAAATAAAAAATTAAAACAAATATAACTTTAAAAGACATAAAAATTAAAACACATACAGATTAAAATAAGTAAAGAAAGAAAGAAAAGAAAAGAAAACTAATCTTTTTTTTTTTTTTTCCCGAATGAAAAAAACAAATACAACACAGCGTGCTGTAAAATTACACCACCAGAGATCTTATTTTCACTTTAAAGCATGCCTAGTAGGTAATGTGCAGATTAACGAGTGTCTAGTCGGTAATGTGCAGATTATCTAGGTAATTCTCAGATTACCTAGATAATTTGAGAAATGAAACAATTTTCTTCTTTTTAACGGATCACCCTAGTTAATGTGTAGATTACCTAGCTAATCCGCAGATTAACTGATTTTTGCACTTTAGCGGTAACACACACACACACAAACATATATATTATTGAAATAAACAAACAAACTAACAAAAAACTATATTCTGAAAAATAAATAGCTATGTGAATATAATCTTCCTTTCTTAAAAAAAAAATATTACATTTCTCGAATATATTTGCATGAATAAAAACACACTGTTTCATTTAGTTTTTGACACTGATATCATTTCTTTATAATCGTTCTAGGAGTTGAAAAAAAAAAAATATATTATTGTTGGAGAGTCTTGTGGAAAGTTCATAAAATCTTGTATGGTTTCATACAAAAAGAAATGTCCTTTGTTCAGTATTTAGGTATAGGTAGAAACACAGTTTTTAACACTTTCCAACAAAAATGCAAAGCGTTTAAGTATTGGGCTTGTTTTTCTACCGATTCACGCTCTAGCTTTCGTAAACATCGTTCGAGTGACTTGAATTTGATATACACTGATGGAAAAAAAAATCCCAACACCAGGAAGGAGCTGTGCTAGATAAACGAAATTTGGTAGGCGTGTTTATACATCTGAAAGATGACGTCGATTCAAATTTCGAGCTACGCACATAAGTGTGGCGCTAGTAGCGACACTATGAACATGCAAATGAGGTTTGCTTTAAATAAGCGCTGTAAGGTTCGTAAACGTTATTTACAGTTGAGATTTGACGTAGTGGGTTAATGTTAGTCAAGGATGCCTCTAAGAAGACGAAGAAGCCATTATCAACAGCTCACTGAGTTTGAACGAGGTCGTGTAGTTGGGCTACGAGAAGGTGGGTTTTCTTTCCGCGATATTGCAGAAAGACTTGGCAGGAATGTATCCACTGTGCATGAGTGTTGGCAGCAGTGGTCAAGGGAAGGTACTGCCTCAAGAAAACCGGGTTCCGGGCGGCCACGTGGCACTACTGAGAGGGAAGACCGCCGTGTTCGGCGTATGGCTGTGGCTAATCGTACTGCGTCTGCAACTGAAATTCGAGCTGCAGTTGGCACCACAGTGACACAACGAACTGTTACAAATCGGTTACTTCAAGGACAGCTCCGAACCAGACGCCCTGTAGCGTGCATTCCACTGACTCCAAACCACTGCCGTTTGCGACGTGAGTGGTGTCAAGCTAGAGCTCATTGGAGGACGGAGTGGAGATCTGTTGTGTTTTTTGATGAAAGCCGGTTCTGCCTTGGTCGCAGTGATAGCCGTGTGTTGGTTAGAAGGAGGCCAGGTGAACGCCTGCTAGCGACTTGTCTGCGGCCTAGACGCACAGGGCCTATTCCTGGAGTTATGGTTTGGGGAGCAATTTCGTATGAAAGCAGGAGCACTCTCGTGGTTATCCCACGCACCCTGACTGCAAATTTGTACGTCAGTCTAGTGATACAACCTGTTGTACTGCCATTCATGAACAGCATTCAAGGAGGTGTTTTCCAACAGGATAACGCTCGCCCTCATACCGCTGTTGTAACCCAACATGCTCTACAGAGTGTCGTTATGTTGCCTTGGCCTGCTAGATCACCAGATCTTTCTCCAATCGAGCACGTATGGGACATCATTGGACGACAACTCCAGCGTTATCCACAACCAGCATTAACCGTCCCTGCATTGACCGCCCAAGTGCAACAGGCATGGAACTCCATCCCACAAACTGATATCCGACACCTGTCAACACCCATTTGACAATAAATAAAGCCAACAGACGAAATTTCACAATCGCTTCAACGTCATGAAATCTAGGCCTATAGTCCAATCCACCCAGTTTCAGGTTTTTCACCCCTTTCCACATTCCATTTTAGTGTGCAATTCCAGGTGTATGCATCGCATCGTCCAGAAAGAAGCCAAAATCCGCACGTGCTCAAATGCTTCAAATAGTCAATATAAGAATACTATGGATTTTTCAAGAGAATAATGGAATATTTCGATTAAAATAATAAGGAATCAATGTCTGTTAAGGTAAGTGTTTTATTTTGACAATTCTAATTTTAAAATTTCTTCGTATTGAAAATTTGTATTGATTGCTTCATATTTTTTTACTTTGTTTTCATAATAATGAAAAAGTTTTAGCACGTGCTAATTATTTAATAGAAAGCTTTGTAATGCGTTTTATAAGAAGTTTAATACTTATCCTGAAACTTAGTATAATATTTCTTTTCGGATGTTTTTGTGTATAGTAAATATTTTTAAGTGTTTACTCAGAAACATGATGCACTAAAATTTACATATAGGTATTAAATATATATATGTCATGCGTGTGTGTGTTTATTAATTTAAAAAAAAAAAAAAAAAAAAAAAAAAAAAAAAAAAAAAAACACACATTTTTAGCAGCTAAATTGTTTAATTACAGCAACTATTATTTTAAGCTGACAATATAGTTAAAGTAACCTGTCTATTTTTTGTATATTAAATTATTATTATTATTTTATGTATTATACAAACTGTATTAAATATTAAAAATATTTAATCCCATGATTTATTTTATTACATATTACATTACATTTAAATACATGTCTATTTAAAATTTTATACAATAATTCTAATTATTAAATATCTAAGAAACTTATACGATGTTAAATCCAAAACCAAAGATAAATAACTCTTGTTAAAGATGAAAAAAATTCATGCATATACTGTTTAAAAGAAACTTTATATTTTTAATCCAATGCTTCATAACTAGTTTTGAAATTTGAAAATTTTAGTGAAGTATTGATGTTTAAAATAATAATAATAATAATACTGTTCTTATTTAACATAAGCATGCATACATTTAACATAAGCATAAATGTAACTTATACTATAGCTTTATGTCTTAAAATATTTCCGAAAACATTACACTTTAAATATTGTTTGATACTTTTAATCTGGGTGGAGAAATTTATGAATAATCTGTAATGTTGTGTTCATTATTTTTGTCCTAAAGCTATTAAACTAAAGTTTTCAATCATATTGATATAAGCTTATATATATAATATTCGTAATACTAATCACATTTTTAAAACAACAAATTTAAATTTTCACTGTTTAAAATTAACTGTTATAGAATCAATTTTTCAAAGCATTTTTTAGAATTATAATTAAATTCTTTATTTACTTCTTTAAAGCATGAATTTATTCTTATAATAAATTGAATCAATGTATTTAATAATTAAAAAAAATATTTTTTCTTTTCTTCTTTTCTTCTTCTTCTTTTTTTTTTTTTTTTTCTTTCTTTTTTCTTTTACCTTGTTAAGGAAACCGTATGAATTTTTAAAGCTTAATCGAAACTTATCAGTAATACATTTAATTTTATTAGTAATGAGTAATTTCTAAACTTAAAATTTTAATTTGTGATACTAACTGATTAAAAAGAGTAATAAAAGTCATTATTTTGAATCAGAAAATGTTTACCGTGTTTAAATACTTTTTGACGTATTTAATAGCAATGATTAAAGGGTTGTTACGTTAAATAAGTGCACAAATCATTGAATATTCTGTAATTATATACTCCCCATTTTTCCTTTTTAACGACTAACATAAATTTTAACACGCACGCACATATATATCAATGCATTCGTTACATGTTATTATTATTATTTTAATTTCTTTTTAAACTGTTTGTATTTATTCAACATATTTTATTATTATACACTATTTGAAAATGACAAAGATTAATTTTAGTTTACTTTAATTAGCCGAAATTTAATAATGATAATAATAATCAGTTTTATTTCAATATATAGTTTAGAATAATAATTGAATAGTTAACATGTTTTTGTTTTAATATTTGAATCTTCCAGTGAAAATTGTAGCAGTTAATCATTATTTGAGTGATATGTTCACTATTTATCCTTATTAACTGCTTATCTAAATTTTGACTTTTTAAAATAGTTGTTTTCAATATGAAAATTAATTATTAAACAGAAACACTATTAAAAAATGGTAAAACTTAATTTTAGTATTACTATAATAAGTTCAAAATTTTATTATAATAATTGAATTATATGCTTTAAAGTATCGAAAATTGCGGAATGAGAAAATGTTTTCAATTTTTTTATATTTCTGCATTTTTTAAGTATTTATAAATAGTGAATCTAACATTACTTGACTTAAAGAGAAAAAAAAAATTGCTTAGTTATCAGATTTTTTATTTTCTCCCAATTAAAACCTTAAACACTAAACTATCTTAAATAACGTATACACACACACGCACATATGTATATATATATGTATGTATATAAATTAATTTGAAGTTTCATTTATAACCATTTAATATTAGATTTTAGTTTATTAACTTTAGTTATTATTATTTTTTTTTAATACTAAGAAATTAATATTGTACTGTTTAATTAGAAGGAAAGAATATATTTTTGTGAATGTCTGTTAACGAATCTATTGTAAATATTAATAGCTCAGTTGAAACTAATAATTAATATATCATAGTTATATAGTTCATTATGAATAGTAAATACTACATGGTATTTGTTTACTTAACATTTAATTCTCAACACTTACGTTATAAAATAAATAAAAATAATTTAATAGATTTAAAATAATAATTATTAATATAACAATCATTTCTACCTTTTATTATTATTTTTTTTTTAACATTGTTTAATATTTTTTATAGAGATCTTTAGACTTATTTATTTAGTAGTAAAATAAGACCAGATTAAAAATAATTTTTAAAGAGTAGTTTGAAAGTCGATATTTAAAAATTAGTGTATATTTCAAAACTAACAAAATTGAAATAAAATATAATTGTTTTGTGTGCTTGCAAAATTTATATCCTAGAGTAATTATTTTATTGCCAGAATTATTTATAATCTCAGTATTTAAAAAACATTAAAACAAATGTGTGTCTAATAAAAATTGATGGCTCTTTTTATTATTTCAATTAGTGTATGAATTAAATATAAAGGATAGTTCTATAGTCAACCAAGTTTACTAAATTTACAATGAGGTTTTATATATATATATATATATATATATATATAAAACTGCATAAAAAAAACTTTGCGTATATTCCTTGGTTTTAGAATTAATAAATATAAATATCTTGTTTATTTTAAAACAGAATTTATACCAAGAATCTTAAGATATGGTCTACAAATGCTGTGTAATTTATGAAGAATTTTCTATATAAAAATTTATCAATATTATTAAATTATTTGTTGCAAATTTAATGTTAAATTTTTTTTTCTTAAATTTAGATATTTAAAAAAAAAAAAAAAAAAAAAAAAAAAAAAAAAACACTTTTTTTTCATACATTTATTCAAGGGAAGAATAATTTGAAAATTAATTCATTTTAATAATTTTTTATATTTATTTAATTACAATTATAAGTTTTATTCTATGCACTGTGTAATATATTTATTAATTACAAAACTGTTTGAAGAAATTCAATAAATTAGGAATAACTGCAATTTAAGTAATTTTTATCTATTGACAAATTAAAGTACCTTTTTTGAGAAAAGAAAAATAAACTTAAACCAAATTCTGAAGCTAAGAAGCAAAATTAGTTCAAAATAATTTTCTTATATATTTGTTCATTTAGTTACATTTGAAAATTTTTATTAAAGGAATCAACTAATACTATTAACTAATGAAAAACACCTGTGTGGAAATTAATTAATTTAACTGAAATGGAAATAACTGAAGAAGTGTATTAACTATGTTTTAATTATTGACTAAATAAACAACCTGATTTGAGAAATGAACAATAAACTTAAATAATAATTAGAATCTAGGAAGCAGAGATTTGAAACATTAAAATAATATATACATATGGTATAATTAATCAATCGACTATATATATATCTATACATATTAACATGCAAGTACAGTTGAAAATAAGTTCATTGCGAATTTTCTAATTAAAAAAAAAATATATCATTATTATTGTTTATTAATAAAATTTAATGTATATTTTTCAGCGTACATTTATTTATTCAATAGAAAATTTCATTATTACAGTCTATTATTTTAAATTATTATTATTATTATTACTTAATGCATTTACACATATAATTATAAATAATGAATTGTGTGGAATGTGAATGGCTAGGGCAGGTTCAAGTCAATTGCACTTTTATTGTAAAATTCAGGGAAAACTGAATTATTTGAAACTCCTGTATTTGTAAAATACATGTATTGTTCAAAAAATAAATATATTTTTTAAATTAATTGTATGTGTCTATATTTTTTTAAACGCATATTTTTTTCTAATATAATTTTAATAATACTTCATATTATTCAGATGACTTTAAAATCTAATTTTATAAATGAAGGTTTCTGTATCATTTCTTTGAGACTTTTTTTTTTTTTTTTATAAAAAATATTTAATTTTTTAAAGAAGTTTTCTTTTTTAGTATTTAACTTACGTGCTAATATATGTAAATGTAAATTAATAAAATTCAAATATGCGTAAATATCTTACACAAATCTTTAATTAGTCATATTAAATTTTCATTGATATTCTCCACATAAAGTTTTTATGAGCATTTTTTCTCTTCTCTTTTCTTGGTAATATACAACAACATCATCAAAATGATGGTGTGTACATCAGGTAAGTTAAAATAAATGCTTAAAGTTTATTTTATTTCTATAACTGATTGTCCGTAAAATTGCAACTGAAAGCATGGATTACTTAAAAAAGAAAGTTTCAAAGGATTTTTTAAAATATTAATATTGAATTACTAACTTTTTTTCCTTAAAAATTAGAATCTCAAAAATATTAAGTTTTGAAATATGCTAACTGTGTGTGTGTAAGAAAAAAAAAAAAGGAAAGGAAAATGTTGGTCATTGTGCTTAAAAAAAAAAAAAAAAAAAAACGAAAAGAAAGAAAGAAAGAACATCCTTCTGTGGATTTAAATGTTTTTAAATAAAATTATTATTATTATTTTGAAACCTAAGTAACCAAAATTTTGAGCTATTTATAATTTTTTTTCCTTCATAATTTTCTCTTGAACTATCATAATGGAATTTTAATTGTTCTAAATAACGTATGACTTTGAATAATTTATTGCATCTTTAAAGTAGTGTAACTTCTACTGAAAATTTAAAAATGAATTATCATTACTTGAAGACGGAGGGGGAAAAAAATGTTAGTTAACGCTTTAAATTTATTTTACTATAAAAATGTTTTTTATTTTTGGATATTAATTTTAGTTAAAAATTTTAATATTAAGAAATTATTTGTAAATGGAGAAAAAAAAATTATAAATCTGATTTCTCATTCTTTATTTTTTATTTATTGCAACAACCATATACTCAGTTTTCAACATGCTAAATATTGTATTTATATTTAACGAAAATTACTTATCAATTTTATCGAATTTAGAACCATTTAATTTTTATTTTAGAATTTCAGTTAAATTCTATACTCGTTTTAACTTACTAAACATTTGCTAAATTCTAACTTCTTTATTAGTATCAAAATCAAGTAAAAATTTATTGAAATGTTAACATTATATTAAGAAAAATGTGAAATTTCATAAGCCTTTGATATAACAAAAAATAAATTATACTTATTGAAAGGATCCATAAGGTGATTGATCAAATTGAAATAATAAACAGTACATTTTTTGTATATTTCAACTGATATTGGTTGGCAAATTATTATCTTTTTTTTTTTTTTAATATGATTAATATACTATGTAGAATATACAAGTACAAATGTTAATAATATAATTCCTGATGGATAATATATGTTAAAAAACAAATTATAATTGAAATTCATCAGATATTTTATTATTTTTATTCCTAATGGATTATTCATTAGTTCACTTAAACTTTGCCAGAAATAAATGATTTTAAAAAAAAGTTTAAGTGAATTGATATAAATTTCTTTTAAATGCATAAATATTTCATTTCCTCTATCATGCTCAAATATGAATAATATAATTCATAATGGAAAAAAAGTTAAAAAAAAAACCTTTTTTAAACAAATTATCATTGAAATTCATTAGAGATTTTATTATTTTTATTCTTAATGGATTATTCATTAGTTCGCTTAATTTAAACTTTGCCAGAAATAAATGATTAAGAAAAATTAAGTGAATTGATATATATTTTTTAAATGCATAAATATTTCTTTCCCCCTCTTCGTACACACATACACATTTAATACATTATAGAAAAGGAAATTTCCATACGATTGTCAAAACAAGAAAATATTACGACAATTAAAAAAGCCTATATTTTTTAAATTCCATATTGGATGTTTCTTCAAGGAGAAAAATCGGCCTACATATCATGACAGTAAAAATCTGCGCGGAGGCTCTCACTTGTCGAGCCGGTGTTGCACCTGTACGACACAATGCATGCACGTTTGCATGCTTGCATTCAAATTTCTAGCGGTTACACCGGTTACTAATGTACCAACATTTCACATTTGAAATGGCTCTTCTCGCCAATGGTTTTACCTGTGATCTTGAAACTTTAATCAATTAAATATGTTACCTAGACAAATGTATTGCTGAAATTTCATTACTGTACAATAATTTTTTCTTGGTGTTGGGATTTTTTTTTTCATCAGTGTATGTTATTCATGCTCACTACGGCATGCTGCTTATTGAAAATTATATTTATAGCACGATTTTGTTTAAAGTAACAATCAAAAGATTTCTAAAGTATTACGTTCTATGAGAATTATTTTTATGAAGCCTATTTTAACTGTTTTTACCACACAAAATGTAATGAATATAACGAAGTTTATAAAAATTACTAGGATACAAAAAACCGTTTTCCTTGAAGAATTAAATGTGATTAATGTAACTCATTGTTTTTGAAGGCTCTCACAAAGTTGTCCAGATGTATTATGGGACACAAATACAAATTGATCAATGTATATTTTCGGTGTAATGACGAATTATTTTAGTACATAATAAAGTGCGTATGTAGTCAGTGGCTGCAAAAAGTTAATTAATTACATAGTCTATCTTTATATTGTATATGGAAACACAAATTTGCTCCATTCGGTTAACGCCATATTTGTGTATCAATGTTTATGCTATACTGTTTGTTTTATCGAGGTAAACACATATATATTTCATACTTCCTAAAATTATGAAATGCGTTTAATTTGTAAATATAATACAATAATTATAAATAACTGAAATTTTGCATTGTCTAATAATTCGGAAATAAATTTAAATATTGTACTTACGTCTTATATCGAGTCAATCTTAGAAATTTCAAAGATAAACACACACATTCGTGTATATATATTTATTTAATTATCAGTTTTTTAATAGTAATTAATATGTTTATAAATATAGGTAATGGAATAAAAATATTTTGAAAACATAATCTCATTACATGAAATTACTTTAATGGAAAGTTTTTTTTCTTTGTTTATGCATTGAAGAAGTTTATAATTAACTATTAAAGATATTCATTCACATGTTATTTTTTTCATGGTAAAGAAAATATATTATTTTATCATTCATTTAATAAATTAAATGAAATTACAAGAATAATTTCAGTATAATTAAAGAACTTAAGAGATGATAGTCTAATGCAATCGAATATTGTCGTACATATTTGACCTTTAAAAAGATAAAGTAAAAATAAATTATCGACTTAAACTACAATTTATTGTACTTAAAATTCTTCTGTTAATGCAATTATATGTTTGTTGATAATTTAAAAGCGTCTTTAACTAGTAGTAGTAATTAAAATCGTTTATTTGAAAGATTAGAGAATTTTTTTTCCAATGGAGTTAATTAATTTGAAGAATGATTTTTCAATGAATATACTAATGAATATAACATCTAATTAAACTTAAATCTTAAAGTTAGTGCCAAAGTAATAATGAAAATATACAGCAAAATATATTAAATATTATAGGTACTTCTTTGAGTAAATCTGCCAAATATTTAATTTCTTTTTGGTGAATTGTAATAAAATCTTGTGAAAGTAAATAGATAAAATTTTACGCTGCATTTTATGCTTACAATAAATAAAATAATCTGGTGCGTCACTCATATGACTTTATCTTACGCTGAAATTTAACACTATAAATATAGGTTGGAGATTAAGAAGTAAGATAACGAGTACTGTTATGTAAACCTATGTAAAACAATTCAAATTAGACTTCGGAAGAGATTCATATGACAATTAGTTCTGTGTGAGGGGGCTGCCCCCCTTCACACACACACAGACCATTCGCTAATGACATGATTTTCGTATTCAGGGGACCCCAGAATGCGTAAATATAACAAAATCTCACGTCCGAAAATTTGACCCTAAAACAATACTTTCTCGATCCTATGCGAAATCGACCTTTTGCAAACATTTCGCTTATCTATCTATCTATCTATCTATCTATAATGAAAATTTCGTCATCACGATAACACCCGAAATAATACTACAAATCGAAAAAATTCAGTCTGCGAAACACATCTTATACTCGTAAATATCTTGGATGAGTTCGTTAACCAAGTTGCTTTGCTATTTTGTTTTCAAGTGGCGGCCACTTAAAAATTTCAAATCCACATTGTAAAAGTCGTATTTAAAGCCATATTTACTTGAATTTTGATGTAAATGTAGACCACATAAGAGTCTCATTCAAGTTTATTAACGAAAACCATCTGCCATTTTTAACAAAGCGGCGGATATCTTAAGTTAAGCGTGGCCACTTGAAATCAGGCTACCTCTTGAAAATTTAAAATCATGATAACTTTCGAAATAAGACTTTATATCGAACCAAATTTGGACAGTGAACTTATCATATAAATGTCTTGGATGAGTTTGTTAACAAAGTTGCTCCGCCATTTTGTTTTCAAATTCAGACCACGTGAAAATTTCAAATTCACATTGTAAATAAAAGCGTATGTAAAGCCGGATTTGCTCGAATTTTGATGTAAATATAGACCATGCAACGATCTCAACCAAGTTTATTAATAAACTTTATCTTCCATTTTTAACAAAGTGGCGGATATCTTAAGTTAAACGGGGCCACTTGAAATCAGGCTACCACTTGAAAATTTAAAAATCTCGATAACTTCCGAAATATTACTCCAAATTGAACCAAATTTGGACAATGAACTTATTTTATAAATATCTTGGATGCGATTATTAACCAAGTTGCTCAGCCATTTTGTTTTGAAGTGGAGACCACTTGAATATTTCAAATTCACATTGTAAAAAGCATATTTGGAATTTGTTTGAATTTTTATGTATACATAGACCATATACAAGGGATTTTTCACGTTTATTAATGAACTTTATCCGCCATTTTAAGCAAAGTGGTTGATATTTTAAAGTAAACGGGGTCACTTGAAATCAGGCTACCACTTCAAAATTTAAAATCACGATAACTTCCGAAATAATACTAGAAATGGAAGCAAATTTGGACAGTGAACTTAACTTATAAATATCTTGGATGAATTTGTTAACCAAGTTGCTCCGCCATTTTGTTTTCAACTGGAGGTCACTTAAAATTTCAAATTCACACTGTAAAAAGCGTATTGAAGACTGGATTTGCTTGAATTTTGAAGTATACATAGACTATATAAAGATCACAACCAAGTTTATTAATGAACATTATCTGCCCATTTTAGCAGGGTGCGGATGTTATAAACTAAGCGAGACAACTTGAAATTAGGCTATCATTTGAAAATTTATAAGCATGATAACTTTTTAAATTCTGATTCAAATTGAACCAAAGTTGGACAGTGATCTTATCCTATACTTATCTTAGATGAGTTCACTGGGCAACTTGTTCCGACATTTTGTTTCCAAGTTGCGGCCACTTGATATAATGCTGCTACTTGAAAATGTGCCATCCCGATAACTTTTAAAATTTTAAACTGATTCAAACAAAAGTTGCATAATAAACTTATGGTTCAAATATCTTGGATAAACTCGCTAAGTAACTTGATCCGCAATTTTATTTCCAAGTGGCGGCCACTTGAAAATTTGTCATAATGTTATAACTTTTGTAATACTGAATCATTTCGCATCAAATTCGGATAGTGAATTTATCATTCAAATATCTTAGTTAAGTTCGCTGGGCATCTCACTTGAAAACTGGCGGCCACTTGAAAATTTGTTATCACGATAACTTTTGAAATACTTAATTCAAACCAAAGTTGAAAAATGGATTTATCATTCAAATATCTATGATTTTGGTGGGCAAGTTTCTCCGAAACTGTGTTTCCAAGTTACGGCCACTTGAACGCTTCTATTTGAGATTTTGTTATCTCGATAAATTTTGAAATACTGAATTTATTCGAACCAAAGTTGGGCAGAGGACTTATATTACATATATCTTGGATTAGTTCACTGAGCAACTTGCTCCGAAATTTTGATCCAAGTGACTTAATTTTTGAAGACAATGACTTTTGAAATTCTGAATTAATTCGAACTAAATTTGTACAGTAGCCTTATCTCACAAGTGCATTTGATATATTTGTTTGCCAACTTGGCCTACCTACCATTCTGTTTCGAAGTGCCGGAAATTTTAACTTGAAAATTTTAAATTCGCATAAAAAGGTGTTTATGAATTGTTTTCTTAAAACTCCATATGTACAAAGTCTACATCAATATTTCTACATCATCAGGAATTTAAACTAATCAGAATAAAAGAATAAGTCAGTATATATTTAAAAACGAAATTTATAATATGGTGAATATTTTTATGTACAATTGAATAATATATATATATATATATATATATTTTTTTTGTGTGTGTGTGTGTGCGTTTTTGTAAAAGAAATATGAAGTTAACAGGTTGATTCAAAATTAGTGTGACCAATTTTAAAAGCTATTTATGGTAAATTTTAATCGCTTTACCACCAGTTTTATTTTAAAAGTGAGACGTTTAAATTACCAATCTAGCTATTTTATTAGTGGAAGTAAATTATGGCTTCGAAATTAGATCCTCAAACACGAAAGGAAATTTTAAAACTTTTGAAGGATGGTTGCTCAAATTCTGCTATAAATAAAGCATTTGAAAATCAGAAAAGACATTTTTCTAATGGATTATTATCTAAACTTCGAAAGGAAATAAAATTTGGCTAGAAATCAAAGGCTCCAGGAAAAAATGTGGACGAAAGGAATTTCTTGGTAAAAAGGAAATAAAAGGAGCTGAAAAGACTTATCGCTGTAGGAAATCCTCTACCTCAAAGAACTTTAGCAAAGAAACTACAGATATCGCAATCGACAATTTGTCGTCAGATAAAGAAAATTGGCTATAAAAAAGTGAATAAACCAGTCTGTCATCAAATGTCTGCAAAGACCATAGAAAAACGAAGAAATCGTTCTTGGCCACTGTATTAAATGTTACGCAAAGGTAAATACAAAACATGGATAAATTCGGATGAAGCACTGTTTTATCTGTCATCCACAAATGGCAAAATGCATTAAAAATATATTTCATGCAAAAAGCTTCGCAAAGACGGAGCTGTTTTGCAAAAAGCAAGCTGGTCGTCAGGTGTTATGGTATGGATGGGAATGTTCTCTCAAAGCTTAACAAAACCATTTTTTGTAGAACCAAAGGCTAAAATTGATACTAAATACTATTAGAATAAAGTTTTGAAGCACATGATCAAAGAAAGTAAACGTCTTTACCCTCAAGGAAACTTTGTTCTTCACTAAGATTCTACACCAAGTTATACTGCAAAATCAACCATAAAATGGCTGAAAGATAAAAAAATAAATTTTCTCCTTCCTGATAAATGGTTACCATCATCTCCTGACTGTGCTCCTTGCGATTAATTTTTATGGGGATACTTAAAATAAACAAATAATTAGACATAAAGTAAAAATACTTCAAGGGCTTCAAAAAGCAATCAAAGAGGAAATTGGAAAAATACCCCCCAAAATGGTCAAAAAAGCTCTTTTCGCTGACCTAAACGTTTACGTAAAGTGTACAATGCTAAAGGAAACTACATTGAAAATTTCATGTAAATAACTTAATTCAATAAAATTTCTGATGCTCTGAAATTGGTCACACTTATTTTGAATCAACCTGTGCGCAATTTATAATAATGAATTTATAAAACATACATAAAGTTTAATATACATCTGGTAATTAAGTCACATAACGCATAATTTATGGAAATCTTTTCACTCACGAACTGTTTTATGCCCATAATGAGTATATACATATAATGAGTATATTCCTATAAAGAGTATATACCTTACAGGAAAATGACAAGTGACAATTTTATTCTGTTTTAAATAATTTGACATTACTAAAACGTCCTTTAAACAATTTCAATCCATAGGGTAGAATAATACATAAGAAATCTTGTATCACTGTAAAGAACTGCAAAGCATACACTAATGCAAAACTATGAAATTTGTGCGGTGTTGATTTATTAAATGCCTATTAAATTTGAGATCTTATGAGTATGTAGCATTCAGACTGCATCATCTAATATTAAAATATAGTAACACACACTCATGTATACTCACCGTAAAAACAACCAATAGTAATTCAGAATATCTTAAAATATACCAAATAATCATTTTTATATCAACATTTTATTTAAATTTATATGCCAAAAAAAAAAAAAAAAAAACCTCAAGCTTTTTATAATTTGAATGTTTTTTTTTTTTCATTTCATATTTTACACTTTTCATGTTCGAAATCTCTCTCTCTCTCTATATATATATATATATATACAGATCATCCAAAATTTTGCAATTTTGGATTCAAACATGTTTTCGAAAACAAAATTCGTTTTTGAAAAACTTTAAAATTTTTTTGGATAAAAAACATTTTATTTAGAGATTATATTCAATAATATATCAACTATGAAAATTTATTTAGAAAAACTTGAGTGTACGGCTGATTTCTTTTTTATACCAACTATGTGAAAAATTCCAGAGCCGGGAATCGAACTCGAGCTTTCCGTTTAACGCGCGGTGCTCTGCCACTGAGCTACACTGGCTGATAACCAGATACGCATTTTTCACATAATATCCATTGGCAAGATCACCCGCACATTACGCGGAGAGCCCTACTTCGATTCCCAGCTCTGGTATTTTTCACATAGTTAGTATAAAAAAAGAAATCAGTCGTACGCTCCAGTCTTTCTAAATGAAAAAAACATTTTGATTAATTAAATTTAGCAAAATTCTTGCGCTTTTTGCGTTTTATTTAATTTAATTAATGATTTTGTATATTAAGAAAGTGAAAACGTGCACTCTGCTACCATTAAAAATCTGGAGTGACTCCACTCTACTTTCCGAACATTAAGTAATTACAGTTTTGTAGATAAAGTAAAGAAAGAAAACCATAATAGAGTGTTTGAGTATTTTTCTCCATACACTACACGATGTTTTATTTAACTTTGAGCCCATAGGTCATAATGATAAAGAATTTTTCGTTGTATCCCTGTAGAAACTATAAATGCTAGATTCACCATAACATGTGTACAAATTTTTTGCTCAAAGTAATAAGGCGTTTAGACGCTATCACACTTTTAAAAATTTGGCTCCATAGGCCATAATGATAAAGAATTTTTCTTTGTGTCCCTGTAAAAAAACTATAAGTGCTAGATTCTCCAAAATCTGTACACATAGAATATCTGTGAGCTAAAATATGTGTATAAAGTTTTTTCTCAATTGAATAAGGCGTTTAGATGCTATCACACTTTTAAGATTTTGGTCCCATAGGCCATAATGATAAAGATTTTTTCTTTGTGTCCCTGTAAAAAAATTATAAGTGCTAGATTCACCAAAATCTATAGGGTTCGTAATATGGTGACTTACAATATACGTACCAACTTTCAGCTTATTCCAACGAAGCGTTTAGACGTTAGCGTGTTCACTCACAGACATACACACATACATACACACATACATACACATATGCATACACACACACATACATACATACATCATCGTAAAAAAAGTGAAAACGGATTGAGGAGAACTCTAAACGTATAGAAACATCAAAATCTCAAATTCTGATTTTTGACATGATTACAATACTTTCCTCAATATAGTGTTCGGAAAGTAAAAAGGATACACACGTATATATATATTAAGTTTGTTAAAATTGTAATTGAAATTTTTTTAGAAAATGAAACGTACCTGAAACTATAATAAATTATCACTAAGACTTTAAAAATTTCCTACATTTATATGATATTTTCTAGAAATATTATTACCTCGAAAACAACCACAATGATTCCCATAATGTCCAACTATATATAAATCCTTTTCACCTTACACCAAATAGTAATGTCTTTTTGTGGCTATAATTAAGTAGACGTCACTTTGAACTCACTCAAGAGAAACTAATTCATTGTTTCTGACACTAATTTGCATCTTTACTAAATCACGATGACAATGGTTCCCTTTTGAACTCTTGTATAATAAATCTGCGGTTTTTGTGCCACTTTAACTTAGAATTATGTAGTAACAAGTTACGTAATGAAAGTCGGAATTTTCTTGAATTCAATTAATCTATGCTTCATCATGTAAGCTAGTTCGATTTTTTTTTTTTTTTTTTTTTTTTTTTTTGCTGTTTTATATATATATATATATATATATAAATATTTGGTATTAATTTTCAAATAGTAGTTTATGAATTGATTTTTGTAATGTATTTTTGAAAGATTTCTAAGGAAAATAATAACAGTTTTAAATAGTAACCATAATAATTTTGTTTTATTTTGTAAAACGATTTATAGTAAATTTAATTAATTATTCAAATTATTTTGCATTTTGGAATTTATCACTATCACTGTTTTGCAATCCTGTTTATCCATACATATGTTAAAGTAAAAATACCAAAAATAAATTCTAGATATTCCATAATGTATACATATTCCACAGTTTCATAATATATATATAATATATATATTATTATAGTAATTTCCTAATGTAATAAATGTTAAGGAAGTAAATATTGCAAACACTGATTGTATTTAAACTTATCAACTATCAATGTTTAAACTTCAAATACGCTCATCATATGTCAACCAAAGAGAAGTAAATATTTTACTTATTTACATATTTTTAATTATTTAGAATGAAAGTCGTGAATACAGACTATTAGATTTAAATAAACTTAATTTTAATTTAGAAATTCTTTAATCATCAACCGTAATTAATTTTAGCTAATTTGGAATGGAAGGCTGATTTCTGGTTTGCAGACTCGGTGACCTTGCCAATGGATATTATGTGAGAAATGCCTAGCTGGTTATCACCCAGGGTAGCTCAGTGGTTGAGCATCCGTGCGTTAAGCGGAAGGCACGGGTTCGATTCCCGGCTCTGGTATTTTTTCACATAGCTGGTATCAAAATCAGCCTTCTACTCCAAATTATCTAAAATAAACTTAATAATTTTACATGGGTTTTACGTATGTTAGTCAGATCAATATTTGAACCAAAACTGTCTTGACTTTTTAAAAAAGTTATATAAGAATTTATGAATTTAGTCTGTCTGCCTGTTTATTCGTGTTAGTTCCTTTCAGCAAATATTTTTAGAATTCCTTAAAATTGATATATAGTATTCGATATCGTATTTTCTATTAAATATTTTATAAAGAGCACTACCGATTTGTGTATACTGAACTATAAAAGAATTCCGATGCATTACGATCTATGAAATACTTTTTTGGAGCATATTTTTATGTTTTTATACTATATAGACATAACGAAATTATACATTATCCAAATACACAGAAATACGTTTTTCAAGAGTGTAGACCGATTAATGATTGGTTTACAAGACCATACAAAAATATGCAATATAATAAAGGAAAATTGGTCAAAGTGCAGTTGTAAACATTAACGTCGGTATTTTCATATATTTATATTAGAAAAGATATGACTAATTGTCGAAGTGTGCATGTCGAGGTATGCATGAGCACGTCGTAAAATGGTTGACTGCACTGGTTGTAGCAGCGTAGTGCCACAAAAGTTCGCACAATATCAAAACAGGTAACTAAGTTCCTTTCTGTATAGTAAGTGAGTTTCCATAGACAAAATTCTTCACATGACTCCATTGGAAGAAATCCGTAGTTGCGTCTGGTGATCGTGGAGGTCATAAAATCGTATCTTCAAGACCAATCCCATTGCCTGAGTACTTCTTGCCCAGTCAGTCACGTACAGATGCACTGGAGCTTCATCATGCTGGAGACATATGTATGCCGCTAAGGATATGAGTATGCCATCTTCGAAATCGGCGATCATGCAGAAGTACCAAGTACGAATATCCGATGAAATATTCAAGCAGCAGAATCGTGTAATTACTTACAAGGGAACATTCAAAAGGTGTCATCCTCAAAAAGTATTGAAAAACAATATATGTAATTCTACTCTTCATAAAGCACCAGAAAATGAAAAAACCATCGGCTGAAATTAATTACAGCGAGCACAAAAAATTATCAAAATTAAGCATATGTGGCAATTTAGCGCTATTAGACGATACGTTTGCTAGCACCGAGATTGCCGTGTACGAACAGAACCGTGTTTTGCTTTTCCGCCAAGTACGCAAAATCAATCGCCTAGCAGTGTGCAATCGCCAAATATGCTTAATTTTGATAATTTTTTGTGGTCGCTGTAATTAATTTCAGCCGATAATTTTTTCACTTTCTGGTGTTTTATGAAGAGTAGAATCACATATATTTTTTTCAATACTTTTTGAAGATGACACCTTTTGAATGTTTCCTTGTTAGTAGTCTGATACTGGTATGCATTTGAAGATCAGAGGATCTGACGTCTATGTGAGAGGATTGCAGGAGGACAGGACTGATGTCGCTGAAAATCATCTGGATTTAAAACTTGCATGGTTATCAATCAAAACAGGTATAGCTTTTCTGAATGTAATAAGCCTGTGCAAAGTACCCACATTCAAATCCATGGTTACTGCACATTCATTGAAATCGGGAGTATCTTCCACTTGCCGAAATATTACATTTTACTGGGATGAAACAAGCATGTAGTGCGTTAACATCATAAAGATTAGGTGTCGGGTTGTCGCTTACGATATTTTTTAGTTTGTCGCTCACCTTGAAGATTGCTTTCACATCAGAAGGGTACGGTTTGATGGTTTGCGGTCATTTTTTGCCTTCTAAGGAACATTAGACAGAACTTATGGTTTAAAGTATTAATACCAAGAAGACGGTGTGATGGACATATTTCTTAGTATTTCGTAAATCATTCCCATTACAATGACCAAACATAAAATTAAATATAATAAAAGCAATCTTGCTTAAGTGACTATATATATAATTTAATTCCATATTAAATAAATAAAACCAACTAGTTTCATACACCATAAACTGTGTTGTCTTCAGGGTAAAACTATAATGTCCTTTCGCAAAAAGGTGGTGTATGAAACTAGTTGGTTTTATTTTATTTAGTAAAAATTAACTTATGTATATTATCACTTCAGCAGGATTACTTTTAATAAAACTATTTAACTTGTAACTTTCTTTATTTAATCCATAAAATTTATTGTTCAATATTCATGAATGGAATACATTATCACCATGTGAAGATCACCGATAGCTATTAGATATATATTTTTAAATACTATTCATACAACGGCTTGATGGTCTTTCAAGGCGCACGTATGTTTGCTTTGTGATGTGTGGTGGATATTTTTAATATCTATGTTTGCAGTCGTATGCAAGTAATAAGTTCATGTTTTTTTTTTTTTTTTTTTTTTTTTTAGGAAAATGACGACATACTTTCATTTGAAAACTGTGTGTCATATAGACGCAGTTCTTTGAGAGTTTTTATGAATCCCAAACGAGGAATCTAGCCGTGTAGAATTTTCGGCAGTCTTGAAGGCACTCTGTATAATGCGTAGGTAATTTCCGGACAATATGTAGAACTAAACTAAATCTATTTCATACCATCTCTTTAAAAGTTAAGCTATAAAGAAAGTTTATGATTTATTTTTTCTCTAAAAAAAAAAAAAAATCTTTAAGTACCATTGTGGTAGTATATTGAAGCTTAAACGATGTAACCAGTTGGGTGTTTTATAATCGACTTGTGATGGGAGTTTTCCTTATTCTTTTTTTACGAAAGTAACTTTTTTTTTTTTTTTGTCGAAAATTCAAATAGATTTTATACATATATGAAATATTAACTTATATGCTATGATGCAATAGGTAAACTTTATTATATAACATTTAAAAACTAAAAGAACTAACTTTTTTCCATTTTAATTAAAGGACACAATTCATGAAGGATTACATTAATCCGTTAATTAAAAGTTTTGTGAGATGTTAGATAACAGGCTCTAAATGTATGTTAGATATATTGGTAGTTCACGGTAATGTGATTTATCTTTTATTAAAAAGACTTTCTTCATGAAAAGAATGATTAATAAAGACGCTTTAAATTAATAAGGAGTCAAAATATCAAGAATTTTTTTTCTCTAAAAATGAAAAAGAGAAAAAGTCACAATTTTGAAGTATACTAAAAGAATTGTAAAGAAACGGTGGAAGTTATAAATGTTTTTTGTAAATTACTGTCTTGCATATATACAATTTCTCGAAAATTAAATTTACTTAAACTTAAAATTAATAAAATAACATTCAAAATTATAATTACATTTTTTAAAATTTTAAAAAGGTTTCTGGCAACTAATTTTTAATTCTCCCCTCAATTTTACATTATCATTGTTTAACAATGTATTCTAAACCTATTTGCACGCATTTCTTTGTGAATAGATTGATAAATTATTTTTAATATATTTTTATGTTCGAATGCAATAACATCATGTTAAATTTTGGCACTCAAAATAATAAAAATAAAAATAAAATAAAATAATAATAATAATAAAATAAATAAATAAAATAAAATAATTAATTAAAAAAAATGTGTATTTATGCACATTACATTTTTCATAATAAATAAATAAATAAATAAAGTAGCATCGCTTGTGGTTGCATAACAATTCCCTATATTTTTAACATAAGAAATTATTCCTATGGTAGATATTACTTCTATAAAATTCAAAAATTCAAGCTATATAACAAAATGAAACCAACATCGTTACTTTCTTTATTCTATTCTACTTCTTAAAACAATTTTTATAATTGCCACACGTACCACATAAACTTTAAATTTTACATCTACTTTTTAAGATAGCACGCAATCATGTTTTATATAAAAATTAAATCATTAAATTTATTTTTTTACTTATTTTTATTTCATTTTGCACACGCACTTTTTATTTCCCAATTCAAAATTATTTAAAAAAAACTTTTTCCATAGTGTTTGTTTCGATACTGATTATTATTAATTTTTTTTTTTCTTTTCATTTTTCTTAAAAAAAAAAAAAAAGGTTTCGATGAAATTGTGGCAAAAGCAATAAATGTTCAACTATCGAAAATTGACACCGCAAAAATCCCAGACTGAGACTAATAGTTCTCAGTCCTTTAAAAAAAAAAAAAAAAAAAAAAAAAAGCCCTCAGTCTATATATTAGTTTTTTTTTTTTCTTCATCTTATTTAAATATAATTAAATTTGGAGAATGTTGTTCTATAAATTTACTGGTGGGAAAAAAAAAAAAAAAAAAAAACTGGCTGGGAAAACGACACTACGGAATATTAATTACGATGTTGGCAGGTATGCATTGAGTGATATCCAAACTGTCTAGAATATATTATTAAAATATAATAAAGCTAAATCGAGGGTGAAACTTAAAAATTGATTATCCGGAAAAATATTGCAAATCTTAAATCATATTAATTTTATTTCTCACAGAGTATTTGATTTAATAATGTAATTTTATTTTATTTGGGATAAAGTATAATAATAATAATAATAAAAACAAAAATCCCGAAGAATTTTACAAATCAACATTTCCATAAAAATTATTTGATTTTTTTAACCTTTATGTACGTTTTCTAAAAATTAAGGACATTTTTCTTCACTTTCTACGAATATTGTTCTGAAAATTTACTTTAATTTTCATGTTTCAACCGTATTTCATTCTCACTATTTATTAACTCTTTGATAAGTTATTACATACAATTAAAAATATTATAATAATTCGAAGAAAAATACTTGCAAAACAAGACCATAAATTATATTTCAAATATAGATTATGCACGAAATACCTTTAGTTAAAAAAAAAATTTAATTGACAACGAAAAAAAAAAAAAAAAAAAAAATGAACCTTTTAAATTATATAAAGAATTTTTGTTACATAGAATCTAAGAACATAAAGGACATTTTTAAAATTATAATACTGAATATTTTATTAAAAAGTAGATACAGATATTACGCGTTTATGGCAAAAATTTTTAATTTGCAGAGCTGTCAACCTAATCCGGAAGATTGTTAGTACCGCCCCTTTTTCCACACCAATTAATTTTTAGAGTAATTCTCTTAAGATGTATTTATGATGAATTAAGAAGGAAAATACTCTAAAAAAGGACTGATGTAGAAAAAGGGGCGGAACTAACAATCCTTCGGATTAGGTTGGCAACTCTTAAATTTGGTTTACTGTATAATTTCAGAAAAGTTCAGGTGAAAGAATAAATGCACAATATTCTTAGTGAATCATTGATTAATTGCAGTTTGTCAGTTTTAGGAACCACTTAATCCAATTTAAAATATATAACAAGAATATATGCACAAATAGCATTTTCAAAACAAACATCAAATTATATTTATATTTTGTGTAAAATTAATTTTAACCCTACAAGGCTCAATTTTTTTTTAGTGCGCGAGAAAAATATATAGGTTGTAATTAGTGATCAGAAGATAGGGAAAACTTATAAAAATAAAAATAAAACCATATTTTACGGAAAAATCAACTTTTTAACTCAACGTACCGTATGTGGAACATACATAAAAATATGATTTACTAATACGTTTACTATTGTAATATAAAAAAAAGCAACTTACCTCTGCAAAATATACACTTTGTCATAACACACAGTATTTTTTTTTTTCGAGTCAAAACTGTTCAATAACTATTCTTTTTTTATTTTTGAATTCAGACAAACGACTAACGTATCACTTTCATTCAAATTTCACACTGAGTGCACTATTACAAAAACACGAACGACATTTTAAGGTAAAGATTCGTATTACTACATTGCTAAATGTCAGTAGCTTCTATCAAGATGTCAAGAGATGTCGCTACTAATAGTTTTATAGCTATAGGAACGATTAAAGTCGGTGTTCCACATATGGAACTGGGTGCCTTGTAGGGTTAAGGTAAAGACACCGTAAAATTAGCAGCAATGTTCGACATCCTCGCAAAAGAAATGTTAAAATAAGCGTTTAATAATATCTATGAATTTGAATCAGCCAACACTAGATTCTCCGGCTCTAGGGAATCTAGCGCGGGAGAATTCAAATTCACAGATGTTATTAAACGCTTATATTAACATTTCTTTTGCGAGGGTGGTGAACACTGGTGCAAATTTTAGGGGTGGCGGCAAACATTGGTGTCTTTACCTTATTTGAAAATCAGTATTTTTGAAACATAGTTAAATTTCTCCGGATGTCAGATTTCAAATTTTAATAGAATACAAATTCTTAGCATAATAGTACTATAAAATCTCATTTATTTCTGAAAAAAAAAAAAAAAAAAGTCAAGTATTCTAATAAGAGCATGACGATTTAAAAATATTAAGAACTAAATTATTCGCTGTTAAATATCAGTATTCATTATTATTATTATTATTATATTTAATTGCTGTATCATTGTATAATTATTCTAGCATACACTAAAACTGTAAAGCAAATAAGAAATTTAGCTTCATTTTCTAAAATTTTGTACAAAGAATTATGAAATATTTATTTTGAAATCTTGAATAAATTTTGTATACAAAAATAAATAAATAATAAAGAAGTATAATTTAATTTACATTTTAATACCTTTCTCTTTTAAACATTTTAAATTAAAGAAAATAATGTATTCAAAATTTTGAAAGTTCAAAAGAAAATACTTTTGAAAATAAACATTTTTCCATATGAAGCAATATTTTATCATTATTTTATCTAAATAAATAAATAAATAAATTTATAATGCCAATCTATTAGCGATTAGTGTAAATTTCTCGTTCAAAAGTTAAAATTATAATTATTTTTCGTTCAAAGTTGTTTCAATGCAACTTTTCCAAAATGTCAAACTTGCATGTATGCCACCTAATCAAAATAATTTAAAAGAGAGGAAAGCTATTGTTGTAAGATTTAGTCTAGTTTTTATGAAAAGAAAATCCTATTTTTTCAATTTCAGGGATTTAACTGCTTTTTAACACATTTGGGATTACAAGGTTTTGAAATATTGGTAAACATCCGGGAATATGGAAGAAAAAAAGAACCTTCCTTTTTACTTCTATGATAAATTTAAAATTTTTGTAAAGGAAAGAAAAATGCATTTTTTTTCTCAATTTAAGCAAATACATTTATATTTAAATATTGTGCCATTTCAATTATTTATTTATATACTTATTTTGAGCTAAAAAAAGGTTTTTCTTTCAAAAATGCATTATTATCTTTAACGTACTTGTAAGCTGATGAGGATAATGTTGTAATAGTGATATAAACCACAATTTTTCTTCTTCTTCTTCTTTTTTTTTCCCCATATGATTCCAAGTGCGAATAAGAAGGAGTATTTTTCAGTGCAAATGGTATCGAACATTTGCACACCCCTTCTTATTAACACTGCAGTTTCCGAGTAATAATATGAGGATAATGTTGCAATAGTGATATAAACCACAATTTTTCTTCTTTTTCTTTTTTTTTTTTATACGATTCCAAGATCCAATAAGGAGTATTTTTCAGTGCAAATAGTATCGAACATTTGCACATCCCTTCTTATTAATACACTGCAGTTTCTGAGTAGTAATATGAGGATAATGTTGAAATAGTGATATAAACCACAATTTTTCTTCTTTTTCTTTTTCTTCTTTTTTTTTTTTTTTTTTTAATACGATTCCAAGTGCGAATAAGGAGTATTTTACAGTGCAAATAGTATCGAGCACGCCTTCTCATTAATACTGCAGTTTCTGAGTAGTAATATGAGGATAATGTTGCAATAGTGATATAAAACACATTTCTTCTAATTTCGTAATTTCCGATTACTTTCATAAGCATAGAAATGTCCGCGATCGTAACAAAAAAATCAGATACGTAACAGAAACGTTTCAATCACATAATAGAGAGAACATAAAAAAGGGCGAATGTTTCAGAAAGGTATCAGAGAGAATATTAAAATGTGTTACGTTTTTAAAAGTTTGTAAGCATTCTGCAACATAACTGAAACATTCCATGCTGTATGGGTTAGTACATTTTAAAAATCTTGTTTTGAGAACAACTTTAAATTAAGTGATGAAATATCGTAATTAAATGAATTATTTCTTGAAATTAAAAACTAATATATTTACATCAAAAGTTTTTTTAAATATATATATTAAAAAACATGAAATATAACTGATTTTAGTACCATCTCTATAATAAATTTTTGATTTCTCTCTCCCCCTTTCTTTATTGTTTTAAGAGTAAATGTTAAAAAGAGTCAAATATCGGAAAAGAAAAGGAAAGAAAAAGAAAGTTTATGCCTTTATTTACTTAAATATTAATTTTATTAGTTTTGAAATCATAAGACATTTTTCTATTAATTTTAAATATTCAGTTACATAAGATGTAAAAATGTAGTTTGGTTTACATACAGCATTTCTTTATATAAACACAAAAATGTTGTAAAATTAGGCTGTATAACGATATCTTGAAAGATTTTAATGTGATATACGTAAGATGTGATAATGCAAGATCAATACGATAGATGTGATTCAGTGTATGCGTTTTTACAAAGAAAACAATAAAAACAATAAAATATTTATATATTGTAAAATTATACTTTATAAAGATATTTTAAAATGGTTTAAGCATAACAACAAAGATTATTTTAAAGAATTACATGTAATTATAATGAAAATTAATTACACAACAATGTAAGACCTGTAATTTTACAACACATTGCAAAATTATTACTAAACATACGTAAATTCTACAAAAAATGCACTTATGCTCATCTGTTAATTTTCCAAATGTAATAATCGATTCTAACTTCTAATTCAATAATAAATAAGATTTTGTATTTAAATGCAGTCTTTGATCAATCATCATCAGATTTAGATGGAAATAAATGTATTATTGAGCGTCTATATCTTTCTTTGTTTAAAATAGGATGATTCAAAAGTTACATAAAACATTCCCCATAGATAAAATAACAATTTTAACCATTACTGCCTGAAATTAAAACAGAAAGTTTTTTTTATTATAAGTAATTAAAAATTGCCCATTATTTTTGCAGCATAATCGTACTTTTGTAAAAAAAGAAAAAAAAAAAAAAAAAAAAAAAAGACAGACTATACTATTTTAGTATATGCAGTGCAAAGTTATAATGATTTTACAAAAAATTACAATGACACCAAAACATAACTATTTTAATTAACCAAGTCGGTAAGTCGTTATTCAATATGAAGATGCCATATTCGATATAAACGAACTATTAGATAAGGTGACATAAGGATTATAGACATTGCCATTCACAGTTACAGTTGGTAACAAAAGTCTCCGAACACTAGCAAAAATTCCTATATAAAAAAAGTACACTTAATACAGTTTTGTTAAATAAATCCTTGTCGAATCCTGTTTTTAGACTGACTAAGAACAGGATCCGACAAGGATTTATATAACAAAACTGTATTAAGTGTATTTTTTTTAACACGCTTTTATTAGCTTCACCTGTATGTATGTTTGTAACCGCTCTAGGAACAAACAAAAATCTATATTGTAAAAAAAAAGAATTTCCGCACGTGAACGCTGTAGCCATGAGGTAAAGCACCGCACTACGAACCTAATGGTCTAGCGTTCGAGCCCAGGCAGGGGAGATTTTTTAAAAATGGTTTTTGTTTAATTCTAAATTATTTTAATTAAAGATTTAAATGTATGTAAATATTATGGTGTGTCACTCACAGAATTTTCTCTTACCCTGCATTTTAATACTAAGATAGATATTTTGTGCTTTTTAGTTCACATTTCTATAAAAGCGTGTTCTTTATTTTTTTTTAAACTATTATATTATATATAGGAATTTTGCAAGTGTTCGGAGACTTTTGTTATCGACTGTACGGCGAACAACATTAGATAAATAATGCTGCAATTTTTTGAAACCCTTGATGCATAACAAAATAAGAGATTTTTACTTTATTTTAAGATCTAACGCATGTTCAACAAAACATTTTAGTAAAATGATTCCCTAGTGTGAAATAAATTATGTTTTAAATGTTATGAAATGTTACTTAATTTATTTAGCATCTCATAGTCATCTTAATGAAAATATTCTGTACAGTAAGTATCCATAAATTACCAATAAACATCAATGAGAATATTTAAACTTACGTAAAATAACACTAGGAAAAAATGAAAATTGTAAAAACCAACTTTCGCTGAAATCACTTCTATCAATTACAGCAAATTTTGAACTTAAAACACAAGAGTAAATTGAAAATGATTTTAATACAACAGTAAATTCTTAATATAGTTAGGTCATAATTAACAGCTGTTTAGTCCAAACATACAGATTATCTTTTATGTAATTGGGGCTCATTTGAGTCGATATGTAATAATAAAAATCGTTGACATGTATAGCACTGTTGCTTGATGTGGGCATATATTATATCCCAAATACAGCACACAAAATAGTCTAACTTTAGGAATATTTATATTTAAATTATATTATATGAAAGCATAATAGTGTATCGTATATTTCCATAAAATCCCACATTGTCAATTTAATTTGCGTATAATGATTTACATTCAAATTAGAATGTAATTAAGTTTTCACTGGTCATATTGCATTATAATATTGATCGTTTAAGATGTGCGTAAATTTCATTCTGAAGTTACTGACGTAACTTGCGGAAAGGGTCTTACAAGCAGTAAGAAAAGCAGCAGAAGCCTAATAAGTGAAATCGAATTTAAGTTCGCGCAAAAGTTTATTTAGATTGAAATTTCTATCTGTTTATGGTATTTACGTATATAATTTCTGTTTTTAAAGAGCTGCTTTTAGTTTTTTAAAGAAATATTTTCCAGGAGAAAAATATATTCAAATGGCTTGAGGAATGTTTAAAGAAATTCAATTGATTTAAATCATTCATGTTGGTGAGAGCCACTAATAACTAATCACATACTGCTTAATGATTGGTAAAAGCTAACTAATCACTTTAACTGTAAAATTTATGCTTAGTAGTAGCGTGTTTACCTGCCACGCAAATAATTACAGCAGAGGCAAACTTTTTTTTTTTTTTTTTTTTGAGGAAGAGGTGGAAGCAACAAACAATTTCATTTAAACTTGATTAAATTTTATTCTAAAATGATTTGTTGCAAGTAACGCAGATCTGAGCTAGTCAGTGCCGCTTAAGGATTCGAGTTGAATTTACTGAGCATGAGAATTTACCTTTCAATCGTACGAATGAATTAAAAAGGATTGAAACTGAACAAACTTTCCCTTGCTGTTTTGAGAGAGTAAAATACATAGGGGAGAACCGTGTATTATGAACCATCGTGTAATACGGACCATGAGGAAATTTGTATGTTCAACACTAGATGGTGAAATCATCTAATTGCCTTTAGTGAATATTATTGCTACACAAACCTTGTACATGTATACCTGTATTTGGAAGATTATGAAATTGAGTTTTTAGTTTATATGATCATTGATGTAACAAGTATGTTAAAATGGAAGTATTACTTTCTGCTGTTAGGTAATTTTAATATAATTCTCGTGTTAATAGTAGCAAATGTACTTATTTTATGAACAATTTAGACATGCGTTTCATAGGCATAAATTTTACATAGCGATTTTTGATTGGAAACCGCGTTGCTATGTTTACACGTGTAATATGAACCATGCTGTGTTGTGTAATATGAACCAGTGGTCCATAATAAAAACAGAGAGATTTTGTTAATGCTCGGCATACATATGTCGCATACTCAAAATCTTGAGGCTATAGAATAGGCCAGGGAAGCCGGGGTAATCAAATTATCACTTCTTCCGCACACTACCCATTGGATATAACCTTTAGACCTCCCCTTTTGTTCGTCTATTAACTATTTTTTTTTTCGTCCATTTCTACTATTCCCAAGAGATGTAAAAGTGTGTGAGGGAACATGCTGGACAGTTCGTTCCACAATTCCAACTGTGTCAACTGTTGGGGAACGGGAAGGAACACTATGGACTACTTGGTCCATATTACACGAACGTGTGTGTAATATGGACCACCGATACATAAATAAAATAATAATTTCCTGCAATTATTAATAGTTCCCAGAGTATTTTACCAAGATTGAACTATGCAACTATACCATTGTAATGAGCAGCCAACAAATTAAATCTTTTTAATTTAATAATTTTAGTTTTATGAGCATTCTTCCTTCGGGGTCCATGATACACGGTTCTCCCGTACCTATCATTTTTCTTAAACGACGATTTTCTTGTCTTTCACAAAAATAATAAAATTATAAACATGAATGAAAATGAAACAAATACAATGAGTTTTTCCAACAATGTAACCTTTGTTTTACATAATGTGTTAAAAGAGATGTTTCATAAATGTAAAATTTGTAATTACTATTGGTATTACTATTACTATTTTTATCTAAGAAATGTTGTTACCTTTTGGGTCCCCTCCTCTAAATTAGCTTAAATCTAGATTATAAAAGTGAACTAAACAAAATGCCACATTTCTGATAGGGATTAAATTATAAAAACTTGTCCGATATCGGGTGTCACTACAAGACCCAGAAACTCGCAGCCGAATTCCTTGCTTGGAGTGTATAAAAATGGCCCACAGAGCCTACATCTCTATAAAAAATAGTTTTCAAGAAAAATGCGAAAAAATAAGCGGCGAAATACTATTGAAAACATAAATATTGTTATTTGCCTTTGCATAGGTTTTTCAGCGAGAAAAAAAAAAAAAAAAAAAAAAAAAAAACTGATGCGCAAATTGAAGATTTATGCGTGCGCCGTTTCATTATATCCAGTCGTGCTTTGAATCGTATTTAAAAGTTTGCATCCAGTAGCCATCAGTATTCTACGCATAATACTGTATTCTGTTCGTGAATATTGAGATATATAATTAATCTTACTAAACTTGACATCCTGAAACGGCGTCACATGAATCCTTAATTTGCGCAATGGTCATTTTTACAACTTCATTGTAACATTATGCAAAGTCAAGCAACGCTGTTCATATTTCCAATGGTTTTCTTTATTGTGCCGAATATATCATACTTTTTCTTTCGCATTTTTTTTTTAAACTATTTGTCGGGGAGATAGAGTTCTTTGGGCACTTTTTATGTATTCCAAGCTATAAATCTGGATGTGCAAAGTTTATGTGGTTTTTCTGGGGTACCATGTATATCATAAACATTAACAACTGACAAAATCTGATTTAACTTTATAAAAAACTATAAAAGAAAAAAACCTTCGTTTTGCTGTCATTCCACTACTATTAAGAGATAGTTTCTCTAAACTGAACAATTTTAACACACACACTCATATATATACATATGTATATATGTACATTTGAAATAGTTATATTGTATTTACATAGTCTTACTGACAAACAAAATACAATCAGCAAAAAATTATTTTAGTATAAAGAACTTCAAAATTAAAGTTAAGTTTCGGGTAGGAGAGGAATTATAACAGTAGACGGGAAATATAATTCTTACAGAAAAAAAAAAAAAAAAATCTAAGTATCCCCTATTTAAAAAAATAATCTTCTAACCTATTCTATAGACGAAAAGATACGTGATTAGAAACATTTTTGCATTTGTTTCATTTTCATAAAAGTTTATATGATCTTTCGATTAAAATGTAAACCCATCACGAAAAAAAAAAAAAAAAAAAAAAAAAAAGTAAACTAAATGGTAGAATTATTTTTTTTCTAAATCAATGGCAAGATAATTCTACCATTCAGTTTACTAACATTAATTTTTGAAATTTTGCGACGAATGTTGCATTTTATGGAATAGCCCATGTGTTATTTGTGAGGTGAACAAAAAAATGTCGTTTTGAGAAAATGGCTCATGCTTCTGAAAGCAGCATATTTACTTTCAAAAATATGAATTTTGGGAAGAAAAGTCACTCCCAAAGAAATAAAAACTTGCTAGAGATGATATATTTCAAAATTTTAATGTGAGCAGAAAGTTTCTGATATCTTCAGTTATATAGAAGAAGACCACGTTATCAAGCAAAATCACAAAAAATTCAGTTTACAATAAACATTATATGAACTATTTGTCTAGTTTTCCATTCAGGCATTATAAAAAAAAAAAAAAAAAAAAATCGAGATATAATCTTTTGAATCACCCTAATTTATAACATTGAATTTTCCAGATAAACATTGAGATCTTCAGGTAAATTTACAGAGTATTACAAGTAACAGGAACAGTGAAAATAGTTTAGAGTAATTATTAGAAGTTCATTGAGTAAGTACCATGTTTCTTAATCTAAGAGATTAAACATCAAGATTTTTCTTTAATACATTGTTATTTTTTTTTTTCATCCAGTAAAAGGCATTTAGGAGATAGTCTTCATTATTATGCGCATTTGTAAGTTTCTTTAAAGTCACATCTTCTACATTGTAGTTAAAATAAATTATTTATGTAACTCTTTCACTGAATAGTCACTGAATAATTAGTTACTGTTCATCAGTTTAATATTTAAGGGGGTAATACACCTTCAGCATTGCAAAAAATATGACACGCTTTTTTTTCTTCTTTTTGTTCTCCAATTAACACTTTAGAAGTTAATTTATATAATATAATTTTCCTGACAAATTTAAAGTAAATCAATAAATAAAAAGGTAGATGTTTCAAATTCGCCTATGATTGGAAAATGAATAGAAAGTGTATAGACTTAGATTGTAATCATTGCGAGATTCAAATTTACAAACGAATAACTGAGAGCCATTTAAAGGTGTATTGTCCCCTACTAAACTATTTATATAAACTTTTCAATGAATAGCTCGGAGTAAATAGTTAATAAATAGTAAATTTTCTTCATCAAATCCATTAATAAACATAATAAAACTGGCACATGTAGTTTCAGATGTCCTTTCTTCCTTTATTTATTTATTAATATTATTATTATTATTTTAGATAGATATATGCCTGCACAGTATTTTTTTGCATATTGATAACCTCATCTAAACCTCTTTTTTTTTTATCGCATACAAGAAGATTCATTTCCCACAAAAATTCTATTATGCTATCTGATGGAAAAATCTCTCCATCGATAACAAGGCAAAAACAGATAAGAAGAAGCTCTTTTCGAATCTTTTGTTTTGCGAATCCCATTCTAAAAATATCAGAATATATCTTTCGGCACAAAACTTCTTATCCATATGGATACCGTCCAGGGTCTTCCTTCCTTTCCTTCATCTGATAGCGGAAAAATCATTTCTTCTGAGAATGAAAAGAGAAAAGAACGCACATATTTTTACTCAGTGTCTAAGTATACGGACCAGTAGGCAGTGTTCAAAAGTACGAAAGAAAGCGGAAATATAATTCTCGATACTTTGTCGACTAATATGGCACGGCGGCGGTGTCTGTTATGTCGATACAGGCAAGACGTTTGTTTCGGTCTCGTACCGTTTGGCAACTGCGCAACTGGTTCCTACGGAAATAAAAGAGAAAGTGTAATTAATCATAACATGTCAATTACAAACACTTTACAATTTTAGGTAACTAACTAATAAAATTTGTCATCGCAGATTTAAATTTAGTGCCACGGGTCTCTTTTTTTCGCCATTACTCATGATCGCTTACCCATAGTGGAGAAAGGATTCGTATGCGCGTCTGTTTTGAACACAGCTAAAAGACATATATTTGCAGAAAATACAAGAATGGTATTCTGAAAATCCATGGCATATGATATCTCCTGAAACGTTTTACTGAGATCATATCAATGGGATCATACCTACTTTATTGGACTTTGCGTACTAAAATTTTATTTGATTATAATGTAATTATTATAATGTAATGTAATTATTTAAATATTGATTGCATATATATAGATTTAAAAAAAAAATACAAAAGGGATTTAATAAGTTACTTTTTTTCCTATTTTAGAAATCATATTTATTTATTTACTTTTTAATATTACTAATTTTTAATAGTAATTTTTGATATTGTTAATTTGAAAAGTTATTATTTTTTTTTGTTTCAAAATAATTTACAAATATAACAAATAACGTATCATCTGTGAACAGTTAGACTTTTTGTGTAACTTTGTTTAAGTTAGACATTAGTTTCATAACAGCTAAAATGTATAAATATACATATATTTTTAATAATGATGCCATTTATAGTTTTCTCGCTTTTATTACCTGAATTTGTATCTTTAAATAATTAATCGTATCATTTCATTTTCCTCACTTGTCAAAAGTTATTAGTAAATTCATGTTTTAAGCAATTTTGCTCAGACTAATCCCTCTAGGGGAAGACCTAGTTGATCTCATTCGTTGGTGAATTTTTCTAATTGGTTCCTTTCCACTCACAAATGCTCTTATATATGTTTCTAATCTTCAGAATGGATTTAAAAAGTTTTCGGAAATCTAGATGCTTGTTTTAACCCTTTCCGACGCAGATCGTACGATCGCATGGGTTAGATATCCTCGACATCCACTTACATTTTTGCATCGAGAACAATCGTATGTAATAAAAATCAGGAAATGAACGATCGAACTAATTAGCAGAAAGTATAAACTACAACTTTCAATCAACAAATGTCGGTTATAGTCCCTATTTTTTCTTTCAGTTTGCAAAAACAGAAGAATGTAATGTTTTAAGGGGGGGGGGGGGATGTTTCGGGTCGGAAAGGGATAGACAACGAAAATTTATTTTTAAGTCATTAAGTAGTTTTTACTCGCTTGATGAAAACCAAGGATTAAGTATTTTGGTTAATTAAAAATCGATCTAACGAACTGTAAATCTCTGAAAAAATCCATTTGTGCTGCTAGTACTAAATTTGTTGAAAAAGAAATCATTACAGAATACAAAATTCCTTCACAATTTTGATGGTGATTAATATTAAATAAAATTATGAGCAACATTTTGAGTTTAAAATAAGAATAAGGCCTAAAAGTAAAAAACGATTGATTTAACTGCGCAAAAAATAAAGTTAGACCTCTGTCACTAAATTAGAATCTGCCAAGGAGATATTCATTTTCTTAATTTCTTACTTGTACTTTTGGAGCGACTACGACGTTGTGTCTGTTTTTAGCGGCTTGGCATTGCTGAGAATGCTCCTGTATGTGCTGCTGAAGTTTTTGCTTTTGTTCACTCTCAGTTTCCCCTTCTCCGAGGAGGATGTTCACCATAGCGTACTCCATGAGTGAGGCAAACACGAAAATTGTACAAGAGGACATGAATATATCGATGGCTTTTATGTAAGAGACAGGAGGTAAAGACTTCTGAGACTGGGCGTGCTGTGTAGATAATGTAAGTAGTGACGTGACGCAGAGAGTTACTCGAGCCGGAACTGCCTCGGGTTTGATCCAGAATGAAATCCAAGACATGATCACAATGAGGCACGTAGGAATGTAAGTATGGAACATATAGTAACCTAGACGACGCTTCAGTTTGAATATGACTTGGATACAAGTGAAGTTCCCTGAATTGAAAAAAGAAGAAGAAAAAAGAATAAGTATTGTGTAATTATTCTAACAGGTATATTTTATTACAGGCGGTAAATTCCTATAGAGTTCTAACAGATGACGTCACGAGCATGTTTGCTGAGGGACAGTTGACCCCACTGACCCATTTTATCATTGCGAATAGTGTTACAAATTTATTGTAACACAATGTTGTAAATGTATTTGCAAAAGCATAAAAAAATTCGACTACTACGCTTCCAAAGGCATGTAAAAATTAGCGCTGTCCTTCAGCAAAGTACGGTTGCTAAGAAGAAAGTCACGTGGTTGTTAGAACTCTATTGGATTATATAGTTCTCCACATTAAAACCAGAAGGAAAGTATTAATGAGTAAAATTCTTATTGAAATAATATCAAATTAAAGAAGCATGGCCTAAATATAGGACAGGTACAAATTTTGTGTAACGGCACATCCTGGATCAAGATACAACCTCATTTTAAGAAGCTTTAATTATTTTATCAATAAATAAATAAATAAATGAATGAATAAATAAATAAAAATAAAAATAAATAAAGAAATTCCACATCGTAAAGAAAGTTTGTAGAGTCTGTCGTGTCTTGTGAATTCTGTATTCAGAACTTGGCCGGGGTTTGAATTTTTATTTAAACTGAAAAAAAAAAAAAAAAAAAAAAAGAGCTTTATTAACCGATTTCAAAAAGGAGAAAGTTCTTAATTCAAACCGTGTGATCTATCTTTCTTCGTTCCTTTCATTTCTTTTTTCTATCTTTTCTTTTTCTTTTTTTTTTTTTTTAACTCTTAACTTATTAAACAGACACTCCGATTTTGATAATTTCTTTTGTAAATTTCATGGCCTGAAGGGTCTTATTATGGTATCATTAAGATCTGAGCAAAGTACAGGATGCTCACTAATGTCCTTTAACTCTTTTAACTTTTGAACAACAAACAACAGCTATAGTCATAAATTTGGTGTTTATAAATATTAAAGTGAGTGGTTATGTGCAACAAAATGCTACCTCTTACAGCGTCATCTGCTGTAAAGTAGCAGAATTAGCAATCCTATCACAAAAACAGTACAAAATAGCGGAAAGACGTGAAATACAAAGTTGTAGAGCATCATGAATTTACTATAAAAGGCATCTTGTGGACATGAATTAAAAACAGAACTCTTAAAACGTACATATGTTTGATTGTAATTTTGACTTTGCTGTGACGTTACGAAATTCTATTAGAAATAAAGATTCACGAACTACCTTTATGTTCGGTGTTCCAATTTCTGTCCGTCAGCTACAATGCACATGTGAACCCTTGTTTGATTTTTACGTTGCACACGTTGATATATTTATTTATATTGCACTTATTGATACTACACTTATATTAAATGCCACATAGGATTTTTGGTTACGAATGCTGACCATCCGTCTTTACATTTTTAAGGTTTTTTTTTCCCTAATACTTTTACTTAATCACAAAATTACAATGAAATTGACATAACTGTCCCTCAGATGGATAATTTTCGAGATAGAGATTTAACTTTTTTACGCACACTGGGGCACTTTATACACATTTTTCAACGACATAACTAAAAATTGCCATTTTTTGAGTTGTGACCCTTTTCTTGTAGAAGTACGATATGTAAAGCTGCCTTTCAACGCGTTTCTGTATTCTGCAATATAAATATATTTTCAATAAATAAATAATAATAAAAAAAAAAAATGCAACGAACTCTAAAAAGCAATTATTTCAAACTACTAAAAATAAAATTAAAAGTGACGTAAAATAGTATTTTAAAATGTGCATAAAATAATTACTTTTTGGTGTTGGTTATATTTTCTTTTCTTTGTAATTTAACTTTTTAATTAGGAGGAAAAAATTGTTAAATAATAAAAAAAAAATTATTATATTTAATTAAAATGTTAACAGTTATTACTTTTAATGTTTTATGTAAAGTTTTAATAATATGCAGGATATTTATATAAAAAGTTATATTTTCTAAACTATTGACTTATTTCAATGAAAAGGGAAATATAAAACATTTTTTTTTTCAGTTAAAACTGTTAACAGACTATAATCGTGTTATTTATAAGACATCGTGGAACAAATTATCTTAGCCCCTCTCTCCCTCTCCCACCTGATTTTTTTGTTTGCTTTTATGAAAGAAAAAAAGTCTTATAATTTCTAAGGCGCAACTTATCTTAACCAGGATGTTTTGTTATACAAAATTTGTACCATATCCTAAGTTTATGACTATGTACTATATATATATTTCTTGGTTCCATTTAAATATGAATTTTGCTGATTCATATTGACCCTGTTAGTTCAAATTTGAAGGTCTTATGCCCATGCTACAATCAGATGACTAGTTATATTTACCGACGGAGATCAATATTATTAAATGGGAATATAGACTAAAAGCAATATTTAAAAATTTAAAAGTGTAATATGTGTTTTTATCAATATTAGCAAACCCATACGAAATTTTCGCATTTTATTTCTTTTCTTATTTACCATTAAAATTTGAAACACATAAATATTATATGAATTTCACCACTTAATTAAAATATTAATTCACCATTCGCCAAATTATTATTAAAACCAAATTAATATTGTGCAATGCTGAAATTAAAATTATACTAAGAAAGGCTTCGAAATAAAATTCATAATTGACGACCCAGTTTTTATACTACCGCAAGGCAATACTGTATTAGCATAGGACCCCCCCCCCCCCCCATAAACGACTTTTAAATTTTTGTCACCATGCTGGTGAGGACTTTTTATTTATTTATTTTGGAATAATTAAAAAAAAATTCTGATTTTGATTATACTTTTTATGATCTGTTTTTTAGTCAATCTTTGATAATAGATCATGTTCTGTATATACCTTTAAAGTATTGCTAGGTTTAAAATGACGCTTGTAAAGATTCTTAAGATTTAACTTTTAAAAATACATCGTGCCATAAAATACTTTATTAGACAAATGTCGTCTTTTTTTTTTTTTCTTATTAGATCATTGAGATAAGTCCGCGTGCGTAAATATTGTCCGTTTATAAATATTATTTTTTTATCCACGCGTATTTTATTAATTACATCATTATCGTATCGTTTCGACAAAATTTAATCGTAACAGAGAAATGTTATATAGATGTTTTAATTAAAATAAGCTATTTAAATCATCATGTAGTTTATATCATAAGTTATCTGAATATATACTTTAAAAATGACTTTTCCTAGAAGAAATAAATAAAGGGCTAAATTTTGAAATCATAAAAAGTTGCTTATGGCTTATTTTCAATGACATAGAAAGCATAGAATTTTCGTGTGTACATATGTTTTTTAAATAGAAGTCATTTTTAAAGATATTTCTATTAGCTTTACACTTTTCTTTAACAACGTATTCTTATTTATTGAAAAGTTACTGGCCAGTAAGTTATTTTTTGAAACAGAATTTTTAAAATTTATTTTGAGAATATATTGTTGCGTACTTGGGGGTCTGTGAGTTGTCTCTAAATAAAAGGCGAAATTTGCAGAAGCTCAAAAGTTCATTTACAGAAAATTCGAGACGATTATAGGTCTATAAACCAAGTATCAACTTCAGTTTCACCAGTAAAGACAGCTGAAATAACAGCTGGCAGCATCACATTCACAGTATCAGCATATATAGTTACGCTCATCAGTGCCTAACTCTGTCAAGCTTAAAAAGGCTTAAGAGATTTCCTTGGACTCTGTCTGTGTGTGCAACCTAATGTTCATACTTTAGTTAATTTTAAAAAATCTAATTGTCCGATCGATAAACTGTTTAATTCGACGGATCCAGAAAAATTGCCCCTTTCGTTTGGTACCTTATTTGTAACGAATTTTTGATTAGATTTTTTAAAATTAATTAAAATATGAAAACAGACAAAGCTTTAAAATAGACAGTTAAATTTTTAATTGTTGCCAATTTTTTTTCCAGCATGAAATCAAATATGCTTTCACGTGAAAATAATAATAATAATAATAATAATTATTATTATTATAATTTTAAATTTTAAAGGTGACGAAGAGATAAATAAAATGCGAAAATTTCGCACGGGCTTGCTAGCAAATGAATTATTTGAAGTGAGAAATAAATAAAATGAAATGATCATTTTTCAACGGGCGCTTTAGTCGCCCTACAACTAACTAGTAAACTATGTTACAGCATTAACACACATCAATGGGCTGCAAACAACAATAATTATTCAGGCGGCCACTTTATCGTAAGGCGGTTGGTGAGAAACTGACTAGCTTGGCCGCATTGGGCTTCTTTTTATAGCAGGCTATAAACCCAGTACCGAGGCGTAACTATTGCTAGTTGAGAAAGTTCTGGTAACTCGTACAATAATCGAGTTAGAGCTTGGACATTTGGTATATTGATAATAAGGATTTTACCGCCAGGGTCGCCAAAAATGTCGCCAAAGAGGGAAAACTCGCCAAATTTCACGTCGAATCATTACTTGCCCTAATAAAGCTTTTTAACGGCTTTCTAAGAGAAAATAAGCTATTTTAACACGAAAACAAGCTAGAAATGCTGAAAATTAACATTTTATAACCTGACTAAGCTTCTTTGAAAGATTTTACATAGAAATAACTACTCTTATTTACAAATTCGTGACAATATTGTAAAATAAAGCATTAGTGGTTGGAATTAAAATCTTATCTGATCATGAGAAACGCGTCTATATCAATAATTGCTTCTGAGAAAACTAGTATAGAATTATTTTGTTAAGAACAGAGAAGCAGAAAGTTGTTTTTATCCATTCTGAATTAGTTTAATTTAATCTCTGAAATCCAGGTATTTGACCTACACTCTGGAATTAGACAAACGATAATTCGATTTAAATCAGTTACGGAAACAAATCTTTCTCTATGAAATCTTAAGAAGTCGGTACTTTTAAACCTTATTTTTATTAGGATTATTAATGCTAACTATCTAAGTATTAGAATTTAAAATTTCTATATTAATCTGAAATTCTGTTTCTTTGATGAATATTTCTGAAAAAATTTTATATATTCGTATCAATCATAAAAATAAGTGCTAGTTAATTACATTTCACTTTTAAAAGAAATAAAAAATGAATTAGAAAATTATTCTTCAATTCAACATCTGAAATAATGAATTTGAATAATACCTGTTGAATAAACCATTGTGCAGTCGCCAAGAGTAGTGTTGACGAGGTTATGTTGGGGAAGTTCTATGGCATCGTCTACCACCAATGGCACCTCTTTTTCCCAATCAAACACTAAATCATCCGTAGTATATGATACTGAAAATGTAAAGCAATTCAATTTATTTATATATAATAAAAGGTATTTAAAAAATAACTTTACGCATTTTGAATACTTTTAGTAAAACATTTTAGAGAATACTAGTAATACAAGTTGATTTTAATATCGTAACTAGAAAGATAAAGAGAAAATTTTCGCTAGGGTCTGTTTTTTTTTTTTTTTTTTTTTTTTTACTCACTTTAATAGACAATCTTCACTAGAATAATCTATTAAAATGTGGTCTAACGGTATTGCGATTTCTCAATACAGTAATATCTAGCGACCCTGACGGCCAAGTGAATATTTTTAACTAAATGAAATGTCGCTTTAATCAATACTTTGTCAAAGTTCATAAACGCTAAACAGTACTGTTATTTACGGTATCATCATGCATGTAAAATATTTCTGTTAAATTTGTCAGAATAATCATACAGCATATCAACATGATGTGCACATGATAAAGATATTATTAATGTTATTACAGGATATAGAGATATATGAATGCATCCAAATAATTTACATCGCTATTATGTGCCTGTGAAATTAGTACAATGGAATTAGAAACTCATCTTTTTCTCATGTTTTTTACCTCATCTGCATCATTAAGTCATTTTCAATCGTTAAATGTTTAATTGTAATGAAAGTTTTCTTACTGGATATCAAAACTATGGCCCTTCTTCGTCTTCGTCTTCTTTTTTTTTTTTTTTCTTTTTAAGCCATAAAATTGTCGAATTCTTATATTAAGTTTTCACGATTTCTCGATGAATTCTCAGTATTACATTTATAGAAACAAAAATAATGTGAAAATTGGAAGTGATCACTCTAGCATAGGCGGTTGCTTTTCCCAAAATGTCATGCATGGCATTAAATTTCTGTTGACGTCGATCATTGGTTATTTGTCTCTTGACATCAATCTATTAACTAGCATCAGTTGAATTGCCTCTCAAATAACTTAAATACATTTATTACATTACATATGTAAAATATAATATACAATAGATAAATTTCTGCAGAATAAATAGTGGTATCTGCATTTGAAATCATTGTCAAATAAACTGTGCCATGTAAAACATTCATGTAGCTCTGTAATGTATAGAGGTATATGTCTTTTTTTTTTTTTTTTTGATAATATTTTCACAGTTATCTTTGAACTTTAAAATAAATGTGACAAAATGTTATTTAATAACGTAATAATTGAGTTTATATTTAAATTTTAATTACAATATTCGTGAGTTGGGGTATTGTTTCAATGCTTTTTCTGTATAGAAATGTTAATCGAGGATAATGTTCATTGTTTTTGTAGATTTAACATTAAAGTAGTGTAAAATGAGGTAAGTGTAACGACATTTTGGCATAATTAGATTTTAACCTCATTTTATTCAACTGCTATTATACTTACACTTCTAAAAACCTTTAGGCATAAACTACAACTACTAGACTTTTTAAAATATGAGTATTTTTTTTTTTTTTTTTTTTTTTTTTATAATAACAATGGGCAATTAAAAAAAAAAAAAAAAAAAGAGATGCAAATTTTGCGTTTCATGATTTTATTCAACTCATAAATTGGGGCAAGTTTAGTCTTGGTCTACTATGCCTATATATAGTACATTAAGGGATAATTAAGGCGAATTTCCAGATTGTGAAAACATTTATGAATGTGGAACTTTTTTAATTTTTTAAATATCTTAGCACGCTACAGATTTGTGAAATTTTCTGTAAAACTCCAACTGTAGTTTAAAACTACAAAAAGATAAAAGAAAATCAGTTTATTAGGTTTCATTGGAAATTCAAAGACCGTACTGAAAAAGCAAAATATTTCTGGAGTAAGTATAACTACGGCTGTCAAAGCTTAAGAAAAGCTTACAAAGCTAAAGAAAAAGAAGAAATGTAAAGTTACATTCAAAAATTACATACGAAACTTCGTTTCCTTACCAAAAACTGTGGTTTATTTCACCTAGAACCTCGATTTACCGAAACTCCCCGTTAACCGAAGTCGGTTTCTTCTTCACTTTTTTTTTTTCACTTTCTACTATCATCCAAAATTTTCTCTTAACAAACATGCACGAGATGTCTTAAGAATGTAAACAAATCTGCTCTTCTTGTACACTATTTAAATCAAAGAAATACTTGGATTGATTCCAATTTATTTTCGAAGTGGTATTTTGATATTTTTGTGCCTGCAGTAAAATCTTGGCAAGAAAAAAAAACATTTGAATGGAGCACTTTTGTTATTCGACAACTGTCTGGTTCATCTGGAAGATAACTCTCTAAAATCTGGAAACATCCGATGCATATGTTTGCCCCTGAATTCAACGTCTCTGCTGCAACCTATGGATCAGGGCGTCTTGGAGTCTTTAAAACGGCGTTACCGAAAGAAATGAATCAGAAAAGTACTTTTTGAAGGAGATTCTGAATCTGGTGCAGTTTTAATAATTGAGTTTTGGAAAACTGTCAACACGAAAGACTGCATTTATATGATCTCTGACGCTTGGGAATCTATGCCGCAATCGTCACTAAGACGAAGTTGGCGAAAACTTTTGTCGAATTTTTCAACTGGCGCAGATGAAAATGCTACAGGCATTGTGAAAGATAGTGTTACTGAGTTTTCAAGACTTTTTAGCACAATGAAAGGTTTTGAAAATTGTGGGGATTGAGGAATCTCAGATTGGTTGAATTGTGACGTGGAAGATGCAGGCTTCCAGTTGCTCAATGATGAGGAATTAATAGTAGAAGCCCGAAATTCTCCAAAAGAAGAAGATGATGATGAAGATGAGAATGATTCCGGAGTAAATAAGGTCAGTAACAATGATGCTTTTGAGTGTTTCTCAAAAGGCCTTGTTCGATTGGAACATCAGGAACATTGAACTCAGTGAATCCTCAGAACTCATGCTTTTAAGAAAACTTCGGGATAGCGCTGCACGGCAAAGGATGGCCAATTTACACTAGATCAAGCTTCCATTTAAACCACTGTAAGTTTTTGTTTCAGAAATAAATTTATTTTCATTTATAATTTTAATTTATTTAACAGTTAAAATAGTCATAATAACAGTTCAATGACGATACTACATATTAAACTAGATGATTAATGATGAATTCTCGATTATCCGAAAATTTCTATTATCCGAAGTAGGTTCGGTCCCAATTACTTCGGATAATCGAGGTTCTACTGCACAGCAATAGCAAAATTTCGAATTTTGAGAGGAACACTCTGTCGGAAAGGAAAATTTAAGCAAAAGAAAATTAAGCATTAAACTGTAACAATTTCACATTTGATTTGGCTTTTTAATACTAAGTATTACAAAGAAGATTTTAAACAAACAGATATGTTGACTACACTGAGAAGACATTCTGTGACTGACATCTAGAAACTAAATTGCGTCTCTAGTAAATATAATTCCATGTCACACTTATAATTTCTAGTTCCCTTTGCTAGCGAGTTCTAAAAACCCCCATTAGAATTTCAAATGGTTTTCCTATGTTATCGTGGTTCAAATTTATTTAAAAATCTCTGCAAGTAAATGCAAATTGAAGAGGCGAGTTTTAGTAACTGTTATCTTGCTATAGGATCCAATTCTAGGAAAACAAGCTAGAATTTGTCGCAATACAAAGGATTCGTAATCTCCATAATATTCATAAAATTGTTTCACCATCTGGAAAAGTGTAAACCAAAAATTGTCTATCATTTCGTCTAACCAGGTTATTTGTTTATCCTATACATAGATATAGTAATATATATACATCTATCATCCCCATGTTATCGAGCAAAAAATTTTTGATGCCGAAAAAATGTTTTAAAATCAGCCATTAGAGAGTATTGAAAAAAAGAAGAGGAAAAAGAAAAAGGAATTTGAAACTGTATCTGGAGTTTTTCATTCACCTTTAGTAAATAAATTATTGCTAAATTTTATTTACTAAATTATCCATGCGTATTCCTGTGTGTAATTTAAATTTTTTACTCGGGGAAAGACAGCCATTAGAGTGACTTTTCCCGAGAAAAAGGAATCACTTTTTTCGCTGATCAATCTATTAGGTCTTTGCATAAATTCGTGCGGTTTTTTTTATTGCTTCATTTCATAAAAATACATCAAATCAAATGACAATTTTTAATCAAAATACTCTCCATTACTTTCTACAACCTTTTCCCATTTTTCGGGTAACAAATGTATACCACGGCGATAGAAGCTCTCGTCTTTGGAGGCAATAAAATGATCCGCGTCCGCACGAACTTTTGCAACGACCTAATATATCTCATTACTATATCTATGATCCTATACACATAGGTTGTAAATCTATATTTCTAACTCAGGGTTTCAGTAAACGACTATTTATTCGTTCTAGATTGAGACAGGATATTTTTTTTCCTCAGTGTATATTCTTGGTTTATGATCTTAGGTCTAGGAAATTCAAGCGACAATTTCTCGCAATACAAAAGATTCGTAATTTTCATATTATCCATAATATTGTTTCATCATCTAGAAGAGTATAGACTAGAAATTCTCGACCATTTCGTCTCTCGAATTCTCGACCATTCGACCAATTTCGACCATACGCATTCTTGTGCATCTATATTTCTAGTTTAGGGTTTCTGAATATGACTACTTATTCCTTCTAGATAGAAGCGGTAATTTTTTTTGGTCAGTGTACCAGGTCTAAATTCAGCTTATCAGTTGAATTATTGGGCGAGGTTAAATTTACCCCGTGGTAGCACTTACCCCACTTCACTCTCTATATATTTTAATAACGTAAACTCTAGAATTGAGAAAATAATAAATGAAACGTAAAGAATACAAATAAATAGTATATTTCTGTAAAATTAATTCTTGTAAGTCTTATGTATGTTAAAAAATGTTTTACGTGAAAGATAAAATGCACTTACAACTCTCAATCTTCATAGAACATGTTTGAGTGTCATGAGGATAAGTCTGGAACTTCATAGAACAAGACAACAACAGGGTTAATCTACAGGATAAATCAGAAGCTCATTACATATATAAAATAGTTTTAAAAAATAATGATTTTTATCTTAGTGTGAGTAGATTATTATTAATAATTTTCATTTTTTCTTTCGAATTTATTTTGTATTACATAAATAAACGGATAATGTTATTACTATTAACATTTTTTAAATAAATTACATATTTTGAGAAAATTATTTTCAAGGAGTTATAAAATAAAATAATGATTTTTATTTTAGTGTAAGTAGATTATTATCAATAATTTTCTTTTTTTTTTTTTCGAATTTATTTTGTAACATATAAATAAACGGATAATGTTATTACTATTACCATTTATTTAATAAATTACATATTTTGAGAAAATTATTTTCAAGAAGTTATAAAATATTTCCCATTTCAAAGTTAAAGAATTTTTCAAAACATAACTAAATATTTTACCTTTCACGTATCCCCAAGTGCATTTTTAATATCAAGGAATTATGGAACATTTATGTAATCTGTAATAAATTTTAAAGGCATCGGAATTTGCTAAAAACTTCATAAAAGGGAAACGTCTAGCTCGTACGCTCCCATGGACCAAAACTAGACCTTAAAATATCTGTTAAGTATTAGTTATAGTAATATTTTCCCTCACTATAAGGTGCCAGAGTTCCCGTTGGATTGAAAAGGAAATATGTTCTGTTTTCTGTCGAACACTGAGTTTAGTTTAGTTTTTAGCGAGGAGAGCAACAAAGAATATTATAAAAGAGTGCTCTCTGGCCTCTTTTGGTCTAATTTAGTATTGATAGAACAACAGTTGTGAATACGAAATAGAAAAGTGGTTCATAGATTTTTATTAGTATTATATGACCCCATCTTCTTGTAGTGCATTAGAAATAGAATTATTATAAAGTGGGGTGAAAATATATCCATTGCATATATAGTTCACTGTGAAAACCATCATAAATTTTCATAGATTATTTCAATTAATAAACTTTTTATTTTCAAGAAGAAGATGATTATTTCTGGACACCGATCCAGTTTTGTTTCTTTTCTTGCCGAAGCTGTTTGTAGGTAAGAATATTTTTTCTTTTCCTTTTTCTGAAGTTTATTACCTGTAATTAAAAGTCATTACATCTGGAGAAAGTTCATTATTTACAGTTGTTTATTAGTTACATAATTTCTCATTTTGGTAAAATTCAAAGAAGAAAAAATTATCATTACATAAAAGTCATGAATTCGTTATATAGTAAAATGAACCTGCAGTCCTACTCATCTGAAAAACACCGAGAAGATGTGATTAAAACCGATCAGTAGATCGGTGAAAATATTATATTAATTGTGGCCTTCCGCGACAAGATGTTATTTGATTAAAAAAAAAAAAAAGAAAAAAAAAGATGTTTGCAATGCTTTTTTTCTACTGAAAAAAAGTATTTCTTATTTCGTTTTAAAGCAAAAAATGATTAATTTTTTGTTTGATATAATTATTTGAAATGTTTTTTAAAATGAGTGTTGAACAAAACGAAATTGTTTTGCATTAGATTTTTTTTTAATATTCCATTGTTTATACATTATTTTACATAGTAACAATTTTTTCAAGGTCAAGATGAGTTTTTTATTATTATAATAAAGAGATTTGATCCTTTTTATTTCATAAAGTAAATAAAGAAAATTTTAATTGAGTATTACTTTGACCTTGAAAAAGACGAAATATTAGATTTATTTTGAAAACAAAGAATAAAATATCATTTTGTTGTCATTTGATTTATTAACAATTGATGATTGTTGAAAACGACTTGCAATATTTTTTTTTTTTTTTTTTTTTTTTTTTTTAAATCTTAGAATAACAATGAGATTTAAGATTTTTTATGATGAAATATATGAATGAAATAGAGAATAATATATTTGTTAATAATATGAATGAATAATTTGTGAATAATCTATATATTAATAGGCAAGCATAAAATTTGTAGTCCCTTTTTAACATATTAATTATGGGAATAGAGGGTTGAAAATGGTATCATTCGAAAGGTATGGTTAGCCGGAAGGTGCGAATACAAATATTATTTTCTTACGATGTCAAGAAGGTATTTAAAAATACTTTTATTTTTTATGCATTTTCCACCATTTTTCCCTTTCATACACGTATTCCTTTACATTAAAAAATACCTAAAAGAGGAAAGTTGTTAAATCTGGCAATTTCATAAAACTCAAATAAAATCATAGACACAGTAATTTGTATAGCATCTTTATACGCAAGCGAAGTGATGACGTCACTGGCCGTCCGTGGAACCACAAAAAAGATTTCCTAAGGATTTGATGTATGAGAAATCATTTTTTTATTTTCTAATTTATTTATGATCTAATTTCTTTCTTTTTTGTTTTATGATTTATGTCAGCTGTAATTTAAAGAGATATTAGCCGTACGATAAATTTCATGTTTGTGCATTAATATGTAAATAATATATATTATTTAATTTTTGAAACTTCAAATGTTCTTTGTTATTTGTCTTTTGGCAACAAAAAAGTGACTTTATTTATTTATTTAAATATTTGGTTCTTTTATTGTTTGACTGACAAAAAATTGTCTATTAAATGCTCATTTAAATCCAAATGTTCTTTGTTATTTGTCTTTAGGCAACAAAAAGTGAGTTTATTTATCTATATATTAATAGGCAAGCATAAAATTTGTAGTCCCTTTTTAACATATTAATTATGGGAGTAGAGGGTTGAAAATGGTATCATTCGAAAGGTATGGTTAGCCAGATGCTGCGAATACAAAAATTATTTTTCTTACGATGTCAAGAAGGTATTTAAAAATACTTTTATTTTTTATGCATTTTCCCCCATTTTTCCCTTTCATACACGTATTCCTTTTCAAACACGATTTTCTCTCATTTCAGGAAAGGCTCAACATCTACAGAGAGAAATATATTAAGTAAAACTTTGCTGATTCAGTTAGAGTGCATATCGGCAAACAATTGCCGCAGCTGTGTTGCAATTTAATTCCGTTAAGACAAGGCAATAACTTTGCTTTGAAAAAAAAAAAAAAAAAATGGTCGAGTTTCGACCACTGAGCGATACTAGTAATGAATAATAATACAAAATAGAGAATAATATATGTGTTTTTGGGTTTCATACTACAAAGTAATTGGTTCTCAACTGACAAATTTAATGAGTTGTTCATTTAAATTTCAGAAATAAATGTTTACATTTGAGATGAATAAAAATCATTATTCAATTGAAAGTTATTATGGATATAGCGGTAAAATGAAAATAATAAATAATGTTTCTTTTGGTTTACTATTTAAGAAACGAAACAGATTTGTTCTCAAAGCACATTTTTTCTGATTTGTACATTTTGTTTTTAAAATAAATAGAAAAAATAATTAAAGGTTTTCCCATTTAAAGAAAATGAATAATTAATTAATTAATTAACATAAAACTGTTTTTGTTTGAAAATCGGGCTGGAAAAATTAAAAAGAAAAAGAGTTCCATTTCGTTCTTCCTTCACTAAAACATTAAATAATTTGAAACTTGAATTACAAATGGAAACTGTAGATAAAGGATTATTGTCCGATGGTTTACACAAATAAGAGAAGCTGATTACAGAATTGAAATTATTAGACAACACTATCTTAGATCTTATGTCAGAAGATACTAAATGTGATGAAGCTTCAATTGAAAAGGAATCACAAGAAAGCGAAATTTATGAAGACGAATTCACCAAAGACGAATTCATCAATTAAAAGACAGATTAATGAAAAGCTAAATTTAAATATAAATTTTAACTGCACCAGCCAGAATAAAATTAAAAACGAAACGAATTATTCGAAAACAAAAAGGTATAAATTACCAAAATTAGACATCAAGAAATTCGATTCAAAATTAATAAATTATTTGCCTTTTTAGGCACAATTTAAGAAAATCCATGAAGATGACGAATTAGACGATGTAGACAAATTTCAGTACCTTTTACAGTCAGTAGAACCAGGAACACGAACAAGAGAATTGCTCGAAAGTTACCCCGTAACATCAGAAAATTACTTAAAGGCCGTAAAGGAGTTTCAAGAACGATATGGGGATAAAGGTATTTCGATAGAAGTATATGTTCACAAATTTTTGAAGTTAATAACAGAAAAGGTTCAGGCCATGGGAGGGAAAAGATAAAAATTCTTTATGTAACTTAGTAACAAAAATTGAAGCACACTTGAAATCGCTGGAGAGTATGGGTTTAGATATTGATCGAAATTCTGTGTGGCTTTACCCAATAGTGTAATCCTGTCTATCACAAGATATTATCAGAATGTTTCAAAGACTAAATGTCGGGGCTAAGGTAGATTCTACAGAGCTAGATGATAAGGAAAACATATCGAAATTGAATTTGACACCATTAATGAATTTTTTGAAAAGAGAAGTGGTAGAAGTAAAAATAAATTTCACTAGAGCGATAACAGGGTCTCCACCGCTACTGGATTGTTTGCTGCAAAAGAATTATGCTGTCTATTTTGCGGAAAACCGCATGAAAATAAATACAACAGCCAGATCGCTCTCCCTTGACGTAAAAAGAAATAAAGTAAAGAAGAAAAATTGTTTTTTACGATTCTTATATTTTGGTCACCGGGCAAAGACATGTAAAGTTTTCGTTAAGTGCCATGTTTGTTCAAAACCCCATACAGAGTTGTTCTGTCCAGACATAGGAAAAAGGAGAGCAAATAGTAAGAGCAAATCTACAGAAGCCGTACAGAATACTGTCGCAAAACAACAATTTTCACAAGAAATAGCTCTCATTCATGACTTTAGAAATAGTTATGAAAGGGAAAAAGAGCGAGAAGAGAGTGCGTTGTCTTATGGACAGTGGTTCTCAGAAGAGTTATATCTTAAAGAAAACATCGAGAGAGCTCGAGCTTAAGCCTCCCGCTACAAAAACCATCGCTCATACAGTTTTCGGGGGTGCACAAACAGAAGCCAAACCGCATCAAATATTTAGAGTTAGGGTAAGTGCACTGAATAATTGATCCAGTTCCATACAAATGCTCAATCTACTTGAGCAGGAAAAAAATTGTGGTGAAATTCCTCGAATTCCAAAGGGAACTGTATTCAAGGAACTCAAGAAAATAGGCTGTGTTTGTCAGATATTGGCCCTGGCAGTACAGAAATAGAAGTTTTAATAGGGAGCAACGTTTATGGCCAGCTCTTAACGGGTAGGGTTAAGCAGTTAGATAATAATCTCACAGCAATTGAAACTAAACTTGGTTGGACAGTTTGTGGTAAATCAAGACTTCCCTCTCAAGGTTGACTGAATAGCGGAACAGCTGTATTGATGACGAATCTATATATAAAAGATTGGAATATTCCAGACTTGTGGCGACTCGAAACCATCACAATAAATTATCCTGCACAAACCTTGTCCAAAAGAGAAGAGTAAGAACAAGCCAACAATATGTTCCTTAAGCAACTTGCCAGAAATGAAGATGGACACTATCAAGTGTTTCTTCCGTGGATTTGCAACAATATTAACATTCCCTTAAACAGAAATGAAGGAGAAAGAAGACTATTTAGTACTACCCGAAGATTGAAGAAGTTAAATAAGTTTGAAGATTATGATCTAGGTTTCCAAGAATAGCAAAAGGAAAATGTCATACAGGAAGTTCCTCAGAAGGAATTGCAAGTTAGTGGACACTACCTATGCCACCATCCAGTTATCAAGCCTGATAGTACTACTACTACCATGAGACTAGTTTTTGATGCATCATGCAAAGTCGGAAGAGCATCGTCACTGAATGATTGTCTCTTTAAGGAACCAAATTTGTTAGAAGAAATTCCAGCAATATTGTTAAGATTCAGAGAAAAGGCTATTTCTGTTGTATCTGGTATCAAAAGAGTCTTCCTTCAGATTGAAATAAAAGAGGAACACCGGCATTTTTTAAGGTTCCTATGGTGGGAGAAGACGAAATAAATAAAAGTCTATCAGAAATAATAGAGAGGTATTTGGTATTACTTCCAGCATATTTTTACTCGGCGCAGTCATCAGACATCATTTGAATGGGTGTCCAGAAGAACTTAAAGCGATTGCTCAGAAACTTCAGAAGTCCTTCTACTTTGCCAACTGTGTGACATCTGTAGACAAACGTCTGAATTGGAGGAATTTAGATCTAAGGCAACAGAAATTATGGCTGAAGCCATAATGGACTTGAAATTGTGGCAATTTGGTTCCGTAGAAGAAATAACAGTCCCTCCTTTTTGAGTTCATACATCACAGGAATGACTATAATGCTACCAAACTTAGAAACCTGTTTCATGATATGGAGAGTTTCCACATAAAATGTTCACATTGATAATGCAGAATAGATTTTGATATGAGTTTTTCATATAGAAAGAGACAACAGTTAATACTAAGAGTTTCTAAGCAAAATGTTTATGTAGGTACCACAAAGTTTTTAAAAAAATAAAGTTTATAAAATAAACGTTCATATATGTAAATCCTAAAGTTTATATTAAGGGTTTATAAGAAAAACGTATATTTATATATCATAAAATCTTTAGGAAAAGCCTCTGCTTATGCCCAAAGAAAAAAAATTATAGCAAAAATGAAATACATAGTATATTTAGCAATAAACAACTACAGCAATACAGATAAATAATAAATCTAACATTAAATATTTTACAACCTTTATAATATGAACATGAATTATATAGTACATCATGAGGTAATTAAAATCTGAGTAATTAGATACTACTTAATACTATTAGCAAATATTTCAAAGAATTCTAGATAAAGAATCAGCATTGCCATGATTCTTTCCTTTTCTATATGTAATTTTTAGATCATATCTTTGTAAAGTTAGCGCCCAACATGCTATCTTTGCACCGTGCGGCATTGTTTTGGTCAGAAAAATCAAAGGATTGTGATCGGAAATTACCTCGACTTCTGCACTGAAGAACCAAGTATCAAACTTTCGTAAAGCAGCCAACACACTCAGGGCCCGACTAACAACTTTTTGTGCCCAGGGCACTTTTAAATTTTTCGTGCCTCTCCCCCCCTCCACACACACACACACACACACACACTCAAAAAAGGAAAAAGAAAGAAAGAAGGAAAAAAAAGGTTATTAACTTGCTACAATTTATAGCCAGCGAAAAAACAGACCGAAAAAAGTTATTTGGTCAAAAAAATTATCTGCTTTTGTTTCGGTATCTAAGGACATATAAAATTATCCCCAGTCAACCTAACGACAGACTTTATTTTAAAATTTTATTCATGTAAGTGAAACACAGTTGAGCGAGGGGGGGGGGGAAGGGAAGAAAGAAAAAAGAAGATTTAGACCATATATTTTAACCATTAGTAAAATTTTGTGCCCCTCAGAAATTTCGTGCCCAGGGCACGAGCCCCAGGTGCCCGTGCGATAGTCAGGCCCTGAACACACTGTAAGCTTCTCGTTAGATCGTTGACCATTTGACTTGGCATGGAGACAGCTTTTTACTAAAGAAAGCAATCGGATGTTCTTTGCCAGAATCGTCCAACTGAGATAAACATGCTCCGATAGATTCGTTCGAAGCATTAGTGTATAACTTGAATGGCTTTGCTATATTAGGTGTATATATTGAGATGATATATTCATTAAATGGCGTTTCAAATTCTGAAAAGCTATTTCTTGTGCATCAGACCAAGGGATTTCATTAGGTACGCTTTTCTTTGTTAATTCTGTCAAGGGAAGAATTACTGAAGCAAATTTGGAATGTATTCTGGTAGCAATTAGCCAAACGAATTATACTACGAAGTTCTTTTTTGATGATAGGTTTTTTTCGGGATCGGGTGTATGTCATCCTGATTCAATAATATGACCTAAAAATTTCACTTCATTCTTTCCGAAATCGCATTTCTTTAAGTTAACTGTAAGACCAAATTCTTGGAATGTTTTGAGAATTGCTTTAAAGTGTGTTATATGAAAATATAAAGTGTGTTATATGTATATTATAAAGTGTTATATAAAATACTTGGAAACTTCATATTTCATAAACAAATTCTTAATACTTACTTAACCATATAAAGTATTGTTTTGTCGCTATATAACCAGATGTAGTGATTGGGAATGGTCATTTCTTGGAAAGTAACTTTCTTGGCGTTTTTGAAAAACGAATCCGGTCGCCACATTCTTTTCAGCCAACCAACAGGAAGAAGACGGTATTTCATTGTCATGTTTTCTGGAAGCCTTAATCGATCATCTTTCCAGCTCATAGACATGAATATATCTGCCACATACGTCTGTAGAATAGAAGTAAACAGCATGAAATGTAATTGTAGCATTAAATAAACCCCTCGGTATATACATATCAACAAGTGGAAGTTAAACAAAAATATTTTTAAGTTCCCTATAAACGTAAATTATTTGGCATGATACAGTAGACTATCGATTAACTGGGATAGGATTATTTGGGTGATGAATAATGGATATAACAACTATATTTGTAGGATATTTGGCAAGAATCATTTATATTAACTTATATTAAAAAGTTATACCTTATTTCGTACATTTATGTGTATGTTTTATTTTCGAAAATTACTTTTTAAATATTTTTGTCAATTTTCTTTTAGAGCCAATAGTGTGTCAGAACAATTTATAAGATCATACTTGTAATTAACGAACATTGATGAAAAACTTATTTTTAAGTTTTATGCCTTGGCTTTGTAAAATAGGAGTCTTGCAGGGTTGGTTGATTTTCTTTAAAAAGAGAATGCGATAGTTAGTGACTAGTATGAAATTAACTAAGCATTAAGATAATGTTTGTATTAATAGGTTTAATTCACAAGACTTCTAAATTTGATGGATTTAAAGCATTTGTATATTTTGCGAAAGCTTTATTATTTTTAAACGAACAAATAGTGTTTTTTTTTTTTTTTTTTTTTTGCAGACTTACACAATTTATATTTGTAATCAGAGGGCACTCAAAAAGAAACATTAAAAGCTAAATATAAAATGTTCCTGCACGAATGCAGCAAGAAACATTTGTAAACTGTCGGTATAGCTAAAAAAAAAAGGATAAATTTTATTTGGAGGAAATGCACTAAATTTGGATAGTCTCGCGTATGAGACTCCTTCTGACTTTTAAAAGGATGTAATCGCAATATTTTTAAAAATGAGAAAAAATTCTGTAACTGACATCTAGAACCTAAATAGTGGCTCTAGTAAAAATAGTTCCATATCATCCTTATAAATTCTAGTCCCCTTTAACAGCGAATTATAGAAACCCCTATTAGAATTCTAGAGCGTTTGCCTATATTATCGAGATCATACTTATTTAAAAATCTCTTCAAATAAATGCGAATGCAAGAGGCGAGTTTTAGCAAATATAATCTTGGTTTATGACCCAACTCTAGAGAATCAAGCGAGAATTTCACGCAATACAAAATATTCAGAACATTGTTTCACCATCTAGAAATGCATAGACTAAAAATTCTCTATCATTTCGTCTATTCAGTTTATTGGCGTGCGTTAAACGCATAATTCGGAAATCTATATTTTTAGTTTAGGGATTTAGAAAATGTTTACTTATTCGTTCTAGATGTAGGCGGTATATATTTTTTCCCAGTGTGTTGAAGAGGTTCGCAACATACTTTAAATATTACAGAATGTACACTGATTCCTTCTTCGCTGCAGTTCTTCTTATATCGCCATTAGTGATTCCTTTTTGATCTTGAGCCATTATTTTAATCATTTAACAACGTTTCTTTTTGTCTAGTCTAATGTATACGTTATTCTTGTTTTGAAAAAAAAAAAAAAAAAGTCTGTGACTGACATTTGGAATCTAAATTGTGTCTCTTGTAAAAAATAGTTCGATGTCATCCTTATAAATTCTAGTTCCCTTTGCTAAAGAGTTCTAAAAACCCCTATTAGAATTCTAGATTGTTTTCTTATATGATCGTGGGGTCAGGCATATTTAAAAATTTCTGCAAATAAATGCGAACTTAAGAGGAGAGCTTTAAGTAATTATAATCTTGGTTTATGACACAATTCTAGAAAATCAAGCTAGAATTTCTCGCAATACAAAGTATTCATAATATTTAAAATTTTGTTTCACTATCTAGAAAAGTATAGACAAGAAATTTTTAATCATTATGGGTATCCAGGTTATTTGTTTACCTTATACGCATAGCTGGTAAATCTATATTTCTAGTTTAGGGATTCGGAAAATGACTTCTTATTCGTTCTACATGGAAGCAGTATATTTTATTTTTCTCAGTGTGTGATTTCACCTCCTAGCTTTAATTTACATTATGCCCTGAGTTTGTATTTTATTTTAGACTGCATTTTTCATGAAAATTTTATCGGTGTGTACGATCACCTGTTAAATTATTTTTCATCATTTTTGAATTACATTGTGTAGATAAAGGGAACTGGTTTCCAAGGACTATTTATCAGCCAATTGAATTGAAGGAGTTATAAGAGATTAGGCTATAGGAAATTATGAAACATGTGCTCTGAAAACTGGGAAAAAAAAAAAAAAAAAATCATTGAATACAAAATATCTAACAATCAGACAAAGAGATACAGATCCGATCAGACAGTCTCTAGAATCCAGTTACATTCCCATACAGTTTTTTTAATCTTTCATACATTGCTGACGGTATGCTCAATACTATTGAAACATTTTTGCATTTTTACTTTTGATTTTATTTTTGGCGTTCTATACTTTTAAATATTTTCCTTTTTGATAAAAGTACTAAGAATGTTATGAATATAAAGTAAAATTGTGTTGATACAGTAAAATGTACCGAGATACTACTGTTTAACGGTAAACAATTAAAACATCATAAACACCATAAATTTAAAAGACGCGCAACTATATTTTTGGTTTGAAATAACTAAACACGGTCATTTATCAGAAATATAAAGAACACAAGTTATAGCACATTAATAGTCACCCTCATATCTAAACATATGTTAGGAAATTTATATACACCGACGTTTCTTTCCAAAATAGTACATAAAAACCCGCAAAGCAGAGAAGGGAGTGAACTTCTCATCTCCAATTCCTTATTTTGAGAATTAAAAAACAGCATTGGAAATGAAATAATTTTTCTGACACATAAATGAATTAAAGCGAAGTTCCTCAAATTCAAATGTGAAATAATACAACTCTTGTAACCCCATTTTTAAATAATCTAAAATCCATTCAACAGGAGCGTTAGAGAAAAGACATTTTACTTCTAAAGAATGGACAGTACAGTTACAGGAAGATATGTCTTTGAGTTTGACTACAAAGCAGGGTTTAACCTGGCAAAAAAATTACTTTAGCATTTTAGCGAAAATTATGCAAGCACTATTTTAGCTTTTTCGAAAGTTAATTAATTCTTTGGATACCATTGATTTCTTTTACTTACAAGGAATATCACCCAAGTGTCCGGCTCGGATTTCAATGAGAGACAGGCGTTTCTTTCCTATTTGATATGCTATCAAATTTTACTAAAAAATATGCGAAAAATTTGTATTCATACAGCAAGTGAATACTCAAATGAATAATTCAGTTGAAATAATTTTCAGTACTACTATAAATTTTCATTTGTAACTTAAACATGAAAGCGCAAAATCATTTTGTTAAATCATTTAGTATTTTTAAGTCACACCCAAAGGCGGAGCTTACTGTTGATATGTGGCTGTTGTGGTTTTTAACATTTTAAAAATTCAATAAATATAGAAAACATGGACGATAGCAAAAATTTCTATGATCAAAAATATTTGGTACATGCCCTCTATCAGAAATTAAAGTTTCATTAAAATCGCAGCCGGACACGATGTTTCTTGTTAGCTTTGTTATCCTCAGTTTTGTTTTCTATTCCTTTTGTTCATTGATGATTTTAACCAAGCATCCATATTTGTCACTTTAAAAATATGAATCAGGGAAACTATGTTTTGATTTTAACAATAGAAAAAGAGGTACTCATATCATACGTGTAAAATGAAAAAGCAATTTAAAAATTAAAGTGTAGTGGTAGATAATCGTGAAATACTAGTGCTAAGAATGCTTCTATGAATCAAATTCTGAATTCTGACATACTTTTAAATATTTTTGCATTTAAATTCAATCATTAAAAATAAATCCAAATTACTATATAAATAATGATTCCCAAAAATTTCAGTCCTTTCGTAGTTTTTGCCTGCAAATATTACAAAAAAAAAAAAAAAAAAAAAAAAAAAAAAAATCCGAGTTATTATATAGAGATATTTTATACAGTTATCCAGTTTTAGTTTTTTAGCGAAATTCTGACCAACATGTTTTAGCAAAATATGATACCTTTTAGCAAAATTCTAAAAAAACTAATGGCAGTTTAAACCCTGCTACAAAGACATTAGAGATTTTCATGGTGTAAATCATTGTGAGTAAGATTGTAAGACGAAATGCGTTACATTGTACTCTTGCCAGTGATGCCAGATGATCGAAAATTATTTCTCTAAATCAGGGTTTTTTTTTCGAAAAAATCCCCAACTTGATTTCTACTAAAAAAATAAAATTTAAATTTAAAAAATAATATCAGGCAGATTTAAGCTCAGATTTTTTCCCAAATGAAGGCAATTTTTGAAAAAAATTCCCAAATAACAATAAAGCTATTCAAATTGCCTAGTCTTAGGGATAAATCATTACGTTGCCTTCATTGACAGAAAGTTGAACTCCTCAGATTTGTCCCCAAAAATTTTAGAATTCCCCGAAAAAGTCCCCACAAACATTTGGTCCCCAAAATTGTCCCCAGAAGCCTCAAAAATCCCCCAAAATGGGGACAAAATCCCCAATCTGGCATCACTGACTCTTGCCTACTATCACGGAGTATACTCCGTGCCTACTATTCTAGTCTACTAGTCTAGTCTTGCCTACTAGAGTAGTCTCTTTTTCGTCTGCGGGTGAAACGTGCTTAGTAGGGAATTTTTGAAATGTGTGATGCTTGCAAACATATTCTTATTCTCCGTTATTAATGCATTACTATTACGTGAAATTGCCATTTATTTCTCCATTATTGATGCATTACTATTATGTGAAATTGCCACTTATTTCTCCATTATTGATGCATTACTATTACGTAATATTATGTCTTATATTTTAAAGATACCTTAAGATTGATATAAAAAGAGTCTACTTTTAAACATACTTAGTTTTTAAAATATATTAATTTTTTTTTTTTTTTTTTTTTTTTTAATTTTGCAAACTAATTATGTTGTAAGAATTTGAATTATCTAATAAATACACTTTCTGTAAGGTTTTTACTTTGTCAGTGAAAAATCTCTTATAAACGAGATTTCATAATTTGTTATACTTAATAATTGTTTGCAAGAAAAATGATAGCATCATACATACCATTGATTCTTCATTTATGGTATCTAAACTGAGCACTGTCACATGAAAATGGACAACAGTTGCTTCCCCTGGAGGATGAAAGATGTGAATCTTTGTAAAAAAAAATTATTTACGTAAATGTAGCTAAAAAATACAAAATAAGTGCATTGGATAAATTTATTAGTAGAAAAATCGTTTTTAAAGTTATTTAATGAGTATAAAATAATAAATTTTATAGAGTGCTCTTATGAAATTAAAAGTAAGCATTACATTCTAATTACAGTAAAATTAGTATGCATTCGTAAATACCCGCTTAACGGCCCTCTTCACTTACCGTCGCCGGAAGCCCGAGCCAGTGTTATTCTATGGGGAAATTTTCTTTACAAATAACTTATTAACTAATACATATTTTTAAATTCTGTTTTCACATTCAGAAAATTCCCAGTTGTTAAATGGACGGACTTTTTTCAACAATGTATTTTTTTTTAATTTTTAATATTTTATTTTGAAATTGCAAAATGAAAAAATTTCACATATTGAAAATTCGTATTTTGCAGCTTCAAAATAAAATATTAAAAAATAATATTTTAAAAAAAGTCCGTCAATTTAACAGCTGGGAATTTTCAGAATGTGAAAACGGGATTTAAAAATATGTATTAGTTAATAAGTTAAAACCCGAATAAACTACTACGTCAGAAACGTCAAAGAAAATCCGGCCCCTCTCCTATATATACGAGCACTTCTCCTGATTCAGAATCCTTTTTGCACTGAAGACGGTACGCTTTAGGTTACCAAAACAGCTGTATGCATTTCCAATATTTTTCTTTGGCGTTTCTGACGTAGTAGTTTATTCGGGTTTTAATATTCCAACGCCAAGTCTCCTGTTATTATTAGTTAATAAGTTATTTGTAAAGAAAAATTTCCCATAGAATAACATTAGCTTCGGATTCCAGCGGCGATGAGTGAAGGGGACCTTAAGTACTGTGCATGACATAAAAAGTTATAACTTTTCCTTCAAAATGCATATGATTTAATGTTGTATCATGCATTAATAACGAATCCTTTTTAAAGCGAATCCGACACAAATGAATCTTTGAAATTGCATCGCCGTGCCATACATTATAAATAGCACTAGCATCAAATGTGAAGCTGAGACAAATGATAATATATATATAAATTTGTATATAAATATTTTCTTCAATATGGAAAAGATAAAAAGTATCCAGTGGCAATATTTCAGAGCTACATGTGTTATTGTGTAGTTCACAAAAATAATATTTATTCAAATATTATTAATTTTTATTGTTGTTATTTTTCCTGATTCAACAAGTTTAATATTTCCAACTAGTCATAAGTGACGAAAAGATGTTTTAGCATAAAATAAAAGTTATATATTATATATTTTATATTAATTACGAAATAATTTTGGATTTTATGCAGTCTTCAAAAAATTATTAACAGCAATTACTGAAATATAGCTACTAGATTATGTTTGTACTATTATCTCCCGATTTTTACTTTCTTCTACATTCAATAGAAGAAAGTATTGGATTCGTAAAAATTTTCGACCTCGGGTTTTTGATGAATTTACACGTTTTGAGAGCTGTAGAACACGATTTGACCATTTTTAGAAAATGTCTGTGTGTGTGTGTGACAAAATTTTATGGCAACTGTATCTCAGGAACTACTGCACAGAATTTCATACAAATTGGTATGTAGTTGCACCTTGACATAAATTAGGGCCTATCAACTTTTGGTAAAAATTGTCTTACAGGTTGCGTTGCCATGCCGCTTTTTCTAAATTTTTAACATGGTGATATAGGACAAATTTTGTATCAATGTGCATAAAGATAATTGTTTTTTAGTAATCATTATGAAATTTACAAGAATTATTTATAATAGAGATAGTCAACTTGGAAAAAAATTTTGTATGTGTAGGAGCTTCGCCACCCCCCCCTGGGGGGGAAGTCCCCCCCCTCGAGGAGAGGAAATTTTCAAGATGGGTGTCTTTCGAAAGGTCTCGTCAATACCTTTAAAACGAATGGTTGAACTATAAACTACTAATTTAAAACAAAGTTATCGATTTTTTTTTTTTACTTTTAACAAAAAAGAACTTGGGAAAAAAATCGATTTTTTTTTTTTTTTTTTTTTTTTTTTTGTTACTGAGTGAATTTGTATAGGAAAATATAGAAGAAAGTCTTGTGGTGGCCACAACATACTAGTTTTTTTGTGTATTTGTAGATTTAATATGTTGATTTCTTATACATAATAATAAAATTATTTTCTGAATATACACGTAAAAATTTTTGAATAAGAAATAAAATATGTTTTATGCATAGAAAAAATATAGTTTATCAAACACCTTGATAGGCATATTTTTCTTAATTATCAAGTATAAAAAAAATATATATCTAAATTAATTATGACTTTTATTGAATTTTACTTAATGCAAAAATAATTTTACGGAAGGTGCATACAAAATTCTTCTTGGAGAATTCTTTTTTTTTTTTTTTTTTTTTTTTTTTTTTATTATAAAATAGATTATTCTACTGAATTTTTATGAATGATAAGAAAAGTTTGTGTATATTTGAGAATGACGGATAATATTGGCTAATATTTGTAAAATTGAAATATTTTGATCATTTGAAATAGCATCAATTATATCATAAAAACGTCTTCATTTCTATTCCGACTTTTCTGTTTCCCGATTTATTTAATAATTCACTCTTTTAACAGAAATTTGAAAAAAAAAATCTACTTTTGTGTAATTCTACTGCAGTATGAGATTGAGCATTGAAGCTGTCTCCAATCTGGAATTTTATTAAAATAAGTTTAATATAGTATAAAAATTATTATCAATAATACCCGATAATTGGTATTTTTAAAAAATGTTAGTTGCTGATATTATCTATATATTTCTATATTTCTCTTCCAGTACATGCGCAATAATATTCTTATAGTATAAATATTTCTAATTTAAAAACAGTAAATGCAACATTATGTCAATGATATATTAAACAATATTTACAATATACCGCTGATATTATCTAAACTTTTCTTTCTTTAACGGCCCTCTTCACTTACAGTCACCGGAAGCCCGAGCCAATGTTATTCTATGGAGAAATTTTCTTTACAAATAACTTATTAACTAATACATATTTTTAAATTCTGTTTTCACAGTCAGAAAATTCCCAACTGTTAAATTGACGGACCCTTTTTAAAAATGTATTTTTTTAATTTTTAATATTTTATTTTGAAATTGAAAAATGAAAAATGAAAAAAATTCACTTATTGAATTTCGTATTTTACAGCTTCAAAATAAAAAATAAAAAACAGTTTTTTAAAAAAGGTCCGTCAGTTTAACAGCTGGGAATTTTCAGAATGTGAAAACATAATTTAAAAATATGTACTAGTTAATAAGTTATTTGTGAAGAAAAATTTCCCATAGAATAACATTAGCTTTGGCTTCCGTCGGCGGCGAGTGAAGAAGGCCTTAAGTGAAAGTAGTCGTTTGATACAATATTTATAGAAATTATATAATATCTATTACTAAGGCATTAGGATGTAATGAAGATTTTGTTGGTTCTAAAAATTATTTATTCTCAATTTATAAGATCTATACGGTCAAAAATTATTTCCGTATGCCTACTTACTAAAAATATACTCAGCCATTTATTTTTCTTTTGAAACTACTTATTCGAATCACAGCCTAAATTTATCTTTTTTTGTAAACACAGTATTTTTCCTTCCAGATAGATATTATGCTATTTGTTCTTATTCCAAAAGTTATAACTTCCTAGAGAAAGGAACGTGCAGATCATGAATAAATTACGCTTGATCTGCAGATTACATTCACTTGGCACGTATGTGATACTGAATTCAAACAAACATATCTGTTCCATCTTGATAAACATTATTGGCGTGAATTATGCTTAACCTTATGGCATTTGCTTTATTATATATGACTATAAAATTTATTTACGAACAATTTCATTAATGACAGAAAAAAATAAATAAATAAATAAATAAATAAATAATAATAATAATAATAATCTGGTGTGTCACTCACACGACTTTCTCTTACCCTGAAATTTAATACTATAAATACAGGTTGGAGATTAAGAGATAAGATAACGATGCTATGTAAACCTATGTTAAACAATTCAAATTAGGCTTCGGGAAAGTTTTATATGATAATTAGATCTGTGTGAGGGGTCTGCCACCCCCTCAACCCTCCGTTTCATTAATGCACCTACATTTATATAGACTTTAATTCGGTTATTAAAAAATAATTCTGTTTTTAAAAAATAATTTATTAAAATTTTTATTTAAAAAAATTATCTTTTATGATAATGCAGACGATTTCCATATTACAGAAGTAATATTACACCAAATATCCAAAAAAAGTCCATTTTATTCTCAATATTAAAAAAAAAAAAAAACTGTTTTTTTTTTTTTTTTCGTTAAAAGTAAAAAAAAAAAAATAATAATAAATAAATAATAATCGATAACTTTGTTTTAAATTATCGCAGATCGATGGTTCAACCATTCGTTTTAAAAGTATTGGCGAGCTCTTTTGGAAAGATACCCATCATGAAAATTTACTCCCCTCGAGGGGGGACTTCCCCCCCAGGGGGGAGGCAAGTCTCCTACATACACATTTTTTTTCCCCAGTTGAATATCTCTATTTGAAAAAATGTATATTCGTTTCATTTGGTTTAGTGCAGTCTATAGACGTTAAACTCTACTTACCTGCAATTTCCCCCCATAGACGTAATGTATTAGAATTCTCTTGATTGTCCCTGTACACGAACCATTTGCTTGATCTTAACGAAAAGCTTACTGTAGCATTCCTATATGATACACATTTATAATACCAAGTTTGGAATGCCTGCTACTATTTGTTCTTGAGATATGCTGATAACAGACAGACACACACACAGACCATTTGCTAAACACATGATTTTCGTATTCAGGGGACCTCAGAACATGCAAATATAAGAAAAACTGGCGTTCAAAAATTTGACACAAAAACAATACTTTTTCTACCTTATGGGTAAGAGAAAGTAAAAATGATTACCGATATATTTCTATAAGATATGGTGAATTGAAATATACGATTTTTAAAGATCGAATAATAAATATTAAAATCCGTTAATTGGATTTTTATTATATTTTTACCATAAAGTAGGCCTTTCTTAAAAATTATAAATGTTTAGTAATATAGAATAACTAGTTACTTTTTTTTATTATTTTGTGATTTTTGAAAAATATCAATGTATTCCTCTGAATGATGTTATATTGCTTCTGTTCAGATTTTACTTTGCGTTTTCTTGTGTCTCATAATCATTTTCCAACAAAACAAACTATAAAAGTATTTATTTAAATTTTCCCTTGATTTCAGGATAGAATTGTCTAATATAGTTTGCAATATATTTATATCAGTATTTATTTTAGAAAATATTTCGCACGCACGCAAGGGGGAAATATCAGTATAATTAACAAGTAGAATGTATGAAAATATCAGCGGAAATTATACACAGTGTAATATTTTAGATTTATGAAAGAAAACTCTTCAGAAACTTTTGAAAGTGACATCAATTTTATGATGAGCATTTTGTTAACGTCATTAGGCGCTTTCAAAGTAACATCAGTAATGACGTTTTGACCGGTAGGAAGAAAAATACTTTAAAAAACATGGTTGTTTAATATTACATAGCTATGGATTATTTAAAACCAGATTTTACGAAAACAGTTCGTACTATGCTAACAACCAAATCGTGATGTTTGACCTTAGTGAGTAATCATAAAGCGCCAAACCCTGTCTAATTCAACCCTAAAAATTGATTCTTATATATATATATATATATATATATATATTCTTTTTATTTTCTCTTAATGATATATATATACCGGGTGCGCCAAAAGTTCGTGAAAACGTTAAAAATTCATTAAAAAAGAACAAATGACGATAAAAAGAAAGTGGGGTTTGCATGAATGACATCAAAAAGAGGGTGGATTTTTTAAAGAAGAAATAAATAAATATATAAATAGTTCAATAAATGACCGATAGGTGGCGCTGTGGTGCATACACGAAGCTGATTTACGCAAATTAAGTTGTCAATAAAACACCTGAATGCACATGGACTTTTCTGGGATTCATCCTGACGTGCTGTACTCAGCTGTCACATGTGTTGTGACTCGCCTTACTTGCTCCATACAATGTGGTGGAGATCATGTTGAACAACTTCAGCTTAAATAAAATTTTGAAAATGTAGAATTGTATTGGTATTGTGTTTCTGCTCATTATATTTTAATGTATGACTCATCTGTATTAATTTGCTTAACGTATTCAACATCAGCGCCACCTAACGGTAATTTTGCGAACTTTTTTTTTTGTTGTTCTTAAAAAAAATCCGCCCTCTTTCTGATGCTATTCGCACTTTTTTATCACCATTTGTTCTTTTTTAATGAATTTTTAAAATTTTCACGAACTTTTGGTGCACCCGGTAAATGATAGAGAAAGTACTGTTTTGGGTCAAATTTTCGAAACTGAGTTTTAGGTATATTTACGTATTTTAGGGTTCCCTGAATCTGAAGGAAAAAAATGTTTTTAGCAGTTGGTCTGTGTGTCCGCCTGTGTGTGGGTATGTTATAGGCATATCTCAAGAGCAAATAGTAGCAGGAAGTCCAAACTCGTTATTCTAAATCTGTATCATACAGTGTAACACCTATAGACTGCTTTAAACAAAATGGAATTAACACATATTTTTTTTATGTGCGTAAAAGCATGTTTTGTGTTGATTGTGGTATGGAAATCATTCATTATTCATTTACAGGGCTACCTAAAGTATTCAGATATTCGGACTATTTTTGGAAACTGGTAAAAGTGTATTGCATTTTCAGTTAGATGTTTTTCATGTAAAACTAAATTTAAATACACAATGGGATGTGCATATAGTTTATAGACAATATACAGAGCTATCCAAAATTAAGCTAAGTGTTCTTTTCTATTAAATATAAATAATGGAAGTGGTTTGCTACCTTTTACTATGCAGATAAACACTGCTCAGAAAGGAAAATTAATTTTTCATAACCATACTGAAAACAAAGATTTCTTTGAAGTTTTATTTTCAACTACCGTTTTTTGTATAATGTCACATTTTGAGGGACGTTGATTTTGAAAGTCAAATTTTTAGTGCTTGATCTGTATGTATATCTGTTATGAGCAAACCCAGAAACAAATAACTGCAGGATATTCAAATTTGGTATTTTGAAGTTTGTATTATGTGTCTACTTTAAAACTTTGATGAAGATTGGCAAGTGTGAAGACAAATTAATAACAGCCTTGATTTTTTTTCAAATAAATGTAGGCACTATAACCAAATTGAGGATTGAAGGGGCGTAACCCCCCCCCCCCTCACACACACACACACTTAGAACTACATGTCAATTAAAAGTTTTCCTAAACCTATTTTAGATTTTTTTTAAAGTAGATGGAAGTTTAATATTTTACCTTAATGATTTTGCGACTTAATTTGATATCTATCTTTACAATATTAAAATGCAGGGTAAGAGAATATCGTGTGAGTGATGCACTAGATTACTTTTGGAAAATTAGTTTAAACGCTAGTTTATTATTATTTTTTAAGTAACACATGCAATACAGCATGAGAAGACTTTTAAAGCATTAAACATTTTAAAAGTTCTGGTATTCAAAGTAATTTTACAAATTCTATCGTTGGAAATCGTATAATTATTGAATTATAAAGTTAGTTTTACACAGAACATTTTACATGTTTTTATATTTAATTTTTCTCAGTGTGGAACTCTATTTTGGATGTATTAGAAAACTTGGGAAAATGTGTTTAAACTATATTTACAAAGTATAAGATCTTTTGAACCAAATTTATGATAATATTATTTTTAGACTAGGATTCTATAGTCAGGAACCCCACATCAAGAACTCCCTATTTATTCCTTTTCCTGCTCATCGAGTTTCATGTACATGACTGTTACAAAATTGTGCTTTCTGCACAAATTCTAATAAATGGAAAAAAAAATTAAAAATGCCTTTATTAACATAAAGAATTGTAAAAATCTTTACATGATAGCTGCGATTTAATAAATTAGATGCATTTTTGTAAAATTTTTCAAAGCTAAAACAATTACAGTTTTAATTAGATAATATTTATAAAAATCATATTCCATAGTACAAATGGTACTTATCAAAACTTTTTGTACTGTGAGTTATTTTATAATGATATATTTTTAGTAAAAATTAATGAAAATGAAAATATTTCTATATATTAATTTTAATTATTAATGTAAAATAAGTGAGTTGTAATGTAAATAAAAATAACAAATTCAATATTTAGTTTTATCAATTCAAAAGCATCCAAAAAATATTTACTCTTAAAAAAAAAAAAAAAAAAAATGCATAACAGAAATATTATTTATTGAAATTTATTTTTCCGACTGAGTGAAAATAATGCCTGGACCGGGAGTCGAACCCCAGATCTTCGACTTACAAGGTCAAGGCTCTACCAATTGAGCTATCCAGGCCGACAACTGGTGGACATTACTCACTCAGACAACCTTTAGGCAGAAATAGTTATATGTGTAATGGAAAATACAGAAATAGTAACACACATATAACAGAAATAGTTATATGTGTGATTGATGGTTTTATTTCAAAGTGAACATTAAATAATTTAATAATGATATGCATTTGGACTGCTGTCATATTTTTCTTAAGTTTCCGTTTTAAATAAACAGTCAGAAAATTGTATTAATTGTCAGTGTCTTGGTTAATTTATATGAGTTGGGCAAAAGGAAAGACCTGTATAATTAAATTAGATATATATAATGAAGGTTTTTTTTTTTTTTATTTATATAGAACCATTTAAAACACTTATAACACATGAATCTTTGACCAATAGTCACAAATATGTTACTAAATTTCAATTAATAATAATAAATCAGTTGAATGACAAAAATTGAAAAACTTCAGCGATAAACTTTTCTTTTTATATTAATTCTATAGTGATGTCTAGTAAATAAGGAGACTAGTAATGCAGAAGAGTAAATTCTTCGCGACAAACAAAACCGTCAAAAAATGATATAATATTGCATTTGTTTAAGGAAAAAAAATATTAGAAAGAATTTCTCAAATTTTAAGAAAATAAAATTTTAAAGGAAGAAAAATATATTTATAGCCATGCATTTTCTGATGTTTTATAGTTTTATTCATAGCTTTTTCTTAAATATATGTCATACATGAAGCCTCATTTAAGTGGGAAAAAACTCAAATGATAGTAACGGCTAGTATTAATAAAACTTACCGTCTTCTTTTGGTGGCTGCAAGTTATCATATTCTTGTGGATTTTGTGGAAGGATGTTCTCGAATTCCAAAGTCTCTGACCTGAAAAAAAAAAAAAAAAAAAAAAAAAAAAAATCTTTAACTATGCATTAGTAACTTGGTTTTATGTTTTTCTACCAATACGAGTATAAAATTATATTTACACAGCCCGTCGGAACTCACCTCCTACGCCCTATAGCATGGGGACACTTCTGAATTTTTGAAAATTGTAAGAAACGTGTTCAATTAATTTAAGAAAAAAAAAAAAAAAAAAAAACAGTTATTGTTATTATTATTTTTAAATTGAGACTGAGGACATAGGGCCACCTAGGCAAACGTTCATATTTCATATGGAAAGAGGCTGTCTTTTATTAAATCAATGAAAACTTTTCTTGAAGACCAACAATTTTGTCAACGTGTTTTTCAACTGTACTTTTATAGGATGTTATAATTCACTGAAGTTTTCACTAAATTACCCAACCTCCCATCCCCTGTATCTTGAGAACACCTTGGTGCTTCTGAAAACTGTAAAATATAATTTTTATAATTTGAGGGGACTTTGTTTAAAATAAAAATTGGTCCTGAAATTTATAGGAAATAAATGTGTGTGTGTGTGTGCATGTATTTGCGAATGGGGGTGGGGGTTAAAATGTCAAATGAGAAAATAACTCTTTAGTTAGACCGATGGAAAGGCCCTTTTAAGACAAAGATCTTTTAAAACATGTTTACTTATGTTATAATCTTAAAAAAAATTATGATCACTTAAAGTTTTGCTAAAATTTTCAGCCTTCTTCTGTACCTCTAGAACACCTCTGAATTTTTGAACACTGTGCATTCAATTCACAAAAGCTTTCTCATTCAATTTGGGCAGGGAGGTCGGTTTTTACCTCAACTTTATTGAAAAGGTTAAAATTTTGAGTATGGAGGTGGGGGAAAGAAGAGACTTAGAGGGTCAAATTAAATTATTATGTGTAATAAATCATAAGTAATAAAAAATATATATTGTTTTATTTTTCTTGAATTGTACTTTAAGTTTTTAATTATACATAACTTCCTTAAAAAGCATCATAAATCATCGGATAATTTTTAAATGTTTGTCCTTAAAAGAATTTTAAAACAAAGAATAACGTCATATGAAATTTCATATTTCGTATACCTAATGTAAAGTTATACTCCATATTGCAATTTTTTACCTAAGCAAAGACCCCTTCAAAATAATTGAGCATATGTCTTTTTTCTTTTTTTTAGTTTTCCGAAATCCCGAGGCATTTCCGAGATACAGGAGGACGGTATTTGTTGGAAAGTTAGTCGAAACTCGAAACCTTCAAACATGCATCGCAAAGCAAAATAATTTTAAAAGAGGGGAAAAAAATGTTTGCCTAGAAACGATCTTTTTATAGATCTAACAAAAGATTTATCTTTAACCATATGAAATTTCAGTATCCCCCCCCCCACCCCGACCAAAAAATGCCATTTTGACCACCAGCCCCAATTTTGTTTTGCCAAATTAAGTCCTTCCCAAATTTTAGAACACGTATTTTATAATTTTAAAAAATATTGAGGTGTTCCCGACATACAGTGGCAGGAAGATCTTTTAGCGAAAAATTCAATTAGTCATAACTTTATATAAAAATATTCTATGAAAAAACATGTTCCCAAATATGTTCAAGACATATTTTTATCAAATTAATAAAAAAGCTCCTTTCCATTTGAAATTTCAAAATTTGCGTTCGTCCTAGGTACTTCCCTGCTCCACTTATCGTTAAACTTTTAAAATTAAAACGAAGTCTCCAACAAATGAATTAAACACGTTTTTACAATATTCAGTAATTCCGACTCCTTTTCAACGTACAGGAAGTAGGGTAGGATTTTTGGTGGACCTCTTTATAATACATGCAAGGGTCGGAGCATTCCTATATTTTTGTGTGCATTTTGTTATAATTTATGTCACTAATTTTCAAATAAAAAATTTTCTAAAGGTTTTAATGTTATAATATAGTCTTAAAAATACTGAAAAAAGATGGTAGCAAAATAATAACGCTGAAATTCATAAAATTGTTTCTATCTATCTATTATTTTTTTCTTTTGTTTCTTGATATCTAAAGATTTAACAGAAATTTCACGGTCAAAATGATTGTACTTTTTGTCAAAAAGTTGATGAAAATTGCCTCCTCTTTTGGAATTATTATCTTTTTTCACACAAGGTAAAGTGTAAAAAAGAAACACATGTGATTCACGATATTTTCATAGTATCTATGGGTTTTAATATTCTTTGTATATTTTTTCTTTTATTGACAATAGAATGTAAACAGACATAAATTAACTATATTTATAGAATAAATATAGTAAATCAAAAAAGTTAATATAGATATAGTTTTAAGTCTCTCTTTATTTTTACACGTATTACAATGCTCTACATGAAAATTGGCCCCAATACCATTCATGCAAATTCTTGTGTAAAATGACCTTCTGAATCCAAAAATGACGCTCATTTTGTCCCATCACCCACCGTTTTGGGGGGGACATCCTCTTATTTTTACCACTGTTCGGTAATTTTATGGCTATAAATTTGATTTGGAGTGGGGAAAAGAATTATTTTAATTGTTAAATATCTTCTGAGGGGCTGCAGAGGTAAAAAATTCTAAAACATGAACATTTGTAGCAAGGGAGATATCTTAACTGAAAATAGAAATTACATTTAATATATTTTTATTAATCTATTATTATTATCGTTTATTACACTTTATGTATTTTTTTTGTTTTTAAGTGTTAAAGTAATCCATTTCTATTCTCCAAATCAATTTTATAGCTACAAAATTACCGAACAGTGATAAAAATTTCGGGAGGGGGTATCGTCCCGCAAAAACGGTGAGTAATTGTGCAAAACGGGAGTCATATTCGGATTCAGGAGGTCCTTTTACGTAAGAAGCAGCAAAAACTTTTTGTCAGGACTTGATTTTTTTTTTTTTTTTTTTTTTTTTTTTTTTTCAGCGCAGTGTTATTAAAAGAAAAAAATTTCAATAAAGTTTAAAATCTGGTTAAAAATAGCTTTAAAGCTCTAAGTTTTTTTTTTTTTTTAAATCTCATAGTATTTTATGATATTTTTAATTAAAAGCAAGATTATTACGTAATATATATATATATATATATATATATATATATATATATATATATATATATATATAATACAATAAAAAAAAATAGTTCTATTAATTGCGTATTATTGTACAAAATTAAATTTTGGAAATTATTTTTTTGCTATATGAAAATCAATTAGTCCTATTTGTAGTTTACTCCTATGTATTCAATTCAAGAGAAGGGCAGGTTTTATTACACTATATTCTTTTACACCCTACCATAAATCACGAAGCTTTTACAACCACTTTGGATTTTGAGGTTTTAAGTACAATGTGGTAATGTTAATGATCTGTATTGTGTCATTAATTCAAATCACACAAATCACAAAAATGAGTAACGACTACCGAACACATAATTTTCATTTATTCTCGTAAGATTTATTTTCTTGTATTTGTATAGAACACGAATATTTAGAAATATATTGCTGAAATATATTTCCAGATAAAGTGAAGGATATTATTATACGTATGTTCATTAAAGTGAAAGATGATTAAAAGATATGCGTACCAAAACTCAGGCATGTTTTTAGTGTTCTAATTTTATCATGGAAATAATAATACAAAAATATATATCTTTTAAACATGTGATATATTTAATTATACACCATTTATACATATAAAAATGTTTTTATTCAGAAAGTTATGTTGACTTTTATGTTTTCTATGAGCTGATAAAACAGTTTAAACAAAATTTGTAGAATGAATTAATAAAAATATCTGAATAATAAATAAATAAATAAATAAATAAATAAATAAATCGTGATTTTTATTTTTCAATGTTAAATCAAATTTATAATGTACATAATTGTCAACCTTTCTAATTTTTAAATTAGATTTATCAGCAGTATATTTATAGAGGAATCTGTCACATATATTTTTGACTATTAATTAAAAGGAAATCAATCATAAAATATTTCCGATAGGAAGTCTCCTTTGAAAAACGGAAGACTTGGCACCTATGAATGTGTTTTACAGTCGGCAGCAAAATTATTCGAGTACAGGCAATGATTCCTACATAAATAAACTGGTGAGACACTCACATGACTTTCACTTACCCTGAAATTTAATACTATAAATACAGATTGGAGATTAAGGGATAAGATAACGAGTACTGTTATGTAAACCTATGTTAAAACAATTCAAATTAGGCATAGGAATAGCTTTATTTGACAATTAATTCTGTGTGAGGAGAGCATTACTGTACCTACATTTATGTAGAATTCAAATCTATTATTAAATTGAAAAATTCATTTAAAATTATTCAGACAAATTTCTCACCAACATTCCTTGAAACTTATCAATCTTGATCAAACTTTTCTAGTAACAAACATATTAACTTTGAAATACAAAATTTGGATCGCCTGAAATTATTTGTTTTTAGTTTACTCTAACGGACATACAGTGCAGCCACATATCCTAAAACTAGTAGTGAGGACACGTCCAAAATGTTGGAGGGATGCCAGCTTGAAATTTGGAAAACATCCAGCAATTCCATGCTCTGTTATTGCTCATTTTCTCCGAGTCAGTTGACTGTCACCCCTATTTCAGCATTGGACTCGTTGAGTTAGCGCTTGCGCAGATGCTTCCATGGTTTCATCAAATGTGGTCGAAGAATAGACAAAGATCAAACGTTAAAAACGTGACTTCGGTATTCAGGAAGCCTCAAAACGTGTATATATATATGTATATACATATAAAACAAGTGATAAATATTTAGTTTAAAAAAATACATTATTTACCGTATGGCTATGAGAAATTAATTTCAATTCCTGAGCAGCTTTCTTGGACTTGGTAAATTATTACAGTAAAGTACTTCCATTAACAATGAAAAAGAACGTTATGGCTTAAATAATGGCAGGCAGCCCTGTATATCTTCTGAAATTTATGTTTACATCACATGGTGGACATAAATATAATCCTATATTAATAACGCACAGAACCACCGGAAGTACACTTCCATCAATTTTTAAGTATTGTCGCACTATAATCTATTCTTTTGTGTAGCCCTATAAGCGAACTGTGAATGATTTCTTTACCATATTCTACATGAAACATGCTTTTACGTACAGTCGGTAACAAAAGTATTCGAACACTAGCAAAAATTCCTATGTAAAAAAAGTAGAGTTAATACTGTTTTGTTAAGTAAACCCTTGTCGAATCATGCTCCTAGACTGACTAAGAACATGATTTGACAAGGATTTATTTAACAAAACAGTATTAACTCCACTTTTTTTATATGGGAATTTTTGCTAGTGTTCGGATACTTTTGTTACCGACTGTACATAAAATATAAATATTCGTTTAATTTGGTTTAGTGCAGTCTATAGATGTTAAACTCTACTCACCTGAATTTCCCCCATAGACGTAATGTATTTGAATTTTCTAGGGTGTCCCTGTACACGAACCATTTGATTGATTACAGCGAAAAGTTTAGTGTAGCATCTCTATATCAAACACATTTAGAATACCAAGTTTGAACTTTCTGCTATAATTTGGTTTTGAGATATGCTGATAACAGACAGACGCACACACAGACCAACCGCTAAAAACATGATTTTTGGATCCAGGGGACCTCAAAATGTGTAAATATAACAAAAAGTCAATTTCGAAAATTTGACCCCAAAACAATACTTTCTCTATTTTATGGGTAAGAGAAAGTAAAAAAGTACATAATAATGTTTTGTTAAATAAATCCTTGTCGAATCATGTTCTTAGACTGATTAAGAAAATGACTCGACAAGGATTTATTTAACAAAATGCAGTATTAAGTGTACTTTTCTAAACAGGAGTTACTGCTAGCGCTCGAATAATTTTGCTTCCGACTGTAGTCTGTACATGAGTACTAAGAGAAGCTTCGGAATGAAATTCGCCAAATTATGCCAATTTACAGGCTGTCTGATGCCAGTGGTAGAAGCATAATATTTTTTATCTATCATAGCCGTAGTTTCAATATATATTCTGTCTACATTTTTGTTGCATTCAAATAATTGTCTACAGTTTTTTTTTTCTTTTTTGTGCAGAGACTCTGCTGAATCACTAACTTACTTCAAACAACAATGTTCTTTTGCAAATCCTTCTTTTTCGATAAACAGTTGTAAAGTATGATTGGCGTCGAGTTGGGAAAATAAAAATTGCCAGTTGTATTTAGTGTTGGAGGTGGTCGCAAGTGATGGTGTCGAATTAGAAATATTAGGTTGAGAAAGTAAAGGTCACCAGTTGAATTTAGTATTGGAGGTGGTCTTAAGTGATAACGTCGAGTTGAGTTAGAAATATTGGGTTGAGAAAGTGAAAGTAAGTAACTGGATACAGGATCTGGTGGAGATCTTTTGGGTAACATATCAGGTTGAATTTAGAAGTGTCGAGTAGAGGTACAATTAGATTGACGTAGAGTGTCTCTAGCTATTGGAGAATTAGTTTGTCAAATTGAGAACAGGATTTACAGAGATTTCGAAAGTAGAAGTAAAATTGAATATGAAATAAGCAGTATTTGGTTAAAATGAAGTAAATCGTTTAATGAAGTTGATTTTAAATTGACTTCCCAGCTAAGGAAGATGTGCTTTTTGGAGCGCTTATTGGAGTGAATATTGACCGACTTTATGATGAATCTCTATGATAATAATATTATAGTTTTAAAAAATTAAAGAACATGCTTTCATAGAAATGTGAACTAAAAAGCACAAAATATCTATCTTAGTATTAAAATGCAGAGTAAGAGAAAATCGTGTGAGTGACACACCATAATATTTACATACATTTAAATCTTTAATTAAAATAACTTAGAATTAAACAAAAACCATTTTTTAAAAATCTGCCCTGACTGGGATCGAACGCTGGACCTTTAGGTTCGTAGTGCGGAGCTGTACCTCAACGCCACATCGTTCACGTAGGGAAAGTATTTTTTTACAATATAAATTTTTGTTTGCTCCCAGAGCAGTTACAAACATACATTCATACAAACATTCACACAAACATACATAGAAACATACATACAGGTGAAGCTAATAAAAGCGTGTTAAAATAGCCTTTATGATGTTTTAACGTTTATTGCAGATATAGGCTTCCGACGACAATTGCTACAGCTTGATGACCTCGAAAGTTCACAAGTGGTGATAATCCTTCTGATAGAATAATTGAGTTATATTATTATTCCGAAGAGTACAGATGGCAGCAAAATTATTCGAGCGCTAGTAATAATTCCCATGTAAAAAAAGTACACTTAATACTACCTTTGTTAAATAAATCCTTGTCGAGTCATGTTATTAGTCAGTCTAAGAATATGATTCGACAAAGATTTATTTAAAAAAGCAGTATTAAGTGTACTTTTTTTACATAGGAATTATTGCTAGCGCTCGAATAATTTTGCTGCCGGCTGTATTTGTAGAGGCTCTTCCGCATCTTAATATCCCCTTTCCCTTTCAAGACAAAAATAAAAGATTGATGATTTAAAATTTGAGTTCTTAATTCAACTACCACACACTAAGCAATATTATTGGAGATAGTGTTATAGTTGAGGCTGCAACACAGCTATCACACAGTAACTTGTTAAGCTTTGCCGACTTCGTTGCTCTGATACACAAGTATGTTGAAATTTCCCTTCAAAACTTCCAAGGAATTTAAAACCTGCATAGATTTCTCTAACAAGGAACCGTTCTTAAGCTAAACTCATAGAATTCGATGAAATTGGTACAGGTGTTAAAAGAACTTATAAGAAATTCATACTTTAAAAATTAGCTGTTTAAGTTCATTAGGAAAGGTGTAGAATGATGTTGTAAATTAATTCGGGGTTACCAGAATCTTCCAGTTAGCATCAATTAGCAATGAAAAACACATGGGCAGTTCATTTAAGAACTTGACGCTTTTCTCTGCATCCTCGCCATGTAGGGTTGCATTTGACGTTAAAAAGGTTGACTTTTATTAATTTTTTTCCGCTTTTCGTATGCAATTAAGCAACAAATTTTTTCACCGTTGATATTTTGAGTCATATACTATACCTTGTAATTTTTTCGTTGAATTCTATGAGTTTAGCTTAAGAACGTTTCCTTGTAAGATAGTAAGATAGTGTATCATGTAAAAATGGATATCATTTGTTAAACAAATCAAATTGCAACTTACCTATTCATGTTAAAACACAAAGTTGCATGACTGAAAACCAAATTTAAACTTCGAGAGTTTAATTGTGTTAGATAACATAATTTTAATAGATCAGACATTAACATATTGAAATTAAGCATTAATCAAAAATAGAAGTTATTGAAGCAATCATCTTACGTATCGATTATAATACTTCATCATCATCTTGTAAATGCAGATCTGAAATTTCAATGCTATGAAACTGATATTGTTTTAAATTACATTGAATCAAATTTTGGTAATTTTGTAAAAGAAACTATAGAATGGTGAAATCTTTTTACCGTTATTAACCTATTCATCTGCACCATATTCTTCAAGAATTCAAATACTGAGCATATGATTAGTTTAACTTGGCCCAAAAACTTTCAAATTTGTAGAAGAGAAAACACAAGCAAAATTTGCATTTAATTTATATAAAAAAAGTTTATTTAAAACATAATTTTTTTTCTTAGTAGCATTAATACTGTTGATAGAGACAATATCATGTTTTGTATATAAAATGCATATTTCAAATTAATAACAATGTTTTTAAAATTAGAATTAAAAAAGCTTTTTAAATTTTAAATATAATTAAATAATACGTACCTGATAACCTTGAAAATAGTAATAATCTGCAGCATAATCGAAAAAGCAGGCCTCATATTTAAAATCATAGGCATTGGATACTGGGTAGATGAGACAGATCTGGCGAGTAAAAATAATAATAATTAAACATCAACTTAAAATTACTATTTAAAGAAAATTGTTTGATAATTTTCAATTAATATGTTAATAATTTCCGTTAGTAATTTTCGCCAAGACGATACCATTTATTATTTACTTAAATACACAATATACCATGAGTATAAACAATTTCAAAAAAATACAAAACAATACGTACTCTCAGCCAGAAGTAAGCGATAAATTTCAGATCATTATTTAAATGACGTATAACTGATGCAAGTATTTTTTTCCGATTAAAGGTGATTTAATTTTCAAAATTTATAAAAATTGTAAATGACATTGAAAACTACCTCATTCCTTTTAATAGGTGTAAGTAGGACAATAATCTGAATTTATGTAGTAATCTTTAATTACTTATTTATTCTTCCTTTTTCTTTTCTTTGTTTTGTCCCTTTCATTAAAATCTTTAGACTAATTATCTAATGCAATTTTCAGCGTAATATTAAGTATCTCTTTTTAGTTTTTATGAAATTTCTCCATCACGCCCCCTTGATTTTTAAAGCTTCTAACCAATCACTCTTCTCCTTTTTTAAGCAGTTAATTTGCTATAAAATATATAACTTTTTTGGAAACTTATTTGTCTTATTTTTCAAAACTTTTTGTAATTTTGGTTACTATTAAATAATTTGTTGAAATTTTGATAATAATTTAATGACAATTGAAGGAGTAAATACTAAAATGCTGGAAAGGAATTATGTAACAACATGATGTAAGAATAAAAACCGTATTATTATAATGTATTCTAAGCATTTATGAAGCAATATAGTTATATAGCATTTATACCATAGGTTCTCAATTTTTTTTTAACCACCTGTTCTTTTACTAGAAAAAAAATTTCCAGCGTCTCCTTCTCTACAAAAATTCATTATACCAAATATTTATCTGTTCAAAAAAATCTCCTTAACTGTATTAATTTATCGTCCTCATGGAAGACTAAAGTTTCCGCTGGGTAATGATAATGCCCCTGTTGAGAAACTATGATTTATATACTATTACTTTGTTCAAAAAGTTTATAATGTGCTGCACCAATGATATATTTTAGCATAACATGCATTATGCATACACATGTCTCAATTTACTCTTTCAATTTAGGAACTTGCAAAACTACTTCTACAGGATTGTTCAATTATTTTCCCACATTAAGAATAATGCATTTTATTTTTATGTAGAATTCTGATGACATGTCTCTGGACCATCTTTAAGGGTACGTCCCACACCGTTGCCACTTACCCAATTCACAATATTAGTGCGACGTCAAACCTAACCAACTAACAATCAATCGAAGCTACTTGTTTTAGTTAACTGAACAAAATTATTGTTAAAGAAGACCAAATGGACCACTACTGGACATTGTTCTGTATAGTATTCAAAGGGTTAAAGCTAATTGACATCTCTAGAATACAATGTCTGGGAGGAAAGCTTTCTGTGGGGATCTTTCTAAGTTGTTTTAGCATGTATGCACGCAATTTATGGGGGGGAAAAATCACGGAAAATTCCTAACAGCATGTGCATGAATTGTAATTGAACACGGAATCATTTTTCAGAGATAATCCTCTCGGTCACTGGTGGGGAGTGGTCTGTTCTATTAAGAAATTTATGAAATTGGAAGGTTATATGCTTCGACCAAAATTTTATATGAAAATAACTTTTCATAAGAATTAATTATATTTGTTAAAAGAAATATTTTTTTATTTCTATAAGAAACTATTTGAAAATTAAACTTTTACTTTACATGTACAATTCAGTTATACTTAATTATGCTTAAGCACAACATTTTTGCACTTAAATATTTTCGGATTAATGATTATAACTAAAACACGTATTTACCATAAAACTTATTTCAAACTGCATATAAAATATGATTCAAAATTCCATGTGATCTATATACGTAAGAATGAAATAGTCATTTCATAATATCATAAATTGAAATTACTCACTGAATTGAAAATTTTACCTCAAAGTGATTTAGAGCACGAAACTTTTCATCAATCATCGCAAAAATAATAGTTTTATGTCATAATGAATACATCAATGAAATTGATTATTTCATTTGTATTCAAGTATAGATAACATGAACGCATCAAGAACTATTTTGCAATTTCAAGAACAATTTATCTGATTAAATAGTGTAATCAATCATTTCCAATAATATGATGAAATATAAATGTCCCGTAGTTGTTTTAATACCTGAAATAATTATTGCAAGATTAAATTTTAAGTTTATATAGACTTGTTAAAATTTATTTACTTCAAGGATTATCCAGGGAATTTATTTTACTAAATCATCCATTCTATTTTAAAATAATATAGTATCTCCATCACATAATTAAATTAACATAATATTATACTTAAAAAAGTAATATGGTATTCATATTAAAACAATACAATAATTGAAATTTAGTTTTGGAATAATATCTATCTGTCTATATCTATATATATATTTTAAACAAAAAAGATATAATTTAAAAAGAAAAACCTAAAATCTATTTTCTTGCATAAAATCTTTCAAAATCGAAATTTTATTTATTCTTACATATTTATGGTAGAGAAAAGATTATTTTTCGATCGGATTTTTGAAATTATGATTTTGTTATAGTTATATGTTTTGGAATACCCCAAATTCGAAAATCAAATTTTTGCAGCTGATTTGTATGTGTGTGTCTATGTCTGAGTGTCTTTGCATCTGCCTGCATGTGCCTGTTTCACATAAATCAAAAACAAGCGCTAGCAAGAAATTCAAACTCAGTATTCTAAATCTGTATCATTGGCAACTTGATTTTTTTTTTTTTTTTTTTTTTTTTTAATCGTACAAATATTTTCTTGTAGAGAGGCCTCCAAAAGAATTCAAATATATTATGTCTATGGGTAAAATGATTCGGAGGTACAGTTTAACATCTTTTGACTGCACTAAAATAAATAAATAAATGAACACGTCTTTTACACATATAAAATCATGTTTTGTATACAATATGCTATGAAAATAATTTACCATTTATTTACAAAGCTACACAAAATTTACAAATGCATGTTGAAATGCATTTCTAATGATATTATAACCTTTATATAATTAACATAATTATATTTTTAATGACAAAATGATATAACCTCCGTTTTATTACATTAAAAAACCCTGCAGTGAAAACACCATTAAAATTCTCTTTTTTTCAAGAGCAATCACGTGGTTGGATCTATTAAAAAATTCTTGCAAATAAATTTCAAGATGTGTTATGTGTTTTTCATGCTGTGCCAAACTTAAATAAACAAGGTGGTGTGTATATAACGCATAGAGAATAAACAGGACTAAACAAAATTAGGCAAAAGCATTATTTTTCGTTAAATGAAATTGATCGAACTGCTTTACTAAATTTTATTAAGTTTGGAAAAAATTGCTTAGGAATAATGATTAATTCATTATACCCATACGGTAGACAAAGTGTTGTTTGAAGTCTAGTTTTCAATACTAATTTTTTGGTATAATTACAAATTTTGTGGTCCCCTGGATATGAAAATAAAGTTTTAACAGTTATTATGCATGCATGTATTTTATAAATATAACTTAAAAACAAATAATTGCAGGAAATCTAGTTTTTTTTTTCTTTTTAATTTAATGAGAGTGCTAAATTAAAAGTTTAACCACGATTGGTAAACTTTAAAGGATGGTGCATGCGAAAATTATTTTGAATAACTTGAAATAAACGTTTAGCTATAATAACAGTTTAAAATTTGTTATAAATATGATTACTGTATTCAAATAAAGGGTTTGAGGTGGACAGACCTCACCCACAAACATATGTGAAATGAAATTGTTTCTAAAACTATTTTAGTTTGTTTTTACAGTACACTGTTAAAAAAATGCCATTTTGCTGCCAAAAATTCTCCTTAATTACAGAAAAATACTTTTTGTCAACGTAATTTTTCCGTAATTTACGACTTTTTTCTCAAATTACAGAGAATTTCTGGCAGCAAAGTTGCATTTTTTTTTTTTTTTTTTTTTTTTTTTAACAGTGTATACTTATATATAGTACTTATTAAGTCACCCCTTAATCTGTAATCTGTCTTTATCGTATGCAAATGCCAGTCCGTATTATTTTGTGTGTAGTGGTATAGATGAAAATTTTGATCTAAAGGTAAGGGAACTGGCGAAATTTAGTTTTAAATAGCTCTAAGAAATATATCGTGTTCAGTCACAGATGAAATGAATAAAGCAAAATCAAGATCTGGAAGAACATGACTGGAATTAATTATCATTACTCAGCAAAGTTTTCCGAACTTGATAAAATTTAGTAAAGAACTTCGATCAATTTCATTCAACGAAAAACAATCTTTTACCTAATCTTGTGTACACCTGTATTTTCTCTAACAATAAAGCAAAATGAAGATCTGGAAGCACAAACAAATGCGACTTTAGAAGGGTACAGAAATTAGAAATTTCGTGCCTATATCTTATATATATTATATAATTCAAAGTACTGTCAGACTTAATGTATCAAAAGAAACTGTTCCCCGCTGTATTCGAGAAATGGTTTAAATATTTTTTATTAAATTGAAAGGAAACCTGGAAGTAAAACCACGATACGAATTCTAAATTATTAAAGGGTCTCGAAAGTATTTGTCGAGTGTAATAATATTGAGTGTAATGATATTGAGTGTAATGATATGAGTGTAATAATATTCAGTGATGGAAAAAAAAAGTAGAATGCGGAAGGGAAAATGGCTAGTCGTTTTGTTGATTCGACTTGCTTTGAGAAGAAATAAATTTTCTTAGTCGACATCAGAAGGAGTTTATTTGATAGTTCGGCTTTTTTTTTCTTACTACCTTCCTTTCCCCCAAATTCTTATGTACTTACTGTCATTTACTACGGTATGTTTGTGAATCTCAAGCTAATAAAAAATGCGCCTCCATTTTAAAGTAAATATAAGCTTTTTTATTTGTCTCTCCGTGGCTCAGGTGGTTAGAGCGCCATGTTAGAACGCGGTGGTCGAGCGTTCGATACCCCGAAGATACGGAGTGTTATTTTTTGCAGATAATTAGTAGAAAAGATGTCAATTGATAAAATAAAATTTTTTGTTGACTACACAGTATCCTAAGAATTTTTGAAGAAGCCTTTCTTTTATGTTCGAATGCTGAAATTTTTGAATTTTTGTAAAATATAAAAATATACCTCAAAATTCCAGCTTGATTAATAAATACAACACACAAAGCAATAAATATACACAAGTTATGATTTTTCAAAATTTCCCTTAAAAAAAGACAAAAACAACGTCTAAATATTTTTCTTTGAGTATCAAAATTATCAGATATATAAATAAATAAATAAATAAATAAACTGTGTAAATAAATATCATAAATTGCAAAAAACGTGCAATAATTTTCAAAAAACACAACATTTCTCACTTGATGAAGGGTCACTGATGTTTATTTCGAACCGAAACAATTGTTGTATATTTTTATAATTTACAAAGTTAGCTCATAGTTTGAGTAGTTTTCTTTGTTATTAACAGTAATCTAGATAGCTACATGAATTCATAAAATGTATAAAACCATTAGTATTTACATAATTCTATAAATATGATCTGTTAATGCTGATTAGTTTGGTTGTTGAAAAGCGTAGATTGAAGTAACCACTATCCGCTCTATGCTACATTTACGGATTTCAATAAATCAAGGAAAGTTTCAAGAAATGTATTACTCTGAACGGTAACTATAGAGAACTCGTAAAAATGACAAATAAAAATTTATTTCCTATCACAATTATTTTCATTAATAATCACAACTTTACGATGCCTTTTAATAACTGTGATTCAAAATGCAATTGAGTCAATGCAATTGAGTCAATGCAATTGAGTCAATGCAATAACGAATTATGTATAAATATTACAACAATATAAAATGAAGTTATCGAGTGAATGTGCATTATTCCTGTATGAGTGATTTGAAATGTGAAATTTTCAATAATTTATTTCGAAATTGTAGTTCGGGTAATCTAAAATTTATCAATGAAACTGATTACATCAGACCATTTGCAGAATTGATAGCAATGTATTTATCAAAGAAGGCTTCTCCATTTCAAGTATAGTTCAGTTACTCATAAGAGCATATTAATTCATTTTTCAACATAGTATACATTCTAAGTATTCTAAAAAGGATCAAATTCTAGATGCTATTTCATAAAAATAATTCAAATAATCTGGCGTATCACTCACACGACTTTCTCTTAGTCTGTATTTCAATACTATAAAGATATTAAAAAAAAAAAAAAAAAAAAAAACTATTTTATTTACGAGACAAATTGACATTTAAAAACAAAATATACATTTAAAAACATTTAAAATTTAGACGTTTCGAAACCCGTCCAGGTTTTCTCATCAGTATCACGACAACATAATTTGCAAGCATTACATGAATACACAAGGAATTTATAGAAATACAGAATACTGAAGAGCCAGTGCGCATGTTTCATTGAAAGTGTAGAGATGGCTGGCAGTGTGCCAACTCTCAAGGAAAATACGTGATTTATAATTATCATAGCCAGTATTTAGAACTTTTATCCTATCGAAGTCAGGAATATGATCGGTTTCTATTCAATGGATTACAATTTTAGAATTTTGGTTGCAATTTTTATATGACCGTCTGTGCTCCTGTAGTCTAATTCTTGCCGTACGGCCAGTTTCACCTATATAAACATATTTACAATTCTTACAAGGAATTAAATCTATTACGCCAGTTAGATCCAAAGAAGGGGTTACAGGTTTAAAGTTAAAAAGAAAATTTTTTAATTGTTTAATCGGCCGATTAATATGCTTATATAAGTAAAACTGGCCGTACGGCAAGAATCTGACGGTCATATAAAAATTGCAACCAAAATTCTAAAATTGTAATCCATTCAATAGAAACCGATCATATGCCTGACTTCGATAGGATAAAAGTTCTAAATTCTGGCTATGATAACTATAAATCACGTATTTTCCTTGAGAGTTGGCACACTGCAAGCCATCTCTACACTATCAATGAAGCATGCGCACTGGCTCTTCAGTATTCTGTACTTCTATAAATTCCTTGTGTATTCATGTAATGCTTGCCAATTATGTTGTCGTGATACTGATGAGGAAACCTGGACGGGTTTCGGAACGTCTAAATTTTAAATGTTTTTAAATGTATATATATTTTTTAAATGTATTGTCTCGTAAATAAAATAGTTTTTGTTTTTAATATATATATAATTGAGACGGTTTGATGTTTGTGTACGTTAAACTATAAAGATAGATTACAAAATAAGCCGTAAGATCAATAAGGGGAAACAATGATATTCAATCTACTAAAAAATAATCTGAAATAGGTTTAGGAGCAGTTTTATTTGACGTAGAGTTCTAAAATAAAATCAAGGCTGTTATTAATTTTTATTCAGACTTACCAATCTTGATTAAAGTTTTCAAGTGGCAACTTAATACGAACTTCAAAATAAAAGATTTAGATTTCCGGCAATTGTTTGTTTTTAAATTATGCTAGTAACAGATATATATACACATCAATCCCTATAAATTGGACTTTCGTATTCAGGGCACGTCAAAACATGATATTATACAAAAAAAAAAAAGAAAAAAAAAAGACTAAAAATAGAAAATCAAAAAATACTTTGTTTATAGTATAGGTATGAAAACTATTTTCTAGTTTGATCAATGTTCGTCGAGATAGCAAAATGTGGCAAAGCACTTTCATCAAATACATTTAATAGAATAAGAACGTTTAGCTTAATTTTGGTTAGTCGTGTATATTATCTGTAAACTATATGCACGTCATAATGTGTACTTAAATTTATCTTATATGAAAAAATCCTAACACAAAATGAAATAGCAGTAATTTCCAAGTATAGCCCCAATATATCCAAATATTTTGTGTAGCAGTGTAAACGAATGAAGAATGATTTCCATACCACAATCTGCACAAAACATGCATTTATGCATATAAAAAATATGCTCATTCCATTTTGTTTAAGACAGTCTACAGATGCTTACACTGTACTTATTAGACATTTCTGTTATGTATTTGATTTCTCTTGGATGTCTCTGTAGACGTACCATTAGCCTGATCTCAACGAAAAGTTTAGTGTAGCATCCCTATATGATACAGATTTAGAATACTGAGTTTGGGCATACTGCTGCTATTTGTTCTTGAGATATACTAATAACAGACACATACACGCACAGAGACAGACACAAAGAGAAGCCAATTGCTAAAAACATGTTTTTTCGGATTCAGAGACCTCAAAGCGTGTAAATGAAACAAAAACTTAATTTCGAAAATTTGACTCAAAAACAATACTTTCTCTAGCATATATATGGGTAAGGAAAGTAAAAGTGTAGCTTTGCAATCGTAATTGTTTTTTTTTTCTATGATTAAAAAAAAAAAAAAAATGTTTATATCTATGTAGTAGAATGGTATTTTTTAATGAAATTTAAAGTATTATTCATTAACGTTTTATTAATTTCATACATATGAGTAGTGGTCGCCTAGACCTGATACATTATCACTTAATACATGGTAAAATTTATCTTTTACTTAAAAAAAAGAAGTTTTATACTTTCATCAAAGTCTGTTTTTTCATATTCTTATTATAAATAAAGATAAAAGTTCCAAGTTATTTTTATAACATGCTTTTTGCTGCAGAAGAAATAAAACACATAAAAAAAAAAACCTATATTACACACACACGCACACACACACACACACACACACACACACATATATATATATATATATATATATATATATAGTCTTTCAATAAAACCTCTCCTAAAACTATTTCGTAAAATTCTTCTTCTTCTTCTTTTTTTGTTTTTTTTAAATCTCTTTTAACAGTAAATAGCATCCCTCTCTTTGCTATATTGATTCTGTCGAATAGTTGATATTACTGAAATCAGGTCAGTGATCTTCACTGGACATTTCATATCAAGTCTAATTTTTTCTAGACATCTTCTCTTGTAAATCAGAGTGAAATATAAAACTCTTCAATTTTCTGAAACATTTTTATATCTAAGCTTTGTTTAGCTGAAATATTTTTTTTAATGATTCTTTTTACAAAAAGGCTAAAATTTCATGTAAAAAAATGAAGAGAAAAGCTATCATTATTTTCAGCGTATAGGGTTTAATAAAGTAAATTCAACAAAAAAGCTTCCGATAGTTCTTTTTTAAAAGGCTACAAGTGAACAACCGTGTATCATTATAGAAAGGTATTGTTATATATATATAAGTACTTGGAATCTTAAAAAAAAAATTTTTGTTGTATTATTTTTTATTTTATTGTAAGTTTGTTCCCTAATGTTCATGATACTAATTTCAGTATTTATATAAATCTTATTTGTGTATTTAACTTGTGTCTATCATACAATTATAAATAATGGATTTTAGTGAAAAGTTCAAAGGAATTACTAATTCATTTAAATTCATGGGCCTTAAAAAAAAAAAAAAAATCTTAAAGCCAAATTTTTGTCATGATTACAATATTTTCTTTACATGCGTATGTTTGGAAAGTGAAAGGGGGTTCACTTTTATCGCTTTTCAGACACAACCAATTCTGACCCACTCTAGTCGCATTATTGAAAACTAAAATTTATAATAAAATGCTTTTATTTTCTAAAAGTTTCTTTTATTTTCTTTTATTATTTTTTTGGAATAACAATATCTTTATATAAAAAAAGCCATTTTTATGAGAAAACTATTTTTTATTGTGAATATTTAAATAAAGTATCATAAATTATTTTCTAGCAAGTCACTAGGTTCAGTCCTAATTAATAAATTTTAAGCGTTTAACCTCAACAATAAAAATTTTAGAGTATTTTTACCTATTTAATTCTTTTAAATTTCTATTAAAAAAGTATATAGATCGTAAACATTATTTATACTCTAAAGAAAATCCTGAAATTTCTTCTAAAAATGTAAGCTGTAGTTGTTTCTCAGAAAATGAAAATCCTAAAATAATTTTTCCTTATGCTCATATATCACATTTAAGTTTTAATGAGAAGCATGTTTATATTTTTAAATAATTTGTATGCTACATTTTCTACTCGTTGAGCGTGCAGTTATAAAAAGTGCAAGAAGGATATGACTTAAAAGCTTTTCTCTATTTTTAAATCTTTTGCAGCAGAAAAAAGATTAAAAATTATATTAATTTCATATAATAATTTTAAAATTTCTAGGTCAAAAACAAGGTTATATGGCAGATGCGTACATGACATTTGCGTACAAGCTGAAATTAGTGACACTTGCGTACAAGTCCAGGTGTTCCAAATGTAACAGATCTGTTTTCGAAAAATCAAGTGGCATTTCCGTACAAAATTTGTTTCGTTGTATTTTTCGTTTGTAACACAAAGGGGTTGTATCCATATGTTAAACTTGAAGATAAATACTCTTATATAAATACGTGAATTTTCTCTTATGCATGCAGTCTTACGACTGACAAAGTTATGAGCTTAAGGCATATAAAAGTTGCAAGCTATAATAGCCGTAGTTATTTTCTCAAATGACATTCAATTATTTATTCACTGAGTCAAGATCAATAAAGGTCCTTATAAATGCTATTAAGGTCTTTAAAAATATTTTTATTTCTTAAATACTTTTTTTACTTTTTAACAAATATAAATTTTTTTGTCTCCAATAAAGAAAATAATCTGGTGTGCCACTCACAAGACTTTCTCTTACGTTGAAATTTAATATTGTAGGTTGGAGAATAACAGGTTGCAGAATAAGAAGTAAGATAACGAGTACTGTTTTGTAAACCCATATTAAACAATTCAAATTAGGCTTCTGAAGAGTTTTATTTGATAATTAGTTCAGTGTGAGGGGGGGCTACCGCCCCCCTCAAACCCCCGTTTCATTAATGCACCTACATTTATATAGAATTTAATTCGGTTATTAAAAAATAATTCTGTTTTTTTAAAATAATTTATTAAAATTATTATTTAAAAGAATTATCTTTTATGGTAATGCAGACGATTTCCATATTAGGGAAGTAGTATAACACCAAATATCCGAAAAAAAGTCCATTTTATTCTCAATATTAAAAAAAAAAAAAAAAATGAAAATTTTCTAAGTTTTTTTTCGTTAAAAGTAAAAAAAAAAAAAATCGATAACTTTGTTTTAAATTATCGCAGATCGATGGTTCAACCATTCGTTTTAAAGGTATTGGCGAGTTCTTTTGAAAGATACCCATCATGAAAATTTACTCCCCTCGAGGGGGGACTTCCCCCCCCCCAGGGGGGGAGGAAAGGATCCTACATACACAATTTTTTTTTTCCTGTTGACTATCTCTTTTACAAAAAATATATATTTGGTTTTGTTCAGTCATTTGGTTTAGTGCAGTCTATAGACGTTAAACTCTACTTACCTGCAATTTCCCCCATAGACGTAATGTATTAGAATTATCTTGATTGTCCCTGTACACGAACCATTTGCTTGGTCTTAACGAAAATCTTACTGTAGCTTCCTTATATTATACACATTTAGAATACCAAGTTTGAACTTTCTGCCATAATTTGTTTTTCAGATATGCTGATAACAGACATACACACAGAACATTTGCTAAAAACATGATTTTCGTATTCAGGGGACCTCAGAACATGTAGATATAACAAAAACGCACGTTCGAAAATTTGACCCTAAAACAATTCTTTCTCGACCCTATGGGTAAGAGAAAGTAAAAAAAAAAAAAAAAAAAGAAGAAGGAAAGAAATAGAAAGAAAGAAAAAGGTTTTAATGTTTGCATCATATGGATACAACCCCTTCATGCAATGATCCTCAAATAAAGCGAAAGAAATGTTGCACGCAAGTGCCACTAGATTTTTTGAAAACACACCTGTAATGTTTAAACCACCTGGACATGTACGCAAATGCCACTGTTTTCAGCTTGTACGCAAATGTCATGTACGCATCTGTCACAACACCAAAAACAAAACAAACAAGAAATAAAGTCATTACAAGCTTTTATTTCATATCATACTACAAACTCTAATTTAGCGGATGTGGATAATATATACATGTATGCAAAACTTCAACTCAATCGGATCATCCGTCCTAAATCATCCGTCCTTCATTATTTTGTTCATTCTTCCAAACCAAACAAAAAAATTATTTATTTATTTATTTATTTTTATTTCAACATACTTTTCTAACTATGATATTAGTTTTAGCGTTATCCACGTGAAACTTGGGCTTTTATAATTAAAAAGGTATTATGTTTAGATGGAAATTCAGTTAATTAAAGAATTCGATGTAATACTTTTATATGCAATAGTAATCAGTACTGAAATAAAGTGACAAAAGCTATTTAGCGTGTGCCACAAAACACAAAGTATAGAGCCGCATTACATAAAAAGTAAGTAAGTTACCATAGGTTTGTGAATTTATCTTGTTTCTACTTTACATAAGGCTTCTTTTTCCACTAATTTCTTACCTGTTTACTTCTGGCACAAGCAGTAAATGACATTCAAAGTCATGCAATTTTCGGTTTTTCGCAATTTCAAAGTCAAATATTTTTTTACGCCAGAAGTCAACCACACAAATTTTGAAGCATTGTTTTAATAAAATTTTTTTGTGTAGCTAAACACTTACACAGAATAAAGAAAGAAAGAAAAGTGATCAATTTTTAAATTAATTCTATAATTCATAATTATTGTCAGTCATGCATACAGTTAATAAAATACAAATACCATTCAACTGATTAATTTGTGACATAAGATGTAATTAGAATTCCTAAGTTATTTCATCTTTTAATTAAAAATGTTGCTTTTAATTAGTGACAGATATTTCAACCAAAATAAAATGTTAAAAACAAACAAACAATGATGAAAATCCATCTTTTAAAAATTGTTTTCTCATTTTATTTTAAAGTATGACTTATTAAAATTCTGACCATAAAATTATATAGAGAAGTGGAACAAAGCATGTAATTTTTTATTCAAACACCAGTAATTAAAAAAATGTATATATTTTAGTGAAGGAAATTAGAAACTTTAATTAATATGCAATTTTAGAAGATACACTAACAAGATTTTATATTTGAAGCCATATTCTTTAATACGATTATTTTATTTTTAAACTTTCTGTCAAACTGAACTGTGATTTAATAAAAAATTTAGTAACACGTATTCTTAATATTTGAAAGGGAGATTTGAAATGCATTCCCAAAACAAATTAAAAAATAGTTTCAGCCTGACTGAGAATTTGAGCTTTAATTAATATGTAATTATTGAAGGCATAAAAGCTGTAGCTTCACTACGAATTTTACAGATTGTTTCATTCGAATATTCATTTTCTCCCTCTCCCTCCCCAATTTCAAAACTATTTTTTATGATTTATAGCAGAAGATACATTTATTAAAAAGAAAAAAAAATTAACACCCACGCAGAAATGTAGAAGAGCAATAAAGAGGTATGAGGCATATTTATTTAATTAATGAATTGAATGGTTCATTGAGCTTTAGCAAATGCATTTGGATTTAGGAGTTTCATTAAATATTTGTCGTATTTTTCACATGTTTACTAAAACGTTTTTGTTGCTAACTGCTCTGACAAGTTAAATTAATTGAAAATAAATTGTTATAGCAAAAATAGAATGAAAATATACACAGATGTGCGTGAAAGTATAACAAGTATTAAAAAAAAAAAAAAAAAAAAAAAAAAAATGGAAGTATCTGAAAAGTTATTTATGTTTTATGACACTTGAATATCCATTTGGCATCAACATTTTGTTGTAATAAGTATGGTTGGTTGGGTTTTACTTCGCACTAGTGCTGCGCAATGGGCAATTGGCGACGGTCTGGGACTCACCACTAGAGGTTGTAATAGGTAAGTAAAATTTATTTGACAATTAAATATCTTTTAAAAAGTACATTTTTTTTAAACATTTTCCATGTTCTGATTTTCAGCATTTTTCCACTGTAACGTCTGAATATAACTTTAGAATTTCTTTACACTAATATATGTTATATTCAAATTCATTATGGTATGATTTGTATTGAAAATTTCATAAATAGCACGAATGGTTTATGTAAGGGGCATCCAAAAGAATGCAATTCGTTCTATGAGAGACATATTTATAAATCGTATTATTGGATGTCCCTGTACGTAAACCGTACGAGCTATTTATGAAAGTTTCAATACAAATCATACCATAATGAATTTGAATATAACATATATTAGTGTAAAGAAATTCTACACTGTAAATACAAGTGTCTGAAATTCAGACAAAATTGTGTCTGAAACGGGTGTTTAATTTTAAGATGCTAAAATGTGTCTTAAAAGGCACATCGTTTCACACTCGAAACGTCTGAAATTCCACCATCTTTGATCCTGTCTGAAGTGAATATTTTTAATAAATAAATAAATAAAAAGATGCGTTTTATACTGTTTACCTGTGAGAAATAGACTTTAGAATCTCCTAGAGCATAGAATATATATTAATAATTTTTACAATAATAATAGTCCCCATTGCCCCCGAGAGGAATCGAACTGATAACCTATGGATTCAAAGTCGAGTGTCTTCCCAATCAAGCCACCGGTGCTCACACTGTACTCTGCTTGTATAACGAAATATATTCTAGTATCCGTAAAACAAATTGAAGTTTTATGTCTTTGCAATAAAACTGTTCATAAGAAGTAAAGCTTAATACATATTATCTTAAATTTCATGTGTAGAGGTTTAGAGTTTTTTTTTTTTTTTTTTTTTTTTTTTGTAAAATGCGTAATAAATATGAAAAAATAGTAGCCTATGGATTTTAAACGATTTTTTTTTAAAGCAAGAAAACAAACTATATACATGAAACTAAAAAAAAAAAAAAAAATGCTCTTTTACATTTTGAAGTGTAGGGAAACATAAAATAATTTTTAAAACGCGAAAATAAAATCAATTATGCACAAATTGTTTAAGATTGTTTAGCTACGAATTCGCTTTCTTAGCTACAAGTTACATGCTTCGTTTATCTTAATATTTTTTTGATTTATTACATGTGAGAATTTTAAATAAAAATTAAGTTTGTTTTTTAATTTTTAACAGAATAAGATCCGTGTCTAAGTATTTTAAATAAGTTAACTACTTATATTACATAAAATAATGTCAAATTTATTTGTTTAAAAAAATGTTAAAACAGGATATGTATGCTGCTTAAAGTAGATTCCATATGCAAAATTTGTTAAGTAATACAAATGTCTGAATTTCTGTGTGTCTGAAATTTGTAATGTCTGAATTTTTAAGTGCATAAATTGTAAAATGTCTGAACTTTTATGTGTCTGAAAATGTTATATGTCTTAATTTCACACATATCGACCTTTTTTAGACACTTATCTGAGCTCATTTATAAAAAAGACACTTACGTGTCTTAATTTAAGACAGCACATGCGTCTGAAATTTTCCATGCGTAAGTGTTTCAGACATTTATGTGTCTGAATTGACATTTCAGACACATTTCTGTCTGAATTTAAGACGCTTCTATTTACAGTGTAAAATTATATTCAAACGTTAGAGTAAAACTTCTGAACTGCACAAATCAAAACGAAATTGGCATAGATTATTCACATGCACAAAGTTTTTTTTTTTTTTTTTTTTTTTTTTTTTTAATATTGCATTTTTTTTAATATGCATAATTTACAGAGACCCAACACAGTGTTAAGTTAATTTGGGGCCAAAATCAGAAATTGCTGCAATTACATTATCGTGACTGGCCGTGATCTTACGACAGTAAACCTTTTAAGAATTTTTTAAAACTGATAAATTTTATTCAAATTTACTACGACATGTTTCCCTTTTGAATATAGTACAAATATTACGATTGTTTTACATATACAGGCACCAAAAAGAATGCATATGCATTGTGTTTTACGAGATTAATTTCTATAAATCATTTAAATACCTTTAATCACATTTAAATTTAATAACGTATTAGCTTTTATAACATTTAAATATTTTTAATGCACAAATCATAGCGACATTTATTTTATTGTTCATATCTACAGAAAGAGTTTTCAATAGAAAATGGTATGATTAGCACTGTGGTTTACTGGGCCATAAAAAAAATATTTTGAATGACTATATTTAAAAACTGCTGCATTTTCATTGGTTCTGCATTTTTACCACTTATCAACATCGTATAGGAGTGATTATGATTCCAATTAGTCTGTGTGTCTCCCGTACAATCCAGTCGTCTGCCCATGCTCTAAAATCCCTTAATATTTACATATAATGCCTTTTAGCTTATTTACATTACGGATATTAAAATACTCTACATCTGACGGGATTTCGCTAAACTTTTCATAGGTGGTAAGCATAAGGGAAAAATAATTCTATTAATAAACATCTTATTTCTATAAAATTACTAAATATATATATATATATATATATATGTGTGTGTGTGTGTGTGTGTGTGTGTGTGTGTGTGTGTGTGTATATAAATATCCCATTGAAAAGCAAAACCAACCCCAAACTCATATTTAAACTATATATATATGTATGTATGTATGTATGTATGTATGTTTGTATATATATATATATATATATATATATATATATGTAAACATAAATAATAGTTTAAAATAAAACATCGAAACTTCTTAACAACATTAAAATAAAATGACTAAAAAGGTCTACCCAAAGTTTCCCGTGAGATCTTTCGTTGCGACGCTGCAACATTTTCGAACGTCCTCACATCGTGCTGTACGAAAATGAAACTGGTGTTTCCTCCACACTTTGATATTGAAATCTCAACAGGGGGTGCCATTTCTGGTCTAAGCTTATTATAGGGTCATTTTTTGTTGCAACTGCAATTCTTGTGAAAATTTCGATTATTTCTGGATTCATATGATTTTCGTAATTTGCTAGTTTTTTAGTGTTCTCAAAATCAATTTTTACTTTATTGTCTTTATGGATCTTAGTTAGTTAAGGCAGTGAAGCCTACAAATTCAATATTAATGTCCTCGTAAAACCAAATCCAAACATTTTTCAGAGAATCCGAAGTGATAAAAACGAAGTAAAAACGTTGGAAACTGGAAAAATATATGAAATTAAATACACAACAAAGGACAATAGAGAAGATAGGAATGACTAAGAAGAAAATAAAAAATAGAATAAAGAAACACCAGGTTGACATAAAATTTAATAAAACCACCATTGCCTACATAAGATCCATAAAAACAATGAAATAAAAATAGATTTTGAGAACACTAAAAACTAACAAATAACGAAAATCATATTTACGCTCTGAATCGGGAAACAATCGAAATATTTAGGAGTAATTCATTGCAGTTGTAACAAAAGTGACCCTGTAAGCTTAGACTTGAAATGGTGCCTCCTGTTGAGACCTCAAGATCAAGGTGCGGAGGAAACATCAGTTTCATCGCCGAACAGCACGATGTGAGGACGTTCGAAAATGTCGCGTCGTCGCAACGAAAGATCTTACGTGAAACTTCGGGTAGGCCTTTTTAGTCCTTTTATTTTAATAAATAATAGTAATAGCAAACCAGGAAACTTTTTTTGTGTCAACAGAAGCATTGCTTCTCTCACTGGAGGCATAAAATTTCAATATCAGCTTTTTGCAAAAGAACATGTTAATACATTTAAAAAGAGAAGTTGTATCATATATATATGATGATTTTTAAATAACGATATCAATATTTTTCATTAACAAGAAAAAACAAACAAAGGAACGAAATACCCTGGGAGAAACTGCATTTTTTCAGATGCCATGTAAAAGATACAAAATTAACTTTTTTCGATATTTAGTGTTATACTTCTCTGAAATGAAAATTGTCTGAATTCCTCATGGGAAATAATTTTAATGAATACTTTGCACTGTGTTATTTGTATAAGAAATAATCTGGTGTGTCACTCACACGACTTTCTCTTACCCTGAAATTTAATACAATAAATACAGGTTGCAGATTAATAGGTAAGATAACGAGTACTGTTATGTAAACCTATGTTAAACAATTCATATTAGGCTTCTGAAGAGTTTTATATGATAATTAGTTCTGTGTGAGGGGGGCTACCGCCCCCTTCAACCCCCCGTTTCATTAATGCACCTACATTTATATAGAATTTAATTCGGTTATTAAAAAATAAGTCTGTTTTTAAAAAATAATTTATTAAAATTATTATTTAAAAAAATTATCTTTCATGATAATGCAGACGATTTCCATATTAGAGAAGTAGTATAACACCAAATAACCAAAAAAAGTCCATTTTATTCTCAAAATTAAAAAAAAAAAAAAAAAAAAAAAAAAAAAAAGTACGATTTTTTTTTAAGTTTTTTTTTTTTCGGTAAAAGTAAAAAAAAAAATCGATAACTTTGTTTTAAATTATCGCAGATCGATGGTTCAACCATTCATTTTAAAGGTATTGGCGAGCTCTTTTGAAATATACCCATCATGAAAATTTACTCCCCGCGAGGGGGGACTTCCCCAACCCCCAGGGGGGAGGCGAGGCTCCTACATACACAAAAAAAATTTTCCCAGTTAACTATCTCTATTACAATATATATATATTCGTTTCATTTGGTTTAGTGCAGTCTATAGACGTTAAACTCTATTTACCTGCAATTTCCCCCATAGACGTAATGTATTAGAATTCTCTTGATTGTCCCTGTACACAAACCATTAGCTTGATCTTAACGAAAAGCTTACTGTAGCATCCCTATATGATACACATTTAGAATACCAAGTTTGAACTTTCTGCCATAATTTGTTTTTGAGATATGCTGATAACAGACAGACACACAGACATACAGACACACAGACATACACACATACCATTTGCTAAAAACATGATTTTCTTATTCAGGGGACCTCAAAACGTGTAAATATAACAAAATCTCGCGTTCGAAAATTTGACCCAAAAACAATACTTTCTCTACCTTATGGGTAAGATAAAGTAAAAATAGAATAAAGTTTTATCTTGGCCAAAGCCTACTAAATTTAAATATGAAGTTCTTGGAGGCTATCTTATGATGCAATTTATTGCATCATTATTTGGCTTTAAAACTAAAAAGATATGTTTAGCAGTTGAAGAAATATGAATACAAATCGAATTCATAAAAAGTGTTTTCCGTAAGGGTCCATTAGTTTGAATACACGCATATATAGTACCTATAGTGCCTTTTTTAGTACCTACAAAAACTATTTTTACAAACCATTTTGAAATTGTTAAACTATGGGGTACTTTTAATAAAAAAGCACCACAAAACTGGCGTTGTAAAAAATATTACTTACAAACTTTGAATAAACACCATAAAATGCAATAAACTCGCAACAATTGTTTCGGGACGAAAAAACACACGACCCTTCATCAGGCGAATAAAGTAAGCACGAGTGCTGCAGTCAAAGCGGCAACGCACAAAATCGTTTAAAGTGAAAAGAAAAACTTTATAAAGTGGAAAGTAAACATGACAACTGGTCATGTTTACTTGTTGTCATGTTTACTTTCCACTTTATAAAGTTTTTCTTTTCACTTTAAACGATTTTGTGCGTTGCCGCTTTGACTGCAGCACTCGTGCTTACTTTATTCGCCTGATGAAGGGTCGTGTGTTTTTCGACCCGAAACAATTGTTGCGAGTTTATTGCATTTTATGGTGTTTATTCAAAGTTTGTAAGTAATATGGGGTACTGTCAAACCCTTTGCGGACAAGCGTCTGAAAATAGAAGATAAAAGAAAAAAAGATTAATTCCTCTAGATTACTCTAAGACAATACATGAAAAAAGAAAAAATTGCAAATTTTTGTTTAACCCGCTAAGTGCCTTAAATAGTTTAATACGATAATGGTATTTACAGCATCGATTATTACATATATAAAATATAAATGATTTTAGCACGAAAACCTAATCATCTTTCGTTAAATCCAGTAACGATTTGGAGGAATGCCAAAATGCGGGATTTCCCATTTTAAATAGAAAAAACCTGTCGCTTACAAGTAATTATTACATCAATATCATTAAATGTTAAATATTAAATAAAAACATTTCATCCATACGATGCCTTTGGGGAAAAAAAAAAAAAAAAAAAAAAAAAAAAAAAACAAGAATAATTTTTTAACACTTTTCAACAAGATTGAAAAGTATTAATGACTTCGATTTGTCTGTCTGTCTCTAACTCTCGCAAATATTAATGGAATTTGTAGAAAAAGATATATGTTATTCAAGTTCAATATAGAATGTTTCCTATTGAGAATGGAGTGAATACCTTTACTAATTTGTGTACAGGGACACCTGAAAGTATTCCAAAGCACTGTGTTCTATGACAGGTATTTCTATAAACCATATTTTAATACCGTTACTTTACACAAATCTGAATACAATTAAAATATATTATTCATATGCATGAAAGAATGCTTTCCATAGAATACCGTATGATTAGCATTAGATTTACAAGGCCACACAAAAATATTCAGTTACATTAATGAATATTACTGGAAATTTGTTAATTCTTTCACTTTAGAAATAAAGCTATATATATATATATATAGGCTTTTTATTGCATAGCTGAAACAATGTATTTACTTTTGTAGTCTTGTCACTTTTCAAAAATACACTAAGAAAAACACTAAATACTGGCTACATCTATTATACTTTTTTTTTTTTTTTTTTTTTTTTTTTTTTAAGTATGAAGATATGACAATACGTGAGTTTTCTTAAATATTTCTTGAATTGGGATACAGGGTTACAGCAGCCCTCCTTCATACAGAAATATGTATATCTAGATAAATTGCTTAGTAATGGGAAATACAATTGATATATGTTGAGGCTCATGATTTGTAAAATGCATTATACTTAAATACTAAAAATAAATTAATTAATTGCAGCTTTAAATCTCGTTGTTTTTAAAAGTTACTTACAGTTTATAGGAACAGAATATCGCCATCTAGAAAAATGCTTCAGGAACATAAGTTGAATGGACGTTGAAATTCCATCTGAAATGAAATTTTAAATCTAGTTAAACATCTAATATCTTTATATGCATATATATATGTTTATTTAGATACATATATACAAATAAATAGTTCAAAGACGACTATTTATAATTTGATTTACGAAGACACATCACAAATTCTAGAACTTCCAAAACGGTTTTTTAATCCTTTATGATCCGGCGCAGCTTTAAAGACCCATTAGATTACAAATTGTTTCAATTTATAAAATGGATGTCAAAGATAAAAACAAAAATATTTATAAAGAACAAACTTTGTTAATTTACTTTAATCCCACTTTATGGTAGTAAACTTTATATGAAGATTTTTTTTTTTTTTTTTTTTTTTAAGATTTATAACGTGAATTCGTTGTCTTTTTAACACGCTTTTATTAGCTTCACCTGTATGTATGTTTTTATGTATAATGTATGTTTGTAACCGTTCTGGGAGCAAACAAAAAATCTATAGTGTAAAAAAAGACTTTCCCTACGTGAACGCTGTGGCTGTGAGGTAAAGCGCCGAGCTACGAACCTAAAGGTCTAGCGTTCGAGCCCAATCAGGGGAGATTTTTTTAAAAATGGTTTATGTTTAATTCTAAATTATTTTAATTAAAGATTTAAATGTAAGTATGTAAATATTATGATGTGTCACTCACACGATTTTCTCTTACCCTGCATTTTAATACTAAGATAGATATTTTGTGCTTTTTAGTTCACATTTCTATAAAAGCGTGTTCTTTAATTTTTTAAAACTATAATATTATTTACTTTCACTTTCTCTCTCTTCACACTCGTGTTATAACTGAATAATATATTATCATAAGAATCCATCACCAGTCTTCAAAACAATATATAAAGATGATAAAAATTAAATACTTTTTATCATTTATTTTCAAGGTCTTTTTTATCTTTGTACCAAGGTAGATTAAGGTACCATCCTTTTAAATTGTCATTTATAAATAGCATGACGTGATTTCATATTTTCTACTGCTTATATCTTTAAAAATGGATCTTAACTAACCCAAAAATATGTTTGAAGTACATTTTTTGCTTTATTTCATAATTTGGGATATAAAGGGTTAAGTAAAAGAACTATGTCAAAGATATTTAAATTGGATCTTTATTTTAATATAAATAATGAGTAGGTATGTTTTTACATTCCCTCAAAAGCCGCTCTAAATCAAGTTCAACCAAACCTGACACATTTACTGATTATAACCAGGGTTGAAGTGCTGAGGGACTTCACATTTTTAGCGCATGCGCAATGGGAGGAGGTGAGGAAAAACCCTCTCGATAATCATATTTTTGTATGATTTCTATAGTAGTAAGGCTGCTAGAAATTTCAAATTTGAAATGTAGACTACTTGTAGTGTACATTCTCTACCTAAGTAAAGGTTTTTAAGAATTCGAAATTAAATAAGGTAAATCGATTGAAAAAAAAAAAAAAAATCTAAAATTACCGTATTATAAGATTTTTTTGTTTGCTAAACATTTTACTGTCAAAATGACATAGTGTCTGAATATAATTAAAGTCAAAATAATTTTTATAATATGTTAGAATGACGTCACTTTCAGGAAATCTCCTAAATGAAGTACTATCATTTTTTGAAATGACGTCATTTTGTAGAAGTCATTGGATGAGAAAGTATACAGATAGAGAAAATTGCTACACTTTACTATGATTGTTTGGGGGATTTCTTTACTAGCGATAGAATAAGTAAAAGAAATAGTAATTGTAACTTCAAATTATAATATAATATCAGAAGGCTTTTGTATGATACAAGTAAATATTGTATTCGTCCGCATAACAAAAATAAGCTCTTTTCTTGGAAGAAGAAATTTTAATTTTTAAGAGTATTGTTATTACAGGGTCTTACAAATTCATTATTTCGAAAAAAGGCTTATTAATAAATATAGAAAAAAAATTATTATAAAAAGTATTCATTTAGATACACTGTTAAAAAAAATGCAATTTTGCTGCCAGAAATTCTCTGTAATTACCGAAAAATACGTTGTCAATGCAATTTTTTCGTAATATACGACATTTTTCTCAAGTTACAGAGAATTTCTGGCAGCAAAGTTGAATTTTTTTTTTTTTAAACAGTGTATAGTGACCAGCAAAGCGGGCATATCCAGCTGGAATTTAATGAAGAATGATTTTGTGATTAATACAGCTAGAAGGGCCTGGTGAATTTCCACCAAATTTCGTATGCGAACGATTAATAAGATTCGCTCAAAGATTTTTTTTTTTTTTTTTTTTAATGATGCGATAAAAAATGAAGTATTCTACGTGGAATGAAAAAAAAAATAATAATAAATGCTAAAAATGTTTTTTGCTTTTGCATGTCTTATTTCTTGTATTTTCCGTTTTTCTATGCAAAATGTCCCATATTTGGCATTATAAGCATCTCGTCCAGAATTAAATTTTCTTTAGGACAAAATTTTAGATTAAAAGCATTATTAAAAGCATTTTTATTAAAAGCATTATTATTTTCTTAAAAGCGTTAAAAATAGCTAACAAAAAACTGCTATTTAGAAAGGCATAAAAGTCTAAGGCATTCATTCAATGGTAGCATTTAATATTCATTTATAAAATTGGAATTAAAAGTAATTCTACTCGTTGAATGTAAATCACATTTTTTAAACGATATATATATATATTTTTTTTTTTACTTTCCTCTTTACGCCTTATATCGAATAAATAAATAATAACTTATTTTATAATTAAAGATTTTTATTCCCACCACGTAGAAAAATTTAAAGTTTTGTTTATGAAGTAAAATAAAACGTTATTTAACTATTATAACAGACACAACTAACTCAAATAATGCAATTTTAACTATTATGGAAATCCACTGATTAGGTAGAAAGTATTTTTTGGAAGAACTCTGATGAAAGCATGTAGTTTAATTCCATTTCAAAACAAATAAAACTACAGTTGTATATAAAATTATAGAGCTTTAATGTAAAAAAATAATAATAATGATGAGTTTCTTAAGTCATTGTACAAACGTAATTTTATTTTAATTCTTTTTCTCGAGAGATATACAAACAATTTAAATTTCATGATTTGCAATTGTAATTTATTTTTAAATCATATTCTAAGCAATTTCTTTGTAAGATAAAAATAACAATATGAAATTAGGACAATAAAAAATAAAAGAGAATTGTTTTCTTTTCTTTATTTGAAATGACTTGAAATAGAAAAATCATTTAAATTTGAAATATGGTATATTTTAAATAGTAATAATAATAATAACAATAATAAATTGTAAAATATTTTCAAAAACTCGGTTATATTTTTTGGAATTAATCTTACAAACTTAAAAATGGTTAAAAAATATATGATATTTATAGTTAGCTCATTCAATCATACTTCATCCATGGGTATTATTCTTTAACCACATTTTCTTGTAACCATGAAGCCTCTGCGCAAATGCAAACTTAACGAGTCTAGTGTTAAAATACGGATAATAACTCTTGTCGTTGAAATAAAAAAAGCGATAAGAGAACATGGAATGACTGACTGTTTACCAAATTCCAACCTGTCGGTCAATTTGGTACCCCTCCAAGACTTTGCAATTGCCTTCACTTCTAGGCATAGGAAACGTGGTTTCACTAAACATTTCTTTTTCTTTTTATTTCTCTCTCTCTCTTTTTTAAAATAAAATTTTCTATAAAACATATTGACAGTATTCAGGTTTAATGCATTACTGACTTTAATTATATAATAATAATAATAGTAATAAAACTAGGGTAAGTGCACCAGTGATTGACACTTTTAGAGCAATCTCTGATGTTTTTAATGTTCTAGTCATCAGAAAATATTTTTAGAAATCTTAAGTTAGTACATATGGCATGAAAGACATTCAGAACCACATAATGTTAAAATATATACATTTGATAATAATAATTTTTTTTATGAAATTTTATTTGACACCCATTCAATGTTCCAGTAATTGACACTGCCAGTTTTTCCTTTTATTAGTAATTGGCACCTTATGCTCCAGTGTTTGACATAAAATGTTAAAATTCTTATATGTAAAATATATAATTTTATTATTTTTCTTATTTATTAATTATTTCGGGATAGATGTCAATTACTCTAATAAACACTGGATTTTATAAAATAAAGTACATATATATATATATATATATATATATATATATATATGATTTATTGGTTATTTTATGATGAAATCCCTTAAAGTTCTATCCAATTCAAATTCATTCATTCTATTCCAATGCAAGTAATTTATTCTCTTCCAATTCAAATTAATTTATTATGCTCCACTTCTTTTTTAAACTTGTTGGGTTCTTCTTAAAAATTGTTAGTTTCTGAAAGATAATTATTTTTTATTATTATTTCACTGTAAAAATTTATTCTATTTTGGCATGCGTGAGTGGATTTAATAAGTAATAATAGCACGAGTATTTTATTGAAATGTAATCACCAATAAAAGGTTTATTTATTTAATTTTTAGATTGTTATTGCCCTTAATAATGCATCTCCTGTATGCTACAGTTTACCCTTATTTACAATTCATAATTATTTTTTGAATGAAATTGGCATTAATGTTGCATCTGTTCTATGCTAAATTTTAAAATGATTTACAATTCTCAACGTTATGCACATATACATACATATATACATACATATACAGTCTTGCAATGTGCATGACTAAATAAACATTTAATAAACATTAAATAAACATTTAAAGAATTTAAATGTATTTTTTAAATACGACAATAATTAAAAAATACAGTATTTAATCTAATAATTAATGAAAATATCACATTTTTTTTTAAAATTTCAATGGCTTTTTGATAAGCTATAAATTAAAAATTAAAAGTACTCAAATATTATATTATACACATAGGCACATGTATGGTTGGTCGGGTGGGTCGTAGGTAATATTATATATATATATAAATGTCGTTATATTACTCATATATATTACTAATTTTTTAATTAGTTTCATTTTTCCATATCGTTTCTTATTGAAATATTAATTTTAATAATCTATTCATTATTTTACCTTACTTTAAATCCTTACTATATCCGAGTCCATTATATATTTCGGAGACCAGTCGGTGCCATCATCAGAAGTACTCGGCAAAATGATTCGCAGGTGTGGTTTTTAGGCGGTCAACACCTGCGAATCATTCTGCCGAGTACTTCTGATGATGGCACCGACTGGTCGCCGAAATATATAATGGACTCGGATATAGTAAGGATTTAAAGTAAGGTAAAATAATGAATTTATATGATAAAAATCCTTCCTTCAAAATTTTTTAAATGTATTTAATAATCTATTTTCATCACAAATATTACTGCACCTCACATTCATGTATATTTATGTCATAAAATCAACAAATTATTTAGGTAAAACATAATTATGAATATATTATGAATTATTTCTTAATAAAATTAATTGAAACTAACGAAATTTAAAAAATAACTTTGATTAGTTTTATTTTAGAATACGTTTCATTTCTTTTTTTTTCATCTAGATATGTTTAGCCTAACAGAAGCCGACATTACTCAATTTTTCATCTCATTTTACAAATTATACTCCTTATTGTGGGCAATTTCATTGGATTTTTTTTTTTTTTTTTTTTTTTTAATGGAAACTGTTAAAATTTATTTATTTAATAACAATTGGTTTTTCATATTCATTAAAATTAAGTATTATTTAGAAGCTTAATTATTAAAGTAATAATTATTCTGAAAAAAAAAATCAGGTATAGTTTTTATTTTGTTACTATAGTTAACTGTAAACTTAACTGTTTCCACTTCATGTTTTTCATTTTTCTTTTACTATTTCGCTGGATATTTTTAAGAGCTGTAGCTGTTTCAATTAATAATATTTCTGTTTCCGCTTATCATTTTTATTTCCATTACCCGACTACCGTAGGTAATGGAAGTATTGTATTCGGTCCAAAAATTCTATATCGAGTTTTCGCCTGATTTACACGTTTTAAGATCATCTGAGACCAAAAAGTTAGTTTGGGGCAATTGGTCAGTGTGTGTGTGTGTGCATGTATATGTACGTGTGGAATCTTCTAGCTATTATATCTCCGAAACTAATAAAGACAGTACTACAAAACTTCATAATTGAGATAGGACTGGTAAACAGATGATGTTTTCAAATTTTGGTGAAAATTTGAAAATCGGAAGTGGGTCCGTATCTCAAAAAGACTCTAACGATTTTCTTCAAATTTGCTATATAAACACTCTATTAGATGTCCTTTCGAATGATATAGTTGATTAGTTCAAGAAAATTGATATAGGAGCCCTGTATAAATAGCTCAATTTCAGGTCTCGAAAGTGCGATTCTTTAAAAACGGCTGTACGGATTTTTTTTTTCAAACTCGCCATATTAACTCCCTTTTAAATATCCTTTTGTATGTAGTTATTGTTTTCCATTCAATAACTCAGTATGCCAAGTTTTGGTGAAAGTTGGTATCTCAAAAACGGCTCTATCGATTTTCTTGAAAAATGTTACTTATATCCTATTAGATATCCTTTCTCATGTATTACGTGCAAAAAGCACTATTCTAGTAATTGCCCCCATAAAGCTAAAAGTTTAAAATGCTTTAATTGCAAACTTTTTGGGTACAACAGTTAGGAATGCACGGGTTCGAAACCCGAGGTCGAATCGCTATGCATTACTGTAAATCAAAACCTGAATAAAACTATACAAATAAATAACATGTATTTCACTGGTATTGTTCATACGGGCAGTGAGGCAACACTGCTGCGTGAGAGTGTTTTCGAAAGACTAGATGTTAATAGATTGAATCCTATGAGTCCCACTCTGAAGGGGATCGGGAAAAGTTTCGTAAAGCCGTCAGGCTCGTTTGACGCAAATCTGAAAATTGATAGTTTTACACATGACGTTACTTTTTATGTCGTAAATGATGATTTTATACCCCATGACGTAATCATTGGAATGAATGTGCTGATGCTAGGCGAGACGACAATAAATGAAAATGGTATTTTTGTAAAAAACAAATTCAGTCCCATCGAGGTAAATTTAGTAACAGTACTTCCAATAAATGCATATCAAAATGAAGTTGACACAGATATTGCTATTGACGCCCCTATTAACTTTAAAAATAAAATTTCTGAAAAGTCCCCAGAAATAAATAAAACATTAAATAGTGTTGAAAAGTGTCAAAATAAAACCTCTTAAACTGCTAATTTGTCGAAAAAATCATTAGAATCTTCCAAAAAATCTGCAAGTGAAGATGATGACGACAAAGACGATGATGATAATGACAAAGATGATAAGAAAATGCTTTAGGGGAGGATGACAGTGAGGAAGAGGAGGAGCCTCAGCGAAAGATCAAATTCAGATGAACATTTCCCAAATGAAATCGCAAAATCAAGAAAAAACTCCTTCAAAGAAAGACGAAAAACAAATTATACATGAAGAGGTTTTGCAGTTAACAAAAGAGCGTAAAAGAGAAAGGGAATTAAGAACTTTATTCTTCGGAAACTTGCCTAAAGATATAAACCAATCGAAATTAAAAGCATTATCAAGTGATATCATACATGTCGATATTCCTCCTCCTATCAAGAAAAAGAATGTATTTGCTTTTTTAGAATTTGCCAATGAAGCAAAAGTTGAAGAAAATTTCAAACTTCTTAAAAGAAAGAAATTGAGAGGACAACTTTTCACGATAGATTTCATTGATTGTAAAAAACAGAATGTCCCAAAGGAGGAGACTGCCAGTATAAATTTGAAAAAAATGTTTGTTTCATCACTTCCAATGGAGACTACAATTGATAAAATAGCTGTATTATTTCCCAAAGCTGTGCAAGTACAATTAGAAGTTTCCCCTACACATAAGAGTGCTACTGTAAATTTTATGACTGAAGAAGATGTTGCAGAGGCTTTAGAAAAAACTAGAAATGATAAAATAGAGGTGCTCGAGTTCGAATTCCAAGCTGACTTTGAGGCAAAGAGAAAAGATTTGCGTAAACATGCAAAAGGACAAATTTTTAAAGTTCAGGAAGAAAATAGAAAAAATTATAACTTACGAAGAAAACAACCCAAAATTTACGAAGTAGGCGACCTATTTGCCATCCAACGAACACAATTCGGTCCTAACCTGAAATTGAAATCGAAATAATTTGGCCCCTATAAAATTGTAAAAATGAAAACACATATGATGTAGTTAAGGAGGGATGCCATGAAGGTCCCCTTTGCACATCCATCCATGCCGAATTTCTTAAAGAGTGGATAATTTAAAAAAAAAAGACAAGAAAAATTTGTATATATTGTAAATACGCTTGTTATTATTTCGTGTTGCTTTTGTGTTTGTTTTTTCTTTTTGTACTTTTCAGTATAGTCGCCTGAAGGACCAGTCGTGGAAGGATGGCAGAGTCTGTAGTGAAAATGCCATCCTTGCCCAGTCATTTAATTCCAAAACCTACTCTACCTGAAATCCAGTTTCCGCAGCGAAGAAGCTAGCGAACGGCTTTGACGATTGATGATGTAGACGTGATGTCAGAAGTTCTCACCTCTTACGCACTAAGACTCCTATATGATAAGAGCTGGCGCAGTATCCGCCATTTTCTAGCCCGTCTGGGAAAATGTTGATAGTTCTTTTACAGGGAAATATACAGGAAATCGAATTCGTTATAGAAATATATGAACTTGGAGAGTAACATACAACATACTGTTACACTTTTCTCTTTTGTTTCTTTAATTATTTAGTCGAAGATGAAAATTTTTAAAATTTCTAGTAACTGTCAAACGTTTGAAAATCCGAGTAGAATCCCTCCAAATGTTTTAAACATGTTACATATTTTTTTTGTAAATTTTTAAATAAATGCATTTTAGAAATTTTAATTTTTGCATTTTTTCAAATAATTCTGTGAAGTAATAATTCTCATCAGATAAAAAGCTTTGGAGCATTTATGAGTCCAAACTTTTAATATGTCATATTTGTGCAATATACTTATGAAATTTGTTTTCCGTTCACGTCGATATAAGTTTTAAAGTGATTTTTATTAATGGCTACCAAAAGAATATTTCTATAATCCTTCATACAAAGTTTTTCCTGTTTCTGATTTAATTTTTGTTTTGAACTGAAAATGCTCTTAGAATCGCTGAAGCATATACGACAGAAAATTATTTAAAGTAATATAGTTAAAACAAAATACATATTCAAATTCAATAAGATTTTAGCAATGCTTTTTTATGGGCTAAATTTTATTCTTTAATGGAGTCTATCATAAAAACTCTTGCTAGGAAAGGTATATTAAGAGAAAAGGGTTTTTATTTTATCGATTTCTGCTTGGAAAATGGATTAAGGACTTTTCTTACACGAGATTGTATTTTTTTTTGTTTTTTTTTCGTTTAAACATGTTCTCTATATTTAAATATATTATTACTGATTACAAAAGCAATTTCTTCAAATAATAAATTTTCCGGAATAGTTCTTTCAAAATGTAAAATAAAACTATTGATAGGGAGTAATTTTGTAATAATTATATTACGGATTGAATCAATTTGTAATACACATTGAAAAATTACTCTTTTTTTAAAAATTGTCTATAAAGTTGTAATTAGACAATGTCATAAATGTAAAAATAATGGAATTAATTTCAGAAATTTTTAAAGATTCTTTCATTAATATTTCTTTTCTTTTCTTTTTCTTTCTTTCTTTTTTTTCGGATAGATAAAACATTTTATTGGATTGCTTAATATACACACACACAGATTCATATATATATATATATATATATATATATATATATATATGTATGTATATATATATAATATAAGCAACAGAGCTGCACTGCAAATAAATTCTGTTAAAAATCCGAATAAATTCTATAACTTTCCCACATAAAATTTCTGTTTTTTTAAAACTACAGACATTTACTTTAAAATTACAACTCAATTCGTAAGCAGATAAAATCTTTAACCATTAGTAGGAATTTTATTAGGTGGGTACATAGTCTTTCTGTTTTGCACACGGAGAACTAGGTATCAAAGCAGACTTGGGAAGAGCTAAGTAGCAGCTTAAACGGTAGTTCCATCGATGAGAGGTAGCATCGTCGCCTACTACTATGCGATGGACTCTAGTTTGGCTGCTTCCGGTCGAACTGTCAAATTTTATTTAATTCTTTAATGTTCACTACGTGATTTATTTAAAAAATTAGTAAACTAATTTCAAGAATGGCTTTTAGACACATAGAGGATCATAAATATTTAAAAAATAAAAAATTAACATTGCCCCTTTTCGAGAAATTTTTGGTTTGAAGCATCTATAAGTTAACCTTATTAAATTCAAATAGTATTTAATTTAATAAATAAAAAACTTTGTAAGTAAACATAATTGACTGAAAAAACACGTAAAAGTTGTTTCAGGTGAAAATAATAGTCCAGCTCTTCATTAAATGAAAAAAAACTAGACGTGTGCAACATCTATATGTGTGCTAGATGCGTGCATCATCAAACCAACAATTTGCACTCGCGCTCACTACGAAACTTAAAGTGACCTATGCATTTAGGTTCTTTTAAAACATTATTTGTTAAATTTTGGAATAGTGCTGCTATGTACTGAACAGAAAAGGAACAAAAGTTTAAAAACTGATTAAAAAAAGTGGGACATGTTAAAAAACTGCTACATAAAAAATTGTTAAATGATGTTAAATGTTTGGTTTCGCTGCGAAACCAATGAACGTAAAAGGGTTAATGTGAAGTTTTTTTATTTACTTATTTATTTATATATTTTTTTACAGTATGCCCTAGTGGAATTTATATATATATATATCTGTCGTCTACGAATATTTTCTGCATTTTATTGTTACGGAAATTCTCTGTCAAGTCTATTTTTCCATAGTATACGAGTATTTTACAGCAAATTTGCTGCCAGAAAGTTTATGTAATGTAAGAGTATTTTTTTCCGTACAGAATGTGAGAGTTAAAAATTTATAAAAAAAACAATCCATCCAAATCACGAAATACTAATTATTACCAGAGGCATGAAAATTTGAGAAGATGTTTATAGTACTAAAATAAAAAACTAGTGTACAATCAATAATTAAACTTGAAAATTTTTTCACGCATCATAAAATTAAAGTAAGCGCAGTACTACTCGTTTCTAAAAGGCGTAGCCATCTTCTTCAGATATAAAATTCGTGTTTTTTTACGGAAACAAAAGCATGCCTTGCTTTTTCCTTTAAGCCAGTAGCACGTATTTTGCACATGAAGAAGAAAAGTCACGTCTTTTCGAAACCGGTAGTGCTGTGTTTAGATTAAATTTTATGGTGTGTAAAAAAGTTTTCAAGTTTAATTATAGATGTTTATAGTGCTTATATAACTAATGAATATATATATATATATAATAAAATAAAAATAAAAGTAATATTCTACCAGCAATTTTATTGACTATCTATACATATTTAATGAAATTTTATTTTTCCGACTGAGTGAAAATAATGCCTGGACCGGGAGTAGAACCCCAGATCTTTGACTTACAAGCTGGATAGCTCAATTGGTAGAGCCTTTGACCTTGTAAGTCAAAGATCTGGGGTTCGACTCCCAATCCAGACATTATTTTCACTCAGTCGGAAAAATAAAATTTCATTAAATATGATTTTCTTCCAATCAGTTGATTGTGATTTTATTAAAAATTGTATATCTATAAATAGATCTCATGGCGTTATTGGGTTAACTTTTAACAATTATTTGAAATACAATGTAATCCATAATTATATAAACTTTTAGTTCTCAATGTTAAATTGTGAGTGATACGAGTATTATTCTTTGTGAAATTTAAATTACATTAAAATTAACGCATCAAAGATATTATATGAAGATAATAATTCGTTTAGTGAGCCACAACAAATCCATGATCAAACAGGTTTGCGCGCAAATTTTCTGCTTACGTCATAAATTAGCATACGTGCAACGCGATTTTAGTTACAAAAAATGGTTTGTCAACAGAAATTAATTTAGTCTTTTTATGGATTCCCATACGGTATTAGCTATTAAGTATTATCTATTTTGCTTTACATGAATGTATTATTTCTGTATAAATAAATGTAATTTTAATGTATAATAGTATTAACCTTATTCATTCAAAATTTGAAGCAATATTTATTGAAAAAGAAAAACATTTTATATATAAAATGAAGGAATCGAATTTCAGGAAATAAATTCGGTTTTCATTTTTGATATAGGACTATTGTCGTAATCTGTAACTCAAAATAAATGTTCTTCTTAGTAAACTGTGATGTATAACTTTTTTTTTTTTTTTTTTTTTTTTTTTTTTTTTTAAGCACATATATAAGTTAAGATTACGTAGAGCTTTACCGTTGCAAATTCAGAATAAAGAGGAGAAAGGATAGATTAAACAAATTTTAACTATAATTATGCGAATTTAAACTGTTCTCTTCTATAGGTTAGCTGCTATTTGTAGCTATATTTATGACTAGCATCTTCATAAAAACGTGTTTCCGACATTTTGTAGTGTATTTTTTTTAAGTGTGTGTGGTTTTACCAGTAAAGATTATTTTCAATAATTTTAAAGTTCTGTATCCTCTTAACTCAATGGTTTTATACACTATGCACCATAAGTTTAAAATTAAGATTTCCTACATTCAAATTAAAAGTTTCCCCACCCCCTCTAATGTATTCTCCAATACAATATTCAAAAAATTAAAAATAATCTAATCTCTTTAGAATTTTTAATACAAGACTTTAAAACTACGTTACATCATTAATAGTATTACAACTTATTTAAATATTTAAGAAAATTTAAAGTAATTTTTTTCGTATATGATTTTATTAGTTTTTGTATTTTAAAAATTCATTTATTTTCTTACATACAGTCGGCAGCAAAATTATTAAAGCACTAGCAATAATTCCTACTTAAAAGATGTGCACCTAATACTGTTTTGTTAAGTAAATATATGTCGAATCATGATCTTAGTTTTATACTGTTTATAAAAAAGTAGTAAGTTGATGATAAAAAATTAGCGATCAAACTAAAGATATGAAAGGTGTGGATATACCCTTCAATAATTTTGCTGCCGACTGTACTTATAATTTGTTTCTAAAATTATGAAAATATGTCTTTATTTATTCATTTTATGTCTACTTTAAAAAAAAATTATTGCAAAATAATTGTTATTACTTTGAGGTATAGTTTATTAAAGTGATGATCCTTTATATTGATAGCGGATATTTAATTAAAAATGCAAAGAAATAATTACAAAATATTGCTAATTTTATTTTCTTTATACTAATTTTTATACACTTTATATAAATACACATATAATTTATTTTAATTTTTAGAATAATTAACCTTTAAAAGTACTTTCTATTTATAGTAATTAACATTTAAAAACTAATTTTGACTTAGCTAATATTATGCTTAAACATTTCTTAGATTACATACAAATATTTAAGCACAATTATTGTTTAAATCAAATATACTAATTATAAAAAAAAAAAAAAAAAAAAAGCAGAAACTATATGAGGAAATAACTAGTTCTTTTATATTTAAGAAATAATAGCTTGGAATTCTTATTTAAAAACTTATTCTCGAAGGAAGAACGACTGTTATTTTTTTCCTAATAATTTTTCTTCTAATTGGAAATACAATTTCAATTTTTCGAAAAGAATCTAGCAATGATTAATTAAAATTAGCAGAGTAACAAAAAAAAAAAAAAAAAAAAAAATTAAAACTGAACAGCATTTCGTTATGTTATCAGTTCTTTATTCGTAAAAGGTGAATTGTATTATTTATACACTATTTTTCAAACTCATCAAAGAAAAGAAAATTGAAACTTTTATTTTCTTTTACGAGCGTTCATAAAATTTAATTTTCTGTTCAAATGTTTGCTGTTTTATGCAAATATCTAATTTTATCTAGTTAAATAATTTTTAAGATAGCATTTACTTTAAGCAAATATCCAGTTTTATCTAATTAAACATGTTTTAGAATTGTATATGCAATTGCTAAAGGACGTATTGTAAATACTCATTTAAGACCGGGTATTGATGATCAGTGATTTCGAAATGCAATTATCAACGCGTGGATTTTTTTTTTTTTCTTTACACGCAAATATATGCATAACTAATTATTTGAAACGGATTTTAGAGTTATTTAAATTAAAATTATATGTTTTTTTCTTTTCACTTACATTATTTTCTCTTACACTACATTACTACTGACGCATTATTAGAGTATAATGTTGAAGATATATGATAAATAGATATATCTATATGAATATTTCAAGCGTAAATTAAAAACAGGTTTTTTTTTTTAATATAAATATTTTCGTGTGTTACAAGATGTCACATTTCCCCTCAATCCTACACATTAATACTGTACTTATATTCAATATAATTTACGTTATATGCACTTATATTCAATATGTACTTATATTCAATTTAAAACTGCTGTTAAATGTAGAGAAAAAATAATATTACAAACAAATCCTAGACTTTTCACCCAAACTTATCTTTTAAACTCATTCTTCTAATTTTGAATATCTCTCGAAGTTGCCTATAAATTATTTAAAAAATTATACACTATTACATATTACATATTACATAAATTATATTATTATATTATATATATATATATTACATATTATTATATAGACACTATAGTATTATATACATTATGATATATTTGACAAAAATATTTGTCAAATAGAGTCGTTTTTAAACCTATTTTGAACTATTGTAGAGTGCACTCGAAATGTTCAAATACAATATCTCATATATTTTCCACATTAAATTATAGTAATATATCTGTAGTAATGTGGGATAAGAGAAATTAGTGTACTTCGGATTCGACTCGGTGACGCTAGCCTGAGGTTTCGACGCCCATTAAGACGCTTGCCGCTGACACCTCACCTAGGTAATGTCGTCTAGAATGGTGTCGCTTTCAGAGAGGCTAGTCAGTATCCTATTGGAGAAATGTCAACTTTAGTGATGAAACGCGCTTTTTTCTCAGTGCTAATGATCGCCGCATACGTGTGTGAACAGAGAGGGCGGAGCGGAGTTTCAATTCAGCATTGGTTACCAAGCGGCACATAGCCGTAACGCCTGGTGTGACAGTCTGAAGGGCGAGTAGTCGGGAAATCCGTTCACTTTTAGTCGTGTTTCGAGGTAATTTCACCGCTCGTAGGTAAGTTGACAACATTTTGCAGCCTGTGGTACTTCCAATGCTATCACGTCGTCCAGGCCAGGTGCTATATTACAAGCAAGACAACGTCCTGTCACATATTGCACGACTGTCACAAGTATGTCTCCAAGGTGTAAATGGCTTTAAATGGCCTGCCAGGTCTCCAGACTTATCGATAATTGAACATGTTTGAGACATGTTCGGCAGACAACTCCAGCCGTCTCAGAATACATCTAGACTGGCTGAGCAGTTGCAACATTTATGGCGAAAGATATCGCAGAAGGACATCGGCCACTTAATTGACTTTATGCCGCACCGAGTATCGGCTTGTATAGCTGCCAGGTGGTGGCTTTACCATCTACTGATTTTCACATTTCTTTGTAGATGTTCCATGGTAAATTTACAGTTATATGCTCTAATTTATTTCATCTGAAAATGCAACTTAATCATTGAAATAAATATCTCTTCAATTAAGTTTAAAAAAGAAAAAAAAAAAGAAAATCTATTTAAAATTAATTTTCAAGATCTTCTTTTAAGGAATGAAAGCAGCTATTAAAATTCATTAAAGCAAATAAGGACACTATTAAGTCTTGAGCAAGAACAAAAGCAAATAAGAATTCCTTGAAATATCTGTTATATTTTGGGGTTTGTTCTAAACTCATATCCTTTCATCTAGTGAACTTCCTTTTTAGAATTCATAAACTTGAAAATATAACTTGAATTCATAAACAAAATTAATAAATGAATAAATAAATAAATAAATACCAGAATAATTCTAATTTAGAGATTAGTAAATATAAAATAAGAAAGGAACGTATGGAAATATATTTTGTGTTTGTGAATTTGATATTTTTCTTCGTTTTAGTAAGTTTAAATATATAATTTTAAGCAAATTTTTCTGGAGTGTAATTCAAAAATTTTATTAAAGTTTGAAAAATGAAAATAACTATTCCAAAAGATTTTAGTAATTTATATATATATATACATTATCCGCTAATAATCAATCCCAATTTAAAATTGATTTATAATTAGCACGAAACTTATTGTTATCAGTTTTCTTAAGAGAATAAGCTAATACACCCTACCCCTCTTTAAACAATATAAATAAATAAAAGAAAATTTTATTGAAAATTTTAATTTAGTGCCAAGAGCACTTCATTAAATTTTCTAAAAACTTTTCGAAAATATTTTTTAAGCACCAAGTAAAAAGTCAAAAGACATAGTTAAATATGTTCCACACAGTTTGCAAAATTTTTGATCGTGTAAAATTTCAGAGAATACGTTTTCGGAACCAAAAGTAACCATTTCAAATCAAAATTGGTAAGTTGTCACTGGAAAATTATTATAAGTCCAATTTTTTAATTATTAACAACGTATTAATCCTAATATAATTTACAGATAATTATAACATTCATAACAGAAATATGAACAAAAAATTATTAAGACATTCTCTTTAAAAATTACACTACGCTTAGATAGGTAATTTATAAAAATATATGATAAACTGAAGTAATAAAATGAAGTAATGCACATCGTAAGAGTGCATCATATGCATCTAGAAATAAAGTGTACAGTGTAGTATATCAGTAATAGGCGTGAAATTGCTAAAACTGGTATATATGAACATGCATATGTTCTTTTAAAATAAAGTAAAACTTAACAATAATTCATTCAAATTATTTGCGCGAATGCAGTAATTTGAATTCAAATGTAAATATATAATGTTACAAGACTGTAGAATGCAAGAGAAACATGGTAGCTACTGTAAAAGTTATTTTTAAGAGCCAAATAAATATAACCAGGAATAATATATGTATGGAATCATCCGCAATACTAATGAACCAGCAATAGGGTGGGCCGGAAAATGGATATTTTAGATATGCAATTTCTAATAGGGGGAAAAAAGTTTTATTTTGACATTCTCAATTTGGGAAGAATTCCTGTTATTTTTTTCCCAATAATTCTTCTTCTAGTTGGAAATATAATTTCAATTTCTCGAAAAGAATATAGCAGTGATTAGCTAAAAATGCCGAGTAAAAAGAAAAAATAATTTAAAATTGAACAACATTTCGTTATGTTACCAGTTCTTTATTCTTAAAAGGTGAATTGTATTTTTTTAAAACACTATTTTTGAAACTCATCAAAGAAAAGAAAATGAAAACATTTATTTTCTTTCACGAGCGTTCATAAAATTTAATTTTATGTTCATGTGTTTGCTGTTTTATGCAAATATCTAATTTTATCCAGTTAAATAATTTTTAAGAGAGCATTTACTTTAGGCAAATATCCTGTTTTATCTAGTTAAATAAGTTTTAGAATTGCATATACAATTGCTAAAGGACGTATTGTAAATGCTCATTTAAGACCGTGTATGGATGATAAGTGATTTCAAAATGCAATTATCAACGCGTGGAATTTTTTTTTCTTTACACGCAAATATATGCATAACTAATTATTTGAAACGGATTTTAGAGTTATTTAAATTTTAGTTGTATATTTTTTCTATTACATTACTTTCTCTCACACTACGTTACTACTGACGCATTATTAGAGTACAATGTTGAAAATATATCTGTACTGATAAGTATAAAGGATTTAAGTCCAAAAATGTCGATTTTGAGTTTAGTACATAGTCAGAGTCAGAAAAAAAAATTTTCTATCGATTGATATAAAGGATTTAAATCCATGTCATTTAGTCTTTGAGAAAATCCATTGGTAAAAAAAAGATTCAAATCAGAAATTTAGCATTAATCTTTGGTATAAATATTTAATTCAATTTTTTTTCCGTTTAGTAAATGAAGATTGACAATTACTGAATGGTATAAAGCATATAAACCAATATAATCCCTTTTTCCTAATCGATTCTGCTGATTAGTTTTTAGTTAGTTTAACTTTATTTTTCGTCTCCTGAAAAATCAAGAATATGGACTTAAATCTTTTATACTTATCAGTACAGATATAATATATAGTACTGTATATGAATATTTCGAGTGTACATTAAAAAGAGTTTTTTTTTTTTTTTTTTTTTTTTTTTTTTCTTTACAAATATTTTCGTGTGTGACGGGATATCGTGTTCCCCCTCAACCCTACGCATTAATCCTAATATAATTTACAGATAATTATAACATTCATAATAGAAATATGAATAAAAAATTATTTTAAAGACATTCTCTCTAACGATTACACTACGCTTTAATTTATAAAAATACATAACAAACTGAAGTAATAAAATGAAGTAATGTACATTGTAAGAGTGCATAATACGCATCTAAAAACAAAGTGTACAGGATAGTATATAAGTAATAGGCTTGAAATTGGTAAAACTGGGTTATATGAATAATTAAAATTTAACAATAATTTATTCAAATTATTTGCGCGAATGCAGTAGTTTAAATTCAAATGTAAATATATAATTTTACAAGATTGTAGAATGCAAGAGAAACATGATATCTACTGTGAAAGGTATTTTCAAGAGTCAAATAAATATAACCAGGAATATCTAAAAGAAAAATATGAAATCATCCACAATAGTCATGTCCTAATGAACCAGCACTAGCAGTACTCATATTAAATGAACATTGTTTTGACTGGCTATTACTGGTAAATTATTATATGTTCAATTTTAAATATTTACTGCGTTTTGATATTATAATAATTCATACATAATTATAACATTCGTTAGAGTGAGAATGATAAAAAATGGCATTAAATACAATTACTTCATATATGTAAAAGAATTTAATAGAAATATTATATAATAGAATGAAGTAATATCATTGTAATAGCACATATGCAGCTGGAAAACAAAGGATATAGGATATAAAAATAAGTAATTCAGTTTAATGATTCTGTCTATGCAAAATAATGTTTTAAATATTTGCTTGCAAAATTTTTAAGAGTGTCGCATATATATTTCTATTTTAGGGGGAGTTAATTAGGGGAAATATATTTTAGGGGGAAAAACAGTAATTAATCATTTATCTTTAAGGGGACTTGGCACCTTTGGCGACACCACTGAAGTAGATTTCATATAAAATCTTATATTTCTATTTAATATTTAGAAATTGAATGTTTGATAAGAAATATATTCAGGCAACAATTCTTACGGTTTTTGATGTAGATTTTTATAGATTTGCAATATTTAAATTGCATTTTCTCAGTTTGCATTTTTTTACGAATTGACGTTCTTCGAAATGCTAAAACTTTTGCAGTTATTTAAGAAAAGATTATATATATATATATACAGTGGCGGCTCGTGCAAATTTTCACAGAAAATCAGAATAGGTACAGTCACCAGGTGTAATTAGCCTTGATGAGAAAAAGACAGTTAAGGGGCAACAAACCAAAACAAGTCCCCCTGCTCGACCTCCACTTTTATAGTTATAGTAGCTAGGTAAATTGCGTCGGCCACTTAACTGCTTATTTTAAAAATCGTTAAAATTTCAAAATAAATAAATAAAATATTTTTTTTAAAGTGCTGTTACTTTAATACAATTTTAAAAACATTTTTTTTTTTTTTTTTTTAAATTTTTTTTTAAATTTTTAAGTAAATGCCGTAATCTAGAACGTTATAGTATCAAATCAACGAAGGACTAATTTTTATTTTTTTTATTTTAGGCATATTTTGTCCATATGTGTAGTGTTTTACTAAGAAAAGAAGTCTTTGAATCAAAAACATCTGAACTATAATATTTCTATACGTATTAATGGAAAAAAGATGCAATATGTATTTTACTTAAAAAGCATTCCACATTTTTTTTTTTTTTTTTTTTTTTTGTTTTAACAATTTGATCATATGTTGAAATCTTACTCATTCTAACATTTATTAAGATACACAATCATAATTTTTCTGTGAAAAATAAAGTAAATGTTAAATTAAAAATTAAGAACTACTTCTCCTTTACAACGGTTCCATCTATGCAGAATAATATTTAAAATATTAAAACCCGAATAAACTACTACGTCAGAAACGCCAAAGAAAAATATTGGAAATGCATACAGCTGTTTCGGTAGCCTAAAGCGTACCGTCTTCAGTGCAAAAAGGATTCTGAATCAGGGGAAGTGCTCGTATATATAGGAGAGGGGCCGGATTTAGTTCAACCAATAGGATTACGGGAAAGGTGGGGAGAGTGGCCAATAGGAATTTAGGAAAGTTAGCTGTGTAAACAGTAGAAAAATTAAGAAAATGTGGACTGAATATAAAATTTCCAACAGTCAGACAAATAGGGAATAGCGAAATCACAATTTACAAGGTTTTTAAAATTTTTATAAATATGGAAAGCTTCAAAGAAATCGAGTTCATGAATGGATTTAGGATGGATGGAACTCGATTTCTTTCAAGCTTTTCATATTTATAAAAATTTTAAAAACCTTGTAAATTGTGATTTCGCTATTCCCTATTTGTCTGACTGTTGGAAATTTTATATTCAGTTCACATTTTCTTAATTTTTCTACTGTTTACACAGCTAACTTTCCTAAATTCCTATTGGCCACTCTCCCCACCTTTCCCGTAATCCTATTGGTTGAACTTAATCCGGCCCCTCTCCTATATATACGAGCACTTCTCCTGATTCAGAATCCTTTTTGCACTGAAGACGGTACCGCTTTAGGCTACCGAAACAGCTGTATGCATTTCCAATATTTTTCTTTGGCGTTTCTGACGTAGTAGTTTATTCGGGTTTTAATATTCCAACGCCAAGTCTCCTGTTATTAATATTTTAAATAGTTGCATACGTATTCTTTAAGAGTGTCATATATAATATTTTTATTTTTCGACGAATAAATTTCAAGAGAAACAATAATTAATTCTTTGTCATAAAAAACAGACAAAAAGATAGCGTTTTTCCTAATAACTGAATTTTCTGGAAACAATTAGTTTGAAAATATACTAATTTTTTAAAAATCCCTAATATTTATTAATTTGCGAAATCGTACTTTTTTGTGAACAAAATATAAAAGTTAAATTGGAAATTAAAAGTAACTATTTCTGTCCACATAGAATAATCTTTCAAATAATTGTATACATATCTTTTAAAAGTATCGCATATGATATTTCTATTTTAGGACAAATAAAGTTAGAGAAAAGCAACAATTAATTATTTATTATAAAAAATAAGCATTTTTTTTTTTTTTTTTTTTTTTTTAAAGGAAAGATTAGTTTGATTATGTGGCTGAAATCTTAAAGATTTTAACATTTATTAACATACTCAGTCAATACTTTTCCTGTGAAAATAACACGAAAAATGAATTAAAAATTCAATGTAATTCCTTCTTTACTGTTCATGCAGAATAATCTTTTAAATATTTGCGTACATATCCCATAAGAAAACACCAATTAATTTTGAAGTCAATGATGTTTTTAACATGAAAATATAATAATTAAAAGCTAAAAAGAGAAAAATAGGGATTCTTTCTTTTGCAACTATTTCATGCATAAAATAATTTTCAGTACTGAGCGCCTTAAAACATTTAATCGTGAGATTTCTCTCTCCTGCAATTTTCTTTTATGATTTAGAAATGTACTTACGAATCACTGAAGTGAAAATTGCAGAGAATTATTTAAAAATGCAAAAAAAACAAAAACAATAATGAAATATCCAAATCAATGGTCGAAATTTTGAGTTGGGCTTTTTAATTCTCAAAAGGTTCTTAAAAATTCTCAAAAGATTCTTCAAAAATTCTTAATTGCAGTGATATGTTAAAAATTAAATGAAAATAAATATTAAAATATAATTAAAAAAAAAAAAACTGTATTCATACCACTTTTATTTAAAAAGGATTAAAAGTATTATAGTGAAGCAGAATTTGCTCTGACTAACTATTTACATTTTCTTTATTTTCGGTATGATATTTCAAATATTTCTCTATATGATATATTACTCTCTCTTACTGTTGTTTTGTTGTGACACTTGTCTTCACTTAAGAAATTATAGCTTGTGTTGTATTTTGCACTAAAAAAAATCATAAAACATCTTTCTGAAACTACAAACATTTTCTACCTATCCCAACATTTCAACAGAATTTTAATTATCTCTAAACTTTCTTTGTATGGCCTTGGGCATTTTCCTATGAAATCCCACGGAAAGCATTTCATCCAGGCCTAGGATCCAAGTACAGTGTATCTTCCATAACTTCTAACTTCCTCAACTTCTAAAAAAATTCTTTATTATATTGTTTCTATAAGTATCTGTTCCTCGTGGTGGCATTAATATCATTTGATGATATTGTTACGAAATTGTAAATAAACGCAATTATCAATTTCATAACACTGCCACCCTTGGCGATTTTTTTGGCGACCTTGGCGAGAAAATCCTTATAAGGGATATACCAAATATGGAAGCTCTAATCTCATTGGCTGATGAGATACGGAAATTTCCGGAACTTTCCACACTTTTCTACAGAGTATATAAAGGCCGTTTTCTTCGCCAAGGTTTGGTCAAAGTCAGTCAGTTCAGTTCTCAGCCAGCTTCGCTAATGCTTGCATTGTTTTGAGCCTCTTTGAAAGAGACTTGCTTCAAGTGTTATTGCTATACAGTTTGTACTGTGGATTTGCTGTTGACAGCTGTTGTTTAAGCTGTGTTTAACTGGTTGAATTGAAGCTGATACTTGGTTTATAGACCTGTGTTTTTCTGGAACTTTCTGTGAATAAATTACTGAATTTTTGCACTTTTGGCCTTTCATTCTCGGGCAACTCACGAACCCCCAAGTACGCAACAATATATTTTTCAATTCTGTGGGTAATGAATGGTATTACCTATAGGTGCTTGCAAGCCACCCACACCCCAAGGCGATATAATTATTAACATTTCTATCAGGCTTTCTTCCTGTTGGTGTCTAACTCAATGATATATGGTTTCCAGTTCCCATGTGCCTAGTTCAGGTGTTGATTTTCATAGTTATTCGAAATTTTCTTAGGTCCATAGGTCCAGAAAATCAGGTATCAGAAAATCAGAATAGGTACAGTCACCAGGTGTAATTAGCCTTGATGAGCAAAAGACAGTTAAGGGGCAACAAACCAAATCAACCCCTCCTGCTCTACCTCCACTTTTATAGTTATAGTAGTTAATTAAATTGAATCGGCCGCAAAACTGTTTATTTGAAAAATCGTTAAAATTTCAAAATAAATAAATAAAATATTTTTTTTTAAGTGCTGTTACTTTAATACAATTTTAAAAACTTTTTTTTTTTTTTTTAAGGAAATGCTGTAATCTAGAACGTTATAGTATCAAACCAACGAGGACTAATTTTTTTTAGTATTTTAGGCACATTTTGTCCATATGTGTAGTGTTTTACTAAGAAAAAAAGTCTTTGAATCAAAAACATCTGAACTATAATATTTCTACACATTAATGGAAAAAAGATGCAATATGTATTTTACTTAAAAAGCATTCCACATTTTTTTTTTTTTTTTTTTTTTTAAGATTGAAGAAATTCTTTTAGAGCAAAAGAAAACTGCCGAATTTTACAAAATCAACTCACGTTTCTAAGTATAATGAAATTTAATGTTAAATTTAGACAGTAAAATAGGCTTGTGAAACTAAGAAACTACGTTATGTAAAAACTACCTTATGCAAATCTTTGATTTTCTTGAGTAACAAATATCTTTTTTACTCTTTATATCTATTCTATCGAAAAATTCTGAAATGGTTGCTTTTGAATTTTGTTCCAATAATTTGCACCCTCTCTCATTGTCAGATCTTTTTTATTTTGATAATATTAATTAAGATTTCCTAATGGCTGACTTCTGTAAATTTTATGCTTATGCTGTAATTTTTTTTTTTTTTTTTTTTTTTTTTTTTTTTTTTTTTTAGATTATTGAATTTAAAATATACTTGTAAATAATGGATAAACAAAAATATGGTTTTTAATTGTTTTTAAAAGTATGTTATATTATTTTTAAAAACCAAAACGCATAGTGATTTCAAAGGGCATAGCTATTATTGTTATTATTATTATTATTATTTACATGTTTTCTTATTTTGAGAAATAGAGCAAAATGCTCAAAATTTTAAGACCATAAAATCCCAAAGGAATATTTTGAAATAAAATTTAAAATGTGATACAGATATTTAGAAAATATACTTGATGATAAAAAAAGACTTTTATTCAAATAATTTTATGTTAAATGCAGTTTGAAAAATGAAAATAAATTTTTATTTATGCTAAAGAATCTCAAAAAGATTTAAAAAAAAAAAAAAAAAAAAAAAAAAAAGAAAAAGAAAGAAAAAGAGATATTCTGAACAATGAAGATGTAATACATTGAATAAAAAACTATTTTTTCCCTTCAAATTCTTTTATATAAATCCTTTTAGATAAATTTTATTTTATAAACTTTAAATACTTACTGTATGGTTTTACACTTTTTTAAGAGTCTGATAGAAAAAGAATTGCTTTGCAATCCTGAAATCTTGAAGATGTATCATTAAAAAAAAAAAAAAAAAAAAAAAAAAAAAAAAAAAAAAATCTGGCAAAAAAAAAAATCTTATTTTATATACTCTACTCAACTTTCCGAACATTAAATAATTACCAGTTGCATAAATAAATTAAAGTAAAAAAGTCATTAAATAAACAAAAGAGGAAACTGTAATAGGGAATTTAGGCATTATTCTCTATATAGTACAGTGTTTAAATGAACGCTATTGCCCTTAAAATAATTTGAGGCCATAAATCATAATAACAAAGAAATTTTCGTTGTGCCCCTGTAAAAATCTATAAGTTCTAGATTCACCAAAATCTATGAAGTTTGTATGACAATGACCTACATTATGTATATAAATTTTCAGCTCAGTCTGGTGAGGCGTTTAGACGATATCGCACTTTAAATAAGCCACAATCATAAGCCACAATGTTAAAGAAATTTTCTTTGTGTCCCTGTAAAAAACTATATGTGATAGGTTCTCTAAAATTCATACATGTGATGTGGCAGTGATTTACATCCTGTATATAAATTTTAAGCTCAATCGGATATGGAATATAGATGCTATAGCACTTTAAAGAATTTGAGCCCATAGAGTCTAATGAAAGAATTTTTTGTTGTGTTCCTGCAAAAAATCTGTATGTGCTACCCTCATCAAAATTCGTACGGTTCGTGCAAAGGTGAACTATAACATGTGTATAAATTTTCAGCCCAATCAAATAAGACGTTTAAATACTATCGCACGTTAAAAATTTGGATCCATAGACCCTAATGATAAAGAAGTTTTCTTTGGGTCTCCGTAAAAAAACTGTAAGTCACTAAAATATATACAGTTTGTGCCCCTGTGATCTATAATATGTGAATAACTTTTTTTCTCAATTGAATAAGGCGTTTTGACGCTATCGCACTTTTAAAAATTTGGTCCCATAGGCCATACTGATAAAGAAATTTTCTTTGTGTTCCTGTAAAGAAAACTATAACTGCTTGATTCACCAAAATCAATAGGGTTCGTGCTATGGTGACTTATAATATAAGTACGAACTTTCAGCTCATTTAAACAAGGCTTTTAGACGCTGTCGTGTTCACTCGCATACGTACACACACGTACATACATTATCATAAAAATAGCAAACATGAACTCAAGGAACCTGATAACGTATAGAAACATCAAAATCTCAAAGTCGTATTTTTTAAATGATTGCAAAACATTCCTTACATATGTATGTTCGAAAAGTAAATAACTGTTACTATACATAGCATTTCTTAAAAAAAAGAAAAAAAAAATATATATATATATATTTACATCTAAAGAAGACTTTATGGCGAAAATTATCTTTAATAGAAAGATCTTTTTACATTGTTTATTTTGATTTCAATTTACTGAAGCAAATATTGCAGTGATTAATTGTAAGAATGAAAAGTAACAATTAGTTATCGTATTTAATGTATGAAGAGTTATATTTTTTCTTTTCATAAAAAAAACTAGTTGGCATAGGTGGACTCTGCTCAGTTCCCCATCATATTTATGTTCTCAGAAATTTCTAGTGCGAGACATATTACTAGTGGATCTGCAGATCAGGAGCCTCAACGTCCTATTTGCATCAGGCATTATTCAATAGGTCATTTTTATTTATTCCTTATTATATAATAGTATATATTGATTCGATCGACTTATTACCAAAATCAAATACATTCCTGAGGGGGGCGGCAGCCCCCCTCAACCCCCCGTTGTATCTCTCTTTGTATACCTATTTGTATATGATATAAAGTGTTACGAAATTGTAAGTAATTGCATTTATTTTTGTATAAATTCTTTCAAAGAGGTTTAGTAAGTTGTTCAAAGAGGTTTAGTAAGTTGATAAAATGCTAATTTTGTGCCTTTATAGTCGTTTTAGCGTTAAAATAGCCAAATTTTCCTTTAAAAACGCATTAAAAAGCTCCTATAAGGGAAGAAATAAATTTGGCAACAAATTTGGCGACTATTTCCCTCCTTGGCGATTTTTTTGGCGATCTTGGCGAGAAAATCCTTATTAGGGATATACCAAATATGGAAGCTCTAATCTCATTGGCTGATGTGATACGAGAATTTTCCAGAACAGTCTGTTTTCGATAGAAAAGTATAAAAGGAGCATTATTTTCGCCAAGGCGGTCAGTCTCAGATCTATATCAGTTTCGTCAAATGCTTGCTCAATGGGCTCATGAATATGTGTACCAAATTGCAAGTCAATAGCGTTATTTTGGGGACCGCTATCGCGGTACATACAAATTCTTCCCATAGGCCATAATGGTAAAAAAAAACTTTGGCGTGTCCCTGTACACGAACTTACAAATGGAATGCACACCGAAAACTATACAGCTAATTTCGTGGGCATCATGAACATGTGTACAAAATTTCAAGTCAATAGCGTGTTTTTTGCGGCCGCTATCGCATGACAGACAGACACAGACGGAATCCAAAATCCTTTTGAGTCTCAACAGAGGGCCTCCATTCACATTTCGGCAAAAATTGGAAGTCAATAGCTTGATTTTTGCGGTGGCTATCGCGGTACATACAGATTCTTCCCATAGGCCCTAATCATAAAAAATCTTTGGCGTGTCCCTGTACACGAACTACAAATGGAATACACACCTAAAACTATACAGCTGATTCCGTTGGGCTCATGAACACGTGTACCAAATTGCAAGTCAATAGCGTGATTTTTGTGGCCGCTATCGCGGTACATACAAATTCCTCCCATAGGCCGTAATGATAAGAAAAACTTTGGCGTGTCCCTGTACACAAATTACAAATGGAATACACCCCCAAAACTATACAGCAGATTTCGCGGGGCACATGAACACGTGTATCAAATTGCAAGTCAATAGCGTGATTTTTGTGGCCGCTATCGTGATACATATAAATTTCTCCCATAGGCCGTAATGATAAGAAAAACTTTGGCGTGTCCCTGTATACGAACTACAAATGGAATACATACCAAAAACTATACAGCTGATTTCGTGGGGCTCATGAACATGTGTACCAAATTTCAAGTAAATAGCGCTTTTTTCGCGACAGACAGACAGACAGACACAGCCCAAAACCGTTTTGAGTCTCAACAGAGGGCCTCCACTGACGTTTCGGCAATAATGTTAAAAGAAATCAATTTGACCAAAGCTTCATACAGTGACAGAATGAAATCCCCGCCTAATAGGCTATCCACCGTTCATTTCGATATATTTATCTTATTCTAATCTATTAATTTATTTTATCAGGGTCAATTTCGTTGTTTAGTTTTCATGCTACTATTTCCAATGCAATAATTCTCAAATTCATATTTATATGAACAATTTACAATTTCGCTATGTTGATAAAATCGTAAATTACGAATAATTTACGAAATTTTCCTATTAGAATATTTGTATTCAATCATGTTCAAACAAATATAAACGTAATTTTGAAGTTGTCTAACGTATTTAGGATCCTCAAAATGGAAGTTTATGCTCAATTTTGCTTTATTCTGACATGTTAAATAAATCGTAAATTCCAAATAACTTCCGAATTTTTTAAATTGGAAAAATCATAGATTATGATATCCATGCCAGTATCCTAAATATTATTTCGAAAGTGGTTTGACATCTTTACGATGAAAATATCCCTCAAGATTGACGTTTATGTGAAATTTTGCTCTTATTCAGCCATGTTAAGAAATTCGTAAATTTCCAATAACTTACGAAATCTTTATATTGGAAAATTCATAGTCATTAATATTCATGCCAGTGTCCTAAATAATGTTTCAAAAGTAGTCTGACATCTTTACGATGAAAATATCTCTCAAAATTGACGTTTATGTGAAATTTTCCCCTATACTACCATGTTAAGAAATTCGTAAATTTCCAGTAACTTGCGAAATTTTCAAAGTAGCATATTTATAGTTACTGATGTTCATTCCGGCATCAAAACTGATATTTTAAAACTGGTCTGACATTTTTACAATAAAAAGTTTTCATTTAATGCACGTTTAAGTGACTTTTTGTCCTATTCTCCCATGTTAAGAAAATCGTAAATTTCGAATAACTTACGAAGTTTTTAAAATCGAATGTTGCAAATGAATAGGGTTCTTGCCAGTGTCGAAAGTAATATTTTAAAACTGATCTGACCTCTCTGCGACAATTTGTTCTTGAGATATCGTGTACACAGACTAACAAACTAACGGACTGACCCACTAACACACTAACAGACTAACAGACTAACAGACTAACAGACACCCTACAGACAGACTCCATAGAAATTTTGTCATTTTCGGATTCCTCACACCTGAAAACGTGTAGAAAAGTCAAAAAACCGAGGTCGAATTTTTTCACGATTACCTAAGTTCCCCATACCTATAGTATGATTCTCCTGATTCAGAATCCTTTTTGCACTGAAGACGGTACCGCTTTAGGCTACCGAAACAGCTGTATGCATTTCCAATATTTTTCTTTGGCGTTTCTGACGTAGTAGTTTATTCGGGTTTTAATATTCCAACGCCAAGTCTCCTGTTATTAATATTTTAAATAGTTGCATACGTATTCTTTAAGAGTGTCATATATAATATTTTTATTTTTGGACGAATAAATTTCAAGAGAAACAATAATTAATTCTTTGTCATAAAAAACAGACAAAAAGATAGCGTTTTTCCTAATAACTGAATTTTCTGGAAACAATTAGTTTGAAAATATACTAATTTTTTAAAAATCCCTAATATTTATTAATTTGCGAAATCGTACTTTTTTGTGAACAAAATATAAAAGTTAAATTGGAAATTAAAAGTAACTATTTCTGTCCACATAGAATAACCTTTCAAATAATTGTATACATATCTTTTAAAAGTATCGCATATGATATTTCTATTTTAGGACAAATAAAGTTAGAGAAAAGCAACAATTAATTATTTATTATAAAAAATAAGCATTTTTTTTTTTTTTTTTTTTTTTTTTTTTTTAAAAGGAAAGATTAGTTTGATTATGTGGCTGAAATCTTAAAGATTTTAACATTTATTAACATACTCAGTCAATACTTTTCCTGTGAAAATAACACGAAAAATGAATTAAAAATTCAATGTAATTCCTTCTTTACTGTTCATGCAGAATAATCTTTTAAATATTTGCGTACATATCCCATAAGAAAACACCAATTAATTTTGAAGTCAATGATGTTTTTAACATGAAAATATAATAATTAAAAGCTAAAAAGAGAAAAATAGGGATTCTTTCTTTTGCAACTATTTCATGCATAAAATAATTTTCAGTACTGAGCGCCTTAAAACATTTAATCGTGAGATTTCTCTCTCCTGCAATTTTCTTTTATGATTTAGAAATGTACTTACGAATCACTGAAGTGAAAATTGCAGAGAATTATTTAAAAATGCAAAAAAAACAAAAACAATAATGAAATATCCAAATCAATGGTCGAAATTTTGAGTTGGGCTTTTTAATTCTCAAAAGATGTATTATAGTCTTAATTGCAGTGATATGTTAAAAATTAAATGAAAATAAATATTAAAATATAATTAAAAAAAAAAAAACTGTATTCATACCACTTTTATTTAAAAAGGATTAAAAGTATTATAGTGAAGCAGAATTTGCTCTGACTAACTATTTACATTTTCTTTATTTTCGGTATGATATTTCAAATATTTCTCTATATGATATATTACTCTCTCTTACTGTTGTTTTGTTGTGACACTTGTCTTCACTTAAGAAATTATAGCTTGTGTTGTATTTTGCACTAAAAAAAATCATAAAACATCTTTCTGAAACTACAAACATTTTCTACCTATCCCAACATTTCAACAGAATTTTAATTATCTCTAAACTTTCTTTGTATGGCCTTGGGCATTTTCCTATGAAATCCCACGGAAAGCATTTCATCCAGGCCTAGGATCCAAGTACAGTGTATCTTCCATAACTTCTAACTTCCTCAACTTCTAAAAAAATTCTTTATTATATTGTTTCTATAAGTATCTGTTCCTCGTGGTGGCATTAATATCATTTGATGATATTGTTACGAAATTGTAAATAAACGCAATTATCAACTTCATAACACTGCCACCCTTGGCGATTTTTTTGGCGACCTTGGCGAGAAAATCCTTATAAGGGATATACCAAATATGGAAGCTCTAATCTCATTGGCTGATGAGATACGGAAATTTCCGGAACTTTCCACACTTTTCTACAGAGTATATAAAGGCCGTTTTCTTCGCCAAGGTTTGGTCAAAGTCAGTCAGTTCAGTTCTCAGCCAGCTTCGCTAATGCTTGCATTGTTTTGAGCCTCTTTGAAAGAGACTTGCTTCAAGTGTTATTGCTATACAGTTTGTACTGTGGATTTGCTGTTGACAGCTGTTGTTTAAGCTGTGTTTAACTGGTTGAATTGAAGCTGATACTTGGTTTATAGACCTGTGTTTTTCTGGAACTTTCTGTGAATAAATTACTGAATTTTTGCACTTTTGGCCTTTCATTCTCGGGCAACTCACGAACCCCCAAGTACGCAACAATATATTTTTCAATTCTGTGGGTAATGAATGGTATTACCTATAGGTGCTTGCAAGCCACCCACACCTCAAGGCGATATAATTATTAACATTTCTATCAGGCTTTCTTCCTGTTGGTGTCTAACTCAATGATATATGGTTTCCAGTTCCCATGTGCCTAGTTCAGGTGTTGATTTTCATAGTTATTCGAAATTTTCTTAGGTCCATAGGTCCAGAAAATCAGGTATCAGAAAATCAGAATAGGTACAGTCACCAGGTGTAATTAGCCTTGATGAGCAAAAGACAGTTAAGGGGCAACAAACCAAATCAACCCCTCCTGCTCTACCTCCACTTTTATAGTTATAGTAGTTAATTAAATTGAATCGGCCGCAAAACTGTTTATTTGAAAAATCGTTAAAATTTCAAAATAAATAAATAAAATATTTTTTTTTAAGTGCTGTTACTTTAATACAATTTTAAAAACTTTTTTTTTTTTTTAAGGAAATGCTGTAATCTAGAACGTTATAGTATCAAACCAACGAGGACTAATTTTTTTTAGTATTTTAGGCACATTTTGTCCATATGTGTAGTGTTTTACTAAGAAAAAAAGTCTTTGAATCAAAAACATCTGAACTATAATATTTCTACACATTAATGAAAAAAAGATGCAATATGTATTTTACTTAAAAAGCATTCCACATTTTTTTTTTTTTTTTTTTTTTTTTTTTTTAAGATTGAAGAAATTCTTTTAGAGCAAAAGAAAACTGCCGAATTTTACAAAATCAACTCACGTTTCTAAGTATAATGAAATTTAATGTTAAATTTAGACAGTAAAATAGGCTTGTGAAACTGAGAAACTATGTTATGTAAAAACTACCTTATGCAAATCTTTGATTTTCTTGAGTAACAAATATCTTTTTTACTCTTTATATCTATTCTATCAAAAAAATTCTGAAATGGTTGCTTTTGAATTTTGTTCCAATAATTTGCACCCTCTCTCATTGTCAGATCTTTTTTATTTTGATAATATTAATTAAGATTTCCTAATGGCTGACTTCTGTAAATTTTATGCTTATGCTGTAATTTTTTTTTTTTTTTTTTTTTTTTTTTAGATTATTGAATTTAAAATATACTTGTAAATAATGGATAAACAAAAATATGGTTTTTAAATGTTTTTAAAAGTATGTTATATTATTTTTAAAAACCAAAACGCATAGTGATTTCAAAGGGCATAGCTATTATTGTTATTATTATTATTATTATTTACATGTTTTCTTATTTTGAGAAATAGAGCAAAATGCTCAAAATTTTAAGACCATAAAATCCCAAAGGAATATTTTGAAATAAAATTTAAAATGTGATACAGATATTTAGAAATTATACTTGATGATAAAAAAAGACTTTTATTCAAATAATTTTATGTTAAATGCAGTTTGAAAAATGAAAATAAATTTTTATTTATGCTAAAGAATCTCAAAAAGATTAAAAAAAAAAAAAAAAAAAAGAAAAGAAAAAGAAAGAAAAAGAGATATTCTGAACAATGAAGATGTAATACATTGAATAAAAAACTATTTTTTCCCTTCAAATTCTTTTATATAAATCCTTTTAGATAAATTTTATTTTATAAACTTTAAATACTTACTGTATGGTTTACACTTTTTTAAGAGTCTGATAAAAAAAGAATTGCTTTGCAATCCTGAAATCTTGAAGATGTATCATTAAAAAAAAAAAAAAAAAAAAAAAAAAAATCTGGCAAAAAAAAAAAAATCTTATTTTATATACTCTACTCAACTTTCCGAACATTAAATAATTACCAGTTGCATAAATAAATTAAAGTAAAAAAGTCATTAAATAAACAAAAGAGGAAACTGTAATAGGGAATTTAGGCATTATTCTCTATATAGTACGGTGTTTAAATGAACGCTATTGCCCTTAAAATAATTTGAGGCCATAAATCATAATAACAAAGAAATTTTCGTTGTGCCCCTGTAAAAATCTATAAGTTCTAGATACACCAAAATCTATGAAGTTTGTATGACAATGACCTACATTATGTATATAAATTTTCAGCTCAGTCTGGTGAGGCGTTTAGACGATATCGCACTTTAAATAAGCCACAATCATAAGCCACAATGTTAAAGAAATTTTCTTTGTGTCCCTGTAAAAAACTATATGTGATAGGTTCTCTAAAATTCATACATGTGATGTGGCAGTGATTTACATCCTGTATATAAATTTTAAGCTCAATCGGATATGGAATATAGATGCTATAGCACTTTAAAGAATTTGAGCCCATAGAGTCTAATGAAAGAATTTTTTGTTGTGTTCCTGCAAAAAATCTGTATGTGCTACCCTCACCAAAATTCGTACGGTTCGTGCAAAGGTGAACTATAACATGTGTATAAATTTTCAGCCCAATCAAATAAGACGTTTAAATACTGTCGCACGTTAAAAATTTGGATCCATAGACCCTAATGATAAAGAAGTTTTCTTTGGGTCTCCGTAAAAAAACTGTAAGTCACTAAAATATATACAGTTTGTGCCCCTGTGATCTATAATATGTGAATAACTTTTTTTCTCAATTGAATAAGGCGTTTTGACGCTATCGCACTTTTAAAAATTTGGTCCCATAGGCCATACTGATAAAGAAATTTTCTTTGTGTTCCTGTAAAGAAAACTATAACTGCTTGATTCACCAAAATCAATAGGGTTCGTGCTATGGTGACTTATAATATAAGTACGAACTTTCAGCTCATTTAAACAAGGCTTTTAGACGCTGTCGTGTTCACTCGCATACGTACACACACGTACATACATTATCATAAAAATAGCAAACATGAACTCAAGGAACCTGATAACGTATAGAAACATAAAAATCTCAAAGTCGTATTTTTTAAATGATTGCAAAACATTCCTTACATATGTATGTTCGAAAAGTAAATAACTGTTACTATACATAGCATTTCTTAAAAAAAAGAAAAAAAAAATATATATATATATTTACATCTAAAGAAGACTTTATGGCGAAAATTATCTTTAATAGAAAGATCTTTTTACATTGTTTATTTTGATTTCAATTTACTGAAGCAAATATTGCAGTGATTAATTGTAAGAATGAAAAGTAACAATTAGTTATCGTATTTAATGTATGAAGAATTATATTTTTTCTTTTCATAAAAAAAACTAGTTGGCATAGGTGGACTCTGCTCAGTTCCCCATCATATTTATGTTCTCAGAAATTTCTAGTGCGAGACATATTACTAGTGGATCTGCAGATCAGGAGCCTCAACGTCCTATTTGCATCAGGCATTATTCAATAGGTCATTTTTATTTATTCCTTATTATATAATAGTATATATTGATTCGATCGACTTATTACCAAAATCAAATACATTCCTGAGGGGGGCGGCAGCCCCCCTCAACCCCCCGTTGTATCTCTCTTTGTATACCTATTTGTATATGATATAAAGTGTTACGAAATTGTAAGTAATTGCATTTATTTTTGTATAAATTCTTTCAAAGAGGTTTAGTAAGTTGTTCAAAGAGGTTTAGTAAGTTGATAAAATGCTAATTTTGTGCCTTTATAGTCGTTTTAGCGTTAAAATAGCCAAATTTTCCTTTAAAAACGCATTAAAAAGCTCCTATAAGGGAAGAAATAAATTTGGCAACAAATTTGGCGACTATTTCCCTCCTTGGCGATTTTTTTGGCGATCTTGGCGAGAAAATCCTTATTAGGGATATACCAAATATGGAAGCTCTAATCTCATTGGCTGATGTGATACGAGAATTTTCCAGAACAGTCTGTTTTCGATAGAAAAGTATAAAAGGAGCATTATTTTCGCCAAGGCGGTCAGTCTCAGATCTATATCAGTTTCGTCAAATGCTTGCTCAATGGGCTCATGAATATGTGTACCAAATTGCAAGTCAATAGCGTTATTTTGGGGACCGCTATCGCGGTACATACAAATTCTTCCCATAGGCCATAATGGTAAAAAAAAACTTTGGCGTGTCCCTGTACACGAACTTACAAATGGAATGCACACCGAAAACTATACAGCTAATTTCGTGGGCATCATGAACATGTGTACAAAATTTCAAGTCAATAGCGTGTTTTTTGCGGCCGCTATCGCATGACAGACAGACACAGACGGAATCCAAAATCCTTTTGAGTCTCAACAGAGGGCCTCCATTCACATTTCGGCAAAAATTGGAAGTCAATAGCTTGATTTTTGCGGTGGCTATCGCGGTACATACAGATTCTTCCCATAGGCCCTAATCATAAAAAATCTTTGGCGTGTCCCTGTACACGAACTACAAATGGAATACACACCTAAAACTATACAGCTGATTCCGTTGGGCTCATGAACACGTGTACCAAATTGCAAGTCAATAGCGTGATTTTTGTGGCCGCTATCGCGGTACATACAAATTCCTCCCATAGGCCGTAATGATAAGAAAAACTTTGGCGTGTCCCTGTACACAAATTACAAATGGAATACACCCCCAAAACTATACAGCAGATTTCGCGGGGCACATGAACACGTGTATCAAATTGCAAGTCAATAGCGTGATTTTTGTGGCCGCTATCGTGATACATATAAATTTCTCCCATAGGCCGTAATGATAAGAAAAACTTTGGCGTGTCCCTGTATACGAACTACAAATGGAATACATACCAAAAACTATACAGCTGATTTCGTGGGGCTCATGAACATGTGTACCAAATTTCAAGTAAATAGCGCTTTTTTCGCGACAGACAGACAGACAGACACAGCCCAAAACCGTTTTGAGTCTCAACAGAGGGCCTCCACTGACGTTTCGGCAATAATGTTAAAAGAAATCAATTTGACCAAAGCTTCATACAGTGACAGAATGAAATCCCCGCCTAATAGGCTATCCACCGTTCATTTCGATATATTTATCTTATTCTAATCTATTAATTTATTTTATCAGGGTCAATTTCGTTGTTTAGTTTTCATGCTACTATTTCCAATGCAATAATTCTCAAATTCATATTTATATGAACAATTTACAATTTCGCTATGTTGATAAAATCGTAAATTACGAATAATTTACGAAATTTTCCTATTAGAATATTTGTATTCAATCATGTTCAAACAAATATAAACGTAATTTTGAAGTTGTCTAACGTATTTAGGATCCTCAAAATGGAAGTTTATGCTCAATTTTGCTTTATTCTGACATGTTAAATAAATCGTAAATTCCAAATAACTTCCGAATTTTTTAAATTGGAAAAATCATAGTCTATGATATCCATGCCAGTATCCTAAATATTATTTCGAAAGTGGTTTGACATCTTTACGATGAAAATATCCCTCAAGATTGACGTTTATGTGAAATTTTGCTCTTATTCAGCCATGTTAAGAAATTCGTAAATTTCCAATAACTTACGAAATCTTTATATTGGAAAATTCATAGTCATTAATATTCATGCCAGTGTCCTAAATAATGTTTCAAAAGTAGTCTGACATCTTTACGATGAAAATATCTCTCAAAATTGACGTTTATGTGAAATTTTCCCCTATACTACCATGTTAAGAAATTCGTAAATTTCCAGTAACTTGCGAAATTTTCAAAGTAGCATATTTATAGTTACTGATGTTCATTCCGGCATCAAAACTGATATTTTAAAACTGGTCTGACATTTTTACAATAAAAAGTTTTCATTTAATGCACGTTTAAGTGACTTTTTGTCCTATTCTCCCATGTTAAGAAAATCGTAAATTTCGAATAACTTACGAAGTTTTTAAAATCGAATGTTGCAAATGAATAGGGTTCTTGCCAGTGTCGAAAGTAATATTTTAAAACTGATCTGACCTCTCTGCGACAATTTGTTCTTGAGATATCGTGTACACAGACTAACAAACTAACGGACTGACCCACTAACACACTAACAGACTAACAGACTAACAGACTAACAGACACCCTACAGACAGACTCCATAGAAATTTTGTCATTTTCGGATTCCTCACACCTGAAAACGTGTAGAAAAGTCAAAAAACCGAGGTCGAATTTTTTCACGATTACCTAAGTTCCCCATACCTATAGTATGATTCTCCTGATTCAGAATCCTTTTTGCACTGAAGACGGTACCGCTTTAGGCTACCGAAACAGCTGTATGCATTTCCAATATTTTTCTTTGGCGTTTCTGACGTAGTAGTTTATTCGGGTTTTAATATTCCAACGCCAAGTCTCCTGTTATTAATATTTTAAATAGTTGCATACGTATTCTTTAAGAGTGTCATATATAATATTTTTATTTTTGGACGAATAAATTTCAAGAGAAACAATAATTAATTCTTTGTCATAAAAAACAGACAAAAAGATAGCGTTTTTCCTAATAACTGAATTTTCTGGAAACAATTAGTTTGAAAATATACTAATTTTTTAAAAATCCCTAATATTTATTAATTTGCGAAATCGTACTTTTTTGTGAACAAAATATAAAAGTTAAATTGGAAATTAAAAGTAACTATTTCTGTCCACATAGAATAACCTTTCAAATAATTGTATACATATCTTTTAAAAGTATCGCATATGATATTTCTATTTTAGGACAAATAAAGTTAGAGAAAAGCAACAATTAATTATTTATTATAAAAAATAAGCATTTTTTTTTTTTTTTTTTTTTTTAAAGGAAAGATTAGTTTGATTATGTGGCTGAAATCTTAAAGATTTTAACATTTATTAACATACTCAGTCAATACTTTTCCTGTGAAAATAACACGAAAAATGAATTAAAAATTCAATGTAATTCCTTCTTTACTGTTCATGCAGAATAATCTTTTAAATATTTGCGTACATATCCCATAAGAAAACACCAATTAATTTTGAAGTCAATGATGTTTTTAACATGAAAATATAATAATTAAAAGCTAAAAAGAGAAAAATAGGGATTCTTTCTTTTGAAACTATTTCATGCATAAAATAATTTTCAGTACTGAGCGCCTTAAAACATTTAATCGTGAGATTTCTCTCTCCTGCAATTTTCTTTTATGATTTAGAAATGTACTTACGAATCACTGAAGTGAAAATTGCAGAGAATTATTTAAAAATGCAAAAAAAACAAAAACAATAATGAAATATCCAAATCAATGGTCGAAATTTTGAGTTGGGCTTTTTAATTCTCAAAAGATGTATTATAGTCTTAATTGCAGTGATATGTTAAAAATTAAATGAAAATAAATATTAAAATATAATTAAAAAAAAAAAAAACTGTATTCATACCACTTTTATTTAAAAAGGATTAAAAGTATTATAGTGAAGCAGAATTTGCTCTGACTAACTATTTACATTTTCTTTATTTTCGGTATGATATTTCAAATATTTCTCTATATGATATATTACTCTCTCTTACTGTTGTTTTGTTGTGACACTTGTCTTCACTTAAGAAATTATAGCTTGTGTTGTATTTTGCACTAAAAAAAATCATAAAACATCTTTCTGAAACTACAAACATTTTCTACCTATCCCAACATTTCAACAGAATTTTAATTATCTCTAAACTTTCTTTGTATGGCCTTGGGCATTTTCCTATGAAATCCCACGGAAAGCATTTCATCCAGGCCTAGGATCCAAGTACAGTGTATCTTCCATAACTTCTAACTTCCTCAACTTCTAAAAAAATTCTTTATTATATTGTTTCTATAAGTATCTGTTCCTCGTGGTGGCATTAATATCATTTGATGATATTGTTACGAAATTGTAAATAAACGCAATTATCAATTTCATAACACTGCCACCCTTGGCGATTTTTTTGGCGACCTTGGCGAGAAAATCCTTATAAGGGATATACCAAATATGGAAGCTCTAATCTCATTGGCTGATGAGATACGGAAATTTCCGGAACTTTCCACACTTTTCTACAGAGTATATAAAGGCCGTTTTCTTCGCCAAGGTTTGGTCAAAGTCAGTCAGTTCAGTTCTCAGCCAGCTTCGCTAATGCTTGCATTGTTTTGAGCCTCTTTGAAAGAGACTTGCTTCAAGTGTTATTGCTATACAGTTTGTACTGTGGATTTGCTGTTGACAGCTGTTGTTTAAGCTGTGTTTAACTGGTTGAATTGAAGCTGATACTTGGTTTATAGACCTGTGTTTTTCTGGAACTTTCTGTGAATAAATTACTGAATTTTTGCACTTTTGGCCTTTCATTCTCGGGCAACTCACGAACCCCCAAGTACGCAACAATATATTTTTCAATTCTGTGGGTAATGAGTGGTATTACCTATAGGTGCTTGCAAGCCACCCACACCTCAAGGCGATATAATTATTAACATTTCTATCAGGCTTTCTTCCTGTTGGTGTCTAACTCAATGATATATGGTTTCCAGTTCCCATGTGCCTAGTTCAGGTGTTGATTTTCATAGTTATTCGAAATTTTCTTAGGTCCATAGGTCCAGAAAATCAGGTATCAGAAAATCAGAATAGGTACAGTCACCAGGTGTAATTAGCCTTGATGAGCAAAAGACAGTTAAGGGGCAACAAACCAAATCAACCTGCTCTACCTCCACTTTTATAGTTATAGTAGTTAATTAAATTGAATCGGCCGCAAAACTGTTTATTTGAAAAATCGTTAAAATTTCAAAATAAATAAATAAAATATTTTTTTTTAAGTGCTGTTACTTTAATACAATTTTAAAAACTTTTTTTTTTTTTTTTAAGGAAATGCTGTAATCTAGAACGTTATAGTATCAAACCAACGAGGACTAATTTTTTTTAGTATTTTAGGCACATTTTGTCCATATGTGTAGTGTTTTACTAAGAAAAAAAGTCTTTGAATCAAAAACATCTGAACTATAATATTTCTACACATTAATGAAAAAAAGATGCAATATGTATTTTACTTAAAAAGCATTCCACATTTTTTTTTTTTTTTTTTTTTTTTTTTTTAAGATTGAAGAAATTCTTTTAGAGCAAAAGAAAACTGCCGAATTTTACAAAATCAACTCACGTTTCTAAGTATAATGAAATTTAATGTTAAATTTAGACAGTAAAATAGGCTTGTGAAACTAAGAAACTACGTTATGTAAAAACTACCTTATGCAAATCTTTGATTTTCTTGAGTAACAAATATCTTTTTTACTCTTTATATCTATTCTATCGAAAAATTCTGAAATGGTTGCTTTTGAATTTTGTTCCAATAATTTGCACCCTCTCTCATTGTCAGATCTTTTTTATTTTGATAATATTAATTAAGATTTCCTAATGGCTGACTTCTGTAAATTTTATGCTTATGCTGTAATTTTTTTTTTTTTTTTTAGATTATTGAATTTAAAATATACTTGTAAATAATGGATAAACAAAAATATGGTTTTTAAATGTTTTTAAAAGTATGTTATATTATTTTTAAAAACCAAAACGCATAGTGATTTCAAAGGGCATAGCTATTATTGTTATTATTATTATTATTATTTACATGTTTTCTTATTTTGAGAAATAGAGCAAAATGCTCAAAATTTTAAGACCATAAAATCCCAAAGGAATATTTTGAAATAAAATTTAAAATGTGATACAGATATTTAGAAATTATACTTGATGATAAAAAAAGACTTTTATTCAAATAATTTTATGTTAAATGCAGTTTGAAAAATGAAAATAAATTTTTATTTATGCTAAAGAATCTCAAAAAGATTTAAAAAAAAAAAAAAAAAAAAGAAAAGAAAAAGAAAGAAAAAGAGATATTCTGAACAATGAAGATGTAATACATTGAATAAAAAACTATTTTTTCCCTTCAAATTCTTTTATATAAATCCTTTTAGATAAATTTTATTTTATAAACTTTAAATACTTACTGTATGGTTTTACACTTTTTTAAGAGTCTGATAGAAAAAGAATTGCTTTGCAATCCTGAAATCTTGAAGATGTATCATTAAAAAAAAAAAAAAAAAAAAAAAAAAAAAAAAAAAAAATCTGGCAAAAAAAAAAATCTTATTTTATATACTCTACTCAACTTTCCGAACATTAAATAATTACCAGTTGCATAAATAAATTAAAGTAAAAAAGTCATTAAATAAACAAAAGAGGAAACTGTAATAGGGAATTTAGGCATTATTCTCTATATAGTACGGTGTTTAAATGAACGCTATTGCCCTTAAAATAATTTGAGGCCATAAATCATAATAACAAAGAAATTTTCGTTGTGCCCCTGTAAAAATCTATAAGTTCTAGATTCACCAAAATCTATGAAGTTTGTATGACAATGACCTACATTATGTATATAAATTTTCAGCTCAGTCTGGTGAGGCGTTTAGACGATATCGCACTTTAAATAAGCCACAATCATAAGCCACAATGTTAAAGAAATTTTCTTTGTGTCCCTGTAAAAAACTATATGTGATAGGTTCTCTAAAATTCATACATGTGATGTGGCAGTGATTTACATCCTGTATATAAATTTTAAGCTCAATCGGATATGGAATATAGATGCTATAGCACTTTAAAGAATTTGAGCCCATAGAGTCTAATGAAAGAATTTTTTGTTGTGTTCCTGCAAAAAATCTGTATGTGCTACCCTCACCAAAATTCGTACGGTTCGTGCAAAGGTGAACTATAACATGTGTATAAATTTTCAGCCCAATCAAATAAGACGTTTAAATACTGTCGCACGTTAAAAATTTGGATCCATAGACCCTAATGATAAAGAAGTTTTCTTTGGGTCTCCGTAAAAAAACTGTAAGTCACTAAAATATATACAGTTTGTGCCCCTGTGATCTATAATATGTGAATAACTTTTTTTCTCAATTGAATAAGGCGTTTTGACGCTATCGCACTTTTAAAAATTTGGTCCCATAGGCCATACTGATAAAGAAATTTTCTTTGTGTTCCTGTAAAGAAAACTATAACTGCTTGATTCACCAAAATCAATAGGGTTCGTGCTATGGTGACTTATAATATAAGTACGAACTTTCAGCTCATTTAAACAAGGCTTTTAGACGCTGTCGTGTTCACTCGCATACGTACACACACGTACATACATTATCATAAAAATAGCAAACATGAACTCAAGGAACCTGATAACGTATAGAAACATCAAAATCTCAAAGTCGTATTTTTTAAATGATTGCAAAACATTCCTTACATATGTATGTTCGAAAAGTAAATAACTGTTACTATACATAGCATTTCTTAAAAAAAAGAAAAAATATCTATATATATATATTTACATCTAAAGAAGACTTTATGGCGAAAATTATCTTTAATAGAAAGATCTTTTTACATTGTTTATTTTGATTTCAATTTACTGAAGCAAATATTGCAGTGATTAATTGTAAGAATGAAAAGTAACAATTAGTTATCGTATTTAATGTATGAAGAATTATATTTTTTCTTTTCATAAAAAAAACTAGTTGGCATAGGTGGACTCTGCTCAGTTCCCCATCATATTTATGTTCTCAGAAATTTCTAGTGCGAGACATATTACTAGTGGATCTGCAGATCAGGAGCCTCAACGTCCTATTTGCATCAGGCATTATTCAATAGGTCATTTTTATTTATTCCTTATTATATAATAGTATATATTGATTCGATCGACTTATTACCAAAATCAAATACATTCCTGAGGGGGGCGGCAGCCCCCCTCAACCCCCCGTTGTATCTCTCTTTGTATACCTATTTGTATATGATATAAAGTGTTACGAAATTGTAAGTAATTGCATTTATTTTTGTATAAATTCTTTCAAAGAGGTTTAGTAAGTTGTTCAAAGAGATTTAGTAAGTTGATAAAATGCTAATTTTGTGCCTTTATAGTCGTTTTAGCGTTAAAATAGCCAAATTTTCCTTTAAAAACGCATTAAAAAGCTCCTATAAGGGAAGAAATAAATTTGGCAACAAATTTGGCGACTATTTCCCTCCTTGGCGATTTTTTTGGCGATCTTGGCGAGAAAATCCTTATTAGGGCTATACCAAATATGGAAGCTCTAATCTCATTGGCTGATGTGATACGAGAATTTTCCAGAACAGTCTGTTTTCGATAGAAAAGTATAAAAGGAGCATTATTTTCGCCAAGGCGGTCAGTCTCAGATCTATATCAGTTTCGTCAAATGCTTGCTCAATGGGCTCATGAATATGTGTACCAAATTGCAAGTCAATAGCGTTATTTTGGGGACCGCTATCGCGGTACATACAAATTCTTCCCATAGGCCATAATGGTAAAAAAAAACTTTGGCGTGTCCCTGTACACGAACTTACAAATGGAATGCACACCGAAAACTATACAGCTAATTTCGTGGGCATCATGAACATGTGTACAAAATTTCAAGTCAATAGCGTGTTTTTTGCGGCCGCTATCGCATGACAGACAGACACAGACGGAATCCAAAATCCTTTTGAGTCTCAACAGAGGGCCTCCATTCACATTTCGGCAAAAATTGGAAGTCAATAGCTTGATTTTTGCGGTGGCTATCGCGGTACATACAGATTCTTCCCATAGGCCCTAATCATAAAAAATCTTTGGCGTGTCCCTGTACACGAACTACAAATGGAATACACACCTAAAACTATACAGCTGATTCCGTTGGGCTCATGAACACGTGTACCAAATTGCAAGTCAATAGCGTGATTTTTGTGGCCGCTATCGCGGTACATACAAATTCCTCCCATAGGCCGTAATGATAAGAAAAACTTTGGCGTGTCCCTGTACACAAATTACAAATGGAATACACCCCCAAAACTATACAGCAGATTTCGCGGGGCACATGAACACGTGTATCAAATTGCAAGTCAATAGCGTGATTTTTGTGGCCGCTATCGTGATACATATAAATTTTTCCCATAGGCCGTAATGATAAGAAAAACTTTGGCGTGTCCCTGTATACGAACTACAAATGGAATACATACCAAAAACTATACAGCTGATTTCGTGGGGCTCATGAACATGTGTACCAAATTTCAAGTAAATAGCGCTTTTTTCGCGACAGACAGACAGACAGACACAGCCCAAAACCGTTTTGAGTCTCAACAGAGGGCCTCCACTGACGTTTCGGCAATAATGTTAAAAGAAATCAATTTGACCAAAGCTTCATACAGTGACAGAATGAAATCCCCGACTAATAGGCTATCCACCGTTCATTTCGATATATTTATCTTATTCTAATCTATTAATTTATTTTATCAGGGTCAATTTCGTTGTTTAGTTTTCATGCTACTATTTCCAATGCAATAATTCTCAAATTCATATTTATATGAACAATTTACAATTTCGCTATGTTGATAAAATCGTAAATTACGAATAATTTACGAAATTTTCCTATTAGAATATTTGTATTCAATCATGTTCAAACAAATATAAACGTAATTTTGAAGTTGTCTAACGTATTTAGGATCCTCAAAATGGAAGTTTATGCTCAATTTTGCTTTATTCTGACATGTTAAATAAATCGTAAATTCCAAATAACTTCCGAATTTTTTAAATTGGAAAAATCATAGTCTATGATATCCATGCCAGTATCCTAAATATTATTTCGAAAGTGGTTTGACATCTTTACGATGAAAATATCCCTCAAGATTGACGTTTATGTGAAATTTTGCTCTTATTCAGCCATGTTAAGAAATTCGTAAATTTCCAATAACTTACGAAATCTTTATATTGGAAAATTCATAGTCATTAATATTCATGCCAGTGTCCTAAATAATGTTTCAAAAGTAGTCTGACATCTTTACGATGAAAATATCTCTCAAAATTGACGTTTATGTGAAACTTTCCCCTATACTACCATGTTAAGAAATTCGTAAATTTCCAGTAACTTGCGAAATTTTCAAAGTAGCATATTTATAGTTACTGATGTTCATTCCGGCATCAAAACTGATATTTTAAAACTGGTCTGACATTTTTACAATAAAAAGTTTTCATTTAATGCACGTTTAAGTGATTTTTTGTCCTATTCTCCCATGTTAAGAAAATCGTAAATTTCGAATAACTTACGAAGTTTTTAAAATCGAATGTTGCAAATGAATAGGGTTCTTGCCAGTGTCGAAAGTAATATTTTAAAACTGATCTGACCTCTCTGCGACAATTTGTTCTTGAGATATCGTGTACACAGACTAACAAACTAACGGACTGACCCACTAACACACTAACAGACTAACAGACTAACAGACTAACAGACTAACAGACACCCTACAGACAGACTCCATAGAAATTTTGTCATTTTCGGATTCCTCACACCTGAAAACGTGTAGAAAAGTCAAAAAACCGAGGTCGAATTTTTTCACGATTACCTAAGTTCCCTATACCTATAGTATGATGGGGAACTAAAAATTAAATTTTTTTAATGGTATTTAGCCTTTAAAGCTCACAAGAGTGAAAACTAGTTGGCATAGGTGGACTCTGCTCAGTTCCCCATCATATTTATGTTCTCAGAAATTTCTAGTGCGAGACATATTATAATCATGTTAAAAGAAATGAATTTGACCAAAGCTTGATACAGTGACAGAATCAAATCCCCGCCTAATAGGCTATCCACCGTTCACTTGGATATAATTATCTTATTCTAATTTATTAATTTATTTTATCAGGGTCATTCTGTTGTTTAGTTTTCATGCTACTATTTCCAATGCAATAAACCTCAAAATTCATATTTATATGAAAAATTTACAATTTCGCTATGTTGATAAAATCGTAAATTACGAATAATTTACGAAAATTTCCTAGTAGAATATTTGTATTCAGTCATGTTCAAACAAATATCATAAACTTAATTTTGAAGTTGTCTAATGTATTTAGGATCTTCAAAATGGAAGTTTATGCTCAATTTTGCTTTATTCTGACATGTTAAATAAATCGTAAATTCCAAATAACTTCCGAATTTTTTAAATTGGAAAAATCATAGTCTATGATATCCATGCCAGTATCCTAAATATTATTTCGAAAGTGGTTTGACATCTTTACGATGAAAATATCCCTCAAGATTGACGTTTATGTGAAATTTTGCTCTTATTCAGCCATGTTAAGAAATTCGTAAATTTCCAATAACTTACGAAATCTTTATATTGGAAAATTCATAGTCATTAATATTCATGCCAGTGTCCTAAATAATGTTTCAAAAGTAGTCTGACATCTTTACGATGAAAATATCTCTCAAAATTGACGTTTATGTGAAATTTTCCCCTATACTACCATGTTAAGAAATTCGTAAATTTCCAGTAACTTGCGAAATTTTCAAAGTAGCATATTTATAGTTACTGATGTTCATTCCGGCATCAAAACTGATATTTTAAAACTGGTCTGACATTTTTACAATAAAAAGTTTTCATTTAATGCACGTTTAAGTGATTTTTTGTCCTATTCTCCCATGTTAAGAAAATCGTAAATTTCGAATAACTTACGAAGTTTTTAAAATCGAATGTTGGAAATGAATAGGGTTCTTGCCAGTGTCGAAAGTAATATTTTAAAACTGATCTGACCTCTCTGCGACAATTTGTTCTTGAGATATCGTGTACACAGACTAACAAACTAACGGACTGACCCACTAACACACTAACAGACTAACAGACTAACAGACTAACAGACACCCTACAGACAGACTCCATAGAAATTTTGTCATTTTCGGATTCCTCACACCTGAAAACGTGTAGAAAAGTCAAAAAACCGAGGTCGAATTTTTTCACGATTACCTAAGTTCCCCATACCTATAGTATGATGGGGAACTAAAAATTAAATTTTTTTAATGGTATTTAGCCTTTAAAGCTCACAAGAGTGAAAACTAGTTGGCATAGGTGGACTCTGCTCAGTTCCCCATCATATTTATGTTCTCAGAAATTTCTAGTGCGAGACATATTATAATCATGTTAAAAGAAATGAATTTGACCAAAGCTTGATACAGTGACAGAATCAAATCCCCGCCTAATAGGCTATCCACCGTTCACTTGGATATAATTATCTTATTCTAATTTATTAATTTATTTTATCAGGGTCATTTCTGTTGTTTAGTTTTCATGCTACTATTTCCAATGCAATAAACCTCAAAATTCATATTTATATGAAAAATTTACAATTTCGCTATGTTGATAAAATCGTAAATTACGAATAATTTACGAAAATTTCCTAGTAGAATATTTGTATTCAGTCATGTTCAAACAAATATCATAAACTTAATTTTGAAGTTGTCTAATGTATTTAGGATCTTCAAAATGGAAGTTTATGCTCAATTTTGCCTTATTCTGACATGTTAAGAAAATCGTAAATTCCAAATAACTTACAAATTTTTTTTAATTGGAAAAATCATAGTCTATGATATCCATGCCAGTATCCTAAATAATATTTCGAAAGTGGTTTGACATCTTTACGATGAAAATATCCTTCAAGATTGACGTTTATGTGAAATTTTGGCTCTATTCTGACATGTTAAGAAATTCGTAAATTTCCAATAACTTACGAAATCTTTATATTAGAAAATTCATAGTCGTTAATATTCATGCCAGTGTCCTAAATAATATTTCAAAAGTAGTCTGACATCTTTACGATGAAAATATCTCTAAAAATTGGCGTTTATGTGAAATTTTGCCATATACTGCCATGTTAAGAAATTCGTAAATTTCCAATAACTTGCGAAATTTTCAAAGTAGCTTTATTTATAGTTACTGATGTTCATTCCGGCATCAAAACTGATATTTTAAAACTGGTCTGACAGTTTTACAGTAAAAAGTTTCCATTTAATGCACGTTTAAGTGAATTTTTGTCCTATTCTCCCATGTTAAGAAAATCGTAAGTTTCTAATAACTTACGAACTTTTTAAATTCGAATGTTGCAAATGAATAGGGTTCTTGCCAGTGTCGAAAGTAATATTTTAAAACTGATCTGACCTCTCTGCGACAATTTGTTCTTGAGATATCGTGTACACAGACTAACAAACTAACGGACTGACCCACTAACAGACTAACAGACTAACAGACTAACAGACTAACAGACACCCTACAGACAGACACCATAGAAATTTTGTCATTTTCGGATTCCTCACACCTGAAAACGTGTAGAAAAGTAAAAAAACCGAGGTTGAATTTTTTCACGATTACCTAAGTTCCCCATACCTATAGTATGATGGGGAACTAAAAATTCAATTTTTTAATGGTATTTAGCCTTTAAAGCTCACAAGAGTGAAAATAAATAGCTCAAATTTAATTTAATCTATTAATTTTTTACATCTTCATAAAAAAATGTAATATGCTAAAAATTGTTTTCATATTTTATTATATAATTTTTTTTTAGTTATTTCTATTATTTTTAACCGAAACGGATTTTAGAACCGGATTATGAACAATACAACTGGGGATTCTGGAAGTATTGAGAACCCATTGGGATATTTCGATATAATAAAGGTATGAAAATGATAAGTGAAAATCGAGAAAATGTGGATTTTATATAATATTTCGAAAAATCGGACAGAGTGATACCGCGAAATTGCAATGAATGATACTATTATGTTATTCTCTACATTGAATAAAAGTAGGTGTTTGTGTGTGTATGTCCGTCGTTTTGTAGGCAAATGGCGGATCTCAGAGGTACAGAATTTTGCATGGTGGTGCATATTGACCTCTCCTGATGCACCCCGAAGTCTGATTTCCGAATGTCTAATTAGGTTTTTAAAAATTTATTGAAATCTGTAAATTTCTGAAATGAACGACTCTAGAGATAGAAACGTACATATAAGTAGACTTACTGTATGACATCGTGCTAATAACAAGAGTTCGTGACTACGATATTCCAAGAGAAAATATGTTACTGTTAGCACCTAATTAATTGTAAAGATGCCCCATGATAAAAGAAAGTATCTCAGTGTCTACACAGTATCCTAAATAGTATAGGTGACGAGAAAGTGACAAAAATCAAAGTTAAACTTAGATGTGTGTTACTCGCTTCGTAGGAAAACAGTTCATTGCAGAGCTACAGAATTTTGTTTAGATGTCCATTTTAAGCTTTCGCGATGCACTTCGAAGCTCGATTATCAAATTTTTGATTTACTTGATTTGATTTTTTTGCAAATTAGTTGATTCTTTTCACGTCTAAATATTGTCTTATATTGCTGCCTGTTGTTATAGAGGGAAGAGAAATCTGTTTGTCTCAGAAACGTAGTTCTTGAATAATAGAAGCGCCATTTACTCAACAGTTAGTACCTATATCGAAATGATTGATTAAGGCGGAAATGTAAGCAGCGGGGACCCGAAGGCATATTTTAAGTCTTTTCAATGAAATTGTTTTTAGTTTTTATTAATAAAGTGATTGAAGATATAATGATTAATTAATTTATTTATTATTTATTTATTTTTTATATATATAGTGAATAGTGACACAGGCAAAGCATTGCAAGTTATAAATATGGAAAGCTTCAAGAAAATTGAATTAATGTAAATATTTTGCACTGCAGATTACTTTAACGAAATTAAATTAAAAGCATGGTTTTTCACTTAAAGTTTATTATATATACTGTGTGCTAAGTTGAATTAAAATTCTATACGACAGTAGCTGCAATGTGTTAGTTTGCGCAAAAATTTGGAACTAGAGTAGCTGGAACCATGATGGTAATGGTGGAGATGGGGAAATATACCATGGTTTCCTGTTTCTTGCTGAAAAAAAATTACTAATGTTTTGGATTAACTTAGAAGAAAAAATTTAACAGCGTATTATCTTAAGAATTTCAGTGAGATATAAATTTGTAAAACAATTATTTTTAAACACATTATTTTTAAATACTTTAATCTTTTATTTTTCGCTTTTGCGAATATACTTAATATTCATATTATATACATATATATTTAATTTCTAATTTCTAAATATACTATATTGTTGTATTGTAGTAATTATTAAAAATCGATTAATGAAATTATTTTAATATAAATTCTATAATTTTAAATAATTTTTACATACTATTTATTAAATTTAATCATTCCTTGAGAACGAATGCTTTTTAAAATAAATTAATTTTGTAAAAAAAAAAAAAAAAAAAAAAAAAAATCTATAATCTTATAAAACGCATTTAAAATTCATAATTATTACAATATTCCAATATAAAACTATCAACTTTTATGGTATAGATCTTTCAGAAGCAATACTTATGATAAAATTTTAATTTTTATATCTAACTATTTTTTTCTGCAAAAAAATTAAATACGAAACAGATTATATTTATTACTTTTTTGCATAATAAACACATATGTAAAATAATTTTTAAGTATGAACTCCCGAAGGTACGTTCAACATATTCACGTTTCTGCAATACCATTCGGCACAATTCAATTACGGTTCAAAATAATTGAAATACATAAAGCAACGACGAATTTAAAATTATTGAGTAAATAGAAAAAAATTGTAATTTATAGATGCAACACGTATGTTGTTCTTAAAACATATTCTTAATCTAATATAATCTAAAAAACTTATGAATATGAATTTCAATTACTTTTGATAAAAAATCTTTAATTAAGATTTCTTATTCAGGAAAGGAAAACAAGTGGGGAGGAGTTAATCTTATTTAAAAGTATCGTCTGTATTTATTTAATGTCTAAAAAAAATTCTTTTTATCGCTTCGTATAGCAATATTCAAAAATAATAATAATAATAATAATAATAATAATAATAATAACTTAAAAAATGTTTGAAAAGAACAAATTAATGAGCAAAATAATATGCAGGCAATAATAAAAGAATCAGTTATAAAATAAATAAATACATAAAAATTAAATTAAAGTAATACTGAAATGCTAATTAAACACTTACCATTGTTAATTTTATTAAATTATTAATTTTAATGTTGTTAGAAAGTAGATGTAGTGTAGATGACCGAAAAAACATTTCTTCAAATAAAAATGTTACAGTTAAACGCATATACATATATTGTTTTAATAAACACACATGCTTTTAAAATGATTGAAAAAAATAGGATATTTTTAAAATTATAAATTAATATCGTACATATACTGAAAACAAAAACGTTTTGCATATTTACTAATTTTCAAAACAAATACTATTACTACTACTAATAATAATTAATTTCCTTTTACATGTATTCTACTAAATTGGGGTCATGTAACGAATAACTGTATGTACGAAATAATGGCTAATTCGGTGAAAATCTGGCGTAAACATGTAAAATTTACTTGCGTTACTCTCTCTCTCTCTATATATATATATTTTTTATTTTTTTTAACACGACAATCCATATTCGCAGTCGAGAAACTATTATTTTCTATTTAATAAAAATATATTTTGTTGAGATTAGCACAACACAATAATAAACCATATTAAAGGCTGATTATTTCAGTTTTTAATGTATTTAAACCTATAATGCTTTCGAAAATAAGATGCATATTCTACATAATGTAGGGTTACAGTAAATAGCCAAAATGCGTTAGTACGCGTTGTAGTAAGAATGCGAAGTTTCTACCAACATCCGCAATTTCGCGTTCTTACTAGTAAGAACGGGTTTTAACTGCGGAGGTTAGGGAAAACACGAAATAAAATTTAAGTTCGGCTATTTACTGAAACTTTCAGTTAGTACTCGTTCTTACTACACAGAAATCAGTATTTACCCGAAAAATGACATTCACTTCTAAGTATAGAATAAAACATGATTAGTTTGAAGATTTTCATTGCATTGCGAATGACATTGACACTCATTTATTTATTATTACATGGGCAACTATTGTGATTTTGAGTTCATAGTAATTTATTTATTTTTCATTTTGCACTTACACAAATTAGTGAGGCAATATTTTCTGTACAGTCGGTAACAAAAGTGTCCGAACACTAGCAAAAATTCCTATATAAAAAAAGTACGCTTAATATAGTTTTGTTAAATAAATCCTTGTCGAATCCTATTCTTAGTCAGTCTAAGAACAAGATTCGACAAGGATTTATTTAACAAAACAGTCTTAAGTGTACTTTTTTTATTAACACTTTTGTTACCGACTGTACCTACACATAAAAAATACAGTCTGTCAAAAAATTAAGTGAACACGAAACCTTTCTCAAAATGCTAAAGAATAAATCTATATATATATATATATATATATTTTTTTTTTTTAAGAAAAACCAAAAGATATCTATTTTTTTTTTTTTTTTTAACTTGTTAAAAATTTTTTGAAACTTGTTAAAAAATTTAAAGTTTGAAATGCATTTTACTTTTTTAAAAATTCATCAGATATAATTTAATCCGTTAAAATATTATCAATACGAAGTATAAAATAAAAACTAAAATGTTTAAAAAGCTTACAGAATATCAATTTAGGACCCGTCGCCAAAAAAAAAAATAAAATAAAATAAAATAAATAAAAAAAAAAAAATCCTATTCAACTCTATTTATCTGTTTATACGAGTAATCTAGGATGCGTGAGATAACCGGGTTGACCCTTTGAGAGTAGTTTGAATGAAACGTAACAGATTACTTTGTCAACACACTATTAAAATATTTTTTTAAAACAAGGTTTACACCGATTCAGAAGCAAACTCTCATGTCATTTGATCTATATTTATCAAATGAACACAGTTTATTCACACAGAGTTGAAATTCAAAACTTATCAGTTTTTATTTATTTTTTATTTAATTGTATATAAATTGTATATGAATTGGGACATAAATCGAAATCGCACGTCCTACAAAATAAATTGATTTCATTTCTCTAATTATAAATATTTTTTTTTTTATTATCACATTAATAGAAAATGTTTTTGCAAAACAGATTTAATAGATTGTTTAAACCTCAAATTATTCAGACCGTCCTCGAATAACAAGTAAATAATAATAATAATAATAATAATAATAATAATAATAATAATGTTATTTAAATATATTGAGTCTTCTTTAAAAAAAAAAAAAAAAAGAAAAAAAAAGAAAGAAAAAAAAGAAAAATATTAAATTTTGTAAAAAAAGTAGTCCTTAAAAATATCTTTCTTTTTTTTCTTTAACTCATTTTATTTAAATACATTCAAATTCAAATCTTGTTTTAAAAATTTTAAAGTTTAAAATACAATTTTACAATTGACATTCCATAATTTTAGATTTTATAAATTTCAACATTTGAGAATCATTTCAGAATTCTGAAATATGAAATGTATAAAATTATTAAATATAAAATTATATTATCTAACATTATGAAATGTAGAAATTATAAAATCACTAAATAGAAAGTATGTATAAAATAGTTCACTAAATGTAAATACTTAAAAATTACAATTGGCGACGGGTCCTAAATTGATATTCTGTAAGACTTTTAAACATTTAGTTTTTATTTTACACTTTGTATTGATAATTTTTTAAAAGGATTAAATTATGTCTGATGATTTAAAAAAAAGTAAATTGCATTTCAAACTTTAATTTTTTTTTTTTTACAAGTTTCAATATTATTTTAATAAAATGAGTTAAAGTAAAAAAAAAAGATATTTTTAGGGTTTCCTTAAAAAACATATATAGACTTATTCTTTAGCATTTTGAGAAAGGTTTCGTGTTCGCTTAATTTTTTGACAGACTGTACTTGGCTTGACCCTGATACAGACTGTTATGAAATAAAATTATTACCTAGTCAGAACAAAAATATGTGATTTTAATATGTATTTCAAATTTATATAAAGCTTTATTTAAAAATTATTTTTTATTACTTTTTATTTTTTATTAATAAAAGAATATGAAAGTTAATAAAGGTAAATGTAAATTATAGTAATTGGGGGAAATAATAATTAATGAAGTATAATAATAATAATAATAATAAAAATAATAATAATAATAGTAATAATAACAGTAACGCATTCTTGACATTTAAAATTTTATACGTTGTTTAATTTTAATTTATTCAAATCTAAATAATCGAAAAAAAAAACAAAATAAAATAATGTCTGAATTAATGTGAATATTTTGTATTACTCGAATTTTATAGAGCTTTATTACAAGTAGTACACACAATTCTTAAAATGGTTTGGTATATGAGATTTTTAATGTACCCAAAAGATTTAAAGTAAATAAGTATTCTTCAATATTTACACTATCTCTTTTAAACTGCTTGTTTGTGATGACTGCGTTTTAATATTTAATTCTTGAATAAATTGACTGATATGAGGTTATTTGTGTGTGTGTGTTAAATAAGAAATATAATAACAACAAGTGATAAGTTAGCTAATACTTTTTTTTTCTCCCTAATTAACGATAGGAATTGTGGTGATAAATTCCTTCGATTGATTGCTTGAATTTTTACGCAAAGGCCCGTGTATTTATTACATTTGATAGATTTTTAATTGCTGTGTACAGTCAGCCAAAAAAAAAAAAACGCCCCCCCCCCCCACCTAATTTCGCCGTAAATTATCGTAGAAACATTTGACTAGTACCGATCGATTTGTAATAACGTCTAGTTTATAACGGTATAGTTACATTTTGCCTAGGGGGTCGTCTACATATTAAAACTCGCATTAACTTCATTTTCTTCAATAGCAACCCCTATTTTTGTCTTTATATTCAGATTTCTGAGATCAAGGCGGTTCGGAAAACATACCTATTTATACACTTTAAATCAATTCTAAACAGAGTTACACGTGAAAATATATTAGGGGTCCGTCTATACATTTAGAAAATATAAATCATGATCTACCACCCAGTATACATTATTTATGAAGTTTCACACCGGAAAAAAATGTCAGAAATGTTAATTATAATGTAAAAAAATCTCAGTTAGTTTATGAATTAAAAGATTATTATTGGTTTCTATTGATTAAACATCAAATAGTTCACTTCATACGAAGAAAATTAAATAGCTTGGATAGATATTAAAATATCTAAGATGTCATAATGAATATGATCTGTACGCATCGATTATGGGAAAAATATCAAATATTTAAGTTTCCTAAATTCTATGATTTTACAAAATATGCATAAAATTTGCCTAACATAGTATATATATATATATATATATATATATATATATATATATATATATATATATATATATATATTCGTTTTCTTTCTTTTTTTTTTTTTTTTTTTTTTTTTTTTTTTCTCTCTTAATACAATTTACAAGTTAAGTCTTTATTTTATAAACTTTTTATAAAAAGAATACAGATTGTAATGTTAATTTATGTATTCAAAATTTAAATAGTTAGAAATTAAATAAAAGTTAATTTTTTTGCGTCAGATTAGCCACACGTTTAAATATTAATATTTTGTGATTTACACATACATGAAGCTTTTCGAATGCAGAATTTTATAATTTCATTATCGAGGATTTTAAAAATGTGCCTTGACTATTCTCACAGATATATATATATTTATTTATTTCTCAATATATTGAGAACAAAAAACTATATTTTATAAATTAGCAATGTGAAAATGATCAGATTTCCTCGTAAACACAAGAAAACAATTAATCGCATGAACACAAATAAAATAAATACATAAAAATAGAACTTTATTACGAATCATACTTTTAAAATGTTCTCTCCTCTCTGTTCCTGTTAAAATCCTCTATATAATTATCAGTCTAAGTTAACAAAATTGTGTCAGATGGCAGTTTTTTTTTTTTTCAAGGAAAAAAGAAGAAGATAAAGAGGAGGAGGAAAGATCAAAACGAATAGAAAGCATATTAAACGTTAATACCCTTTAAACACTGGAAAATGGCGGGGTTTCGTATTGTGTGTCATTTGGGAGTTGTAGAGTGCCAGAAAATTACTTTATGTAATAAAATTTTCATTTAAAGGGTATTTAAAGCAGCATTTTATTTCATACATAGACTATTCAGAAAAAAAGTACCATTCATCCGGTTCATGAAAAATAAAGAACATTTTCTGGCATTGCTCTATGTATAGACATTCTTGTCAACCTAACCCGGAGGATTACTGGTCCCGCCCCTTTCCGTAAATTTTTTTCACATCAATCTTTGTAGAATATTTTTTCTTTATTTAACAGGTTCAGCGCCATGTCAGCCATCGGTGGCTGACACTGATCTTTCCATTTAGGCCAAGTCAGCCGGCAGTGTAAAATATGATATAAAACTACAGAATTTACATAATTTTAAGTAATTACTGACAATTTATTTAAAATTTATTTCCTTTTTTTTTTTTTTTTTTTTTTTTTTAATTATAGGATTTTTATAGGATTATATCGTTAAGGCCTAATGGGGTTTATCGAAACTCGATAAACATAACACGCTTCTAAGCAGTGCGTGTGGCCTGAATGGGACTTCCATAAGAATTCGCGTGGCGCCCAGTGAATTAATCGTAAATGTATTTGAAGTTAATTACTCTAAAAATTAAATTGTGTACACAAAGGGGAGGGAACTAACAATGTTACGGGTTCGGTTGGCAAGTATGCATATATATTTCGCTTGATTTATAAAAAAATATAACACATTTTCTTCTTCTTCTTTTTTTTTTTTTTTTTTTTTTTTTTTTTTTAGTATTTTGTGTTTATATGTCTCATTAAAAATAAATGCAATATTCACATATAAACAATGTATGTATATAAACATATGGTAATGTATATAAACATATTTATTAAAGAAGTTTTGTTGATATTATATAATTATTTTTCTATATATTAAGACAAATATATTTTGTAAATTTCGCAGCATCGAAAAACAGCAACATACTTTCCATATCAAAGCTTAATGTAAATAGGACGTAAGCGTACTGTAGCTAGTGTTGAAATTTGAAAAAAAAAAAAAAAAAAAAAAAATAACAGTGGGCTAAAAATATCCCGGAATATATTAAAATGTTGTTTATTCTGGTTTTAGTCAGGTGATATCACTTGTGCTAAGTAGCTGGATCCACCCTCTCTTAAGCTCAGTCAGGTTCAGCTCATCATTAAAATATTGTTTTTAATATCTGCCGCACCAAAATGTTCAAAACACAAATGCCAATTTTCATATATTTTGAAATCTTCCCGTTTCAACTTTTAAAGCATTTAGATTAATTTATTTTATTTTGAATTTTTAAATTTAGACGATTAAAGTATTTTAAATGAAATTTCAGGATTTTGTAAGATCAATATCTATATATTTGAAAGTAATAAGACTATTCCTTTGTTTTAAATTTTTATTCCATAATAACTGTGACTTTGATTTCGTGATTAGGAAATTGAAAATAAATACTATTGAGCTATGTTCCAATAATAGATCTTATAAACTTAAAAAAAAAAAAAAAAAAAAAAGCAATTTTTCACTATTTATTCTGTATTGAAAAACTTTTAATAGAACTTTGATATTTTATTATGTTACATTATGGGATAAATTTTAAATAACACAAAGCTTACAAACGGTACAGTAACCAAACGCAAATATGTCACAACAAAATTTAAACAGAAAATTCATGGTAAAAAATCTTTTTAAAATTATTAAATATTCATAATAATAATAATAAAACGATTGTCGAATGCATAATTGCTGTTTCATGCAATCAGCTTCGATGTACCGTGTTTTCTAAAACATGATATTTAACTAGAGGTGTACGTACTCTTGAATATTGAAATGCGAAAAAAAGTGTAACAGGGTTAAAATAGAATTTTAGCAGCGAAAAAACTAGAAAAAGATATTTAATACTTATGAAGAAAGACTTAACATATTAGGATCGGATATATTCCTCTCTTGTACCGTAAGCCACGCCTTTTCACAAATTTTCTAAAACTTTATAATATAAAACAAAATAATTTTGCATATTTGTAATTAAATCATTTAAGTTTTATCTTCAATAATTGATGTAGTAAATACCATTGTGATTTATGCATACCAGCGTTACATATAGAGTCAAATAGGAATATGCAAATTAGTCTTTTTTTTAAATAGTGTTTCAGCGAATCAGAGGCGGGCTTCTTTTCTTTTGAAATTCTTTCACAATCCCTCGCCTACATTGTGATAACTTTACAAAAATATGCCAATTTGTATAATGAACATCGAAATATTGCTTAGGAAACAATAAAAATAACATAAAGGTAAATTAAAATAGTTTTCCATCAAATTATATACAAACATTTACTTATAGAGGATACAGATTGTAACAAGTGACGGCCCCCTAACAGGAATAATAAGTGAAATATCACTCTAACTCAAAAAATAACGTTAGAAACGATCTGTAAATTTGGAAACCCATGTTTTGTATGATGCCCGTTCTATTCGTGCAAAAATTAACATAGGTCATAATTCATAATTTTTTCAAATATGAATTTATCAATAATTTTCATAATTCAAAAAATGTTTTTTTTAGCAAAAATTTGCATGGAATATGTTTGGGTTACTTCATTCTAACGAATAAAAAAAACAGAATTTAAATATCATAATTATTTCGAAAGATATGATTTAATGTTTGTCACATTCATTTAACATTAGCATCCCCAAACTTTGACAGCTTATAACTCTATGAAAAATTGAGCGAAATATATAAACTATACCATTTTCCGTGATGATTTGATCCAAAGAATTCAAATAAAATATAAAAAAGGGGGGTTACCATTGTAAAAAATGAAGTTGATGTCAGTTTTAATATGTAGACGACCCCCTAAGTAAAATCTAACTATAACATTATAAACTAGACGTTATTACAAACTGATCGGTACCAGTCGCATGTTTCTACGATAATTTATGGCGAAATTAGGTGGGGGGGGGGGGCTTTTTTTTTTTTTGGCTGACTGTACCTTTGATATAATATTTGATTTAAGAAATAGGTGAAAACATCTAATGTGATTTTATCGGCATTGAATTTAAATTTATAAAATTACATTATGAAAATAATATAGAAACATTTTATTATTAAAATGATAAATAATTAAAAATGAAAAATCATGCGGTCCACATGGATTATAAATACTTTTCTATCATTTAATTGTTTAACATTTAATATATCTTTCCTCCATAATAACCTCTCAAGGGATGTTGTATTTTTAATTAAGATGCAATATTTAGCAACGAGTCTCACAAAAGCAGTTTTGGAGATTTTCACTTTGTTCTATATTCAATAGAAGAATGTACTGGATTCGTAAAAATTTTAGACTTCCAGTTTTCGATGGTTTTACACGTTTTGAGAGGTCCAGAACACGATTAGCCAATTTTTAGAAAAAATCTGTCTGTGTGTGACTGTGACAAAATATTTGTGGCAATAGTACCTCAGGAATTACTGCAGAGAATTGTCTATACTATTATACGTAGATATGCCTTAGCCTAAATTAGTGCCTATCAACTTCATACGTCAACCGCTCAATAGGTCAAATTAATTACTTTTACATATGTTTTATGAAAAGATAGTTAATTACTCTATTTTCTCTCTCATTCTTACCTATTTCAGGTTTCAATAAAATCTGAAATAGTTTGAAAGTAAAAAGTTTAACTAATAATATTAAAAAAATAATAATAATATATTAAATTTGAATTCAAGAAGAAACAAAATAAAAATTTGACTGCAACAAAATCCGATGATATTTCAAAAAAGAAATAACAGATTAACATAGTTTAAATTAATTTTCTCATTCCTAATTTTATTTTTGAAAGTTATTTAGCAGTACTTATGTAAAATTTTATTTATTTCTGTAAAATTTTATTTATTTAATTTAAACAAAAATGTTAAATTAAAAAATTCCCTTCTAATGGAAAACACAATTAGAAACGGATTTTATTAAATTACAAATATTGCTTCGAGTTAAAACTCCAAAAATTAAACTGAGGAATATAAAAAAAAAATAATTAAACATTTCTATTTTAAATATTATTTATCTTGCTATTTAAACTTAATTTACACAGTCATATTTTTAAAGATAAAACTTTTCATTTCCGAGTGGATGGAATATAATTAAAAAAAATTATATTTAGAAACCATTTTTCTTAGAAAAATATTAATAGTAGAATGTAATGCATTTATCATTTTCAAGTGTAATAAATACTTTATTTATTTTTATTTTATTTTATTTTATTTTTCACGGGAAGCAAGCTTTTTATTATGAAAATTGATATCCTTTCATAAATCATTTGGCAAAAGATTTGCAAGGACTCATATGTTTTAAAAACAATTTTTGATGGTTTAAGAAAGCTTTTTTTTTTACTGAGTGTTTAATTCTAAAATTATTCAACAATTTTTATTGTTTTTCTTAAAAATCTTTTATTTAAAAAAATAAAACTTTTGCATCTCACTTTTATTTCTGTAAACATAAAATGAAATAGTTTTATTATTTTATTTTTAAAGACAAATTTGAAGCCTTTTTTATTTCGTTTTGGATTCTTTAAGTCTAATATACCAGGTAATTCTAAAATAATGGGACAAAATTTGTTAGGGTGTGCAGCGTAATAAAAAGATCTAGATGGGATGTTTACAGACACAAACACGTAAAACAAGACATAAAAAAGGTAAAATTCACCGTAAAAAAATTCACGAACAACGTCTGTGGGAAATTTCAAGCAGTTAGTTGCCCATTATTTAAAACTAATGTTATTGGAATATACTAGTAATAATCGAACATACCATTAAAAGTGCTACTAAATTCCCGATGTAGGAACTTGTTTCAAACCTATAAAATTTTCACATACAGAAACGTATTGACTATAAAAGAATAACGTAATAAAAAATTTTTATAGTGTTTATTAACATATAGCATCAACATTATTAAAGTAAATATTTACAGCAATTTTTACAAGAATTTTTCTAAATTATGATCATCAGCAATCATATAAACTGGGAAACATTATGAGTAGGGTTCACAGTGAAAATTTAGTGGTTGTAAAAGATCGCCCATGTTATACACTGCAGGAAAAAACTTTGATGACCACCTGATTCTAAAAACCTGCAAATCATGTACGCATTTTTTTTCCTACTCTGACTTGAAAGGACAATAAAAAGCAAATATGAATATGCAAAACTGTTTCATGTTTCAGAATTAATATATATATATGTTACAGAAAATAGGAGAAAATGAGTTCACTAAGAATTCACACATATGTAACTAATAAAATATGACAAAAATGTGAGACAGTTATTGAATTTGGGCCCTTTTAATATCAACGAACAACGACCTTTAGCAAACGACCAGAAATTGATCTGTATAGATTCGTTATAGTTTCCTTATTGAACTTCTTTACAAATCTCTCCATAGCATGAATCAGTTCTTTCCAATAATTGTATTGCTTATCGCTATACAGAATCTCCTCCATTAGGTGCCACACACTTTCGATGATGTTCAGATCGGGACTGCGCGCGAGTCTATCTAATACAGTAATTTTATTGGACTTCAGGTACTCTAGCAATTTTTTTACCGTGTGGATACTCACATCGTCTTGCTCCCGAATCCATTTGTTCTGGCTAAATTGTCTGTGACATGAAGTTAGTTCATAGGTCATCAATGTATTTTAATATATTACAATACCTTTAACAAAATTAATCACGATATTACAAAAGTTTGAGATTGCACCTAAAATCAAGACACCGCCACCACCCATTTCACGTCTCTTTCGATGCGCTGTGATGATGCTTTCATCTCTATATTCGACGTATAAACTAACGTTGTCGAGTCCATCAAGGCAAAAGCGTTTCTCATACGTGAAAAAATTGCTTCAAGTCCGTGGACTCGACAATGTGTTTGCGTGCGATTCAGAGGTACTCTTTTCTGTGTCTCGGCTTTAATGGCAGTTGTTTCTAGCTAAAGTCTTGCTTAGAAACATTTGAAAAAAAAAAAATCGGCATTAAACTGTGACACCGGTTTTATTCTTTATAATACGGTTAGTGACCAGTTAATCTTGACCTATTAATGGACGTTTCGTCCTTTTATTCTTTTATCACGGACGGACAAAGCTTCAGGACATTCGGTCTTCTTCCTTGTTTTTCAGTTCCAATTCTTGAGCACCCTGATGACTGTATTAATATTTATTACCACAAACATAGAAAATTCAATTTCAGTAATTAATTTAAACATATGAACACGGCAGACAGGTTCTAATCAACTTACAGTAAAACATACCGAAAAACTATCGTTGAAAATGGATGAAACATTAATTAAAAAATACACAACAACCGTTTCAGGTTGAAATAATTATGTATAAACTTTCATGGGAAAAAGAGAAATATTAAAGTGTACCGGAAAGTCCTATCATTTGAATTAGTAAAATGGCACCAGAAATGTTTATTTAAAAATACTTATATTATGTTTTACCAGATATCTTCCAGGAAAAATTTCCGATGACGGTTTTGTAATTCAAAACGACAAAACTTTTTGGTACACCTAATAGACTCAAGTGAAGTGTGAAAAAAACAGCACAATACAGCTTGAAGTAATACTGAACCTTCAAAATAGAAAATTTTTAAATGGTATAAAGACGTTATAAAGAAATGTTAATATTTTTTCTATAAGAATAAGTTTATTTTGGGGTATATGTGCTAACTTATATCAAAGTTTATAATACATTCGTTAATCGTATAATTGTATTTAAAAAATAGTTCGTGGATTCGTGTTATATTCAGTGGAATTTAATGAATACTGAATATAACATTACTGAATTTTATTACTTTTTTTTTAACATTACTGAATTTTTATTAGAATTTATACCGCATTATTTTAACGGTATTCAATGGTGTATAGAAATTTATACTATAAAATGCATTTTTTTTTTTAAGGATAAACTTATTTTAGAAAACATATATTTACTTACGTATATCTGAGTTAAACGTATGCTTGGAACCAAGAACTACATTAAGAAATTTATATTACGACACATATTTTTAATTTTTAATTCTTATTTATTTATTTTTTACGCTGCAACATTTCTCTACCCAGCAAGAAAATTTATATAATTCAAAAAATGACAGTTTTCGACTTTAAGTCACTAAAACATACGCATAAAATGTCCCAACTTGAAAAAAAAAAAAAAAAAAAAAAAAAAAAAAATCACATCTCTATTTTGTAATTTATCCACCTCAAGGCAGTTTGAGTCAGTTTTATCGTACGCTAATTAGTGTTTTGTGGTATTCCTTAAGTTGATTTTTCTCAAATACTGCATTTTTAAGATACGTCATTTTCCTTGTGAGGTTGCGATATGTTTATTTATGTGTCAGTTTATCATTCAGTCGTTAATTATAAAATTGTAATTATGCGTAACTTCATGTTTTCATTTGATATCTTAATAAAAGAATATATGACAGGTTTATGTGTCTCAAAAGATAAGTTTAATTTTAACAGAGTTTATCATACATTTGTTAATGATACAATTGTATTTAAATAGAAGTGTAAGTTCGTGCTATTCTTTTATGGCTTTTATCAGTACTGGATAATATTTATAAAAAAAAACTTATATTACGATCAATGTGTTTTAAAAAAATTATCCATCAAAATTTATTAAAATTTATATTTATATTTTAAAAGAAGAAAAAAAATCAATATATTTTTTTCCTTTTTATATTTTACTACCATTGTTTTATTTTCAACATAAAATCTGTTAAAAATATAAGAATCGTAAAATAAATAAAAAGAAATACATATACATAAATATTTTTTCTATTCAATCTTGAAATCTCAAGTTTTATTTCAACACTATATCCACATACGAGAAACTCAAAACTTTTAAAATATATGTGCCTCAGATTTTAAAGTCTTTTTATATAATTTTTTATGATAGAATCAAAAGACTGGAAAGTGTGTGATAAAGAACAAAATATATATTAACCTGGGATGTAAAAAGAAAACTTTTTCTAAAGAGAATCTAAAATAAAATTTGACTTACACACACAAAAAAAAGATATCTATAAAATTATTTCTTTAAAAGAAACCAACTTTAATAAAAAAATAAATATTTAAAGTTAATTAAAGATTATTTTATGAACTATTTCTAAAAAAACAAATGAAATAATGCAAACTCTTTCTTCTCTATGTGATAAAGAACTATCTCCTGCATTAAAAAAAAAATCTTTAAAAAATGTTAAAAATATGATTATGTACAGAATTTAGTTCTCAGACTGCCTAAGAAAATATTTTTTATACAAATTAATCTTTGAAAATTTGAGAAAAGAACATAATTTATACATTCAGGCCGAAAAATTCTGATGAATGAACTCAAATTTTTAATAAATGGATTTGAATTTGAAATTATGACACTTAACAATGTTTTCGATAATATTAGATCTGCAGTAATATAAAACAAAGACATAAAAAAGATAGAATGAACCATAAAACCTCATTCATATATATCGAGAAATCCGTATATTCGTGAGTAGTTTAAACATTCATAAAAATTGAAGGAATTATTTGTGTATTTTAATGCGCTTTACAAAAAAGTAATTTTCTTAAAGGGAGATTTTTTTTTTTTCAGTAAAGATAAAAATTAGTTTAAATTTCTTTCAATAGACGGCACTGATGACAGCAATCACAGCAAATATGTGCACTATATAATTAAGGATGTACGATTAAAAACTATTTTTTGATAGCGGACTTAATATTTAAGTAAATATTTGTCGAATCATGATCTTAGTCATTATACTGTTTATAAAAAAGTAAGTTGATAATAAAAATTACTGATCAAACTAAAAAAAATAAAATAAAAATGGGGATGTGACTTCAATAATTTTACTGCCGACTATATCAGTTGATTTAGTTTCGGTTGGTGTTGGTTTCAGAGGAAATAAGAGAAGTTCTAAAGGAAGTTGTAAAGTTTTAGAGTTCACTCAGATGTCGGTATTTTCAGTTTGAATGTTTTAAGGCAAACGATGTGAAATATCTCTGCAGTTAATGCATTTAAAAGAAACGTCTGAAAATATTCACGTGTGCTTTTTTTTTTACACAATAGTATGTTTTTGGAGTGCTAGAAAGGAGAATATGAGTGTTATAATGCAGATTATCACGTTTAGGTCGTACTGGTGAGTTCAATAGTTTACACTTTAACATTTAGAAGTGTTCTAAGTTATATTATGTAAAATTAAGATAAAACCACGAGTCTCCCAGTACTTTCTTTAAAGCTCTAAATAAATGTGTTAATTTTTATTTAATTTGTTCTGACTCTTACAAGGAAAGTAACCTTAAAGTGCAAACTTAGACTATTCTTAAAAGTTCTACTGAGACTACTTACTTTCATAGTAATAATATCAGTCAAATTTATTGGCGGAATTCTAGTAGATAATCTGTAAAAAATAAAATATTTTCAAGTATTGGTGCGTAAGAGCCAAATACACCACACAATTTGGCGAACAAAATACTTTCTCACCAGATGTAAGCAATTTTAATAATTTTGAAAATTGCTTGCTAAACAAATGTTTAAGGAATCGATATTGAATAACTTGAAAATTTTCAGATAAAATAGGTAATTACTTTTTATATAAGCCTCTATAATTTACTGAAGTGTCTTGTGGTTGAAAGTATTAATTTTACTTCTAATTTCTTTTCTTTTTTTTCTGTATATTTAACAAGTGTTTAAGGCACATACGCTTTAGTTATGCATTTAAGATAAACACACACACACACACACACACACATATATATATATATATATATATATATTGTATTTTATTTTATTTGAAAAATCTTTTGAATTTTGCCTTTTTGAAGTTACTACTATTAATTTATAATTTCAGTTAGCACTTAAGATCTTATTTAAATCTGATACACACAATTATATTTTCATTTTTAGATGAAAATAAAGGTTTTAGAAATCGACAATCCGTGTGTCATCAAGGGGTGTAATTCAAAAATCTATTTCTTTTTTGATTAGAAAAGAAAAATGTGTTGGTTGGTTGGTTGGGTTTAACGTTGCACTATTACTGCGCTATGGACAATTGGTAACAGTCTGAGACGCATGACTAAGAATGGTCCAGAGACCTACCACTACAATTTTAACCCATCACGAAGGGGATGGTTCCCCCGTTTCGGTGACCCCCACAGGTATAATTTGGATGAGAACATGGAGGACATTGCGGCCACGACGAATTTTACGTGCACTAGCAACCATTAGTGTACATGACGGTCTTTGGCCGGCTTGAGTATCGAACCCGCAATCGTCCAATTAAGAGCTCGACGCTCTACCGACCGGATTACCACGGCTCCTTTTCAAAATGTGAACATTTGTAGCTATTTAAACGGAAATTTTATTCCTTGTTTTGCTGAAAAATATCTTATTGTTTCCAGCATTTTTTACTCATTTCTTAATTGTAAAATTAATATACTTCGTAAAATTATGATTAATTTTATAAAAAATATCATTAATGAATCAGAAGACGCGTACAGACGCAGGAACATGCCCCCCCCCCTCATTAAAAAAAAAAAAAAAAAGCACCAATCATATATTCCTTCTTTTGATAAAATGGATATGGAATAGCATCTCATCTTTAAATTAAGCCCATTTCAATATCAATCATTATTCTACTGTGCAAATAAATTCGATTTTGTGCATTTTTGGTTAGCCAAAGTGTTTTTCGATACTCTCTCTCACAGTATAAATTAGAATCAACGAGAGCTTAAAATTTTTAACTCTTCATAGTTTTCAGTTAAAAATTTGGCTTAAAATGAACCAAATTATATACGCAAAATCTTTATTATGAGAAACTATGCTGATTAAATTTTTATTAATTCATTTTATAGAAGAAAATAAAGTAAAGTTTTTGTGATGGCGATAGCCCTAGTTTAATAAGTTTAAAAGAGAAAAGAAAATTATATCTTCAAAACAGTTTTTTTTCAATTCTTTTTTTTTTCTTTATATAAACTATAACTTCTTTCTACGAAGTACATTTTTTTTTTTTGAAAATCACCTTTACTTTCGAATTCACTTTCATTCTTTCAAATAAAGTTCAACATTATTTAATAATTTTTACTTTAACAGTAACATTTTCTGTCTTTTGATCTCATTACCGTAACATAATATAAAAAATTAAATGACAGTCTGGAAATTTTCTTGTCATGTATTAAACTTTTGCAGTTTAAGTATATACAGATTCTATGTTGAAATGAAACAAAAATTGAAGATTTCTTAAGAAAAAAATATTTAGGTGTAATTTATTATTTCTTTCTTTCACAATTTCTACATTTTTTTTTTTTTTTTTTTTTTACAGATTGTATGTTGAAAGTCAAATTCTTTTTTGATTTGGAAAAAGAAAATTTATCTCGTTTTTCTTTGTAAAATAGTAAATTTTAGCTTTAATAAATTATAAAGATTATATAAAATCCTATTTTTTTTTTTAATACATTGTTTTATAATACAGGATTTTTAATGTCATTTTGCTGCATATAAATATTTACACAAAGTGAACATGAATGTAGTCTTATTTTTGAAAGTAATTGTAATACTTACGTGTTTTTAAAATAAAACCAAATATCATTGAATAGATAGAAATTTAAATAAAATTCTTGGAGTAAAACGAATTTCTGGATACTTAAAATTATGCTGGAAATATAAGTGTTGGTAATTTCAGTTTACACTAATTCCCTAATTATATTTATATAATTGAAGAAAAAAATAAGGTATCTGTTTATTTAGAAGAGACCAACTACGGAGAAGATTCCTTTAAACATGGTTAAGAAAATGCAAAAATAAAATTTGTGTGATGTAGGAAAGGATTGTTTTTAATTACAGAAATTAATTAAGATAGAGTTAAAAAACACTCATCAATGCAAATTGTTTTATTTAAAAGTGACTTGAAGCTTGATAAATAAACCAAAAAAGAAAATATTTTAAAACATGAAACTAGAAAAAAATAAATAAATAGATAAATAAATAAATAAATAAAGGAAAAGAAATAAAGTCTAAATTAAAAATACAGACAGCTTGTTTTGGGAGCATCATCTCTTAAGAGATAGAAAAATACAACATATCCTCGATTTTTTTTAGAGTTTTCACATTATCGGTTTCTTAATTTTCTATTGGCTAATTCCTAAAAATATCTTGAAATCTATTGGATGATAAATCGTCCGTAGACTAAGTTTCCCTTCACTCATGCAGGAGCACTTTTCTTTATATGCATTGAAGGCGTTATGTTCGATGCTAAGAGAACAGCTGCCAAAATTTTAATTTTAGATTTTTTTCTTTTGTTGTGTGCGTGTGTGTTCTGTACGTTAAAATTTTATCCTCTTTCGTTGATAATAAACTATTCAAGTGTGCTGCTTTACTTAAAAAAAAAAAAAAAAAAAAAAAAAAAACATTATTTGCCCCTATTTAACATTATTCTTGTTTCATTAGTCGATCGGTATTCGAATCTACCTTTTTATATATATAAGGCAATGTTTGTGTGTGTATGTGTGTGTGTGGACGGACAGCGTAGCGCAAAGACAGTAGCTCGGACAGCGATTTTCGAATTTTGATTAGTTTTCTTTTAATTAATTAAAATATGAAAATATTAAACTCATAATAACATAAATAATTAGCCATTTAAATTTTATCCATAATTTAATTGTTGCCAAAAAAACATTTAGCCGTTCACTTTTTTCCCGATAGGAAAGTAAATATATTTACTTAAACGTGAGCAATAAAAAATTATAAAAAATTAAATTAGGCATCTCACAAAAATTGACGTCATTATCACTTTGAAAATTTTTACACATTGATGAGGGGTAATATAGTTTATGATACTAATATATGTTGTTTTAAAATGCTTTTTTTTTAAACTATTATATCTGTTTTTATCTGAATAGATAATTTTATAGAAAAAAAATACAGTTTTAAAAATAGGAAATTTATTTCAGCAAGTACAATTTTAAACCTAAAAACCATTAAAAATATAAACAGAATATGAAGAATTCTTACAAATTAACTACAAGGTGTCCAATAAAAGCATTAGCAAAATAGGCTTCCCTTTTTATACAAGAAATTATACGAAAAAAAAAAGAAAGAAGAAAAAGAAAACCTTCGCTAATATGGCGACAAAAATTCAAAATCCGCCAAGGGAGATATTTACTAATTAACAAGATATATTATTTAGCACGATAATGTTTACTTATTTATTTATTTTTTTTATATACCAATTACTACGCTAACTTATATAAATAAATGAGCTGCTGTGTGTGACCGCACTTGCACGCTGTCTGACAGAAATATTTGATTATTTCAAATTAGTATTTAAATACACAAATAAAATAAAAATATGTTTAATGGAAAATATATATGTATAATCATAAAAACATTAGTTGTCTAAAATAAGGCAGAAATAGTGCTCATAGCATATTGTTACCAGGTGTTAAGTCTTGCCCTGCATCAATTGTACTGTTACAATGAAAGTAGTTTTACAGGCAAAGTGAAAATAAAAGGGCAGTTCATTCACTTTCAGTGGGGTGAGCCTTGGTGACAAACATGGCGAGTGGGCGACTAAATTTGGTGAAGAATGATAGTTTTTCGAAGCTCTCAAAACACGGGAGCATAGTTCTCGAGCTTTCCATGGGATTCCCGATGGAATCATCGCCAAGTTCCATCGATCAGCAAAAGTTATAAATACGAGTGAGTTGATTTTTGCTAGAGAGTATGTAGCTCTAAGCGACTGAACATTTTCGTGGGCTAGCGAAGATTTCTGCTCTGGAGTATTTGATATTATTTGCTTTACTCCTGTGGAACAAGTGACTGTTTTTTAGACTGTTCCAGAACATTCATCGAATAGTGACTTTTTCTGTACGAGTAACAGCTTCAACTGTTTCCAGAATATTTGAAGAATTTACGCTACTATTGGAAAGTTTTCGAGAATATTCATTTTAATAAGAATTTTGTTGAACAGATTCAAGAAGTTCAAAAAATATTTGATATCGCCAAACAGGTCCTATACTAAAGCTAAGACGAAAATAGTAGCCAATCGAAATATATTTATTTAAACGTTTCCATTATTCAATTAAAAAGAAATCATTTAAATATAGTGACCAGCGAAGCGGGCAAAGAATGCTAATTATATATATATATATATATATATATATATATATATATAAATTTTTAGAAATAATTTTGATTGAATATTCATATATGAAATTTATAGAGTTATATAGAGGATATATTCAAATGTATAAAAATATCAATTGGAAAAAACTATTTGAATATAATATTTTATTGCGCATTTTTAAAGCTTGTTTTTTTTTTTTTTTTTTTTAAATAAAATATATATAATTTAAAGTATCTCTAAATTTAACATATTTTTAATAAAATTACAATACATATCTGTAATAAAATTTTATTAAGAAATAAATATTTTTCAAAGTTATAACAAACTTTTTCTGTTTTTAATCATATTTTTTAAATTCACAGTGTTTTCTTTACATTTAAATAATGTACAGCATTTTAAACAAAACGCAAATTTTGATTAAATATAGTGCTATAATTATGGAAAATTGAAGAAAACTCTTTTTTTTTTTTTTTTTTTTTTTTAAGCTAGATATATTTCTCAAAATTTCACAATTCAGTTGTACAGTGTTAAAAATTATAGTTCAACTTGTTTCCTCAAATAAATAGTGACAAATAAGCAAGCTTATAAAATCAGTATTTTAGGGCAACGTTTCATCATTTTAAAGGTACTTACAACAAAAGTGGCTGTACTAAATGAAACCAAGCATACCATATTTCTTAAAATATTTGATGCAGCTAAGTACAAATGTTTTTATTTTATTTTATTTATTTATTTATTTTTGTAAAACGTAGGATTTAATTTTGAACAGTGTAAAAAATACAGTCGGTAACAAAAGTGTCTGAACACTAGCAAAAATTCCTATGTAAAAAAAGTACACTTAATACTGTTTTGTCAAATAAATCCTTGTCGAATCCCTAACTAAGAACAGGATTTGACAAGGATTTATTTAGCAAAACTGTGTTTTTTTTTTATATAGGAATTTTTGCTAGTGTTCGGACACTTTTGTTACCGACTGTACCTGTTAATTTTTAAAAAACTTTAAAGAATGAAAAGTTTTTAAAAGTTTAAAGTATGTCTGTTACAGATATAATGGGTAAAATGAAAAAAAAATATATATATATATATATGTGTTTAATTTTAAAGTGAATTAAATCCTTTTTATGTGACTATTTTGGAAAATATATCTCAAAAATTATCTTAATACAGCATTTTCTTAAATTTCATTTTTTATAACAAACATATTTATGGCATTTTACCAACAAAAGTTTTTACAAAGACTTTTTTTTTTTTTTTTTTTTTTTTTTATAAACGCAGTTAGTACTAGAAATTGTGCTTATTTCTTTTTACCTTTTTACTTTTTTTTTTTTTTTTTCTCATTTCAGTATCCTAATATTAAAAAGAAATACATTTAACTGAGAACCCATTTATTAAACTTTTTGTAGTTTGGAGATAACAGTTAGTAGATTTTGTGAAATTCTGAAGAATTAATACCTATTGTGTAGCAGGCCTGTCCAACCCAAAATACTTGGTGGGCCGCACTGGAAATCCATTTTATTCATTCGGGCCGCACCGTATGTACAGTCATAAAAAAGCCCCCCCCCCTCCTCATTTCCCGACTAATTTCGCCGTAAATTAGTGTAGAGACATGCGTCCGGTGCCGATCGATTAACAAAAAGGCCTAGTTTAGAACACTAAATTTTGCTTAAGGGGTGTTTACATATTAAAACTAGCATCAATTTCATTTTTTTCAAAGGCAACCCCCTATTTCGACAAGCTTTTTCGATTATTTGGATCAAATCAGCCCCAAAAATGGTATAGTTTATATGTTTCTCTCAGTTTTTCACAGAGTTACAATTTGTTAAAATATGGAGATGCTAATGTTAAATGAATGTAATAAACATTAATTCATATCTACCTAAAAAATTAATACATTATTATTATTATTATTTATTTATTTATTTATTTTTTAAACGTTAGAATGAAGTAAGCTTAAATATATTCCATGCATATTTTTGATTATTATTATTATTTTTTTTTTTTTTAATTATGAAAATTATTAATATTTATATTTCAAAAAAATTATGAGTTATGGCATACATTAATTTTTGGTCGAATAGAATGGGCATCATAAAAAAGTATGGGTTTCAAAATTTACATTTCTTTCCAAACATTAGTTTTCGAATTATTGTGATATTTCAATTTTTATTGATCTTAGGGTGCTGTCACTTGTTATCATTTGTGTCATATATTACTTTGCTTACGCATGATTTAAAATAGTTATTCAAATAAGTTTAAACGTGCACATAATTTCTTAATTAGCATTACTTTATTTTATTTTATATTTAAAATTGTTATACTTCTTTTCCGGTTATTATCTGAATGGATATAATACTTTTCTCTGTGATATCTTAATTTAATTTTCTAAAATATAAAGATTTACCCCTGATCAATTTTTGGTTGTAATTTTATGAAGACTTAATATAAGGAATATAAACTATATCTTTTTCCGAACCGCCTTAACCTAAAAAATTTGAATATGTAGTCAAAAATGGGTGTTACTATTCGAAAAAAAAGAAGAAGAAGAAGAAGTTTGTGCAAGTTGTAATATGTAGATGACACCCTAAACAAAATCTAGCAATTGAATTTAAAACTGGATGTTATTACCAATCGTTAGGCATCAGCTGCTGGTCGGGGAAGGAAATTATTATTATTACTATTTTATGACCGTTCATATGCATATGTGCATATATGTTTGTGAGTATATGATTAATGTATTTATATACTTTTTTTTTTTTTTTTTTTTTTTTTTCAGAGAAGGGCAGGGTGAAAATTTGGAGCAGAATATATTAATTTAAATATTTTCATTTATAAATTAACAATAGAATCGTGAAAATTTTCTGACTATATATTAAAACTATAATAAATTAAATGAAAAATGGATCTAATAATATTTCATTACCACAGTTCTTTGAAAACACAGTTCGTTACTGTAATCTTTGAAAAGTATTTTCACTTCGAAAAGTCAGAACGTATTTATTAATTTTTGATCCGTTAACCAAAGTTGTTAAACTTTAAATATCGTTAGTCTCCTCGCGGGCCGCAATAAACTACGCGGTGGGCCGCATGCGGCCCGCGGGCCGCGGGTTGGCCACTCCTAGTGTAGAGAAACGTTTTTTCGGAAAATAAGAAATCATTTTCTGTCTGTAACCGGGTATTTATCTTGGATTTCAGGGAGGATTACTCAGTAAGATAGCGTTAATTTTCATGCTTTTGAATAAAGAAAAAATTCCACATGAGTTTTATATTTATTTTTTACCAAAACATACACAGAAAGACTCAGAAGCCTTTTAAATTACTGTTTACATTCTTTTAAACTGTTCACAAAATTAATTTAAAGTTTTCTTTTAAAAATAAGAGAGAGAATAATTTTTCCTGAAATATGTTAATTAATATATATATATATATATATATATATATATTGGTATACCCTATGAAAAAAGTTGAATTAAAAAGTAATAATAAATATATTATATTTCTTAAAAAAAAAAAAAATGTGAAAGTAAATAATAAAAATAATCATGATGGATATTTAATTAAAATAGTCATAAAATGTATATATATATATATATATATATATATATATATATATATAGTATATATATATATATATATATACATAATCAAATTGTGTACCAAAATAAACGCATGTCAATTTGGAAACACCAATAAAAAGGAAATAAATCAACACAGTACTACTCGAGATACATTGACAGAATTATGTAAATTGACTTCTGCGTAAACTTATAATTTTCAAAAAACGGCAAAATACCACTATTTTCACAAGAGTTGTTTTTATTTTGAGAAACTTTTTAACAAAACAATACTCTTAATACATTACAATATATCTTTTTTTTTTTTTTTTTTTTAAAGTTACGCCAGACTATAATTTGAAATTCTTTTGTCATTTCAGGAAGTATAAAAACACAGACTGAAGAATACTGAAAAAGTATGTATTAAATTATATTACTCTGTAAATGGCTGAAAAAAAAAAAAAAAAAAAAGACTATTAAACTATACATATTGTTACAAAAACGTTGACATTCTCGTGTTTATAAAGAGGATCGTAATTAGACTGCGACTTAACGAAGAATTTTGGCGACTTAGAGAACAAATATGGCGAAAAATGGTAGTTTAGGGTTCTTGAAGTTTCGAAACTCTACATCAAATAAAATCCTAATTCTAAAATTTCCTATTGGGTTCTAGGACAGAACCATCACCAAACTCGATCGCCAAAAGTTACAAATAGAAGCAAGTTGATTTCTGCAAGTTCCTTGTGTTCAGAAAGGTATTCTGAGCAATTGCGATTGGAGACTGTATTCTGTTCTGACCGATAAATATTTAGTTCGTGAATTAGTGAAAATTCTGATCTGTGGAATATTTGATGCTGTTAGTTTTACTGGGACTTTCGTGATACGAGAGGAAGTTTTATTGGATTATTTCGAGAATATTTATTGAATTAACAGTTTATTTCACTGTTTCGAAAGTATTCGTTGAATTGATACTTTTGTTACACTGTTTCGAGAAGTTGCTCTGAATTGAGTGCATTTATCGACTAGAACCTGCCTGTTCCTCTACAAAAGACTTTCTTCACACAAGAAAGTCGACAAAAGTTTTGTAACAATACGTTTGTAACAAATAATTAATTGGCATAACATTATTTACTCCGTAAATGGAAGGAAAAATAAATATGGGATAACACTTTATAACGATATATTTCGCAAAGTTCCCAAAGTATTTCTTCTAATTTTTTAAACTTCTTATTTTAAATTTAAACTTGTTTCTGTGAATAGAATTATTTTTCCAGCAAATACTTCATCTCACTAAGCAAGATTTGTGTCATTTAACCAGCAATTACCAAATTAGATTGGTTGTCTTTTAGTTTTTGACCAGTTTTTATTTATTTCTGTAGAATATTGTTAAATTATATAAGGAAAATTTTAAAAGGACAGCATTAATTCAAAATTTTTAATTAGAAAAGACATTTAAAATACAAAAGAAACGATTGAAAATGCTCAGTTTTTATTTATTTATTTATTTTATTTTTCTTTGATAAAATTATAAGAATAGTAATAATAATTAATAAATAAATAAATAAAATTTTTGTTCAGCTTGTTTGAAAAAAAAGTTATAACAAATAAATACATCAACCATAAAATATGCTTGATATCATAAATTCAATCAGGCCAGCTCTTTTTTAAGGCAACGTTTTAAGGCTTTCACTGATAATTTCAGTTTGCAGAGAATGATTCATTAAAACAAATGAAGCAGCTCTAATTGATTGATTTTCAATTCAGAATGTAATAATCCGTAAACAGGCATTAGTTGCACATTATTAAACAAAGTTAAGCATCATGAAAAGAATGTGGATTCATTTCTGGGGCTCTTTCAAATTATTCTGCGCTTGACTTAATAAATTTTTAACCAGAATGAAGTATTACGTATATTTTGTATGGTTTTGTATTTGCATTTTTACGGTGAGGATCGTCATAGAGAAAGAAGAATCTACAGAAGAACAATTTGCATAAAAGAAAGAAAAAAAAAAGAAAAAGAAAGATTATAACTGCTTCACGTGGGAGACCTGCGCGTGTTAATTCCGCACTGGGATTTTTCCGCATGCCGAGCTGCTTACACATTCTTTAAGGTAAAAGGTAAAACTTTAATAGTTATTGAAGTTTTTAGTACCCTTACTCATATGGTCAGTTTTATTTCTTGGGAACCTTTGATGTTGGTTATAAAATAATTTTTACTTTTTTTTAGATACATGAGAAGAAAGTATGAGATTCAAGAAAATTTCCGAATTCCAAATTTCGATGGATTTACGTTTTAAAATTTCTGAACATGATTCGGTTATTTAAAAAAATAGTCTGTATATCTCTCTGTGAGTGTGTTATCAACGTTTTGTAGATGTTGTACCTCATGAACCAATAAGCGAAATTTAACATATCCTTACATTTGGTTGGATCATGATTTATGTCTGTCCTGATTACGTTTTGGGATATATCTCTCACACGTGGCCTCACTACTCTGTAAGTTCTCGTGTTTAATCAAGTGTATATCTCAATCTCAATAGCGTATAAGTGCACAAAACTTCACATGTATTGGGGCCATGATATAAGGACATTTTATTCAATATGGTTGCATATTGACAGACAGGTGGCGCCTCTATGCAGGAATTTAACACCATTTACGGAAAGTCAATATTCCATCTACTATGATAGATAAAATCATCAAACTTGGAATATGAGATTCATATTATGCAAAACTATGTTGATTCGATTTGACATATCGGACAACGGGTGACACTACTGCTATCCACTTACTGCTACTTTTATGATCGCTATATCCCAGCCTCTATTTGTTAACATTGCACCAAACTGCACATATAAAATACTTATTGTAAGAAGCTCATTCTGCATTCTAATTGGTAGGTGGTACTATTATATAGAATGATACAGAAGAATATTTTGTGATAGCCACAGTGTCTATTCATATTTCATACTAGGTATACTTGATAATATGACGATCATCCTTACTCGAAGCAAAAAAAAAAAAAAAAACTCAATATTAGATAATTATCAGAATACAATAGAATTTTTTTTTTTTTTTAACTTCGCGGTAGTGCTGCGCTATGGGCAGTTGGCGAAAGTTTTGGAATTCAACCCTAATGATGAACCGGAGACATGGAGACATGCCTTTACAATTAAAATGTGAACAGAAAAAATACAGAAGTAATTTTTACTTTCTCTTACCCATAGGGTCGAGAAAGTATTGATTTAGGGTAAAATTTTCGAACGTGAGTTTTTGTTATACTTACATGTTCTGAGGTCTCCTGAATACGAAAATCATGTTTTTAGCGAATGGTCTGTGTGTCTGTCTTTGTATCTGTGTGTCTGCCTGTCTGTCTGTGTGTCTGTTATCAGCATATCTCAAGAACAAATAGTAGCAGAAATTCCATACTCGGTATTCTAAATGTGTAACATATAGGGGTGCTACAGTAAGCTTTTCGTTGAGATGAAGAAAATGGTTCGTGTACAGGGACACTCAAAAGTATTCAAATACATTACGTCTATGGGGGAAATTGCAGGTAAGTAGAGTTTAACATCTATAGACTGCACTAAACCAAATGAAACGAATATGTATTTTTTTTAATAGAGATAGTCAACTGGGAAAAAAAATTGTGTATGTGGGATCCTCGCCTCCCCCCCGGGGGAGAAGTCCATCCTCGAGGGGAGTAAATTTTCATGATGAGTATCTTCCAAAAGAGCTCGCCAATACCTTTAAAACGAATGATTGAACCATCGATCTGCGATAATTTAAAATAAAGTTATCCATTTTTTTAATTTTTATAAAAAAAAAAAAAAAATTAATGTAATATTGAGAATAAATTTAACTTTTTTTTTTTTTAATATTTAGTGTTACACTACTTCTCTAATATGGAAATCGTCTGCATTATCATAAAAGATATATTTTTTAATTAATAATTTTAATAAATTATTTTAAGAAAACAGAATTATTTTTTAATAACCGAATTAAATTCTATATAAATGTAGGTGCATTAATCAAACGGGGAATTGAGGGGGGCTACCGCCCCCCTCACACAGAACCAATTATCATATAAAACACTTCCGAAGACTAATTTGAACTGTTTAACATAGGTTTACATGACAATATTCGTTATCTTACCCCTTAATCTCCAACCTGCGTTTATAGTATTAAATTTCAGGGTAAGAGAAAGTCGTGTGAGTGACACACCGGATTATTTTATATTGCTTAAGTATTAAAAAAGTAAGTTTCGTGGAATGGTTAAAATGAACCACATACGTGACATTTTGATTAACACTTACAAATAACTCACAAATCCTTGTAAACCGAATGTAATTGAAAGAGATGTGAGGATTAGGGAGGAAAAAAAAGAATAAGAATTTACGAGCAGACGTCTGTGCCTGTAAAAAATATCCAAGAAATAATGCTGAGCATTAATGAAAAAATGTATGTATATACATATTTAACCTGAGCATAAATTTAATAGATTCAAAAATTACTTCAAAATAATAGAAAATTTTAATCATAATGAAAAATTTTAAAAGTTATTTTCAAAAGCATTTGAAGAAACCTGCAATGCATTTGATGTTCCTGAAGTAATGCGGGCACATAAAACTGTGTGTTAGAGAGAAAAAAATAGAGTGGGTGATATGCAGTTTACGTTTGCACGGAAAACCCACGAAACGAACAGTGTGCGGAAAAATGACACGCGAAAGTATTAAGGCACTAATTTAAATTTATTTAGTATCCATAAGTTTTTGCTACTTTTATTTAATGAGTTTTTTCTATATAATATTTCTCTGACGTAGGCCTTTTAGGATTAAATTTTGACGGAACGATATAATAATCGTTGGTCAATCTAGATCCAATTCATGAAATTATGAATTTGGCTTCTACAGATTTAATATACGAAAATTTAATCTAATACACTTGAAATGTCCATTTCTTAAAGAAATTGAAAAGATATTAACTTTTCGTGCTGAAACATATGCTCAAAATCTCGTATTTAGATATTTAGAAGTATATTTGGAAGAATTTTAAAACAGTTAAGCTTTGCATTGATCGATATCAGAATTATCATATTATTATGCAATTTTAATATAACAATAATTTAATTTAATTCTAAGAATTTAACTTAGCAGCAGAAAAAATATTTTCTAAAATTGAAATAGTGACAATCATCAAAGTAAAAAAAAAAAAAAAAAAAAAAAAAAAAACTTGAAAATTTCCAGTGAGTGATTTTATTTGTAAAATTTTTTTGGTAATCATATTAGGGTTGTGTTGTGTTGTGGAGATTAAGGCCGTTTGACTGCACTAGGGTCCTAGGCCTGATGGGGGAGTGCCCTCATGAGGGGGGATCATATTAGGTATGTAGATATTATCATGCAGATGTTCTGCGCGGGAAGGCTATATATTTGTTAATTTAACGAATATATTTTCTGAAAGATTTTCAAGAATATTTATTACCAAAACAATAATGATTTTTATGTCCTTCATACCTTTATTCATTTATTTACTTATTTATTTTTACAATTGCTTTCAGTTTTATTTTTCTCTTTAAGTCTTCTTTTTTTTTAATGGAAGTATAATTGTGTGACAAAAACTAAAGCATAATTCCTTCTTTAAATTTGACAAAAGAATTTTATTAATTCGAATATCTTGTAAAAAGTCTACATACAATAATAAATATGAATTTATCTGCATTCCAAAGATATCGCTGTTTATTCTAATTATTGCAAAACGAAAACAAAATTAATTTACAAGGAGACGGTAAGGCTGTGGGGTATACAAATAAAAGTAAGGTTATGTGTGTAGCCAGTACTCAGTAAGAGAACTCATATGACCATCCAGTAGCGCGCACCACGGATCCATTATTAAGATGATGTCATTATTAGTCATTATTAGTCATTATTATGATGGAATTTTTCAAGATGATGAAGAAACGCCTACGTATACTGTTAAAATAATACCTCCAAAATGTACCCCGCTAGTACAACCTTGTGATGTTTACTTTTACAGACAAATTAAATATTTGATTAAAAGAATACAAAATTGTTGGAAATTGACTGGAGAAAATCGGGAATTTAGTTCCCGTGAGGATAGTATTAAAATTCAATCAATCGTTTATCATTAGCTCGCTTCTCGAATTTTTTCGAAAATGATCAAGTATGCCTGGTATGCATCAAAACTATCTGAACATCGAGAAATATTCATGAATGTAAATGAAGTCTGTTTTCCCGAAGAAATTCAAAAGAAACCTTGCTCTTATAAAAAAGCTTCATTTATTTACTGTGCAAGTTGTCGACACAATTGGTGTTTTTCTTGTTTTTATGATAACTACCATCCAAGTTCTTGTATCGCAAACGATGAATGACTAAATCAATACTTTTTAATGCTATAAACGATATATCGTATGTATTCATTATATTTACTAATTTATTATTATTATTATTATTTTTTTTTATGAAAAATGAATAGTAATAACATTGTACTTCATACGTGTTCTATTTAAATTTCTTTGTTTTTTATAAATTTTGATTATTAAAAATAATCAATCATTGAATTTGTCCTTCAATAACTTAAAAAAGTGCAGTAAAAATATTGATCATAACAAAATATCATATAGAAGTAAGAGATCCCCCCCCCTCAATAATAACTAAGTAGTTCGCGATACGCCTTTGTCATATGTGTTCTCTTACTGAGTACTGATTACACACATAACCTTGCTTTGATTTGAATACCTTACATCTTTGCCGTCTCCTTGTAAGTGAATTAATTATAAATGGACACGTCAGATATATGCATATATTCTATGAAAAATCTATTTAAAAATAGGCAAATACTTTAGAAAAAAAATTAAATTGAATTTAGATTTATATTTTTGAACGGTTTCCTTCTTAGTATATATAAAAAGTGCTTGAAAAACAAATATTTAAAGAATAATAAAAAGAAAAAAGAAAACGAATGTTTATAGAATCTTTTTTGATTTATGAATTTTGAATGTTTCATACCAAAGACAAATACGTTCAAGCGAGCAAATAAAGAGCAATTTATATTCATTTCATGATTTCGTTCCTTTAATCCTTTTTTTTTCGTCTGAATAAATAAATAATTAAAAAAAAGTTTTTATTAATCTATTTACTAAATAAACAAAACAATATTTTAAGACTTCAAATAATGTTATATAATTTTTTCCCTGGCTTAAAAAGAGAAACATGAAAGGTTTTTCTCACTTTATATATATATATATACTATATATATAAATAATTTTACATGTAAACAGTTTTAGTAATATATATATATATATATATAAAACAAAGCGTTTTTTTTTTTATTATTATTATTAAATGGGCATTTTTGTAAATGTAATAATAACAATATGTATCTCTGAATCTTCGCCATATGCTAAAAACTAATAAAACTTTAAATTTTTAACAAAAAAAAAAAAAAAAAAAAAAAAAAAAAAAAAAATCAACAACAGTCTTATTAATTTAATTTAACAGATTCTTCAGAAAATGATAATATATTATCCAAGTTAAGTTTAGGCACATACGTAAATATAGCTTGGATATCATAATTTTAAAGCTTGCTGTTAAGAAATAAAAGCTTCTAACAACAAAATAGTACATCTTATATATGAAATTACAGTAAAAGAATCATCATAAGTTATGTCTACATTACAAAAATATAACTCTTCATTTTACAAAAGTATGGCTTCCTCCCCCCCCCCCTCCCCCAATCACTGAATATGTACTCAATATTTCAGGAATGGTGCGAATCTTGCATGCAGCTTGATAGAATTACATTCATGGTGGGTGGATCGAGGAAAATAACATTAATTTAAATCTGCCCCAAATCATCTATAAAATTATTCTAGCATTAGTCGTTTCAAAAAAGCATCTATTATATAATGACGTAAGCATGAAACCTGTAGATTAAAATTAGGATTCACTCTTAAATTTTTATAGCAACTCAAACTTTACTAATGTTTCTATTCCACTTTTAAAACGTTTGTCTAGTCGCACACTTTTAAGAAGCTCAAACTAAAACTTTTTAATTAAAATTATTCAAATCCTTAACACTGGAATATTAGATTATTCATTTTTACGTATCTTATAATCCTTATAAGAATAATTGTAGATCCGTTTTTTCATTCAAAATAAAAGTTTATTTTATAAAATAAATGAAAATTAGTAACCTTAGTGCAATAAATGACCGTAGAGAGGCCCCTTAAACCGAAACCCTTCTAAAATATGAAACGACGTTATTCATTCAGATAATTCTGAGAGTCCATAAACTGAAAACTTTCTGAGAATCGTGTTTTAATACTTTTTTTATAGGAGCAATTGCTCATTACATTTATATGAAAATAAATACCCCCCCCCCCCCCCGCTACATCTTATAACATCATGTCAGATATACTCGATATATCAATGTTACACTTTATTTTACAGGAAACACTTTATATAGTCCAATATAATGTAGCATTTTATATAATATATACAGCTTTATTTTATTTCACTTTTATTTCTATCACAGTTACAAGGGTTTTTCTATGACTGCTACAAAAATTTCATTTAGAGCTTTACTTTAAAATTCTTTAAATAACTAATCTTTAGAAAAATTTCAAGAACAACAACAAGAAAAAAAAAACTGATTTTTCTTATTAAAAACCTCCACTTGAGTTTGTTAATTCAACTTCTTTTTCATCATCCACCATGCCCCACCCCCCCTCCTCTGATTATTCCCTTGTCTATTCTTTACATTTTCAAACTTTTTTTTTTTTTTTTTTAATTACCACAGGATATATATATATATTTCAATTGTGACGTATTTTTTTCCTTTATTTATTTATATATTTTTTTGATTCATTTGAAGCATTTCAACTTAACTACGATGATGTCACAATTTACACAACGCAAAATTTTAAAGGAAAATGTAAAAGAAAATTTAGTATGATATCTGATGGCAGAAAAAATTCTTCATTATAAAGAAATTTACAAATTAGGAATATCAGAACAAAAAGTACTAAAAATGTTTACATTAATCGAATTTTATTATCATTTTGCGAGAATTTTTGGCATTCTGGATTAGTAATTAGTTTTTAAACTGAGCTAGGCTTTGTGTGGTCAGTTTTAAAAAGATACTTGCCGAAACTATATTTATTTCTCAATTCTGTGTCGATTGCCATGAAGACACATATTGGTTTTAATTTTTGATTTTATTTCCTTCGTTCGTTTCGCATTGAGTGAATGAAAATAATTTTACATTCATCCGATAGAAAGAAGTGTCATAATTTTTTGGTTTTATTTAGATTGAATAAGTAAGGTTCTGAAATGAATTTGTATGTACAGAATAAGTCTAAATAAGCATTAAAGCAAATCGTTTCGCTTTCTCTATGTGGTACATGTCCGTAAAAAAAAAAAAAAAAAAAAAATCAGTTTATTAGGAATATAACAAGCGAATTAAAATTATCTTGACTTTCTTTTGTATTTCAATACCATTTAAAAGTGTTTCCATATAAATTCTAGTAACACTGTTTTCCTGAAAAAATTAGAGATTTTAAAATTGTAAATCCCTATACTTTTACTTCGGAATGACTTAAAGCATGAGAAATAACCATTGTATATTTTTCTATCTCATTAAATATATATTTTCGCGGAAAATTTCTTTGGTCTGTTTATTTAGACAAAATGAAACATGTAGGCACCGCATATATTTTTAGAGATTGTTTCATTAAGTTTCTGGTAGAATGATCTGAGTAGCTAAGGCAGAAAGGATTGATCTAAAATACTGGCGCCACCGTTATTGTCAGATAAAAGATAAAATGCGCTAGTCAGTCACTTTAATAGATTTTTTCCGGCTATAAAAGCCTGAAAATGTTATTTCGTTACTCTATCTTGCGGATAAACTAGATTTAACGCAATAACGCTTGTCAAGGGAAATGAATGATTTTGCCCATTGTCCGAGGCTGTAATTTTTTAAATGTTTAGAAAAAAGGAATGAACATTTCCGAAAACAGTTTCCGTTTAAAGCAAAGAAAAGCGTATACATAGTTATATAGAAACACCTATAACTTTTAAAACATCAGATGTTGGAGATAAAACATGCAATTAAAAATTAAAGTAATGCAGTGACTTATTTCTTTAACAAATTGTTACAAGTGTAACTTATAGTAATAATAATAATAACTTAATTTGTCAGTTTTTTAAACTTTACATTAGTGTAGACATTATTAAAGTTTAAATTGAAAAATGATTTATTGTAACATTTACGACGCACAATTTAAACAATTAAAATATTTTTAGAAACATTTTTACTTGATATACATTTCTGACGTGACATTTCTATGTCACGTAAAACCGTATTTTTTCAACCTCGTTTAAATAATCTAGCGAGATTTAAAAACATTTAAGGATGTTATTAATTAAAAAATATGTATTGAAATTCTTTGAGAACTTGAAGTCACATCACTTATAGAAACTTATTGGAGTATTTTGTGTAGACCTGTACATTAACTATTACCTTTAAAAGACTACTCAAACAAACTCCTATAAGAATTTTTCTTTGTATCACTGTGAACCAACGCCAAGTCCTACACTCATAAAAATCTACTGAGTTCATGCGATGGAGATCTATAACATACCTACCGAATTTCCGCTTAATCGAAAAATGCGTTTAGATAGTACTAAGCTTAACCAGGAACATACTAAACACATATGCACATACATGTATACAATGAAACATCCACATATACATTATCGTAAAAATAGAAATGAATGCAGAAGACCTCAAAAGATATCGATACATCAAAATGTCTTTGTCAAATTGTTTCTATATTTAAATAATCTCCGTATATAGTACATGTTTACTATGAAAAGAAAAAGTGGATATAATTATAAATATGGTATTTCCTAAAATTAAATTGCAATTTTTATTTACCATTACGCAGCAATAAAATATATTTCATAATTTTATTATTTATATGGTGTTTTTAGTAAATGTGAATAAAAATAAAAACAGAATTGTGTTTGCCGACAAAATTTTTCTCATATTGCTATAACTTGATTAAAAGTAATATTCTTACGAGTTTTTTTTCTTAAAAAAAAAAAAAAAATATTATTATTTACTTGCTGAAATTTAAAAAAAAAAAAAATAAATAAATGTTTTTGTGCTTAATTAATGCAGGAACGAGCAATTTAGTTTAAATCAATTGCATATAATTTAAGTTATTTATGAATTGTTATTTTCTTTAAGCTCTTTGCATTAGTCTTGATTGACTGCTGAATGGAAATTACGGAGTAATCTCATAAACGTACTTTCTTTTGCTGAATGGAAGAAAGATTTTTATCTATTATCGACTATTTCAGATAGATTTAGAGCAATTAACTTCGCCAAATAGAAATGCTGCACGAAGCAAAACCTTGAAATACGGACGATAAAGTTATCACTTAATGCTGTTAAATGAAGAGGAATAAATCTCTCCCAGGAAATTGGTTCTGCACGCTTGTTTTATATTACTTCTTTAAAGAAATAATCTGGTGTGTCACTCACACGACTTTCTCTTACCCTGAAATTTAATACTATAAATACAGGTTGGAGATTAAGAGGTAAGATAACGATGTTATGTAAACCTATCTTAAACAATTCAAATTAGGCTTCGGAAGAGTTTTATATGATAATTAATTCTGTGTGAGGGGGGCTGCTGCCCCCTCAACCCCCCGTTTTATTAATGCACATAGATTTATATGAATTTAATTCGGTTATTAAAAAAGAATTCTATTTTTTTTTTTTTAAATTATTAAAATTATTTTTTTTTAAATTATTTTTTATGATAATGCAGACAATTTCCATATTAGAGAAGTAGTATCCAAAAAAAGTCCAATTTATTCTCAATATCTAAAAAAAAAGTGAAAAAAAATCGATAACTTTGTTTTAAATTATCGCAGATCGATGGTTCAGTCATTCGTTTTAAAGGTATTGGCGAGCTCTTTTGAAAGATACCCATCATGAAAATTTACTCCCCTGGAGGGGGGACTTCCCCCCCAGGGGGGAGGCGGGGCTCCTACATACAAAAAATTTTCCCAGTTAACTATCTCTATTACAAAAAATATATATTCGTTTCATTTGGTTTAGTGCAGTCTATAGACGTTAAACTCTACTTACCTGCAATTTCCCCCATAGACGTAATGTATTAGAATTCTCTTGATTGTCCCTGTACACGAACCATTTGTTTGATCTTAACGAAAAGCTTACTGTAGCATCCCTATATGATACACATTTAGAATACCAAGTTTGAACTTTCTGCCATAATTTGTTTTTGAGATATGCTGATAACAGACAGACACACAGACAGACACACAGCCATACACACAGACCATTTGCTAAAAACATGATTTTCGTATTCAGGGGACCTCAAAACGTGTAATTATAACAAAATCTCGCGTTCGAAAATTTGACCCGAAAACAATACTTTCTCTACCTTATGGGTAAGAGAAAGTAAAAATGACCCATTAAATATTGCAAGAGTATTAGGAAGTAGTCTAAAAAAATCCCTTTTCTTGAATTGTAAATTTTTAAATAATACGCAAAACTTTTTATTTGTTTTAAATTCTTTGTATCGCAAAAATTTTGATTAAAAAAATAGTTTATATAAATATATTAAACGTTAGTTTTTTGTTATAAAATAATAATAATAATAATAATAATAACAATAATAATAAAAATCTCATCACGTTGTTTAAACTGATTAACGCATTAAAATGATATTATTTCCTAATTTTCTATTTTTATATCACTAATCTGTTTATATTTCCACCAAATCGTTAACAGTTAATCGTTCATACGTTATATATTATATAACAATCATTTAATGAATTTTTACTTTAAAATAATTATGAAATCGATATTTATTATTTTATCTTATAATGAATATACTTTCGCATTAAATTACTCATAGAAATATGTGAAAATAATACGAGTGTTCTAAATAAAGATAATAACTATTTGTATTATGTATCGGAATTAGATTACATGTATACTGCACATCCAAAATATATTAAAGTATAACAGAGATATTGGAAATAACATTCTTAAGTTCACATTACCAGTGAAAATTTAGTCAAAAGCAGGGTTCGTGAAATACAGTCGCCTGATCGCTATTGGCGACCAATACATTTTAGCTGGTGACTATGTTTTCAATGAAAACTCAACATTAAAATAATAATAATAATAATATTTTGGGTGAAAAAATTGGGCCTAGAATCGAATTCCGAAACTTATGCTAAAGGGCAGTATAGTACATATCAATTCGTGTAAAAGATAAGTAGAAGGAAAACAACAACTCATGGCTATCGGTACGTATTTAGCACACCGTCATGTTGAATTAAGACACAGTGTTGAATCAATATACCAACAGGGAATTTACACCACACTCCTTTGCGTATGTTGAATCGATGCAGTTTACACCACTCTCGTTTGCTTGCTTTGCTTCCCGGTGCTGAATTGTTACACAGGTGTAATGATGTATCGATGCCAACGGTGTACGGGTTTAGAAGAAAAAAATGAAACTGGTCTGAAGATGTTAAATTTAAACAGGTGTTTTCTGATATATACACTGTAAAAAAAAAAAAAAAAAAAAAAAAAAAAAAAAAAATCTAAAATAGGTGAAAATTTGTAAGATATTTGGGTAAAGCAATGTTCCAAATTGGAAAGTTCTGTTTATAACCCAAAATGGGTCAGAAAATCTATCTATTTTGAGTTTACAAACTTGTTATGCATGGTTCACTATCTTATTTTATATTTTTGCCTATAATAAATAAAGAAGTTGTAGAAAATACTGTATCGCTCACCTCTTACACACATATATATATATATATATATATAATCTAACATGCGTAGATGATCTAAACAAAATGTAAACATTTCGTATGCATACGTATGTACACTGCAAAAATAAACCCCAAAACAATTCTATCCCAAATTGGTCTCGTATCCAATTTAGATTAAAATTTTGGGTTATAAACAGAACTTTAAAATTCGGAACATTGCTTTACCCAAATATCTCACAAATTGTTACCTATTATATATATACATTTTACAGTGTAATCCAATCCTTGTTAATATTTGATTTTCATGCACAGAATTTTAATTTCTAAATTCAAGTAAGTTTCAAGATTAAAATAATAATAAGAATAATAATAATAGTATTGAATAAATAAATAGGGGAAGGAGGTAGTATTTTTTTACTGGCAACTAGAAGTTTTTCCTGGCGAACAGTTGTTTTTCAAATTCCTGAAACCCCGGTCAAGAGTGTCTTTAAGAAACATAAAATATGTTACAGTGGAAATTAGTGTATGATCCTGTATAATTAAAAGAAGGAAAAGGCACATAACATTTATAAATAAATTTGCTGAATTAGTTGAATGATTTTTTTTTTTTTTTTTTTTTTTTTTTGTTTATTTATTTTCTATATTTATAATTGTAATCTCTATTTTCGAACTTCGAAAGAATGTTGTTTAACAAAGATATTGTATGAAAATTTTAATCCAATAACTTGCATTTTCAGATCTGAACTGTAGTAGAGATTAGGCTTACAACTCATACACGATACACATGATACTTTTCTTTTAGTATAAAAAATGTACTTAATTATTTTTAATCGAAACAATATTGTTTCATGTTTTTCACAATTTACAGTGTTTTTAATGAGGGTTTTTATTCATCAACGGAGTGAGCTTCATTTTAGTTAAGTTTTTAGAGCTGACAAAGATTAGAAAGATTTTTACATGTTACTTACAAAATTAATATAATTTATGTTACTATAAATTAAACGATGCAGTTTATTAGTTCCAATTCCTTAATTATGTAATGCTTATAAATATTTAACTTGTAAAATATTTAACATGATTCAATGCCAATTTGGGACATACCTCTGATCCTTCATTTTGCGGGAATTCTTTCTGTTATTTTATGCTTATTTATTAAACAAAAATTTTACAAAACTTTATTTAAATATACAGCTATCAAGTTTTGAAATTAAAACTTTTTTATTTCTTGTGCATGTGCAGTTAAATTAATTAGTTGTTATTTATTAATATGACATTTTTCTTATTATTTTCTACAAATATTGTTGTAGTGGTAAAGTACAAATGTATTATTAACCTTCTAACCGCCACTGTCTCATATAGTTATACACTGAATTTGTTTTTTTCCTCCCAATACACGCATCGTTCATAATTACACAATTATAAATTCTTATTTTATTTTTAAGTGCTAACATCATACCTAAAAGTCATAAGTTGTATCTCTAAATGCATCGTTATATTTTTTATATTAATTTGAAATAGGGGAGAGTGGGGATGAATGGGGCATTTTTCATGTTTTTACAGATAACGTTCACCATATCTAATTCAGAATTTTGTATGATTGCTCATAAGTACACTTCAGTAATCAGTTACATATAAACATATTAACTTTAATAAAAAATGTATCATTTTTAATAAATAATAATTGTTTTTTACATGCATGTGCATTGTCCCATTCACCCCCACCTATGGGGAAGAATGGGACAGGACTGGAATTAGCAAAGAAAAGAAAACAAAATGGAAAGTAAATAAATTTTTAGAGTTAAATTGGTTTAAGTGATTTTATTACACACTATGAAGTTCCTGAAATTAACGTAAAGTGATGTATTGACTCAAATTAACACCAAAAGGCAAAAGTCCTTCAGTTCGCACAGTTCCTAGTGCTCTATGTTTTGGTAATTTAATCTAACAAGATCTAATCTAAAAATAAATAAATAAATAAGACACTAGAAAGTTATAAATCCTTATAATACAGTACAAATTATCCAGATAAATTTTTTTCCGACTGATCGGGAAAAATAAGCATTCTATTCTGTTTTACATTAATAATCACCAGGATTTATTTAATTAGCTTGATTGAAATTGTGATTTTAATCCAATTATTATTAGTTTATTTATTTTTTTAATTATTGATATTATCAATTTAAGTTGCATTGAATATTCTAACTTATAATTTTTTAATCATAATTATTATAAACAAAAATCAGAACAATTAATTTCAATCTCTTTTTCTCTAAATCCATGCTACTTTTATAATTCCATGTTATAACTATTGAGCTACAGGTTATAAAAATATTGAAAATCTATTTACGATTTGTTTTATATAATTCTTGTGTACAATTTTAAATTAGAACATAATGAGGAATGTCCCATTTATCTCCATTCAAACTGTCCCATTCATCCCCACCACCACATGATCATACAAAACATGAAATAGGTCTAAGGAACAATTGTCAATATTCTTCTTGAATATCATAAACACAATAAAAGATTATGCCTTTTCAGCATATATGAGTTATATTAACTTTAGGCAAATAGTTATTTTTTAACTACTATCTAATTGAATCAGTAAAAACTTACTCTGGCAGCAGAAAAAAATACTTTTTCTGTCCTTCAATAGTCAGCGCAATTCTGAAACTACACTTGATGAATGACCTCAGTACTGCCATATATCAGAAAAATTGTCAAGTTTCTAGTGCTTGCAAAACATAAAAATTTTGCTATTCTCCCATTCATCCCCACTCTCCTCTAATCTATATTTTAGTAATTTATAAAACATTACAGTGAAAACAACTTTACATTATTACTCTTTTTAAAAACAAACAGAGGGTTACTAGCATTTTCACACGTCATGGAAACGTTTCGTAAAGCTTGGTAGGAAACACTGTGAAATAAGGACAAAGTACACTCAATATTAAATAAATATCTAAAAGACTTTTCGATAAAATGCGTAATATTCTAATTTTAAATTTATGAATGTATCTTTTTTTTTTTTTTTTTTTTGTATATTAAGCTTAAAATCATTTTATATATTTGTTTATATGCCATTGAAAAAAAAAAGTATTAATATTGAACTATTTATGATGTTTTATGAATATTTCTTTAAAAAGTTAGTTCTTAAAAATGATTAAAAGAAAATTTGCGTTCTTATATATAAGGTTATCTTCACTTTCCAATTATATATCATTTTTTTTCTTTTTCTTTTTTTTTTTTTTTTTTTACAAATAATGTCTAATTTTTACAGATTTGGTTCTGATGTTATAAGTATTTAAATTATTATGTTTATATTTTAATAATTAATGCAAAGCTTTTATTTTACAAAAACAAAATTGTCTTAATAATGAATAAATGTGAGTGTTAAATGGCTTTTATTTTACAAAAACAAAATTGTCTTAATAATGAATAAATGTGGATGTTAAATGGGTTTATTTTTTTTAATTTTTGTTTTGTTCACCGCTATTTTTTTTTTCTGCCTTATGTAAATTCTAACTATCATTTATCATTATTTTGCCCTTCTTTATTTTAAAATTTAGTCATACTTTCGTTTAAATATTTCACTGGATATTATTACTTGGCTACGTGAAATTATTTTCAAAGTATAGTAAAAATTAGAAATATTAAACTCAAAATCTCTTGAACTTCTTGACTATATTTTTGAAAAGGTGATAACACCTCAGAAACATATCAAAACATTAATGAAAACAACTACAAAAATCTCATCAGTTTTCACATTCAACACACTCGAAGAAAGCGCAGACCAACTCCTATATTTGCTGCTTTAATAGGGACCGCATGACTAGTTGTTAAATAATTTATTATACTCATACTCTTTTAGCACGGCATATAATTTCCAAATTTTCCAAATTTCTTAAATAATATATTACGATACACAAATTTCATTTTTGAAGATACATTTTTCCTTACGTATCAAAACAACAACAACAATAATAATAATAACGTTCATGTAAGTACATGAAAAATCTTCAGATGCTGAAAAATTCTTATATTTTTTTTCTCAATTTTATTTAATAAAATACACTACGTAAAGAAAAAATAGATTGATAGCTTGGTTTCTAATCTTAATTAATTTAAAGTTTTCTTTCTTTTCTTTCTTTTTTTTTTTTTAATTACGAAGCAAATTAGTTTAGACTTCACATCATGCGATCATTTTCTGTTTCTTTTTTATGATGGATCAATTATGGTAAGTAAAATTAACCGGAGGGAAATTTGATTTTACTGAATATAACGAAAAATATTTTTTCATCAGGACATTAATCTCGTCACAAGAATGTGGTCTAAGAAATTTTTTAATTAATCTCCGAGATATATAATAATGATGTTTTCGTTTTATTTTTAATTACTTCTTGAAATGTCACCTGTTCTGAGAGACAAAAAAATCCATAAACAAATAAAAATGCATTTTTACTAAATATCATATACAAAAAATAAAATAAATAAAAAAAAATAAAAACTTTCCATTTTTTTTTTCTACATTTGTTACAATAAATAAATGAACAAGCAGATAAAAAAAAAAAAAAAAAAAAAAAAAAAAAAAATATATATATATATATATACATAAAATAGATGTACAGGTGTAGTTAAAAGGTTTTTTTTTTTTTTTTCCTTTAGCATAAAAGTACTGTATGTTGCTAAACTAAACCATGTTGTTCTTAACTTTAGAGTCTGTAACTATAACCAGCGTTCAATATTTAAATTAAAATTTACTTTAGATTGTTTAGAGTCTGTAACAATAACTAGTGTTCAATATTACACTAAGCGACAAAAAAAAAAAAAAAAAAAAAAAAAAAAAAAAGCCGCACTTGGTTATTTTCCTTTTCACCTTCTACAAACGCCAGTTTTATTGTTTAAAAAGCAAATTTTCGAACAGAACTTATTATTATGTCCTCCACATACACTTTAGCATTGAGTCCAGTGTTAAAAACAAAATGCAATTGTCAGGAAAACTGTAATTTTAGAAATTATTTCAAAAATGGTAAGAATAAGGCAGTTAACGATGCCATAAAAAGTATTAATTTTCGAATGAAAATCAAAAAATATTTTAATATGTGAGATGGCAAAATAATTAAATGTTAACGAAATATTGGTAAAATGGTTTTTAGCAAGATATAAAATTTTTTAGCCGTTTAAACTGGAAATTTGGTTTTAAGTGGCCATGTTGCTCATCCAAGAGAGATGACCGTAAGTTAAAAAGCCATTGCTTATAAAATCGGTTTGTATTACATTTAGAACATAAAAGAGATTCAGAAAAAGTGTTTAGCAGCATAATTTTTTTAACTACAGTGCAGCAACTATTAAACAAAGCAGGTTTAAATGACAGAAAATTTGAAAAAAGTCCATTCTTAGTGAAGAGAATTAGGAAAGCAAGACCTCAGATGGCTAAAAAAATTAAAAAATTATTAGTTAATTACTGGCTGAACTGGTTCTCTCTGATGAGTTGTTTAACTTATTTCGATCTAAAGAAAACACGCAAATCTGACGACGAAAATATCACTGAATTAATGAAAATCACACTTTTAAGACAGTGACACATTCTCCGTACATTATGGTAAGGGGGTGCATAACTTTTTAAACAGTCGGGCAAATTTTTATGCTCAAGGGATCAACTAACTCGAAATAAAACACAATCTTCATAAAAGTAGTGCATGTCCGACTATTTTGGAGGTATCTTAGACATTTCCACAAACAGCATTTCAAGATGATAATGCACCTTACTACACGATGTCTGTGGTAAGTTTGTTCACTTCAAATTGTCAAAATTTCCTATCCATTCACATGAGAACCTACAATTCTGTAAGTATTCATATCTTTTTTCACTTTAAGTTAAATCCCACAAAAGGTATAGTAGAATTTCTTTTTTACCAGACATGGAAATAATCGCGATCTGATCGAAGATGTTTCGTCTATAAAAAGGCGGGGGTGAGGGTACAGGATTCAAAATTTGCAGTTTACAACTCTGCCAGAACTAAAAAAAATTATTTGTGATATTTTGCACATTGAAATTTCTCAGATTTATATTAAAACACTGTATAACTCTATGTCATTGTGCATTAAAGCAGTAATTCCATATAAAGGTGGAATTAACCTAATACAGAATACATATTTTTAATAAAAAATTGTTTAGATATAACAAATAAATAGTTTTATTTCATATGTTAAAATATAACTTGTTTATTTCATATAATAAATCATAATAGAATACAAAGTGTATGGTTATAGCATTATGTTCAAAAAGAAAGTTTTATGCAGATTTTTAAAAAGTACTTCGTAGAGTGCAATAAAGCGAATTATTAAATTGAAAATGTACATAGGTATCATTTCAACCCTTTGGTATTATGCAAACAAGACAGTTTTATTTGTTTCAACCCTTAATTTTAAAGTTATTACAAATAAAAAAGGTATAAGTCATTCTTTCTGCAGTGCGGCCTTTTTTTTTTTTTTTTTTTTTTTTTTTTTTTTTGTCGCTTAGTGTACAATTAAGTCTTACTTTACTGCAAAAAATGCTGACTGATTCATTTTTAAATTCTAAAAGTTAATTTTCTAGTGAGCTAAAAATATGCCAGTAGAGGATAATTCATAACCCAGTGGTGGGTATCTTTTCTGTGTCAGTAATGGACACCTTTGAATTTCTATAGAAAAGGAGAAACTAAATGCGGACTGACTGAAAATGTATAATTATTAAATAAAAGTTATTTTCTGTTTCATTAGTGCGTTAGAAAATTGAAAAAAAAAAAATATATATATATATATATAGAAACTTCCATCGAAAATTAAAAGTTAATTATCTCTGAAATATTTAACGGCTTCTATAAAAAGTTGTTCTTTTAAAAACATGTCTTAATTTGTAAAAGAAAGGGGGGAGAGGAGAGGGGACACGATAAACGTGTTTCTACATATATCTCCATATATATAAATCATTCGTTGCTTTAAAATGTAAAAAAATCAAATATCTGGAAATAAAGGATTATAGGAATTTTCTCTTCAATTAAGGAGGAGGAGAAATCATGTTTCTTCATATAGCCCTTCATATCTCAAATAAAAAAAGGCTGATATTTGTGAGACTACTGATTTAAGATGCAATAAATACTGTGGAGTAAAAAAATACTCGATTAAAGAATAACATAAGATTTTAGAGAAAAGGCCTCTTAGTGGGACAATAGGATAAGAAATGCGTAAAACATAAACAAACATTAAAATCAAATAATTAATCAAAGTAATTAAGAGATGTCTTAATTAATAAAATGTTCTCGAATGTAATAAATAAATTATTTGTCTTTTTTCTCTTTAAATAAATTTGCACCGCTATTCTAGACTAGCAGTTCCATTCAGTTCCATTCAGCTTCATCAATGTCATAACTCTGTTCAAGTTCACGCGTTTCATCAAGAGTTTAGTTGTCGTCCAGCTGAAACGGGATGTTGCCATTCCGGGCACACAAATGATCCCAAATACGAATGCCTAAAAATCATTTTTAGGAATTCCAGGAATTCACCGCTTCAGAAAGAAGGATTAAAAAAGGATTTTCCACATATCTTTCCACATTTCAACGAAGAAACAGATATCCATAAAATTGTTTCTTTAATATTTAACAGATAGAGATACCTAAAAAATAAATTCGGGTGTTCCAGGAATTAGCTGCTGATGACTGAAAGGAGCAAATCGCGTTTCTTACATATTACTTCATATATCTAATAAAAAATCAGATATTTATAGGATTTTTGCTTTAAAATACATAAAACATAATTTCAGGAATTTAATGAATATGTTTCAACACAAGGAGAAAAATAGCCATTCATAAGATTTTTGCTTTAAAATCTAATAAAAACAAAATACATGAACAAAAATTTCGAGGAAAAGGGTGCAAAACGGATTTTTCCCGTATTTCTTCTTAAAAATAAGTAGAATTGTTGCTTTAAATATAGCAAACACGATTATCCTAATTGGCTTGAGGAGACCTGCAAGTGTACCTATTCTTCCTCAGCTTAATTTCATTCCCCTCAGGCTAGATTTGATTTATTTACACTAAACACATTCTACATATACATGTATTAAAAGCAAACTAGGATTTTTTATAGTAAAAAGAATTTTATAGTTCTTTTAATGTAGAAAATATTTTTTCTTAAAAGGTTAGTTTTGCTGATATTCATTAAAGTTCTCCTTTTAACAAATTTGCATTTATCTTGAGGCAAATAAATAAATTACCTCAATTTCGTACATTTTTATTTATATAATCCCAAATTTTTATTCTTCACATTTAATAAAAATAATTTTTTATTGCAATTTAAAATTTTAATATTTCTGATGAAGAAGTCAACAATATATTCCTTATTTTCTCTCTCTTTTTTTTCTTTTTCCTTCTTTTTTCTTTTTCTTTTTTCTTTTTCTTTTTTTTTTTTTTTTTAATTACGACATATATCAATAAATATTTGTGATACATTCCGTTTAGCATCAGTTTTATCCTATAATGGTAAAGTGCAAATTTAATTTGTAAAATGTGTTTTCTCTTTACTTTATGTAAATTATTATACTGTTCTATAGAAAGAAGTTAACTTTAAAAAGAAGGTTAAAGTTTATCTGGAACAAGACAATTCCTCTTCCGTTTGTTCTCTTTTTCTTTTAAGTTTCTAAATGTCTTTGTTACATTATTTGAACTTTAGCTATTGAAATATGACTGTAAACACCCGAATAAGCTAAAGATTTGAAATATAGAGAATGGAAAAAAATTACCATTTCTTTTCAAAAGACATTGTTAGATTTTAAAAATCAGACGTATAATTGATGTTGCCTAAAACGCAAATAAATATTTTAACTAATTTTAAGATTGACTGCGTTTGTGATGTAATACTTTCTTGATTATCCCCATTTAGACCTATAGTTACTCTTACAATTGATGTTAACCATGATTAGACAAGCTAAACTTCAATATGAATTTGTTTTAGCTTCAAAAGAGGGTAGCTACTCGCTGGTCAAAATTAAACTTAATGTTTTAATTCGAATAAATAATTAACTTTTGTTATCCAGAAAGGTTAGTTTACAAAAATCAAACAAGTTAGTAAACATACTAAATACAAAACTTTGAATTAACTCCATAAAATACTAGACCTTGCAACAATTGTTTCGGGTTGAAAGACGACATGACCCTTCGTCAGACGAACAAAGTAGGCACGAGTGCTGCAATCAAAGCGGCAACGCACAAAACCGTTTTAAATGAAGAGCAAAAATAAATAAAGTCAAATCTAAATAAAAATACTGGTTTGACCAGAATTAAAAACGTTAATTTATAAAAATGAATTGATAGAGGAAATTAAAAATTAAAATAAGATCTAAAATTCTAAAAAAATCATAATTAAACGGAAAATGAAATTACCTGAGTAATTTCCAAGCATCAGACAAGAAGGGAGTGGAAGTAATATCATTAACAAGATTTTTCGAATTTTTAAATATGTAAAAAATCTCATAGATATCCAAATGGAACAAGGAGATAGGAGAAGAAATTATGTTAGTTTTAGAAAAATCAAAACAATGAACATAAGCCCAGCAGTGGGAAGCAGTAGAAGATTTGGAAATCTCTTCATTACGAACATTACGATGGTGCTCATTATTTTTTATTTCAAACGTCTCCTAGTTTGACCAGTATAACCAAAATTACACAAGGAACACGAAATAAAATAAATACCAGATCATTTTTCTAGGGATGGGATCTTTAAGAGAAGATAATTTAATTTTGTTAACAGGTTTGTAAATGACTTTAAAACAAAACGGTGAAATAATTTTAGAAATTTTAAAAGAAAGTGATGAGTAAAAAGGTAAAACTACTGGGATGAGACCGTGATAGTTCAATTTGGAAAGAGAAGGTTTAGGATTTTTGAATTTATATAAAGCTTAATCGATGATAGAGGGATTATAGCCTCGAGAAAGAGCAAGAGATTTTAAATAATTAACTTTTTTTGAAAGACTAGACAGATCAGAACAAATGTGTAAGACTCGAAAAACATAAGTATAGAACGCAGACATTTTCTGTTGAAGGGCGTGGTTAGAGAAAGCATGTGACAGAAGAGAGACAGAAAAGAGAACCGTTCCTTGTCTTTAGACTCAAAAACGTCAAGAAAATAAATTTACATACACTGAAGAGTTTTTCTTCAAACTTTCCTTCATACTGGTTTAAGTATTAAATATTTAAGATTTAAAAAATTTACTTCGATTTCTTAAGGGGAAAAAAAATGGTCATTAATAAACATAACCTTTTTTCTTTCTTCTTTTTGTTGTGTGTAACTAATTTTATAATTTTTTATCCATTCAAAAGGTGTAAACGATAAATTATTATACTAATCAATTAAAGAGTTCTTTTATAAATTTAAATATGAGGCTGAATTTTAAACAATAATTTTTATTTCTGATTTAATTTTAAGATTTAACCTTCCCCCCCCCCTCCGAATTCGATTAAAAATAAGAAAAGTGTAATTTGAATGTATTCTTTTTTGAAATGAATATTTATTTTGATCATTGATTACTCTCATAAGTACGTCCATTCAATTTTTCCGTAGATATCTCTGAAAAATACGTAAGGAGACATTCCACCCACGTCTGGGATTAAAAGCTTTAACCTTTTGACGGGCAAGGAAATTTGGCTCATTTAAAATCAACAGCCACCGGAATTTACGAACAAGTTAGGAGAAATGTAATAAATGAAAGTTTTCTTTGGAGTTATAAAAGCAAATTTTATATAAAAAAAATTTCGGGTCGAGTTTTGGGAATTAAAATTAGGTGGGATATAATATACACTGGGAAAAAAGTACACCACCTTCATCTAGAATGAATAAGTAGTTGTTAAATCTGAATCCCGAAACTTCCGAGTTATGCGTTTAAGGAAAACAAATCAGCTGAATAGACAAAATGATCGAGAATTTCTAGTCTACACTTTTCTAGATGGTGAAACAATATTATATTATGAATATTATTAATCTTCATATTGCGAGAAATTCTTCCTTGATTTCTTAGAATTGGGTCATAATCCAAAAACATAGTTACTGAATTATATATATATACTTTAACTATTTTAAAGTGTATATGATCGATCCTTATAAATAATTTTGTCATTTCTTACTTGAAAGTCTGAAAAGTCTAGATTTACGCTTTTTTTTTTTTTTTTCTTTTTAGCTTCTTTTTATCTTTTATCTTTATCTATTTTTCTTTCTTTCTTTCTTTCTTTCTTTTTTTTACGTTAATTATTTTTGTATTTAATCACAAAAAATTATTTTAAAAATATTTTAGATATTTTTACAGGGAAGTGGTGGTAGAAAAAAAAGCAGAAATTTCATTTTTGGATATAAAAAAATATAAAAATGTAATAAATGTAAGTATAATTACAGGACTATAGTTTATGTTTGAACCAAAGTTATAACTTTTACACTTACACAATCATTTATCACAAAAAAAATTCAGCCAATATTAATCATTTTATTTTTTCTTCTAAAATAAATTAAAAATATAAAACTTTTAAAAGGTGAAAGTTCGCAAAATAAAATTGAAATATAAGGAATACGCTATCAGAAATCACGTGAATAATTTGTTTCTTAACTTTATTTCTTACTGAGAGAAAAATAACGAACCATAAATAAATGATTGCTTAAGATACAAATTTTTAACTTTTTCCGAATATTGCACAGAGATCATTTATCATTGTTACACGGCAATTAATTTGAAGCAAATTAAGATTACTTCTGTTGTAAAAAGGAGAAAAGTTTAATGGAAAATTAAAATTAGGATTTTACAAGTAAATTGATATTAAGAAAGTTTTTAGACCAAGAAATATTTTCTTAAATATAAATCTGTTTCCAGAAGAATTTAAATCATTTTTTTTTTTTTTTTTTTTTTTTTTTTAAAGTTTTGTAGATTATAGTAATTATATATATATATATATTTTAATACGTATGAAATGATAATATATGTATGAAACAGTATGTATGATATATATGATAAGGATGCATGCATGAAGTGATAATACGTAAAAATTTTCATTGTTAATAAAATATAATTTGTATTAATTCTTTAAGATAATAAATTGTATTTTGTATTAAAACACAAACATTAATTCAGAAATTTTAAGTTTAACTAAAATAATAATAATAATAATAATAAATGATGATTTTATCAAATTCAGAAAGGATATTATTTTGCTATTATTATTTTTCAATAGCTTTTATTTCAATAACAGAAATTACTTGAAGATGCTTACCTATCAATAAAATAAAATTTCAGATGAATATATTTTAGTGCACATTTTTAATACTTACTTTTGCTACATATATCAACGCATTTGCAGGAAAACAGCACAAACACTAAAATATTCTACATACGAACTTGCTGCTAGTTTCTCTTTCATAAATACTAATTCTCGCAAAGGTAAAAAAAAAAAAAAAAATTTGGTAATTAATTTAAACATATAAATTATGCAAGACAGGTTTTTTATGACTTGCGGTAAAATGCTCCGTAAAACTGGTGTTTAAAGTTGGGTAAAGTAAGCAACCATCATAAACAATGGTTTCATGTCGAAAAATAAAATAAAAGTGCGATTTCTCAAATATAAAAAAGAAGGCATAAGTGTATTGTAGGCCCTTATTTTCTATTAGACACAATAGGTCTAACACCAACGTCTCAAACTTTTTAGTGCCCTCTGAAATCTTTACTTTAAGATAGACTTATTATTACTTTACCCAAATTTAAATTTTGTTTAAAATGTTACTTTACTTGGAAAGTATTTCTTTTTTACATCCATTCAAAACTTTTGAAACAATTTCAAAATTGCAATCTTGCAACTTTATCAATCTGTAATTCCCAATGGGATATTCTTGAGTTTTGCAGACAATTAATTATTGCGTTTAATATTTGAGAATGAAAGGAGTGTCTCAATTAGCTTCAGTTGGATATTATGGCCGCTTATGATACCTTTACAGAGGGAATTGCCAGCGCGAAAGAACTTTAAAGAGGTTATTAAAAGCAAACTGACATTTCTATCCCCATTTTCAATTTATTTGTCACTTTTGACAAAATTTAAAAATAACGACACCTGCGTTAAAGGGATCCAATCAAAGACGTTGTTCCTATATTACATAATTTTCTAAATCGGGCCCATGTGCCTTATGGGAGAAACAACGCAATTCAGCAGACTCAAAGTAACACTGGTACAGAATTGATAGAAAAACTTTGAAATAGAGGGTTCGACTTTTAACCTAATCGACGATTTACATAATGATTATTAATAACATTTACCTTAAAATAAAATTAACGTAATAGAAACTATATTTGTCCAAAATCCCAAATCATTTCATAGAATTATTTACAATATTCCTCAACACAATTATGAAAGATTTTGTTTCGATAACCAACCTCTGAAAAGCTCTATAATTTTTTTGCATATATGAAGTCTATAAATGACTGTAAATGATGTGGATAAACAGGAAGGTAACCCTTTACAGTTAATGACTGGTTCAGATTGACCAGATGGTCCTGTCCATACCAAGTAAAAACAAACCACACCATTATGAAGACACTACTAGCTTTCACAGTGCCTTGTTGATAACTAGTATCTATATTATGGAGTTTTCGATGGATATGAACCCTACCGTCAGTTTTTACCAATATTGATACTAATAATGATTCTTCTGAGAGAACAACATATCTAAGATACTGCCAATATGTTCGCGAGCCAATCTGAAGCAATGCAGCCGATAATCTGTTGTTAGTAAAAACATTAGAATCGGTTTTCCGTTGCCATACAAAACAAGCGATTTTTGTTTTTTTTTACGTCTCACATTGATTATTGTTGTTATACAAAGCATAGTAGCTTATGTTGTAACACTTCAGTACTTTACTTAGAGGTAATTGGTCTCAGTCATTAGATAGATACAGCTGGTCCTTGTTTTATCCCTGATAGAAAGTAATATCTGAAATTATATATTTTCAAAAAATTTTTTGATACTGTGAATTTATTTTCTTTTTCTTTCTTTCTTTTTCTTTCTTTCTTTTTTTTTTTTTTTTTTACAATTTACGAAACAGAATGTTCCATTTGCCTAACTGTAATTGCACTTTTCATTAAATTTGTTAATTCCCGTCAAGGGGACGTAATTACGGCAGAATAATTTTCCATTCAATCTTTTGAGTTCATATGAATGTTTTGAATATGCAAAGCCCACTTAAACAACTAATATGCGATGATTCTGCCATACAGATATTTGAAAATTGTTATCCCATGACTCTAGGTACGTCAGTGTGTATTCTATCAAAATAAAGCGTTTTTCATCTATCTTTAGATTAATACCTTCCCTATTTTTATTTTCTTAGACCCTTTTTTTATTTATTTTTTATTATATTCATTCTTTTAACTTCATTATGTTTTCTCAGAAATGTTTTTTTTCTCTTCTCTAACATTTTAGATACAGCACTAAATTACTTTTGACCTCTTAAAATAAATATGTGCATAGATTACTTGAAATTTTATCTCTTTCATAGAAATTATACATATATATAATTATTTATTTATTTATAAATAGATACAAAAACAAATACTGTAAATAAATACACAATTCAATAAAAATTTAAACTGGAGTAAGCCATTAATTTTTCAATTTCATTTGTCTTTATTCCGAAATTTAATACAAAAAGAATGATTTCCAACATGAATTATGCTCTTGACACGTATAAACTTTTTTCGAGACTTGTAAAGAGATCGTTTATTATTAATTTTAGAACAATTAATTTTCAGTGAACTAAGATAATTTCCAATGAGAAATTTTCGAAAAGTTCAGTAAAAAAAGAAAACTCAAGTCCCATATGAAGAGTGATTAATCTTTCATTCAAGAATAAGTTTCTGTTGAATAATGTTTCTTTTTTTAGGTTTGAAGTTTGAAACAAATCACTTTAAAAAAGATGATACTACGTTATCTAGCAGTTATATTTATCATAATATTATCTAATCTAAATTGCAAAAAGAGATTTTGATAGAGAAATATAACAGATTAGAATTTTAAAAATCACAAATATTTTAGTATTTTGTACTTATTAAGTTTCTTTCTATGTTAACTTACTAAAAATATTCAGTTTGGTTTACAAAGTAGTACTTTGAGTGTTTTGCTCTAATTTCTCAATACATGGAAAACCGAATGTTGCTCGGTGACTTTTTCTTAGCCAGAATTTTTAGCCTCACTCATCTTATTTTCTTGTGTTCAAATAGGTACAGTAGATGTATTTAATGAGACTCATTAGAACTGTTTGCGATTTACAGAAGTATTTTCAAAGCTGAACTTCTTTAAACTAATCAAAATATTTTTTTGACAAAAATAAAAGAATAACTGGATCGTTTACTCGTGCTTGAATTCATATGTAATGCAAAGTTTGTTAAAATTTTTTCGAGCCATTTTCGAGTTTATCTATATATTGAATAGTTTAATAATATAGTAAAGTTAACTTATTTACAAAACTTCTTTTCGAATTCCAATAAACACATTATTTAGAGAAGATTGAAAGTAAAATTTAATAAAGTATTTTTATTTATTATTATAAATTCAAACTAAATAATATAACTTATAAAGTTCCAATAAAGAAGAGTTACCATAAATTATGGAGAAAATAATATTGTTAAAAATAGCAAAATAATTCATTTTTAATTTAAGAGGTATTTTCAAGCTATGTGGTGAAAATGCGTAGATTTTCCTACGGTAAAAGAATTTTTAAGGTACTTGATGTCTTGGCTCTTCACTTTAATTCCTTAAAAATTCCTGAATACATTAAATAAATGCCCATAAAAACAAAATACTTGCACATTTATTTGTTTTTGGCACTAAAAGAAACCTTTTTGCATAGAAATAAGACAGCTGAAATAAATCTGTATTGAAAATTGCATGCACGAAACATTTCTGGCAAGTATGACGTCCAATTTAAAACGTATTTTCATTAAAATCGATTTTGCATCGAAAATATCTTTATGCCCTGTAAACATACTACAAATGCTGCACATTCAGTAGGGAGCATACTGTTGGTACCTGAATATACGACATATATATTATAGTTTTTTGAGTATATTTATGAAAGTTATTGCTCAGAAAGATAGGTGAATTTTCGTTTGAATGGCAAAGAAAGGCTTTGACGAAGTCATGACCTAGCTAGTTTCTTTTCTCGTTCACAAATTAGTACACGGGGTGAGTTTTGTGAAAAACGTTTGTGCCTTTTTCGCACAGCATACATATGCAAGGTCATGAAGAATTCACAATAATTCTTCATTTCTTAGGATAAGAATAATTAATTTTCTTGTTCAGAAACAGCGAAAAATCATGTATATACCTTTACATGTTATTCTTTGATGATGCTTAAATGGTGTGAAATGAAACAGGTTACAGAGAGCATGTAATGATTGGCAAAAGAAGTATACCCTTAAGATGCATAGATATATTTCTTTAGAAAAATTTAAAAATAAGGTATAGTGTTGCATAATTTTTGAATACCGGAAAATAATTATGTATTCCTTTAAATATTTTTACTAATTAAATAAAATAAAAGATTTTCCGGCAGCCAAAAGTGTAAAAGTTGTAAATTATGAATTTAGATTGAAGCAAATATATGTTGCGAACTAAAATCTACTAAAATAATATTTTTCCATATTTTGATTCCAACATTTGAATAAATAATTTGCGACTTTAACGGGACTTTAATAATCTAAACAAATAAGGTTCTCTAATTTTTAGTAATTATACTTTGATAATTTAAATAAATATATCTTTAATAAAAATATTTCTAATGTTACAAGATTACATATTATAAAACATTTACTTTTAGTATGCTAATATTTCTGTTTATATATTCGTTTTCAGAATCAAACATTCAGGACTTTTTTTCTTTTTAGAACCGTGTTGAACAATGTCTTGGATAAAAACTTTGCGTGAAACAAATATAAATTGCTAAAAAAAAAAAAAAAAAAATCGCCATTTAAAGTTTACAAACAAAGCATTTTATTTATTACCTTTAAACATCATTTTAGTGGTTCATAATTTTCTATACAAATTAATAACGTTTGGGTTATTGTGTGTGTGTGGAAGGAGGATATAAGGCCGATTAACTGCACTAGGATCCTAGACCTGAGGGAGATTGTCCTCCGCGGGTGTCTTTCTAAGGGGCCCTAGCCTGTATTTACGCAAGTTTCGGCAAAAACCACAGAAAACTCCGAACGGCTAGAATGACGAGCGTGACCTGCCTAGCTAAAAAAAAGTCTTAAAAAAAAAAAAAAAAAAAAACTAGAAAAAATGCAGATAATGTGAAAGTATTTGGAATAATCCCTGCTTAAAAAGTTTTTGAAAAAAAAAAAAAAAAAAAAAAACTATTAAAACAAAGAAAACTGCAGAAAAACTACAGATATTTGGATCAATAACCAGTTTAAAGGGGAAAATGTTTATAGAGAGGGGGGGGGGGAGGCGGGAGGAAAGCTACCTGGAAATGTTTTGCTGTTCCAAATATCTTCAGTTTTTCTACAGTTTTCTGCAGCTTCTCTTCATTTTTAGAGTGTTTTTGAAGACTTTTTACAGCTAGGATTGTTTTTAAGACCTTCACATTATCTGAATTTTTCCTTCATTTTCTATAGTTTTTTTGAAGAGTTTTTTTTAGCTGGGTGGGATCGAACTAGAATTAGGCAGTCAGGTATGGAGGGAGCGAAGGTTTTTTTAGAATAAATATAATAGAAAATTTCCTTAAATTTATGAAAAAAGCCGTAACTGGTTTTAAAGTATGCAAAACGATGAAATCATCAAACTGTATTATGAAAACTGTTAATAATCTTTAAATACTAGGGATATATTTATTGAATACAAAACGATTAATGAGGGCATTCATGCTAATATTTTTCTCTTAAATTTTCTGAGTTGGACAGTGTTAACTTTCCACCGATAAAACTACAAATCGACAAAAATATTAAAAATAAAAAATTTGTACTGTACTTTTCAAAACAATTTTAAACATTATTTTTTTCCCTTTTGAAACTCTGTACTTACAAACTTCACATAGAAACTTTAAAACGGCAACTCAGAAACTTTTGAACAATTAATCTCTAAGTAACTTTTTTGTTGTCTTGAAAGTTATCACTTACTTAAATTCAAAAGTTAGAAAACTTTGTTTCGTTTTCTATTCTGACTGTTTCACAAACTAAAATGAAATTCTAATATTTGGCACGGAATCACCGTCATTAAATCTACACCAGCATGTTCTTTCATTGGTTAAAAATCAAGATTATTTTTTATTTTAAATTATAAACTTTTATTGTTCATTATTTAACCTGATTTGGCAGACAACATACTGTTAGAAAAAAAAAAAAAAAAAAAAAAAAAAAAAGTTATTTTGTTCTTCTTAAATGGCTACTTCACCTAACCTGACCGGAAGCATAACCCCATCTCTCCAGGGAATTTCTTATTGCGAATTAATCATTATCTAATATACTTTTTTACTTTCTCTTACCCATAGGATCGAGAAAGTATTGTTTTAGGGTCAAATTTTCGAACGTAAGTTTTTGTTATATTTAGATTTTCTGAGGTCCCCTGAATACGAAAATTATGTTTTTAAAGTCTGTGTGTCTGTCTGTGTGGATGGATGTCTGTGTATCTGTTATCAGCATCTCTCAAGAACAAATAGTAGCAGAGAAATTCCAAACTAAGTATTCTAAATGTGTATCATATAGGGATGCTACAGTAAGCTTTTCGTTGAGATCAAACAAATGGTTCGTGTACAGGGACACTCAAAAGTATTCAAATACATTACGTCTATGAGGGAAATTGCAGGTAAGTAGAGTTTAAGATCTATAGACTGCACTAAATCAAATGAAACGAAAATATATTTTTTCTAATAGAAATAGTCAACTGAGAAAAATTTTTTGTGTATGTAGGAGCCCCGTCTCCTCCCGTGAGGAAGTCCCCCCCCCCGAGGGGGGTAAATTTTCATGATGGGTATCTTTCAAAAGAGCTCGCCAATGCCTTTAAAACGAATGGTTGAACCATCGATCTGCGATAATTTAAAATAAAGTTATCGATTTGTTTTAATGTAATATTGAGAATAAATTCAACATATATATATATATATATATATATTTAGTGTTATACTACTTCTCTAATATGGAGGGAGACGTTAGCCCCATCACACAGAACTAATTATCATATAAAATTCTTACGAAGCCTAATTTGAATTGTTTAACACAGGTTTACATAACAGTACTCGTTATCTTACCTCTTAATCTGCAACCTGTATTTATAGCATTAAATTTCAGGGTAAGAGAAAGTCGTGTGAGTGACACACCAGGTTATTTATTTTATTCCGTTCTTACATTTAAAAAGTTCACGACTGCTAAATTTATTTTCGTTTTTCAAAAATTATTTTTTATTAAACTTTAATACCCGGTTATTTATTTTATTCCGTTCTTACATTTAAAAAGTTCACGACTGCTAAATTTATTTTCGTTTTTCAAAAATTACTTTTTATTAAACTTTAATATTTCATTTTGAATTTATAAAATGTAGAAAATACATTTAGTTCTTTTTTCGCTCTTTAGAGGTTTAAAACGAAATGTTAAAAACAAAGAAAGAAAAAGTTAAAGCACGATTTTAAATCTTCTTTGAGACATCTCTATCATAGGGGTTCCTCTGTAATTAACAGGACAAAATTTGTGTAATGTAAGAAATGTAACGATGCTGTTTCTAGAAAAATAGGTACGAGCGCTGCTTTATATATTAAATCAATGCCTCAATTGCACAATGGAATATTATTATTAAAAATGACGATATTCTTTTTCATTTTTATTTAAAACTTTAGATAAAATGCATATCACTTTGTGCCGTTAAAACTTATAAATATTAAAATTAAAAATGTGTATTTACAATAAGAAAACTTTAAAAGGAGATTGAAAGGATACAACAACCCGTATTAACAGCATCCTACGAAATCCTCCCTCATATGGAAACAGATTTTGCGTTAAACTATGTCACGTAACACATTTGCATATCAGTAACTGATATAAAAAAATGTTAAAAAAGCATCTCATTAAAAATAAATTTTCCAGATGCAGTTGAACTTAAAAATTACATAAAATAACGAACTCGAAACTCGGGAAGGTGAAGGAAGGGAAAAATATTTCAAGATAAGTAATAATGATTTTAATTAAAGATAAACCCATCGAGAAATTGATAAACTTACCTAAGAGCTATCTTAAGAATAATGTATACTAAGGGCAAAAGGAAAAGAAAAAGGAGAGAGACTTACACACACGCAGATACACAGGACAACCACTAAAAACCTTATTTTCAGTTATATATATATATATATATATATATATATATATAATCTTTAAATATAACACTAATTTAACAAAATACCTTTTACCGTGTAAATGTATACTGTCTCTTACACGGGAGATTTTATACAGAGAAAACTTTCTTAAATACCATAAAAAGATATTTCAAAATTCAAAGATGAGCAATTTTTGTTTTCAAAATACATTACTTTTTCATCTTATTCATACAAATAACTTTCTAAAAGTTAAAAAAACTTTTTATCTATTAAAAATAAATAAATAAAATTTCCGGATTTATACTAGGGAACGTTCTATCAGAAGGTACAGCCACTTCGAATGAGATACAGGTTTGCTTACATTACACAAAGTGACAAAAAAAAAAAAAAAAAAAAAAAAAATGCAGTGACAACACTTGATTTTCCGAACACTTTCATGGTTATTTAAATAAATGAAAGTGAGGAAAGACATAAAATAAACAAAAGAGAAAATTACAATAGGATATACGACTAGTTTTACCCATGTAGTATGTTGTTTAATTTAACACTATTGCACTTCAAATAAATTGAATCCATAGGTCATAATGAAAAAGAATATTTGATGTGTCCCTGAAAAAATCTATAAATGCTTGAGTCACCAAAATATACACTGTTCGTGTTGACGGTAATCGATAACATGTATATAAATTTTCATTTCAAACGAATTAAGCGTTTAGATGCTATCGCACTTTAAATAATTTGAGCCCGTAGGCCATAATAATGAAGAATTCTTTTTTGTGTCGCTGTAAAAAAGAAAAATATGAATGCTAGATTCACCAAAATCTATGCAATTCGTGCGATTATGATATATAACATGTATATAAATTTTCAGTTTATTCGAAAAAGGCATTGAAGTGCTATTGTGCTTCAAATAATTTGAGCCCATATACCATAATGATAAAGAAATTTTTGTGTGTCCCTGTTAAAAAAAAAAAAAAAAAAATGCAAGTGCTAGATTCACAAAAATATATACAGTTAATGCAACAGTGACCATTAACATGTACCTAAATTTCCATTCATACCCATGAAAATAATCCGAAGATATTCTTCAGAAAATAGCATTTTCTGAAGGCATTCTTCAAATATTTTAAAATATTTTGAAGATTTATCTTTTTCCATAAAATATCTGCAAAAATTTTAAAGACATTTTGTAAACTTACTTAAGAAGTGAGCCAAATAGCTTAAGATATTCTGCAAATTTTCTTTAAAGAAAATCTTGAAATTTAGCGGGGAAATAGGTCATAGTGATATTTTTCTTTGTGATCCTGTAAAAAAACTGTAAGTGCTAAATTCACCAAATAGGTTTAGTGCTACGCTGACCTATAACATACGTAACAACTTTCATATCATTCGAACAAAGCGCTTAGACACTATCATGTTCAATCACACACATACACACATACATAAATCACCGTAAAAGTAGTAGTAAAAATGAACTCTGGGGACTTCAAAATATATAGATATATCAAAATTTTAAAGTCGAATTTCTGTCATGATTTTAATATTTTTCTTACATAGTATCTTCGAAAGTAAAGGGAAAAAAAGCTGCACTGCATAAAAATGACATGTGCTTTTCTATTTGTAATAATTTCAAAAGCAAATATGAAGTAAAGTAAATCTACCATGCTTGCACAGTGCGTCGAAGACGACGTAATGAAACCTGTTTGAAAATATATTTTCTTTAAATATTAAAAGTTGATTGCTGCTAAAAGAAAAGAAAAAAAATCCAAATACGGCTTACTTTTTTTTTCTTTAGTATATATTATTCTTAAGATAGAATTGTTACAATTCTTGTATAACGACGTATAAATTCATACACTGTATTTTCAAATTTACTTCTCTTAAGACTTAAGGACTCTTTATTTTTTAAAAGTTATTTATTGTTCTCGTTTTTTTTTTTTTTTTTTTTTTTTTCTTTTTTAAGATAAAAGCTGTTGTTTCCCTGAATCTTCAGCAATTTCTCTTTCAGCATTGTTTTCAATAAGAATATTTCGTAAGGCGTATAATTGTAATTGCACTTTAGATTTTCATTATATTCTGACACGAGAAGTTATTACTTTAATTAAAGGAAATTGAGATTCTTTTTTTTTTTTTTTTTTTTAATAGAACGTACTATTAACTATTTTGCAGATGAAAGGAATATGCATTCTTGTATTTTATTTAATATTAAATATATTAAATGATGGAAAGTAATTAAAATCGGTTACAAAAAGAAAAAGTATTTATAAAGTCATTCTTGGAATAACAACCAGACATTACAATGTGCATATTACGATAAGAATTCTTTGTTATAATTTAACAATTGCATTCATATGGAAAACTTCGTGGAGAACTTAATTGCATTCTCGCTTTACATTCATATTGGATAATGAAACTTAAACTTTCAAAGTTGTAAAATTAATTAAAGAAATGTTAATTCTTTTTATTTACTTTTAGACAGAACATGAGTACATTTAGTGATATTTTATCGGGGTGATTTATTTATCGTAAAGTTTAATTAATTTAGTGTATATGTGTATCGTTTTTAATTCCTCCTGTTTCAATATCTAATGGTTTAAGCATAAATTTATTTACTTTGTTTTCAAAAATTATTATAACTCTTAAAAAAAAAAAAACTGCATTTCCGTTTTAAAATGTTCTACATAAATGCATGCAAAATGTTATTATTTTTAATAAGCTTATGTATGTGAAAGCACACACACTTGCATGCATACAATAGTGCATCCTAAAATTTTTATTACTTTGTGAAAGAGGTAATATTTGCATTAATTACTAGTTTGATAAAACTATATATGAATGAAAAATACGTAAATACATTCTAATATAACATTCCATGAGATTAATTAAATTAGATTAGCATTTAGAAACCATTCGAGTTTATAAAAATTGCTCAGTGTTGTTTAAAAGGATATTTTATTTTTAAATATCACTTAAGGTAAATGCACTAGTAGTGGACCCTGTACCAGTAGTGGATACTTTTAAATTAAAACTCGAAAAATAAGGTTCTTCAGAAATAAATTCTTCTGAAGGTTCGAGCAATGTTCAGGAAGGAAGTTATAGTCCATTATTATTAAAGTCTATAACTACAAATAATTCTGGCCGTAAGTTTTAAAATAACGTTAGTTTAGTTTTAAAAAAAAATGCACTTTTTGTAATTTTGCTGTTTTTTTTTTTTTTTTTTTCTTATCGTTTTGAATAAGGAAATAAAATTTTATTTGCTTTGCATCTGCTTATTTTTAACTGATTTTTTCTACCTTTTGCTTTCATATGACTAAAATAAGTATGCAGAATTCATTTATTTTGCAATTTTTTAAATCTTCTATTAACATATTGCATTTTTATGGGTGTCCACTACTGGTACAAAAAATTGTCATCATGACTAGTAGTGGACAGCCCTGTCCACAACTGGCTCATCTGACTTTTAAAGTCAGATCTAGTAGTGGACACAGTTTTGTAATCTCCCAAATTTAGAGTTGAGTTGAGTTTTTTCAAATGTCGCACTAAAGCCATGCATTGATCCGTTGGCGTGGTTCTGCGACTCACGCCTGGGAGGGTAAGGAGGCAGGCCATCACAATTTTGATTTTCTGTAAAGAGGATGGCTCCCATGCTTTACCAAATTTAGAAAGTGGAACAAAATGGGAATTCATTTGAATCAGGAGATAATCTCGAGATAATCTCGTGATATTAAGTTTTTTATTTATAATTTTTTTTTTCGTGGGTTCCAAATTGGACCAGTTGGTTAAGTTCGATTCCCACTGAAACATCGACATTGAAATAGCATAACTGCGGTCAGTATTTAGAGGGTTGAGTTAGAGGTCTACACAGGCCGAAATTTTGAGGCCCAGTTTCGGCCCGTGCCGTATGAAAGATTCACTTTCCCGTGCCCGGTATGAATTCTAAAATGTCATCCCGGGCCCGACCCGCCACATTTATTTTTTTACAAGTGTAAGTCCCGGTCCGGACAAAAAACGGTAAATTCAGACCTGACTCGGCCTGGCCTGATTTAAAGAAAAAAATGAAAAATAACAAATAAAAGTTAATTAATTAATTAATTTAATTTAATTTTAAAAAAAAGCATGCCTTCCTATGAAAAACTTTTTTAGTATGTGTTTTGCAGATGTTTTATATAGCCAAGCAATAGAATGTTCTTTAATAAAACTACTTATCTTTTGCAAGGCAATTATATATAAACAGAAATTCATTATTACAGACGTACAGAAGGTACAAAGACAGACAGAAAGTCAAATTAAAGATATTAGCATTCATCAAACAATATACGAAGGTATTAAAAATGGTTAACACTACTAAAAATGCACTTTCAACCATTTCCACTTATATATCGTAATGTATTCGAATCCTTTCATCTGATCTGGTAAACAAAATTTTAATGGCAATGTAACCCTTTTAAACAGCAAAGATGCTTTTGCACATCGTAAAAATGATGCTTATTTCCTCCTATACACTGGAAAGTAGAGGAAAAGTTAAAGCGGAAGGATTTTTATATCCTTCATACGACCTAGATTCTACAGACACTAGAACACAAAGCCTCATAGACAGTAACGTATCTAATTTCTTTTGTTTGTACATGTGCGCAAACTAGTAGTGACATGCATACTATTTTGAATAGGAAACCATCTAAAATTACTTTAAATAAAATATATCAATTTAGAGACACGCTAAAAATATTTGCGGAAAATCAGATTGCGAAGAGACAGACTCATTGACAATTAAGTTGAAGTTATAAGCATTTTTTAACAAAATAAAATTTTATGTGACATACTAGCCTATACGCAATCGACGTGATGACGTCACGGACAACCTCTGGGCACACACCAATGACTCTCGGACCAATTAGCTCCCATTGACTCTCGGACAATGATCAATTAGTACGGAAATACACTGGTTGGTGTGTGCCTAGAGAAGGCCAGTGACGTCACACTTTGGTAGCGTATAATATTATGTAAAATAAATGACTGAAGAAATATTTCATCATTTTCTTTTTTCGTTAATTAACGAGGAAAGTAGAAAAAAATTCTGGCTGTTCATCCAGACCCTGCCCGGTCCGAGCATCCACAAAAAATAAATAAATAAATAAACTGATCCCGAGCCCGTCTCGGCCCGAGAGCAAATAGAAAAATTCGCCATGGGACGTTTGGCCACCTTAATTTTAAAGCAAAAATTTAAAGGGTCCACTACTGGATTTTAGTATGTCCACTACTGGCTCATTTTAAGCTCTCCGGATTTTTGATTAGCAATTTTCGCAATACAGTCATGTTAAGAAAGAGTTAGTAAAGGTGTGAAATAGTAATTATTTTTTTGAATCTCTAAAATTTAGAAATTTACATAAAAAATAGCTAGAAAATAGCCTTAAAGTGTCCACTACTGGTGCTTTTACCTTAAACATTTTTAAAAACTTTTAAATATTTCAAAATCCAGAAGTACCCGCTTCTGGATTTTGAAGTGTCCACTACTGGCGTGAATTTCAAGCTCTCTGTGAGAATTGCTTCAGTTTGCATTGCATCTTTCACAATTTAATCGAGTACAGAAAGAGTTAAGATTTAGGATGCTGACTGTAGTTATAAACTTTAAAAAAAAAAAAAAAAAGTATACAAAAAAAATACTTGAGAAAAATGTTCTTATAATCTTAAATCGTATGCTACTGGAATAGTTACTTTATCTGTTAATGTAATCTCATATTCCACTTGAGAGAACATATTTTAGCATAATTCAACGCTAAATAACATTCAACAAGACAAAATTATCAACAAATTACTATTTTGCTATCATTCACTGTATTTCACTATGTTCCTTGAATAAATCTTGAATGTCTTCCTAGATACTAAAATGTTCTTATTTTAATTTTGAAATTTAAATTAATTCTTTCTTATGACATAAATATTCTAAAATGAACAAAGAAGACAGTACAGTAAATACGATTTTCTTAATTTGTTATTTTTATTTTATTTATTTATTTATTTTGAGCAAACAGATAATTTGAAAATGTAAACTTTCAATAACGTTTTCTTACAACGTAAATTCTTAATTCATGACAACCAAATAGATTCTTTTTACTTTCTTCTGTATTCAATAAGAGAAAATATTATATTTGTAAAGGTATTCAAATTCCTGTTCGATGGATTTAAACGTTTTGAAATGTCCTGAACACAGTTTGGCCATTTTTAGGAAACGTCTTTTTGTTTGTATGTGTTAGATTTTTTTTTTTTTCTGACTCTAGCTCGCGAATAACGTACAGAATTTCATAAAAATTATATCTAATTTCATCTTAACATAAATTTGTGTTTATTGATTTTTAGCGTATGTCGATCAACAAATGGCGTTGTCGATCAGTTTTATCATAATTTTTAATATGGGAGCATAAAGCAAAATGTGGTAAAAATTTGCACAATGAGGATTATTTTTTATTATTCATTATACAATTAAAAATTAATTATAATAGTCAGCCAGACAAACTGTTTTGTATCTGTAGGAGCTTTCCTCCAGGAAAGTGTAAATGTGAAACAAAGTTATCGACATTTTTAATTTTTGAAGATTTATTTTTTAAGATGTCATCTATAGAGCACAAAATTGACTATCTTTGGATATTTATTGTTATTTCTGAAATAAAAATTGCCTGCATTCATCACCAAAAAAAAAAAAAAAAAGAAAAAAGAAAAAAAAGAAAGAAAGAAAGAAAGAAAAAGAAATAATATTTGTAATAATTAATTTGCACTCCATGATTGCATTAAAAAAAATGTAATTCTTTCCTTTTCGTTCTTTTTTTTTTTTTTTTTTTTTTTTTTGTTGTTGTTGTTGTGTGTTAACGCTAGAGAATTGGTCATATTTGCTTATGTTAATGTTATAAAAATCACATATTTAATTGGAAATGTTAAAGCATTTCCGGATTTGGTAATTTAAACACACATTTCCATCAAAAGAAAAGGAAAATCGGGAGACTTTCTACAGAATGTTTGAAAACTGGTTCTTTGACTAAAATGTTTTTTTTTTTTTTTTTTTTTTTTTTTTTTACAAGATCCGTAATCACATGTAATTTTGTTACTACACTTTTTTGTAAATAATTCCTTTTCTAAATAATTCTTTTTTTTGTAAATAATTGTGAATTTCCAACACTTTTTACTAAGAGTTCATTATTGAAGTTGGATTATTCACCTTTATATGTTTTTCGTATTTGCCAAAGTATTTATTATGTAAATCTATTCATTTAAGAAATTTTTACACCTTTTTAATACCAATAGATGTAAAACGATTCTGAAATTTAAAAGCGTTCATTGTACAAAAACTTATACAGAACTTTTTAAAATTATATATGTATTATATATAAATATTTAATTACAAAATTTGAGTATAAATTAGGTCATGAATAATCTTGTTATTTCTAAAACATTAGAAAAATTTTAGCTGTGGAAAAAATATGTTATTTTATGAAAAGATAAAGAAATATATCGGAAAAACTAATAAAATAAATATGTTTATTTTATTCTTTATAGATATAATCAAATATATGTACGTAAAAAGAAAAAAAAAGTTAATGGCAAAGCATAGTCTTTTTAAAATATAGAAATAAACGTTCAACATCATTCACATTTCATTCTGTATAACCAATACAAATAAAAAACATATAGTTAAATAGATAAATTCCATTATTGCTATACTTATAGAAAATGATTCACGTATATAGAAAATTACATATAGAAGATTACATATATAGAAAACAATTCACGTTATTCTTTATATACTTATGAGTACAATTAACTTATTTAAAAAGAAAAAATGACATTTTACCTCATTTAAATTTAGTTTATGGAAATAGTCTTATAAGAAAGAATTATTTTTATACGGATAAATAAAAAAATAAAAAAATGTATTTACTCCAGAAATAGTTTTATTCTTACAAAATTTAACATTATAAAAATATATACTCTTAAGTTGTTTAGATTTTATTTTAAAATTTTATTTCTATCTGGAAAAGAAAGTCATCTTTTTCTTTTTATGCAGTGTTTTCTAAAGGTTGTCTTTTCCTTATGTGTGTTGAAAATTCAAAAAGAATCATTTGGATCTGCTTATATATACATAACTCTGCAACTGTGCTAAAAAAAAAAAAAATACTGTTAAAAATATTACCGTTGTTGTTGCAATATAAGTTGACTATTTTTAAAATTCAAATTATGCTTATTTCAAAATGTTATAAAAATTTAGATTTAAATTCACCGACAATTTAAAAGCTATCGTAGATCAATAACTGAAATACAAAGTAAGATTTGTTATTCATACTTGAGCGGTTTTTATGAAACACGCATTTTTCAAAAGCACGCACGAGCAATTGTATTTCATATTTAAATTCAGCTTTTTTTTCCCCCATGACGTTAACAATTGGATTAAAAAAAGTCGAAAAACTTTTACTATCCTAAAAAAAGAATTAATTTACGCAACTTAAAGAAACAGAAATCTATGAACAAACACAAAATACAAAAAAATATTTTATTCTTAAAAATTATTTACTGAATTAAATTCAAATTGAAGTGGAATAGCTTAAATGAATATATTCGAAAGTTTTTTTTTTTTTTTTTTTTTTGTTTTTAACTTTTATTTTATAATCTTATATCTTTCAAATCTTAAATATTACATAAATATCATGAAAATAAAACGAAACTTTTTTAATTTTATAGTGCTTTATACGTGTATACTTACTTTACCGTGTATATAACTCTACTTTCATGATTTTTGTAGTATGGGTAATAGTTTTATTGAATATTTTCGAGACTATTCATTAAAAAATTGCCTTAATAAACTAGAATTAATTTTCTTATTTACGAATCACTTTCCACAAATTAAAATATCAGCATTTTAATAACAGTATGTTTAATGGGTAAACAAAGTTGTTATGTGACGTCTACAACACATCTTTATTTCGGTAGTAAGTAAAATAGTAAGCAGGCCCAGTATTTAATATGAGACATCGGGATTTAACAGCCAGCAAACAGGAGATTGCGTATTAAGATTTTTCACGGGATATAAACAGTCTAGTGATGTCTGTCAAGGAGGATGGAACCGTAAACATCTCCGAGCAGAAGTTTACCGTGGTCGGGATTTTTCTTGGGCGCTAATATAAGGTAACGACACCAGTGCTCGCCACTCTTAAGGCCTTATTTTTAAAATGTTTGTTTTTTTCGCGTGGCATTCGTGTGGAATTTATGTATCAATATTATACTTTGGTCTATTTTATACACTGATTCTTCTAGTTGTTGTTAGACACTTTCAATTTTTCAATACGTTAAGCCAATTTTTAAAAAAAAATAAAAATTAAACCTATAAAAATGCACCAGTGCTCGTCACTTGAAAACTGCGTTTCACCAGTAGTCGTCAGGTGTTTGCACCAGTGGTCGTCATGTAAATAAAACGCAACAATTTGCTCAATAGTTTGATTTTAATTGCATTTTTGCAAAATTAAATGAAACAGAATATATTTGGAACATATCTAGAACCCAAATCCATTCTTAGGGTTTAAAACACAAAACATTAAATGGTAAAATTCAAAATATTGCGAATAAAACAAATTCATATGTGAAATAATTGGAAAATTCTTTGCTTTTAAGAAAAGTTTTCAAAATTTTATTCGTTCTCAAAAATATCTTTACTTAAAGCAGAGGGTAAGTAGCAAGGGAGGGGGGTAATAATCTCGTTTTTAAGAGTGACTATGTTCCAAATTATCGCAGTAAGATTGATTTTACCATGCTTTTTATTAACGTGCATTCTTGTTTGTTTGGCCAGAACAAATATTACAATTCATTTTTAACTAACTTCCCGACTACCTAGACATTTGAAACTTTCAGAATAGTTCAGAATACGATGAAAATGCATTTTTTAAATACTTTTAGCCAACTGCTCCGGGTCCCTTCAGCCTTCGGCAGCGTTATCAGTACAAATCTTGCAATCGATTTTTAACTGACTTCTCGGCTAGCTAGACATTTGAAACTTTCAGAAGACGGTAACAATGGATTTTTTAAATATTTTTAGCCAATTGTTTCGGGTTCTCGCTGCCTTCAATAGCATTTATATGATTTAAAAGAAAATTTTAAAACACGGTATATAAAACATTCTTTTTGTATTGCATTTTTTTTTTAACGTATGGATTGATTATGCGTACCTAACACATAGTATAAAGGAATTTTGAGAAATCCTTCGCCTCTCCTCCCTCATTAAGTGTGGGGTGGATGCAAAAACACGTTTTCAAGAGTAATTATTCTCCAAATTATATCAGGAAAGCAATTTTTTGATGCGTTGATTGGTTATGCGTACCCAAAAATACTGTAAAGGTATTTTGCGTAATTCTTTCCGACCAAATTTTGAGAAAGGGTAGCAAAAACGTATTTCTACGCATAACTCTTCTCTAAATAATCTTACAAAGGCGATTTCTGATGTGTGAGCTGGTCATACGCATCCAACACCTAGTATAAAGAGATTTTGCGAAGATCTTTCTTCTATGTGAGGGTGGCAATATATATATATATATATATATATATATATATATATATGTTTTCAAGCTCAACTCTGCTGCAAATTATTTTTGGGAGGGGATTTTTTTTATGCGTTGGTTGGTTGTGTGTGTGTACCTTACACGCATTATAAGGCGATTTTGCAAAATTACCCTTCCCCTCTTCTCTCGGCCGGGCGGACAAAAAACACGTTTTTAACCTTAGCTCTATTCCAAATTAACTCAGAAAGGCGAGTTTTGATATGTGGGTATTGGTTAAAAGTACGCAATATGTAATTTGATAATATTTCGTTAAAATTCTAAATTTACCCATGGGAGAGGGGGGGGGGGATAAAAAGCGGTTAAGTCTATGCCGAAGGCAGTAGAAGCCAATCATCATATTGCGGGACGGAAAGCTATTACAGAAGCCAGCGGGAACACTAACTGCGGTTTCGACTGATGTCAATGTTTTTTTTTTTTTTTTTTTTTTTTAATTTTGATAATGATAGGAATTTTTTCCTATTTTATTTAAATATAGGGACCATCGAAGGTGGAATAGCTTGTTAGTATTATTCTACACATCAAGCTAATGTTATCAAATATTATGGATATTAGTGTTATCAAATGTTAATGTTAATTAATGTTATCAAATATTATCTTACAATTTTAATTATTTAAGACCAACAGTCAACAGGGTAATTTTGATCAACATTTTAACTATTTGTTTATCTTACATAATTAATATAATGTATAAACAGAAAACTTGCTTAAGAAATGTTTTTGTTTAATATTTTCTATGTAAGTTTTTATTCACCTGCATCTAACATAACAAAAAAGCCTTAACATAATTTTGAACCGACTCACAGTCATGCTAACTATGAAATTAAGCCTTTGTATTTTATCATTTTCGAAATATATATGAATTAAAATTAAATTATCACGGTCAATAAAAAACTTAAACATCACTTAAATACATCTTAAATACATCATAAAAATTTAAAATACATTAGACAGATGTATGGAGTAATCATGTCTGTTTTTCTAAAATGTATAACAGAAAACTAGAAAAAGTTCTTTATAACTAAATACTTTTAAGTGCCATTGTTTAATTTTTCCGGCAAAATAATATGGAAAATTTTAGGTGGTTTAAAGTCAGTCATAGTGAATTAAAGGTACCATGACTGACTGTATTTAAACAAGCTATACAAAAGTTAAAAGTGCAATAAAGTTCACGTTCTTGAGGTTAAAATACATTTGTTTGCATTTACGAATACCCCTGACGACTACTGGTGCCGATAGTCAAATTAAAGTAAAAATTATACCATCATAATTCTAAACGAAAATACAGTATTTTTCATCAAAAAAGTTACCCAGTTATTAAAAATGTTAAAACACCAGTGTTCGTTAGGGGTGACGAGCACTGGTAAAACGTGCAAAATATGCACCAGTAGTCGTCATACCTTAAAAACCTTTATATTATGTCAAATTTTAAAAAGTTGCGCATAAATCGTATTCTGCATTTCATAAGCATTACATACAATGCTTTATGAGCAATGTCAAATGCAGCAAACAACAAAATATATCAAGAAATGCATATCCATTCCCTTAATCATTTGCTTTACGTTGACTCAATTCAATTGTAATTTAACGTATACTTCCCATATTTTGTTTCTCCCTACTCTTCCCCAATAGTTGAAATCGAACTTTTTATGTCATAAGAAGCAGAAGGCTTTGGAGAATCTTACGCGGGTAGATTCAAATTCATACAAGTTATAAAACGGTTATTTTAACACTTCTTTTAAGAGGGTGACGACTACTGGTGCAGATTTTAGGGGTGACGAGCACTGGTGTCTTTACCTTACACCAATTGCCTTTGTCATGGTCAGAATGGTTTATAGTAACATATGAATTGAAGGCACTTCATGCGTCTCCAGGTGGGAATTTTCAATGGTCAGAAATTTCATGTTCCAGAGCAAGCTGGTTGCTGAAGGCGGCAAGTATTTCAATAATATTTAATCGCATTTCAATATTCTTTTCTTTTCATATCCTTACATTGTTCAAAATTATAAATAAATACTGAATGAATTCAATAAAATAAAAATCTGGAGTAACTCCACTCGACTTTCCGAACATTGAGTAATTAACAGTTTTGTAGATAAAGTAAAGAAAGGGGAGTTGTTAAACAAACAAAAGTGAGAAAACCATAATAGAGTGTTAGAGTATTTTGCTACATATATTACACGATGTTTTATTTAACGCTACTGAACTTTGAGCCCATAGATCATAAGGAAAAAGAACTTTCGTTGTGTCTCTGTAAAAACCTATAAATGCTAGATTCACGAAAATGCTTAGTGCAACAGTGATTTATAATATTCATATAAATTTTCAGCGCAATTGAATAAGGCGTTTAGATGCCATCGCACTTTTAAAAATTTGATCCCATAGGCCATAATGATAAAGAATATTTCTTTGTGTAACTGTAAAAAAAACTGTAAGTGCTAAATTCTCCAAAATCTATGCAGTTGGTGCAACTGTGACCTATAACATGCGTACAAATTTTTTGCTCTGATTACTAAGGCGTTTAGACGCTATCACACTTTTAAAAATTTGGCCCCATAGGCCATAATGATAAGAAATTTTTCTTTGTGCCCCTGTAAAAAAACTGTAAGTGGTAAATTCACCAAAATCTATACAGTTCGTGCAACTGTGACCTATAACATGTGTACAAATTTTTTGCTCAGATTAATAAAGCGTTTGGACGCTATCGCACTGTTAAAAATTTGGCCCCATAGGCCATAATGATAAAGAATTTTTCCTGGTGTCCCTGTAAAAAAACTATAAGTGCTAGATTCACCAAAATCAATAGGGTTCGTACTATGGTGACTTACAATATACGTACCAACTTTCAGCTTATTCGAACAAAGCGTTTAGACGCTAGCGTGTTCACTCACACACATACACACACACATACATACACACATACATACATCATCGTAAAAATAGTGAAAACGGACTCAGAGGACCTCGAAACGTATAGAAACAACAAAATCTCAAATTCGGATTTTTGACATGATTACAATACTTTCCTCACTATAGTGTTCGGAAAGTAAAAATGAAGAATTTAAAAAGAAAATGAAGTCCTTTCAATCAAGTGATTCTTTACATATTCACCATATATGTAAGAAGGATTGATAGATGTATAATTTAAATATTATTTTTTTAATGCTACAAAATATAACTTTATAGCATAATGTATACAAAATGTAGTTAAAATATGATGTATTAAAAATGTATTTGGAGGTATTTCCCAAATTATCAAAGATTTCATTAAGTCATTAAAAATTGTCGTTTTACTTTCCTTAAGAAATGAAGTGTTTTGAAATATGTGCTCTTTTGTATTAGAGAAATAATGTTCAAAATAATGTCTTCTCTGTGAATTATGTTAGAAAGAAAATAGTTAATACGTCCTCTTTTTATCTTTTGAAAAGTTATAAGTTTAATAAGCTTCCTGAACAGAAGAAAAATCAAAATGTCAGTTTATTGAAGGGAATATTTCTTCTTGATTACAGTATTGATTCTTTACGGAATTAAAAATATATTGAATAAATAATTCTTGGCAGAAAATTAAGTATTGTCTTGAAATTATGTTTTACTTTTTTTTTTTTTTTTTTTTTTTTTTTTTTTTTTTACACTGATATTGAAGAAACGTACTTGAATATAAATTTTCTGAAAAAAACTAATTATATATTTTTTAAACAGTATTATATTTACTACAAAGAAAATGGGGATATAAGATTGCTGATTAAGATTTTAGAAAGAAGTCTTTCCTTTATTACATTTGTTTGAAATAACATAATTTTTAATGTTTTGAATATTTATAATTCTTCCACATTTTTTGAAAAAAAAAATTGTAAGGAGCATTTTCTATTATTCGAGATGAAACTGTTTGATAAATATATTCAGTCTAGAATTTTAATGATATATCTATATATTAACAGGAAAGCATAAAATTTGTGGTACACTTTTAACATATTAATTATGGAAGTAGAGGGTTGAAAATGGAATTATTCAAAAGGTATGGTTAGCCAGATGTGCAGAATACAAAAATTGTTTTCTTATGGTGTCAAGAAGTTATTTAAAAAAACTTTTATTTTTTATGCATTTTTCCCCATTTTCCCCTTCATACACGTATTCTTTTACATTAAAAAATACCTAAAAGTAGAAAGTTGTTAAATCTGGCAATTTCTTAAAACTCAAATAAAACCATGGACACGGTAATTTGTATTATGTAGCATCACTAAACTCTCGACTAATAATTTTTTTTTTTTTTTTTTGCTAAGAGGAAACAGCCAGTAAAATGGCAGAAATTTGAGTGCATGAGTGGTAGATAAAGTGTTTATACTGTTCAAAATAAATGCAAGTTGAAACAGGATTTGATTTATAAGAGTTCTATTTTTTTTTCTAATTTTATAAAGATCTAATTAATTTGAAGACATATTTTAAGCAAAAACATAATGCATTCCAATTAATTGAAATTGACTACTTTTTTTTAATGAATTTATTACTATACGCAAGCGATGTGAGGACGTCACTGACCGTGCGTGGGGCCAAGCAAAAATTTCTTATGTTAATCGTTAATTGGATTGGTTTTAAACATTAATTGGTTTAATTTTAAACATTAAGGAAAATTATCTCCCTATTTTAATACCCATATTTGGGTATAGTTTTATATAAGTTACTGTCTGCGTGTGTTACATTGTGTTAAATATTTTGTGTCAAATTCATAAAATTTTAAATTTCAAAGCTCTAGAAAAATAAAATGGCAGACTTCCATTTTTGATTAGAAACATAAACATTTCAGTTTAAAAGAATGAGATTCATTTTAAAGGAACAAATTTGATATCTTTCGTTCTTGGCGGGAAAAAAAAAAAACTAATAAAAGATCGCTAAGTTAGCTGGCGAGCATATTTAACTCCTTTCAAAAAACGTGGTTATTTTAAAACCGTACATTAAAAGAGCAATCAGTAATATGAAACAATATTTCGTAATAGTATATGTATTACAAAAATATACATTGGACATGCATGTTTTCGTATTACATTTTTGATCGCCAAATATACAAAACGCCAAGGATGAACAGATATCAAATCTATGCCCATTTTGTTTCTAGAGATTTCAAATTTCAAATTAAAATTTTGTCAGTTTGACAGTAAAATAATCTAACACATGTGCAAGATAACTAATTTGTAACTATACCCAAACATGGGAATTAAAACCAGAAAATCATTTTCTTCAATTTTTAATAATTTTTTTCAAAAAATCCAATGGACGATTAACATAGGAAATCTTTTACTTGGCCCCAACAACAGCCAATGACGTCACACTTAGCTTGCGTATATCTTTTGTATATATAAGAAGAAAGATTAAGATTTGGAAAAATTTTTGATTTCCGGTTTTCAATGAATTTACACGTTTTGAGATTTCCTTCCATTTCAATTAACTGAAATTGACTACTTATTTTTGAAAAAAGTGGATTTATTATTCTTTCCTCTGCGTAAATAAGGAGAAAGTATAAGATTAAGAAAAATTTTGATTTTCGATTTTCGATGAAGTTACACCTTTTTAGATTTTCCGAAGTCAATTCGACCATTTTTGCAAAATATCTGTCTTTTTGAGCTCAAACACTGTACTATGAACCAATGGAATTAATTTAACCGAATTTGATATTTGGTTGTACCTTGGTTTGATATGTTACCGATTAGGTTTAGGGCTGTATTACCCAACAAGGAGCGTCTCCACGTTCCGATTTCATCTCATTTCAAGAAAGGCTCAATATCTACAGCGTGCCAAACTTAGACAAATATATTAAGTAAAACTCTTGCTGATTCAGTTAGAGTGCATATCGACAAACAAATATCGCAGCTGTGTTGCAATTTAATTCCGTTTAGGACAAGGTAATAACTTTGCTTTGCCTTGCTTTGGAAAAAAGTGGCCGAGTTTCGACCACTCGGCGATACTAGTATTTATAATTAGACATACAGTGAGTTATTTTATATTGAGTGAAAAATATGCAGATCATAAGTAGGACTGGGTAATGATAAAAATCTTACCTCACGATCTATAACAAGCTTTATATTGTAATTTAACGATATATCCATATTAGTAAAATTTACTAAATATTAATGAAGAGTTGGCGTGGGATTATAAAAAAAAAAAAAAAAAAAAACAAGACAAACAACAACGTCTAGAACGCCAAGTAAAAATAATAGGAAAGAGGACAGCTGTTTCGGTAGCATTTAGCGTACCGTCTTCAGTGCATATAATCATCATCTCCTGAAGTTCAGGGGTGCCTACGTTGGTCAAGATCATCGCTTACTTCCACCGGAATTTGAAAAAAGCATGATAGGGTGTTTCGGGATCAAGCAAATTCGGTTTTCTTGAAGGATGGGAATTCAAGCAGAACTCGGCGTGATGATATGATGATTAAAAAAAAAAAAAAAAAAAAAAAAAAAAACTGCCAGCCTGAGGAGAGGCAGAAAAATGAAGGGGGCGGTACATATCTAGAAGCTATAAGATACATGGTAGAATTCCGGAGTTCCCACTCTGTCCAAAAATATATATATACTTTTTTTCTTTTATAAACATAAATGGATCACACACAGTCCTGGCTTAGGGCCCCCTCGGTCTGTTCAGTGCATAAAGAAATGAGGGAAGCGCCATTATAAATAAGGATGGTATCGAATTCAGCTTAGGATGATCAGCCAATAGGATTACGCGGAATGAGGGTGATTGTAAAATAGGAAATTACAAAACACTAGTAGTGAAAAATATGGAAGAAATTAAGGAAATGTGGACTGAATGTAAAATTTCGAACAATCAGAAAAATGAGGTACAGCGAAATCACAATTAACAATATTTTAAAGATTTTTGTAAGTATAAAAAGCTTCAAAGAAATCGAGTTCATGAGTGGATTTAGGCCTGCAAATCATTTTAGCTGAATCAAATTTAAGCTGAATTTAACTGAATCAAGTTTTTCTCCCAGCAATGCTTAGAAATAGCGATTTAAAGGTTTCTTGCTTACGGACGTAATTAATATGTTCTTTAAGGCGGAATTTAAGACTGCATTTAGTTTGTCCAATGTATGGTTAACCACACTGGCAGGAAATGCTATAGATGCCCCAGGAATTATACATATCTATAGGATATTTTATTTGAGAAAAGGTGAGTTTATTGGAAGGTGAAAAAATTATTTTAAACTCATATTGTTTGAGAATTTTAGCTACGGCATGACTATAGTTTATAAGACATGGTCAATATTGTGACGCGATATGCTGATAAGCATGATGGTGTCATCAACGTAACGGGTCTAAAAAGGGAAAGACAGTTTTTTAAAGAACGTACTTTGAAAATAATGCATATAAATATCAGCGAGGATTGGGGAGAGAGGAGAACCCTTGGCTAAACCTTCAGATTGATGATAAAATTTTCTTTGGAATGAAAAAATAGTTTGGGATAAGCTAATGGGGGTGAGAGAAATTAATTATTGTATTTCAAGGAACGTTAATAATCTCTAATAATAATAATCTCTAATAATAATAATCTCTAATAATCTCTAATAATCTCTTTTAATCTGTTTTAAAAGCAGGAGAGGGCGCCACTTTTGGAACATTAGTGGAAAGGGATTTTACATCGAAAGAAACCATGGTAAGATTAGTGTGAGGGCAGTTTCGAATATTTTTTGCGAAGTTAATGGGTTCTTTACACTATAAATATTAGCAGAAAGAAGGGTAGCAAAAATTGTAGTGAGAAATTTAGCTAAACTATATGAAGCAGTACCGATATTAGAGACTATGGAACGAAATGGGATACTGGGTTTGTGGACTTTTGGCAGAGCCTAATATCTGGCACAGTTAGTCGTGGAAAAGATAAGATGAGATTTAGTTGAGTTCAACGTCAAGGGGCAAAATTTTATAACAGATTTAATTTCAGTTAATTCTTGTGAAGAGGGGTCACAGGACAGAGGAATATATGGGTCATCATTCATTAATTTGGTTACAATATCGATATATTGTTTCTTATCTAAAATAACAATCTGACTTCCTTTATCAGCTTTTGTTATGATGATATTTTCATTAGATTTTAATTCATTCAAGGCATACTTTTTTTTTCTGAACGGGTGAGTCTAGATTTAAAATTTAATACAGTTGAAGATGGCATTGTTAAGTATTAAATGTTAAAGTTTTTCTTTCTGTTGATCAGTGAGACGAGTTTTTTCAACAAGAGAAATTAACAGAGGAAAAGGAGGTGGTTTGGAAATAGCAAAGTTTGAATTAAGTTTAAGAACTGAATATTGAATACTAGAAATTTCAGCATTTGAAAGATTGACAATGACATTTTCATTAACAACTGGGAGGTCATTGGATCTGTCAGGTCTCTGTGAACTACGGAGGCGGGAGAATTTATCATCTAATTTAAATGAATGTTTACGAGAGAGATTGTCGCAATGAATCCAAAACTTACAATCAATAAGCGTAAAATTAGGAATTACAAAAGCTAACCTTATGTGAAGCGAGAATAAATCTTTTTCAATTTTGACGATGTTACCACAAGTTTCTTTCATAATTTCACGAAGAATATTAAATTGAGACCTGAATACTGCTTTGTTCAGATAGTTAGAACTAAAGATATTGCATTTCAGTTGAATTAATTTAGGGAGTATATTGTGTCTCTTGCACTGTAGCAGGTACTTCAAACGATTGAAGGCACGAAACTTATTTGTACGTAGTCGGTAAAATGCATTTCTTATGCACTGAAGACGGTAAGCTAAATGCTACCGAAACAACTGCCTGCTGTCCTATTAGTTTTGTTTGGCGTTCTAGACGTTGTCTTTTGTCTTGTTTTAAAAATTTAGAAACTTCTTTTCTTAGTAATAATTTTACTTTAATATACATAACATTTTATAGTATGTTTAATGTATTTTAAAAAATTATTTCTAAAAGGGATTCCTGCTTTTGATTTTTTTTTCTTTTTACTTCCTTATACAAAGTATAAGGAAGTATAGTAATCCCGATTTGCGAAATGGATTTTGTATTTCACATTGCTCAAAAACGAATGATCGCTGAATGTTGCTATATTATACGTGTGACTTTCATGATGTCTAGTTGCACACCTGCAAGTGTCATCTTAACACGAGCTCTCGTTTTAGAGATATAAGGGATTTTACACGATTTTTCGTGGCGTCTGTATGTGTGTGTGTGTCTGTGTGTGGGTATGTCGCATAACTCAAAAACGGTTGGACGTAGAAAGTTGCGAATTGGTACATAGGTTTGTTATAACATCTAGTTGTGCACCTCCCTTTTTGGACTTTCTATGATTTTCCGTTTTGGAGATATTTAGGAAAATTAGGTTCATAATGACAAAAATTTGGCGATAATGTATCAAAAAACGGTAATAACTCAAAAACGGTTTAGACAAATCTTGTAATTTAACTGACTTTCCGATTAGCTAGACATTTGAAACTTTCAGAAAAGCTCAGAACACGTTGACAATGCATTTTTTAAAATATTTTTAGCCAACTGTTTCCGATACCTGCTGCCTTCAGCAGCGTTTATGCGATTCAACAGAAAATTTATTTAACTAACTTCCCGACTAGCTAGACATTTGAAACTTTCAGATTAGATCAGAACACGGTGAAAATGCATTTTTTAAATACTTTTAGCCAACTGTATAGGGTCCCTGCTTCCTTCGGCAGCGTTACCAGTTCCAATCTTGGAATCGATTTGTAACTAACTTCCCGACTAGCTAGACATTTAAAACTTCCGGAAAAGCTCAAAATACGGTGACAATGCATTTTTAAAATATTTTTGGCCAATTGTTTCGGGTCACTGCTGCCTTCGGCAGCGTTTACATGGTTCAACAGAAAATTTATTTAACTAACTTCCCGACTAGCTAGACATTTGAAACATTCAGAATAGTTCAGAACACGGTGAATATGCATCTTTTTAATACTTTTAGCCAACTGTTTCAGATCCCTGCTGCGTTCGGCAGCGTTTATATGGTCCAACAAAAAAATTATTTAACTAACTTCCCGACTAGGTAGACATTTGAAACTTTCAGAATAGTTCAGAACATGGTAAAATTCCTTTTTTTTTTAATACTTTTAGCCAATTTTTTCGGGTCCCTGCTGCCTTCGTCAGCGTTACCAGTACAAATCTTGCAATCGGTTTTTAGCTAACTTTCAGAAAAGCTCAGAACACGGTGATAATTCATTTTTTAAAAATATTTTTAGCCAACTGTTTTGGATCCAATGTCAATGTTTTTTAACATTATGTATATTTCTAAAAGTGTATAAGGAAGTCATGTGGTGCCCACATCAGATTTTTTTTAATTATATATTTTATAAAATTATTAAAAATCGCTTAAATAAATATTTCTTGTAAACTTAAAATTGTAATAAATCACCACCTGATTCATTTCGTGCTTAAGATATCGAGACTAATCCAGAATTACACCTCTTTTTATTATTATTATTATTATTATTTTAATAGTTAATAGTTAATTATAAAGTTATATAGCAATTAATTTCATTATACAATAAAGAAAGTACTCTTTTGAATAAAAAAATATACGTGGAAATAAAAAATAGTGCTTATTATGACTTTGACCTATAATAACAATGTTATTATTATTATTATTATTATCATTTCTCTCAAAACTGTTATTTATACTTTTTGTTGTTTAAAACTGTTAGATGTTGTTTACATCAAAACATTATTATGTCACACTATAACAACACAGTCTTGCGAAATTGAAGTTTTTGAAAAATACAAGAGAAGTTTTCAGTAATTTTTATGTTATTTAATGTGCTGATTTCGCAAATGACCTCCATCTTTTTTCCATCATATCAGGATTTTTTGTAAAATCAACATTGATATTTCTTTTTTTTTTTAATATTTCATGTACTATCTGGAAACAGTGATTTTTATTCATTTAAATCTATGTAAAATGATCAATTTTTGTTGCAGCAAATTGATTTTTCAGCAATTGATTTATTTCTTATATATTTAAATGGATGAAAATCATCACTGTTGCTAGATTGCACGAGCCGCCTCAGGTCGAGAGAAAAACAAACAGTTATTTTAAGTACTTTTTACACCAAATTATGGTGCGATTTCTAAAAGAAAATCACCATCATACTTTTTTATTTGTTTTATTAGATTAACTTAAATAAAATAGACTTAAGTAAAATTGAATATTTTTAGAAAACGTGACGTGTGAGAAATGTTTCGTTATATATTTTTTAATTCAGCATTAAAAAATACATGAAATTCATGTTTAGCTATCAATTCCTTTGTATTATTATTATTATTATTATTTTCATCGTAGGGCTGTGTAATTAGATAAATATCGCTATTATTTATATTTAAATGTGGGTAATTACACAATGTTCTGCCACATTTTTCACAGAAAACTGCTTAAAAACATTTTGAAAATTTGATATATATATATATACACACTAAGCGACAAAAAAAAAAAAAAAAAAAAAAAAAAAAAAAGCCGCACTGCAAAAAAAATTGACTTATACCTTTTTTATTTGTAATAACTTTAAAATTAAGGGTTGAAACAAATAAAAATGTCTTGTTTCCATTATATTAAAGGGATGAAATGATACCTATATACATTTTCGATATAACAATTCGCTTTATTACACTCTACGAAGTATTTTATAACAATCTGTATAAAACTTTCGTTTTTAACATAATGCAATAACCATACTCTTTGTATTCTATCCTGATTTATTACATGAAATAAACAAGTTACTATATGAAATAAAACTATTTATTTGTTAGATCTAAGCAATTTTTTATTAAAAATATGTATTCTGTATTGTGTTAATTTCAACTTTATATGGAATCACTGTTTTAATGCACAATGGCACAGTATTATACAGTGTTTAATATAAAACTCAGATATTTCAATGTGCAAAATATCACAAATATTTTTTTCTAGTTCTGGCAGAGTTGTAGGCTGCAAATTTTGAATCCTCTTCCCTCTCCCCCCGCCTTTTTATAGACGAAACATTTTTGAGCGGATAGCAATTAGGGCTGTTTCCATGTCTGGTAGATAAGATATTCTACTATATCTTTTGTGGAATTTCACTTAAAGTGATAAAAGATGTGATTACTTAGAGAATTATAGGTTCTCATGGGAATGGATAGAACATTTTGGCAATTTGAAATGAATAAACTTACCACGGACTCAGTGTAGTAAGGTGCATTATTATTTTGAAATGCTGTTCGTGAAAATCTCTAAAATACCTCCAAAATAGTCGGACATGCACCACTTTTATAAAGACTGTGTTTTATTTCGAGTTAATTGATCCCTTGAGAATAAAAATTTCCCCCGACTGTTTGAAAAGTTATGCACCTTCGTACCATAATGTACGGAGAATGTGTCACTGTTTTAAAAGTGCGATTTTCATTAAGTCGGTCATATTTTCGTTGTCAGATCTGCTTGTTTTCTTTTGCTCGAAATAAGTTTAACTTGACTCATCAGAGAGAACCAGTTAAGCCCAATTGTTAACTAATCATTTTTAAATTTTTTAGCTATCTGAGGTCTTGCTTTCCTAATTCTATTCACTAAGAATGAATTTTTTCAAATTTTCTGTCATTTAAACCTGCTTTGTTTAATACAGTGCGCGAAAAAATTATAAGGACACGCGAAAAATCGCCAAATCTAGAAGTGTTGTTTACAGAATCGTATGCAAATTTTTGCAGAAAAAAAAAGAAGTAAAACTAAAATATTTCATGCGTAAAGTAATTAAAATTTTCAATTTTAAATCTGCTAAAATTTAAATTTTGATTTTTAAACCTAAATGAAACGGAAAAAAGTATAAGGACATTGCTTTTTCTCCAGTAATTATTTAAAACATTGCATATTTGAAAGCATAAAATGACAATTCCGAGTTAAATGATTCATTTGCGAAAAGAATTTCCCACTCGGCGACTTTCAGTGTGAAATTTTTAACGATGCCCAAAGGAACTCAACTTTCTCACACTGAAAAAGGAAAAATTGTTGCTTTTCGAGAATGTGGATTAAGTGGATGGGAAATTTCAAAAAGAATAAAGAGATCTAAAACGGTGGTTTATAATTTTCTAAGAAATCCTGGGATGTATGGTATGAAAAAGCGAACTGGAAGACCAGAAATTCTCACTCGTCGACAAAAAAGATTGATTGTAAGGAGAGCTTGCGAGAAAAAAGAAACCGCAAATGAAGTTAGACAAAATTTGAGTTTACCATGCTCAACAAGGACTGTTCAAAATGTTTTGAGTAAACATCCTCAAGTTTCTTATGGGAAATTAGTGTCACGCCACCCTCTTACAAATCATCATAAGAAAAGAAGAGTTGACTTTGCCAAAAAATACATTTCTCTTGGTCAAAAGTGGGCTGATGTAATTTTTTCGGACGAAAAAAAGTTCAATCTTGATGGACCTGATGGTTTTCGTTTTTTTTTGGTATGATCTGCGAAAGACCAAGGAAGTGTTTTCCAGGCGTCAATATGGTGGTGGCTCGGTTATGGTATGGGGCGCTTTTGCGGCAAATGGAACCACTCCAATTGTATTCATCAACCGTAAAATGAATTCGGACAGGTATGTTGATATGTTAGGAGAAAGTTTGTTACTTGAAGCGCCACTAATTACTTCAGGGGACTATATTTTTCAGCAGGATAATGCTTCGATACACGTTTCTAAGAGCGCAAAACTCTGGTTTGAAGCTAATTCTGTAAATTTACTTGATTGGCCGGCGAGAAGTCCCGATCTTAATCCAATCGAAAACTTATGGGGACTTCTAGCCCGAGAAGTTTATAAAAACGGCACACAGTATCAATGTACACAAGATCTTGTCGTCGCTATCAAAGACGCTTGGGAAAAAATATCTGTGGACATTTTAAAAGATCTTTCAGGATCCATGACCTCTCGGCTTATTCAAGTGATAGAAAAAAAAGGTAGTTTTCTTGATTATTGAAACATTTTTTAAGTATTTTAGAACATGTCCTTATAATTTTTTCCGTATTTCCTTTAATGTTAAATTTTGTAAAATCAATATTTTGAAGCTAAATTATGTTTTTTATGTGGTATAAGTGTTATCACAAAATTATGAAGCAGAAGTAAGAAATATAAAAATTTCATTTAGGTGAAATGGAAATAAAGCGTATTTTCATGCAATTAAATGTTGTCCTTATACTTTTTTCGCGCACTGTAGTTGCTGCACTTTAGTTAAATAAATTATGCTGCTAAACACTTTCTATGAATCTCTTTTATGTTCTAAATGTAATACAAACCGATTTTATAAGCAATGGCTTTTTAACTTACGGTCATCTCGCTTGGATGAGCCACATGGCCGCCTAAAGCCAAATTTCCAGTTCAAACGGCCAAAAAAATTTATATCTTGCTAAAAACCATTTTACCAATATTTCGTTAACATTTAATTATTTTGTCATCTCACGTATTAAAATATTTTTTTCATTCAAAAATTAATACTTTTTGTGGCATCGTCAACTGCTGTATTCTTACCATTTTTGGAATAATTTCTAAAATTACAATTTTACTGACAATTGCATTTTGTTTTTAATACTGGGCTCAATGCTAAAGTGTATGTGGAGGACAACATAATAAAATCTGTTCGAAAATTTGCTTTTAAACAATAAAATTGGCGGTTGTAGAAGGTGAAAAGGAAGGTATTCAAGTGCGGCTTTTTTTTTTCTTTTGTCGCTTAGTGTATATATATATACCACTATATTTGCATATACACATCTTAATGTTTGCTTGAAAATTTATTATTCTTGTTCTCTAATTGTTTTATCATTTTTAATTTTGATATGGTGTACATACTATATACTTTTAAAATATTTATAAAACAAACCCCGTAAAAATAAATAGTATTATTTTTAATTTAAATGTACGGAATTCTTAGCAAAATACTGGCACATCATATGCTAAATTTGTCTCTGCGTTTGGAAATATTTAAACTAGGTCATAAAAGTAATCTATGGCTTAAGAAATTGAATGTAATATTTCATTTGATATATTTTGGCAGTGATATGAAAAACTTATCTTAAACTTTCCCTTGTTATAAATTTCAAGAAGTGAACAATGAAATATTTTTTGCAGTATTTTCATCTAAATAAAGCGACATATAAAAGAAATTTTTGTGATAAAGCTTTACATATACGATAACAATGAACTGTTAAGCTATTTCATATTAAAACCCGAATAAACTGCTATGTCAGAAACGCTAAAGAAAAATATTTACATCTCAAATATTTTTCTTTGGCATTTCTGACGCAGTAGTTTATTCGAGTTTTAATATTCCAACGCCAAGTCTCCTGTTATTATTTCATATTGTGTTTACATATAATAGTTTACAAACAAGATTCATAAATGCAATAGTGTAACCAAAAATGATTTTTTTTAATTTCATAAATTATTTTATTTTGCCTTACATTTAATAGGTGTAGAATATATATGTATTATTTATCAAACATTTGTGTTTTTTATTATTTTTGCTTTTTTTTTTTTCATTAAAATATGTAATTTTAAATAAACCAAATGTGATATATGGATATATGTTATTAATTCTAACTTTTTAATAAAAAAATCTTTTTTGATTTCCCAGAATCATAATGAAAAAAAAAAAAAAAAACATTCCGTGAATTTAGCGTAATGTTTATTGTGAGTATCTGTAAATTGATATTAATTTACAGTAAAAAATAAATAGTCTAGAAACTATTTTTTTTGTGTGTGTTATTGTGTTAATGTGTGTATTTATATTAATGTTAAACATAGTCTTTCAAGGTACCATGCTTATAGAGACAAAAAATTTCTGAGTAGAGTAACATGTTCCCCAATGCGTAAAATGTAAATCAGATCACGTTTTAGGGATCATACTCATTACGAAAGAAAAAAATGAAAATGTATATAAAGAAAAATTCAATTTCAATTTTTGCCATAAACAATTTTATGTAAATATAAAGTGCATGCTATAATACCATTCTGAAAATTTATACATATCTTTGTAAGGGTATGGGACGCTTCCACTCATTAGAAAATAAATTATGCGGATCATATAAAAGTTTTTCACTATTAAACTATGTACCCTCAATTATATATCGAACATGTTTTCTTAAATTTAATTATTGCGTTATTGTTTTAGAAATATTGCAGAGAATTAGACTTCTCCATCCTCATTTAAGTTTAACTTGACTTAAGGTTGAATGTTGCAAACTGAAATACTTAATTTATGAAGAAATGACAGAGTCCAAATATATAAAATTAATGAGCTTTAATTGAGCTTAAATAAGAAGGGGGACGCTGGACTTTGATTTGATTTAATATCTTTATATGTTTAAATGAGCAGCCCTCTTAAATGCTTTGACATCAATAAATAACCACCATTACTTTACTTTATTACTCGCAAATGATCTCAACTACTTTTTATTAACTTTCACTAACTCCTAAGGCTAAGTAGTCTTCCGCATGTAGGAGGATTCCCTGACGCTACAATGCTACAGGACTTACTCTCTTCTACCCTAGTCGCTAATAGCTACTCGAATTATACCTTCCGGCTATAGCCGCTAACAACTAACTCCTTCAACTCTCATTCCAGCTAACACTCTTTCCAACTAACACTCTAGCTCACTCCTTCCAACTAACATACTCTTACCAACTCTCAGCTAACTCCTCGAAACAATCTTCCTTCTACTTTTATACTATTCAGTTTCCAAAATATTAGCATATTTCAATTTACAATTTAGTTTGACATGAGAACTAACTCTACTAGACAACTGAATCCTAAAACAGCACATTCATGTTTTACCCGCAAAGTGCGAGTTTTAATCGTAGCACTTTGCTAGACCTCACAATATGTGACGGTTATTATATAAAATTAACATAATAGATAGGAAATAAACATAATAGACAGAATTTTAGAAATTCTATTGATAAAATGAAGAAGGATTTCTTTGCTCTATCTTATACTGTTATGTAATTGGTAATCTTTTAAAACTCATTGTTAAGGACTTTCGAATTATAAATGATTACGATGAAAAATTAGCATGAAAAGTGTAACTTTTATTCCATAGAAAATCATGGGTCTTTTATGTCATAAAGTAATTTTAATGATTCGAAAGATAAGTCGCATATACTTACTTCTGCACATACGTTCTGGAGTTAAAAATACTTTTTTATCGACCGTTTTAAACTGATTGGACGCAACTAACTTCGTCTAGTATTGATGCATTTCTCTGAAATCTCTGAATTGAGAAGAAAAGATAAAGAAAACTGATAAGACATTTCTAATATTGAAACTCAACTTATCGAATATTAAATTTGCCCTTGATATTTACGAGTGGAAAATAAGAATTAAAAAGTTCGTAGAAACCTTAAAAAAAAAGTTTTTTTTTTTTTTTTTTTTTTTTTTTTTTAATATCCAATGAATTATATATACATATATTTTACTAAGTAATGTTTAATAAGCATTCGCAAGTGTAAAATAAATGATCTTTATTAATTTATATTAGGCAAACGTATACACTGTAAAAAAAAAAAAAACTACTACGTTCCGTTTTGGAAAGGCAACCATTTGACTTTTCTGGGACGAATCGATTACTTTAATTTTTAATTTTTAACATGATTCGCTTCAGATATGCAAAGAAACTGGCCTTTTCGGTAATGAATGATTTTACAAACAACATTTTTCGCTGCCAAAACGGTTGGTTTCGTTTCAGACCTGAAATGTAAATCCCAAAACGAATCGATTTGTTGTCCTTTCCACAACTGAATTTAATAGAATTTCTTTTTAATAGTGTAAAGTAGCTCTATTAAGCCCCTCCTTCCAAATAATAGTAATAATAATAATTAAATAAAATAATTAAGTAAAAATAAAAATAAAGAATAAAATAATTAAGTACAGAATACAAATTATTGAAGATATTGTCGATAAAATTATTTGGATTTCAAAAACTCTGACAGAGAAGCAAATTAACAAGAGGTTTATCCAACTGCTTACATTGAATTAATGAATTGTCATATAGTGTAAGATGATTTAAAGTAGTTTTTAAATAAAATTCTTTATCTTTTTGCTTCTTTTTGAGGAAACTTAAAATTTAATTCATACTACTGCCGAAAACTTGTAACAATTTTTATGACATTTTCTTTTTGCTTTGTTTTCTTTCTTTTATCTTTATTTAAATAAGAATGACTAAGAATATACAAAAGTGGCTTAAAATTGGGTGGCTGGAAACAACCCCAATTTTTAACACTATTATTTCTAAGTAACAATTCTTGCTCTGTTGAACAGCTAAAAGTATGTACAGTCGGCTGCAAAATTATTCGAGCACTAGCCAATAATTCCTATATTTAAAAAGTACACTTAAGACTATTTTGCTAAGTAAATCCTTGTCGAATCATGTTCTTAGACTGATTAGGAACATGACTTGACAAGGATTTATTTAACAAAGCTGTATTAAGTGTGCTTTTTTTTGGCAAGGATTATTGCTAGTGCTCGAATAATTTTGCAGCCGACTGTAATTGAAGAAAGCAAAATCTGATATTCCGAACTATTTGTGTTTAAACAGAATGAGAGTTGGCAAGTATAAAAATAATTTCAAATTATGTTAGTTGATTATCACTAAAGTGATCTCCAGTAAAAGAGCATTCAATAAATTAAATATTCTGAATGAATTCTTAAGAACCTGAGTAACTGATGAGGGACATCTGATGCGCATGTAATGCGATGATTAATGTGGAAGAGAATAAATAAATCTTCCAAAATTTTAAAAAGGCTTTGAATAAGCGGTGTTCCCTTAAAAAAAGAAAAAAAAAAAAAAAACTAAGCCTGTTTTTGTTTTTCTAAGTAATAGATAAAAAAGTCCGCATAAAACAGAATTTCATGCAGTACGATAGGACTTATTTTAATCTAATATTTGTTTTTTATTCAACTTCCATAACTGTGTTTTATTCCCTAGCATTGGTTAATAAATTCATTTCTTAAAATTTCTTTGGTATAGATTTAGCTTTTAAATTTCTGCTGTCATTTTGGTGATGAATTAAAACCGCTGTCGCAATTGCGTAAGTGAAGATCTTGACGAGAAACGTCTGAGGTATTTCGGTTCCAAATTTCAAATTTCGTCTAGGGATTGCTTTCTGTCAAGAGAGAAAAAAATTTCTCAATTTTATTTTAATTATTTAAAAAAAAAAAAAAAATGTTTGCACCCTCATTTTTTTCCCACATAAAAAGAAATATATTTACTTATTTACTTATTTATTATTATTATTATTTTTACATTTTTTTTTTTTTTTTTTTTTTTTTAATAATTTTAAAGTTAAAATGGGGTCTTTATTTTTATACTGAAGTTGTGTTCCATTTATTTAGCACGACTTTTCTCAATTTTAATTATTTTAAGAAAATGTTTGCACGTTCATTTTTTTCCCTACATAAAATGATATATATTTACTTATTTACTTATTTATCTTTTGGCATTAAAAAAAAATCTTTTTTTATTTTAAATAATTTTAAAGTTAAAATGGGGTTTTTTATTTAATATCTTTTGAACCAATTATCCGATTGAACTAAAAAATATGGTGTTAGTCAGATATTTTGTCCTGATTAATAAGTATACCAATTTTTGGTACAATGACGAATTTTCAGCTGTACATATTTTAAATAATATTGATCATAATGTTTGTGCGCTCATTAAAGGTCTTCGATAAAAATTGGTAGCGACTCTGTTTGAAAGAAATAGAACGACCTGCTACACCAAAAAAAAAAAAAAAAAAACATGAGTTTCTTCTCTTAAAATTGGTAGATGTTCTAAAAGTCAAAATAATTAATTGCCATAAAACATTTATAAGATAATTTAATTTTAATTCAGTATTTATAAATAGAATAAAATATTTTTAAATTAAAATATCTACTAGAAAAACGTGCGAATCGGGCATGAAAAGAATTAAAAAAAAATAAACGCATCTATTTTTTACCATGTTTTTATTAACTTCGATTCTTGTTTGTATGTTTGTTTGTTTGTTTATCCAGTACAAATCTTGCAATCGATTTTTAACTAACTTCCCGACTAGCTAGATATTTGAAATTTTCAGAACAGCTCACAACACGGTGACAATACATTTTTCTAATAGGTCCCGCTGCCTTCGGTAGCGCTTATATAATTCGACAGAAAATTTATTTAACTAACTTCCCGACTAACTAGACATTTGAAACTTTCAGAATAGCTCAGAACACGGTGAAAATGCATTTTTTAATACCTTTAGCCAACTGTTTCGGGTTCCTGCTGCCTTCGGAAGCGTTATCAGTACAAAGCTTGCAATCGATTTTTCATTAACTTTCCGACTAGCTAGACATTTCAAACTTTCAGGATAGCTCACAACATGGTGACAATAATTTTAGTGAACTATTTCAGGTCTCGCTGCTTTCGGCAGCGCTTATATGATTCGACAGAAAATTTATTTAACTAACTTCCCGACTAGCTAGACATTTGAAATTTTCACAATAGTTCAGAACACGGTGTAAATGCATTTTTTAAATACTTTTAGACAACTGTTTCGGGTTCCTGCTGCCTTCGGCAGCGTTACCAGTACAAAGCTTGCAATCGATTTTTCACAAACTTCCCGACTAGCTAGATATTTGAAACTTTCAGGATAGCTCAGAACAGTGCGACAATACATTTTTTTAAATACTTTTAGTCAACTGTTTAAGGTCCCTACTGTATTCGGAAGCGTTTATATGATTCAACAGAAAATTTATTTAACTAACTTCCAGAGTAGCTAGACATTTGAAACTTTCAAAATTGTTCAGAATACGGTGAAAATGCATTTCAAAAATATTTTTAACCATTTGCTTCGGGACCCTGCTGCCTTCGGCAGCGTTACTAGTACAAAGCTTGCAATCAACTTTTAACTAACTTCCCGGCTAGATAGCCATTTGAAACTTTTATAATAGCTCAAAACACGATAGCAAGGAATGTTTTTAACACTTTTATCCAATTGTTCCGGGTTCCCGCTGCCTTCATTAGTGTTTATGTGATTCAACAGAAAATTTAAAAACATGGTATATAAAAGTTCTTTTTATCTTGTAATTATTTTGTTTTAAATTAAAAAATCTTAGATTATTTTAGTAATGAACTTGCAATATATTTTTATTTTTTTTATCGACAAAAGAGACCTTTTATAAAATGGAACATATGGAACAGGAAATTTCATTTTCTTGAATTAAATATTCAGACTTTTTTGGAGGATTCTTTGGTCGAATTAAATATTTACATACATTTCGCTATTTTGTCAAGGTTCATAAATTATAAGATTTCGTTTCTTTTTTTCTTTTTTTTTTCCGAATGAATAAACAAAACTTGTTAGTAAACCAAGTTTTTAATTTTTACAAATTTAACATAATTAATAAGTTTCTATGAAAAGGAAAAAAGTTTAATAATTTTGCCAACTCTATCAAAATTAGAAATTAGTAATAGTTTTTGAATAAAAAGAGCTGCTTATCCCATTTGTCAACTAGGTTTGAAATTTTGAAGTTTTCCACATATAAAAAAAGTGTATTATGATTAAAAAAAAAAAAAAAAAAAATTAACAATTTCGCCTAGTTTGAAAAAAAAAAAGAGAAAAAAAAAAAAAAAAAAGAGGAATTATAATGTTTAACAGAAAAAAAAAAAAAAGTCAATTTTCCAAATAAGTTTATGGATTTTACCAAACCTACGAAAATTATAAAGTATAGTATAGATTATTTATTTAAAAAAAGGTTTGACGAATTTGTCTACTAGGTTTTAAAACCATTTTTCTTACCTGCAAAGGTTAGAAAATGCAGTAATTTTTTTTTTTTTTTTTTTTTTGTCAAATATACCAAAATTATAAAATATATTATAAATTTTAATGTAATTTTGTATGCATATATATATATATATATATATATATATATACAGTCGGTAACAGAAGTGTCCGAACACTAGCAAAAATTCCCATGTAAAAAAAGTACACTTCATACGGTTCTGTTAAATAAATCCTTATCGAATCGTGTTCTTAGACTGACTAAGAATAGGATTCGACAAGGATTTATTTAACAAAACTGTAAAAAGAGTACTTTTTTTACATAAGAATTTTTGCTAGTGTTCGGACACTTTTGTTACCGACTGTATATATATATATATATATATATATATATAGGACTGTTATAATTAAAATTCCTCTTATTCAGATAGTTCTAGAGCCGGTTCTACAGCTCCAAACGGAAAAAAGAGCCACGTATTGACGAAAATTGAAACTGATTTTTCTTTTCTTTTTCTTTTTCTTCTATTTTCTTAAAGCACAGTACCACCTAATTATTTTCGTCAATATGTGGTTCTGCGCTCTGAAAATCAGAGCAAAGGAAAAACAAAAACAGAAAATCAGAGTTAAAATTTTTGTCGATAGCTGGAGCTGCGCCAATATCTAAAACGACTTTTGGAGATTTTTTGTAAGAAATAAAATTTATTTCACAGATGTTCATTTTTGTCGATTCATTCTATCAATTTCGATTAATCCAGACGAAACACACAAAATTTAATTTGCTTTTCAGAAAAAATCTGCAAAAATCGCTTTAGCTATTGGCGCAGCGCCATCTATTGGCAATAATTGTGATTTATTTTTTTGATTTTGCAAAGCACATCGCCACCTATTGACGAAAATAATTAGAGGACGCTGTACTCTGCAAAAATCGAATAAAATATTAAGTATAGTTTTCGTCAACAGGTGGCGTTGCGCCAATATCTAAGACGATTTTTGCAGATTTGTTGTTAAAAAAAAAATGTGTTTTGTCTAGATTGATCGAAATCGGCAGAATAACTTTTCAAAAATCGCCCTAGTTGTTGGAGCAGCGCCACCTATTGACAAAAATTTCCACTTTTTTTTTTTTTTTTTTTTTTTTTTTTTTCCGCAGAGCCTATCACTTGTAATATACACTAGTGAACTTTTGTTCCGTTTGGAGCCATAGAACCGGCTCTAAAGCTTTCTAAATAGGGGAACTTTAATTATAACAACACCCTATATATAAAAGATTAATTTTGCCTGTCTCTCATGATTACAAAATATGTTATAGTTTTTATTAATTAAAATTTTTAACAGTTCTATCAAGGCTGTAAAATAAATTTCACACTTTAATTTGTTTTTAGTTCACCAATTTTGCATACTGGGTTAATAATTTCGAAAGTCTATTGTAAATCGAAAAATATTTTAACGGAATACATTAAAACATTTCTTCTAACTAGGTTTCTAATTTTGTCAAGTCTATCAGGATTACAAAGCGTATTATTATTACTATTATCTAAAAAGTATTCAACAAAATTCTCATAAAAAATTAACAATTTTGTGAACTAGGTTTGTTATGCTGCCAATTTAATCAGAATTAGAAACTGTATTAAAATTTCTCTCATCCACTCCCCCCCCCCCTCCAAAAGAAAAAAAAAAAAGGTTTAACTAAGTAATTTTACCAAGTCTACCAAAAATTAAGATGCTTATAATTTTTTTTAAGTTAATATATACATATATATATACATATATATAAAATCTTGCAAATTAGGTTTCCAATTTTGAAGTGTATTGGAATTTAAAAATATATTATAGATTTTGATTTTAAAAAGGTTTGACAGGTATGTCAATAAGGTTTCTAAGTTTTTTCAAGTCCACCAACATGCTCTAACATTATAGGAATGAGATCTATTCTCATCCCCCTAAACGATATTACTGGTAAGTATCAGGCGGTGATATAAGCTTGAGGGTAACACTTTTTTCTCTATCACTAATAATTGCACAATCAGTTGTTACTTTTTAATATTTATTTGTAGTTTTCATAATTTTTTAAAGCAAATATAAATAATAAAGATAACTCAAACATTGTTTAATAATGAAAAAAAAAATCTCTTTATCAAAGGCAGATATAAACTAATAGAAATAGAGTATATAGATAGATTAAGGTAATATTTAAAGCTTGCCTTATAGTATAAATATTTTGAGTGTTAACCAGGATCTCACAAAGGGATATTTGGAAACTAGAATTTTTATACAGTAATTTGTTTAAATAGATACCAACAGATAGCAACAATTTTTCAAGTCTCAAATTACTATATAAAAATAGTGGCATTCAAATTTGCTTTTGTGAGAACCCTGGTTTTCCCCTCAAATTTTACTTTTAAAGTTATGATTATATGCATTTATACACAGTGCATCGTGAAGCATGAGATTCTTCCGCGTATTATGTGATTTCCAATAACTCCGCTGTTTTACTTTATTTTTGTTTGTTTGTTTAAATCAAACTCCAATAACGAGCAGTGTTCAAACGCTCCACGAAAGACTTTAGATTCTCAATCTTTCTCCATCCAAAATGTGAATCTCAATATTTATTTTAAACGTGCTTTATCAGATTCTATAACATATAAAAGAACAGAATTATTCAATATTTCTCACTCATGTAATTTTTTTGTCCTGCTCCCTGCCCCCCCCCTTTTATTTCCATCTGTAACTATCACCGATCAAACATTCTGCGGGAAGTCTTTTATTTTTTAATATTTATCCATCCACAACAAAAATATCAATATTAATTTTAAACTTACTTTATGATATTCTAGAACCCATAAAGAAGTAGAATTGTGTTTAATATTTCCCACTCATGAACTATTTTTTACCCTCCCGCCCTTTTCCCACCACCAATCAATGACTAAATGTTAACTGCTAGCTTTTTTTTTTTTTTTTTTTTTTTTACACACATGTTTTATTGTGTTGATGTGCAGTATTCTTTTAGTTTAATTTGTCATTAAATATTTTGTATAGTTTTTTCCTTGTGCGCATTATTTTTCATTTGAAATAAATTTTATAAACATATTTGTATAGTTTTCCCCGCACGCGTTATTTTTCATTTGAAATTAATGTTATGAACAGGCATGTTTCCTCTTTTTTTAATTTTCTGCACTCTCATGCCTGCATCGTGCAATAGAATTTCTACTACCTGTTCTTGAGAGGTATCTTTTCGTTTTATTTCATTCTTTTACCATTATAACATTAAAAAAAATATATATTTAACTAATTAACACTCCAATCAGTGAAAATTATGCATATGCATATGTGATGCGATTGTAGTGGGACACAAATATCTCTTCTATTAAAGACGAAAGCGGTTAAAATAATACTTACATCTTCAATAGACTCTCGAGAATTCCTCTGTTCTTATAGAAAATTTCTTCATTCAATATTTTCTTTTGTTAAAGCATCTTAAGAACAGTTTATCACCCAAAGTACTTTTATTGAAGATGAAAGATGAATATAAGGCAATATCTTTTGCATATATAATGAATAATTCATTACTACAGTAAAGTATATTAAGACATACGATAATTGCATGAATATGCCGTTTTTCTGCTTACTTCTAAGAAAATAAACAAGTTATATTTAGTTCAGTAAAAAAGTAAAATAAAATCTGATTACAGCAAAAATTGCTTGCATGTTGAAAATGAAAGACATTGTCTTAACTTCAACAGGCTCTATTTTTATATACTAAAGAGTGTTTCTTCATTCAATAATTTTCTATGTTGCAGTATCTGAAAAAGTATTTCTTAAGGATTTTATAGAATATGAGAAGGCAGTATCCCTTGAAGTAGGAAAAGTTAATCTTTATCACTTTCATGTTCTTAAACACAGAATAATTGCAGTGTGATTAGCGCTTACTATTACGAAAATAAAAAGGGATTATGCATATACATTTGAAATTTATAGAAAGAAAACTTTCTTTTGGAGATCTTTCTAAAGATTTCTAACCAAAAATCATGTGAGTTAATATATATATATATTTTTAACTTTGAATGGTTTTGCCAAAGAGCGCGAACTTGTTTTGAACCTGCATTTACCATCTACTAGCTATAAGACCAGCAATTTTAAAATTTTAAATAGATTAGCATTAATGAAGTCATCCTAAAACTGCATCATTATTCGCTACCCGAGATAAATATTTGCTATTTTTAACACTTTACAACGAATTCCAAAAAGCGTTTACGACTTCCGTTTGTGTGCCTATCTGTTTGTTCGCGCTTTAACTCCCGTAAATATCCACAGAATTTCTTGAAACTGATATATGGTATTCAAGTTCACTTTGAATTCATGTTCCTTTATTGAAAATGGTTTGAATACCACCCCTGGTTTGTCTACAGGGATACCCCAAAAAATTCCTATGCATGTGTGCTATGAGAGGTACTTCTATAAATTACATTCTGATGCTTTTATTTTGGACAGGTCATAATGTAATTGATATCATTTGAATTTGCTGGAATTGCATTTTCGTTTGCATTAATAGTTTTTAACATTTTTTAACGAAGTTTAAAAGTCATTATGATTTGAATTAGGCTACCTGTCTGTCTTTCTGTGCGTCTGTCCGTCTGTCTGTCTGTTCGCGCTCTAACTCACGAAAATATTCATGGAGTTTCTTGAAACTGACATATGTTTTTCAAGTTCACTATTAGAGGCTTCCTATATAAAATGGAGGTAAATGCCATCTATAGTTTGGCTACAAGGACACAGGAAAAAGTTTCAAAAAGTTGTGTTGTATGAGTATTACTTCTATGAATCACATTTTATTATTTTTATTTTGTACAAATTATAATACATTGACGTTTGTTATTCATATGCACAAAAAAGAAAAAATAAATAAATAAATAAAAAATAAATAAATAAATAAATAAATAAAAAATAAATAAATAAATAAAAAATAAATAAATAAACAAATAAATAAAAAATAAATAAATAAATAAATAAATAAAAAATACTCTCTATAGAGTATAGTAATGATTAGTTTTAAGATTTACAGATTTGCTGTATATCCTATGGCAAGTAAATCGAATGTAATTGAAATTTTTGGAATGCATGTAAAAAGGGCAGAGAGATCATTACGAATTACGTTAAAAGCAATAAAAACTGGTAATGGAACTGAATTTGTAAATCATAAATTTGAATCTTTTTGTAGAAAAAATGGTATTGAACATGAACTGACTAATCTTTATTCTCCTGAACAAAATGGAATTTGTGAGAGATTTAATCAAACTATTATCGATGTTATAAAGACTATGCTAAAAGATTGAGAAATGTCTCGCCAATTTTGGTTGGATGCAGCTTGGTATTTTACCTATACATGGAATTGTGTGTGTCACAAGAACCAAAAAAAACTCCATTTGAACTTTATACGGGCAATAAACCCCCAATTCGCCATATACAACCTATTGGAACAACTGCATATATTGGTATCCCTAGCCAAAAGAGATCGTCAAAGTTTCATCCGAAGGCAAAGAAAGACATAATGGTGGGATATGCTTTCAGAACGCATGATTTTAGAATCTGGCTTCCCGAAGAAAGAAAAATAGTGAAACTGCAAATGTTAAATTTGTAGGTAGCCAAGTGGATCAAAAAGGTACCACAGAGAGTAGAGGAGCATCACTGGCCCAATACCTCAACAATTAAACCCCCCAGAAACTTCCCATAGTGAAGAATGTACGGAAAATGTATCACCCCCTATATTCCCTGGGTGGAACTTCCGGTAGTGGTCCCTGAAGAAGAGGAATCTGAACAGTGTAAAAGTGCTTCTGACCTTACCATATCTCCGAAAATAGTAGATTGGGTAGGAAACCTAAGAGGATTGGTTCCAAAACTGAAATATATTATTTTGAAAAAGAAAAACTGAGAGGTTAAGATCATTGGATGATGTTGAAAATTATTGTACTAAATGCGATTTGTTATTTGAACCTGAAATTTTTGATTTCTCGCCATCTGATGTACCTAGTGGAATAGTAAAGTTCTGCCAGTATAGCATATAGTAACAAAGATCAAAACACATGACTAATCGTAGTGCTGAACACCTTTAAACAAGCTTTAAACTCTCCCCAAAAACAAGATTAGTACAAAGCAATGGAACAAGAGCTTTAAATAGTCACGGGTAGAGGAGTATGGAAACTAGAAAAACCACCAGAAAATGTTGAACTTTTGGGTTGTAGGTGGTTGTATGCATTAAAGAAAAAACAAGAGGGAGAAATTGTAAGATTTAAGGCCAAATTAGTGGCTCAAGGTTTCAAACAGATGTACGTACGATGAAATTTTCACTCCAGTTGTTAATTTTGGTACGAGTATCATTTGTTTTTTCTTTTCTCTCATTGTTTCTTGTTTTAGTTGGTGTCATTTACACTTCACAGTATGACGTAAAAAATCCATATTTATACGCCCCTCTTTCTGAATTAATTTATATGAAGGAACCTCCAGGCTTTATTTTAAAAGGTAAAGAACAATATGCTTGTAGATTAGTTAAAGCTTTGTATAGGTTGCACCAGAGTGGTAGAATTTGGTATTTTGAGATTGATAAAGTGTTAATAGTGTAACTGCGTCTATGTTTTTAATAATTTTGTTGTTTTGTTGTTATATGTGAATGATATTATTTTGTTGGGTAAAACTGATATTTATATTGAAAAGGTTCAGTCAACAGATGGCGTTGACTCCGATGCCCGTCTGTAAACGAGATGCCAAGCGGAAGATTTATTTAGTATCTGGCTGACAGTGAAGAGAGCTGGTGAGACCATCAACGTTAAGGCTGATTTGGTTGCTTCGTTTTAGTTTGAGCACGAAATGCTCAGAATAGCTGGATAGAGCCATGGGTGGCTCGTACTTTAGTTTTACAGTTTTCTATAGCATGCGTAGGTGCTTTATTGTGATCGACTGATAACGAGCTACTTGATGTGTGTATAAAGCTATGGAAAAAGCATAGTGCTTCACTTAAATGTCTGCTTTTATGTTAATCCTTAAGTGCATTTTCTGCCGTTTATGTTTTCGTCTGTACTTCAATAAAAATGTCGTCCTAGAATCATCTTCTATTCGTTGAATTCACCCCTAGACACTATGCGGATACTACATATATATCGAGTGTTTCAGTCGACATAGCTTTAGTAAGTTTTTCGTAAGAACCAAGTTCAATCGCAGACCTGGTCGTACATTGCTCTTATTAAATTTCATTGGACAATTTAACCTAAAATTTGTTATCTACACTTCTTCCATAACATTATGAAAATATTTATTTCACTTACTGTAAATTTCATCTGTTGTTGAGTCTAATTTTTCATGAGGTTATAAAATTAACTTTGTAGGAAATTGAAGTATACAGGAGTTGCATCATTCTTATATTTTTATGTGCATTTTATTATCTTGTAACCACTATTTTCAAAAAGAAATTTTTTTTGAAGATTTTAAAGATATACTATTCTTTCAAAAAATATTGTTTTTAAATAGTGGTGATAAAAGAATAAAGCTATAATAAATCTACGTCATAACTGCATACCAAATTTTAAAATTAAAATATGTTACAAGAAGTAAATATCGTTAAAAAAGAAAAATATAATATCTCTTTCTTATATATATATATATATATATATATATATAGTGTCTTGATGTAATTTAAATAGGTTGTGTTTATATAAATTTATCATATGAATACGAAAAAACGTGCAATTTATTTTTTAAAAAGTATGTGAAATTAAAAAATATAGAAAAGTTATTGCTAAATGTATTCTTATTTTGCCATAAATCTTTATTTTAGACAATTCTGTAAGGAAAATAATGCATTTCAGAATTAACTCCAATAATTTAAGCTATGGTAATTACATTGACTGATACAATGATAAATCCTTAAAAATTATGTAAATTGCTGTATCCGTTTAATAAAACATGAAGAAAGTAGAATAATTCCAGATCTATTCAAACCCTCTAGAAATAGTTTTATTTCATGGATTATTTCCACTACTAAACAATAAAAATATGTGACGCGCTGTTCAATTTACAGAATCATAATAACAGTGAACATAATAAAAGAAGCGGGAAACAAATTTGATTAATTAAGCACCCATCAGATAAAGAGAAAATAATAGTCATAAATAAAAATAAGTCACTTAAAGAGAAAGATAGTAAACCCCAAAATTACATTTGGTATTAGAAATTGTCTTTAGGATGCAACGACAGAATTTACAACTTTAATTAAAGTTAGTTTAAAGTGTCTGCCATCTGAAGCATTAAATAAGAAATATATTTTCGATAAATTTCACCCTTATTTCATTTAGGAATGCAATTTATTAGTATTTTAAAAATATAAATAAAAAACATAGTAACTTTTGTATTTTACTTTATTTTCTGGCAAGTTCTATAATATATATATATATATATATATATATATATATATATATATTTCATATTTATCTTATATGCACATAATAAATGTGTGTCTAATATACATATCGATATTTGTAAAAAAAAAAAAGGACCTTTTTTTGTTTTTTAAAATAAGCAAGATACAGCTTTTAATAAAGTTTGTTGTTTTCATAGGTTTTTTTTCCCCCTTAAAATTAACTAATGCAGTTAATGATACCTCAAATCTAATACATATATATATTTGTAAAAAAAAAAAAAAAAAAAAAAAAAATCTTTATAATAAACAAGATACAGCTTTTAATGAAATTTGTTGTTTTCATAGTTAATGATACCTCATATAATACATATATATATATATATGTATATATATATATATATATATATATATATATATATATATATTTGAAAAAAATAAATAAATAAAAGAGGTTTTCTTTTGTTTGTTGTTATTGTTTTTTACAATACACAAGATAATGAAATTTGCTAAAATTTGTGAGTTTGTGAAATTGTGAAGTCTTTTCAACTAACTAATGCAGTTAATGATATTTCCGTACACGAAATAAATAGGAATTTCCCCACTTATGACTTGCACTTTAAAATAAGTAGTTTTCGGGGTTTCAATTAATAGTAAGAATAATAACCTACGTAATCAAGATATTTTTGTACTGCACTCATAATCATTATTTATTGTAAAAATTTTAAATTTCTTTATTATCAATTGATTATCGCATTTAAAAAACGAATATATATATTTTAAAACTCCAATTTATAAATTACATGACTATGATTTGAGGCTTTAATAAATCACCAGTTTGCACATGACATTGCAAATAAGTCTCGGGGGAAAAAAAAATCACATAATTTAGTTAAAATTAATCTAGAAAAAAAATCGAAAATCAGGCTTTGAGGTGCATCATGAGGATAGAAAAGGACCTTTGTGCCATATTTTGCAGGTCAGCGGTGACCGGAATATAGCTAAATAAGTAATTAATAAAAGTCGGTTGTTGTGAATGGAATCGTTACATACAATGTACCTAGAAACTCATGTGTGTTTTTTCAAACTGAATTGAGAAGTATTTTTACATTAATACAAAATTCCATACCTGCGCTCAAAATTCCCCTCCAGGAACATTTATCTCCACAATAAAATTGGAATGACAATATTGAATGAAGGGCGATATTTTATTCGAAAACTTATCATTAAAAATACCTTAGTTTTCCTGAAATGACCTTTGTTTTCTGTGTTTTTTAAATAAATTATATCACTAGAAAGACGAAAGACGAAAGACCCGTGTTCATTTCAGAGTAATTATTTTTGTAATATAGTTTAAATGAATTGGGCAATAACGATGTAAAAATAAGAATAAAATTAACTAATAGGCTTAAAATTTTGTGAAAAACACACACAAACACACATTAAAAAAAAATCACAAATTAGATTAATTATTAAATAAGCATATTTTTCGAAACAAATTATATAATTAGAATGTAAGAAGAATTTTTGCACAATTTCAACATATTTGCAATATTCTTGTAGTGTGCGACAGTCGTTAAAAAACAGGGAAATTAAAAATGTTCGCCTATTACTAAAATTTTATTTTTTCTGATTCTGACTGGAATAATTGCCAAGTAAATTTCTAACCTAGTTACTGGCCGGCGAATGCAACTTTTTATGCTAATTATGGTCGTACGGAATGGAATGAAAAATGGTGAGATAATTCTCGTTGGACATTTTCTGATTATGTAGTATGTATATATATATATATATATATCATGTAATGATGAAATATATATATATATATATATATATATATATTATATCAATTTTTAGACTATTTATTAGAAAAATACTGCACTCATAATATTTATGAAATCTTCTGCAAGAATTATTTATTCATTTTTTGTGTATAGCCACTTACGAAAAATGCCATAAGATAATAAATTTCTCCTTTTATCCAACATTGAAAAACTATGTGCCTGGCTAAATTCTTGTTATACACACAAAAAATATTTAGAGCCTCCATTGTATAAATTTTAACAAAAGACGTTCTTGACACATAAATAAATCTTTAATATATGACATTATCGATAATACCTTTTATTGTAATGAAAAGGATTGTTTTTTAATAAATCATTCTGTTCACTTTAAAGCAATAACACGCCTTGCTAAAATATATTATTTCTGTCTGAAATCTTAAGTTTTTAAAAGTAGATAAAACCATATAAATTTTGTTTAATTGTTGAAGTAGCCATATACTATATAATGAAAAGTTTTAGAACGCTTTTTCAGTTCTTTTATTTCGTAAATCTTTGTTAGAATGACTTTAAAGTTAGACTTTACAATAGCAACCATATTTTGAAAAATTAAACGATATAATTTGCCTATGCGTTAAAATTAAAATGTATGATATATTTTATTTTCCGATACATATTTTAAATAAATTACATTAACTTTTTATTAGGGTATTTTTTTTTAACTTTATTTTTTCTGTATTTATTGATAAAAGTGAAACACATATAACAAGGTTTGGAGAAAATTTCCTGGTGCAACTGAAATACCTAATAAGGATACAAGATACAATATTGTAAGATTTGCCCAAATAATCCTAATTCATATAATAATTTTTTAAGTTAAAGGTACAAAGGTAGAACAATAATTATATATAATATATTATACCAGAACTCGCCGCTATTTGAATCCTACTGAAAATTTTTGGATTTTCGTATGTTTTGCGTTTAAGTGTGCATTCTAATCATATATGTAGTTTAAATATTAATAAAATAAAAATAAAAATAAAAAATGTTAGAAGGTATAATATAGATCTGAAATGGAAGATTCGGCACGTAACTGGGGTAGAATAAATATCGATAAACTGCAAAATCCTTTTAAATTAGTTTTTTTTTTTTTTAAATCCCTGTATATTATAATTTAAGAAAAGTACTGTTTTATATCCATTTTTTTTTTTTAATCCCTGTTCTTGAAAGAGTTATTTTTGCTCTTTTTTTTTTTTTTTTTTTTTTTTTTTTTTTTCATATGCACTAAAAACAGACATCTTTAGGGGGAAAAAAAAAAAAAAAAAAGTTACAGACTTTTTGAAAAATTACAAACGAAGCTAGGCACTTCAATATTTATGCCGTGTGGTTGCAAAATCAGCTAGCTCCGAAAAATAAAAATTTAAGAAAAAGCTGTTTTTTTTTTTTTTTTTGGCAAACTTAGCCAAAATAAGATAGGATCTAAAACTCTTCAGTTTTATAATCGTTAGGTCAGTATATTTAAAAACACGAAATAAGGTGGCAGGAGCACGTGACGTGAGCGGATTTTTCCAATTTTTATTTTGGATTTGGCCACCTTTGCAACTTATTTTGAAGTTGGCCGGTTTTGCAATTTCAGCTAAATTTAATGTGAATATTGGATTTTTAGGTTTGCTAATACACAAAATGTTTCATTAAATTTTATTTATAAGTAACTGATTTCTGATACCTGATTAAAAAAAAAAAAAAAAAAAAAAAAAAAAAAAAAACCTAACTGATAAAAAGAAAAATCTGATTAAAAAAATAACTGATATCTATAATAAAAATTATCTCTAGAAAATTATGGAAATGTCTAGCGAAAGGTCCCAAATTCATCAATTCTTTCATACTGTGGAAAATCATTCGAATTGTAAACAAATTTACATAAACACATCGCTATAACCTGCTAAATCATCATAAGTATATTATTAAATGAATAACAGTTGATTACTTAATCATAATATGCTAACTAAGATGCTATTTTGTTATCATTTAAAGTTGTGTTATTACAAGGTAATTGTACATTATCTTTAGTCTTTAGCTTTGTTCCTTTTCTTCGCTGTAGAGTCACTTTTCTTTTATTGATTAGAAGATACTTCTTCTACAAACTTCTCTATTATCGAAGAAAATGCAAAATTCAGTTATTCGAAATTTTGGGTGCACCAAGAAAGAGCAGTCATAGCCCATACAGCCACTATAATATCCATTAGACATTTAAATTACATCCAACGATCCATAAAAGGTACATAATATCTAAAGAATGTCCATTTAAAAGGCCTGGTCCATTTAAAAGGCCCTGATTATAGATATCTATTAGATGTTTAAATATAGAAAAAAAGTAGGCGTGCTTTTTTCGCTGTCTAATAGATGTAACATCATAGATCAAAATAAGATTTAGATATTTGTAATATCTATTAGATACAACAAGTTGAATTATTGGAGATTTGAAGATTTATTGGATATGTAACACACACCTAACGGATGTAAAAAATAGTGACATTTGTCGTTCTAATAGATATCTGTAGGACATTTATAGGAATTTAACCCTTTAACGTTCACTACTTAATTTATTTTAAAAATTACTAAACTAATTTTAAAAATGGCTTTTCGGCACATAGCTGATCATAAATATTTAAAAAATAAAAAATTAGCATTGTACCTTTTCGAGAAATTTTCGGTTTGAAACATCTGTAAGTAAACCTTATTAAATTCAAATAATATTTAATTTAATAAATAAATCACTTAATAAGTAAACATTATCGACAACAAAAACTCGTAAAAGTTGCATAGATCCCAACATTTCAATTTATTCTGGAGAATTTTAACCCTTTGCGGCGCAAGATAATTCGGATCATTTAAATTACACTGCCACCGGAATTTACGAACACAATGAAAATTGGAGAAATTTTAAATTTTCACGTTTAAAAAAGGCCCTTTTCTGCTATGTTATAAATGTAAATTTTTGCTAAAAAATTTCCGGGATGCGTTTTTGCACTTGAGAATTAAAATTAGGTGTTCCATCAGCGGGAACACTGCGACTGAAAGGGTTAATGGATCATTTAAAAACTTTTATACATGTTTATAGATGTCTTACGGATGTAAGTGGCTGTGTGGGAGGCGAGAGAAAACACGATAGCACTAACCTAATCAACAAGTGTGCTGCTTTAGTCGAGTGGAGAAGAATAAAACTTCGCAGATATGGAGGTGAACGGTTTTGAAACTCACCAGTCTTAGCATTTGTCCGGTTTTGCAGCGTATCGGGATTTTCAAACGCAAAAAACACAGAAATGAATCGGCTTCGTCATGGTTTCTTGTATCCAGATGGTGAAAACGTTTACTTAGAATTGAAAAAACTGAAAAAAAAAAACGCATTTTTGAAAATTTAGGAGTTGGCCGGTTTTGCAACGACACATTTAATGTAAAAAATAAAAAATGCATTTCTTAATTATTTGCAGAGAAAAAAAAATGTTAATTAATTGTTTCCGTAGCAGGAGCTTTGACGCCTAATGGGTTAAGTTGATAAACAATAAATTCGTAGAACTACATAAGAAAATGTGAAATGTGATAGCAGTATAAATGTAAGATGTATCTTTCAAACGAATCTAAATCATTATAAAATACTTACAAGAAAGTTTATAACACCGAATAATGCAAAATTTAATATAATATCAAATGAGAGGCGTGAATTTTTACTATATGTTTTTTACGGTAAAAAATTTGACTTAGGAAAATAAAAATAATAGTTCCAAAATTTTCTCTCAGATGGCGCTAAATGTCCTTATGGTTGATTCATGTAGCATCTGTCGTAGGTTAGACCACCTCTTTTTCCAGACTTAGCATCTCTTGATTTCTTCTTGGGGAACTAAGAACAGGCCAAATCCATGCTTCCCCTGTGGTTGACATTGCTGAATTAAAGAAGCGAATAACACACATAATCCAATCAATGCTAGCGAACATGTGAGTTTAGTTGAATTATCGTTTGCATGTAGTTCAATTCGATCTATTAACGCGCACATGTTGCAGTACTGTCGTGAATTTCTCAACCAAAATTATCTTTAAATTTTTGCCTTGCGTTTCTGATGATTGTTCTCGCTGTTTCATAGATACAGTGCCGTCTATGAACAAAGTTTTGAACTAAACTTTTTATTTGCGTAAACAAAACTTTTCACCATGAGAAGTATTGCAGAAAAAGTCGCACTTCCGTACGTCAATTTCATGATTTTATATTAAAGTTTAAACTGTGTCAAAGATTTTTGTCAGACCCGGTATAATTTATTCCCTTTATAATCTTGAAAACAGCAATAATCTGTTTTAATCGAAATGCAAGGTAAGAGAGAATGTTACACCACGTTAATATATTTTATTATACATAGATAAAATGCAAATGTTGATACAAAAATAAATTATCGTTAGATATAATAATATTAAATTTAAATTCTCTTAATAGCTTTTTTTTTTTTTTTTTTTTTTTTACGGCATATATCATCTCTGTACCCTCCCAGTAAATTAAAATTTATTTCTTGCTAGATAAAAGCAGAAATTTTTTTTAAATTTGTTTAAAGTTAGAAATTGATGCGAATTTGTAAATGGAAAAAGCGTCAAATTGAAAATTTTATCAAATTTTGTACATTGATCCCGTTTTCTTTTAAGTTAATGCAATTCACTTGTTTTTAAAATTTCCCTTGTAAAATTTCCTTTGTAATCCTTGTGTAATTAAATTAAAATTGGCTTAAAGTTTATAAATTATTCAGTGTACCTTCCTTCAGCAATATAGAATATTCAAGAATGCAAGAGAATGAAATTTAGATTTAATTTACAATCGGTGCACTGTTTCTCATTCAAAAGTATTGAAATATTATGTGTGCCGATTGAAATTTTCTAAAATTATATAAACAAAATACTAATGTGTAAGACTGCAATTCTTTAATTATGTGTTACCATTTCAGAGCACGATGTTAAACATTATCAAATTTGAAAATACTGAAACTGACTAAATGTAAATTTTCTTTAATCAGATTCTATTGATAATTACTCGATATTCTCATATGTTGTTTCGATGTTAAACTTTTTAATTTGATTCAATATCTTTTTTTCATTAATCTTATAAATAAAGCAAAGAGTTTGTCGGGAACACACCCGGGTGGAGCATACACTTATTTTTGTTTGGTCTAGATTTAACTACTTTGGTGATGAAAATTGGCCATTTTTTTTTTAGCAAAAACTAATGAATTTTTGTAAAAGGTACTGCATAGATGTTATACATTTTAAAAGAGCTCAAACTGTTCATTTTTGTGTGGACACCATATACATCAAGTTATAAAGATATTACGTTGCAAAGTTTTCTTTTCATTAATTAATTTATGAAAATAAATATTATTTATAATTTAATAGTTGAAAAAAAAAATTACCAGTTCATTTTCATTCTACATAAAAATAAATATATTTAATTAAACGTGAACATTTAAAAAATGTAAAAAGTTAAATTATGCATCTCACAAAAATTGACGTCATTATCACTTTAAAATTTTCTACACATTGATAAAGTGTTAATGTAGTTCTATAGCTATAAGATTAAACAGAAAATTTAAAATCATGGTATATAATTTTTTTTTTTTTAATCTTATAATTATTTATCATTTTGCTGTCATTTTGGCGAGGAGTTGATATGGGTATCGCAAATGCATAAGTAAACATATTGGCGAGAAAGGTCCGAGCTACTTCAGCTCCAAATTTCAAATTCCGCCAAGAGGTCCGAGATCTTTCAATGTTTTTGCACAATTTTTCACAATTCTATTTTAAATGCGAGGGGGAAAAAAAGGAAAAGCATTTTTTCTTTAATTGATCTAATTATACAAAATATATCAATGTAAAACATTACGCGTTTTCCGTTCTGTTTATTACCAAAAAGAAAATGACTAATACAGTTTTTCCTGTATTATTGACATTTCTATAAATTATTTTAAATTAAATTATCCAGTACCAAGACGTTGCGGTAAAGAAGTCTCTGCCGAAGTCAACGAGAGCCCGAAGCAAAGATTTTAAGCAATTTCAATGTTTTTTTTTTTTTTTTTTTTTAAGAACAGTATAAAAAAATATTGATTCTTTTTTTTAATACACTTAAATATAGTGACCAGCGAGGCGGGCAAAGCCTGCTAGTTAAAAATAAAATTAACGTAACAGAATGGAGCAATATTTTTCATAAACTTGCAGTATACAGATCATTGCATTGAAAATAGTATGGAATAGCATGAAAACTAAAATACGAACCTAATAAAATTAATGACCCTAATAAAATTAAATAATAAATTATGATAAGGTAAATGTATCGAACTGAAAGATAGATAGCCTATAAGGTAGAGCATTTTATATGTCACAATGTCAAGCTAATTCATTTCTCTTAACATAAATATCGAATGCCTTGTGTTAGATATTTATATGTCCAGCTATGCTAACTATTTTTTTTTCTGCCATTTTAAGAACAACTGTGTTAATGGGAAAATTTGCGCTAAAACCTTTAAAAATAAAACTAAAACAAACGTTTAACCTTTTCCACCTCTGCTGTAGTGTATGACTAAGCAATAAACCTACAAAGAATTACATAAATAAATTCAAAATACAGTGTGTGTCTGCAATAAATTTGCTCTTAAAAAAAAGAGAGAGGAGAAAACAAAAAACCGAAATATACGTTAATTCATTAATTATCTCCATTGTTAATGTGGAAACGGTCAAACATTTCATATCATGGGCAACTCAAGGAGATTCAAAGGATATTTATTCCCTTTCTTTGAAGCAAAGGAGCAGATAGAGGTTAATAGATAGTGAATATTACTAAGTAAGTTTAACTAAGTAAGTTAGTCGTTAAGGAACGCTGATCCAAGCAAAAACTTGCAATATGTCAGAGTGATAAAGAAAGCTGTTAAGTCATTTTAAATATAGAAGAATAAATCTTTCCATTAACTACTTTTGCATTTAAACATGATAGTAGGAAATAAAGTGAGGTTCCAGGAATGAATGAAATATAAAAGGGGAAGTGAAAGGTGAAATGAAAATTGTAGACTTAAATCTGAACTTTTTAAGTAATAATAATAATAATAATAATAATAATAATAAATTTTTACTCAAAACAAAAGCTTTCAATTTCTCATAAAGTATGTTTGATGCATAAAACTGATATTGTAAAGAAAATAAATATAAACTAACAAATAAAATCTACATGAGAATACGTGTATCCAACATCTTATCTTCTTAGATCCAATACTTGATACGGACAAAGACCATCATGTACATTAAATAGTGATTTGTGTTGCACATAAAATCCGTCGTGATTGCTTCAGTTTACAGTTACCAGGTTCGAATCCCAGTTTAGACATGGTTGATCGTATCAGTTCGGAATTCATTTCAAGTCATAGGCCATCTAATGAGTCTCAATGCGAAAAAAATAAGCGTAGAGCGACAAACTCAAGTATCGTGGTTTTCCACCGTGTTCTGTAAAATTAATATGAGGGTCATTTTGAAATTTTTTAGACTGAGGCAGACGATAGATGCTAAAAAAAATTTTGGTTAAACATGTGAATATGAGCTATTTTATGGCTTCAGACCATAATTTTTGGCAACAATTGCAATATAGCAGTCGTATAATAAATTTTGAATAAAAGAAAAAGTAAGTTGCCGCAAGAGCATCATCGCGCTGTGATTTTCTATGATTTTAAAGTGGGGTTCAATCAAGAAGTACAGCTTCAACGTCTAGAATTAGAATATGGAAATAAAGCTCCATTTCGTGCTTAGTGAAAAGACAAAAATAAACGAAAAAAGTTATGTATGCCGTTTTTAGTTTCTTTTTAGAAGTACAGGACTGATCAACAAACAAGCTGAAAGAACAGAAGACAGGTACAGCTACCTGGTACACTACTAACAAGGAAACATTCACAAGGTGTCATCTTCAAAAAGTATTGAAAAAAATATTTGTGATTCTACTTTTCATGAAACACCAGAAAATGGAAAAATTATCGGCTGAAATTAATTACAGCGACCACAAAAAATTATCAAAATTAAGCATATTTGGCGATTTAGCACTGTTAGGCGATACGTTTGCTAGCACCGAGATTGCCGTGTGCGAACAGAACCGTGTTTTGCTTCTCCGCCAAGTACCCAAAATCAATCGCCTAGCAGTGTGAAATCGCCAAATATGCTTAATTTTGATAATTTTTTGTGGTCGCTGTAATTAATTTCAGCCGATAATTTTTTTATTTTTTGGTGTTTTGTGAAGAGTAGAATTACATACATTTTTTTTCAATACTTTTTGAAGATGACACCTTTTGAATGTTTCCTTGTAAGTGTCTTTCAGAAAATTCTCAAGAAGTGAATATAAGAAAAATCAAGCTTCATCATAGTAATGCTTCTTTTCTTACAGCAAGATTAACAGTCAAATTTCTTGAACAAAAACGTATGAAAGTGAACGAACATCTACTCTACTTCCCTGAGTTTGCTAAATTTGACTTTTGGCTATATTATAATGAAAAAAAAAAAAAAAAAAAAAAATACGTGGTCATCGTTTTCAGTCCTAAGATGAGATTGATAAGGCATATTTTTCATCGATTCCGAGAAATGAATGGCTTCAATTTTTTAATAGGTGAAAAATTCACCGACAAAAGTGCATTGAAGTTGGTAAAGACTACTTTGAACGCCCCTAAAATTTTATAAGTTTTACATAAACCGTTTATCTGTGTCTCAAAAATGTTAGAGTGACCGTCGTACCTCTGGAGGTTGACAAAGTGATTGAGCCATCTCCTTTGAAGAGGATCAAAATTGTAATAGCACGTCTTCGGATAATCCTTAGGAGTGAATTCCAGACAATTGCCAATATTCCCCATTGTAGGTCTACATGACTCTAATTCTATTCAAACGGAACCGAAACCACTGAACCTATTTCAATAAAACTCATGGAATGTTCATTTTTAATTATTACCGTGAAAATAAAGTACGTTTTCCATCTTCCAAGCGCACGGGTTATATAGATGGGTGGATATTTACTCAAAGCAAACACATTCAATTTCATAGAAAGCAGGTGTTTGTTATCTACAGTGAAATATGATGTTAGACTTTATAAAATTAATATTTTAAAGAAAATACATAAGAAATTAATGAATAAAACCAAAATAGGGATACATGTATCTTATATCTTCTCCTAAATTAATAAACCTACTTTAACGAAACTTGTAGAATTTTCATTATTAATCATTATCTAAAATAAAAAAAGTTTTTTCATATTTCTAGCACATGTGTTATAGAAATATAAATAAAGACATTTCTAAATTATAAATTGAAAACTGGTGTATAATAAATATTTAAACATAAAATCTTCTTCATATCCCATAAAATAAAGGAAAGCCCTACTGGTTTCGAAAAGACGTGGCCTTTCTTCTTCAGGTGAAAAAAGATGTGCGACTTTGGAGGAAAATCGAGACTGAAAGACAGGAAAAAATGCAAGAGGGAAAGGCAACACAACTAACCAATAGCACAGGTGCACGCAACATCAACACCCACACAGAAGGAAACATAACAAAAAAAAAAAAAAAAAAAGAGACAAAAGAAACAAATACACACAAAAAAGGAATTTTTTTTTAAGTTATTTTTTTTCTAAGACAGCTTGGAAAACTTGTTTATCTCCATTAAATAATTTTCTTTTCTTTTTTTGATAAATAAATTGTAATAATAATAATAGTAATAAAATAATCAATAGTAATAATAGTTTTAAAAATAAATTAAATAAAAAAATCCTCTCCCCCCACAATTTTTTTTTGTCTCCTACTTTTGTTGTTGTACCCTCTTCAGTTTGGTTGTTATATGCAGCTATAATATTTTACAGTTGTGTTGCTCCTTCCATTCAGATTTGAAGAACAAATATACACAAAAAGGGATTTTTTGCATGTATTTCCCTTTTTGAGTCTTGCTTTTGCCTCCAAGTTTTTTTTTTTTTTTTTTTTTTTTTTCACCTGAAGAAGAAAGGTCACGTTCTTTCGAAACTGGTAGCTCTTCTTTTATTTTCATTTTATGGAGTATGAAGAAATTTGTATGTTTAAACACTTTTAAATGCTAACTTTTATTGCAAAACCCTTGAGAAGTGCTAAAACACTGATAACTGATATAAAAGTTACTTATAAAATACATATACTCTTGAAAAATTATTTTCTTCAATACCGAAATTAATGAAAAAAAAAAAATTACAAAAGAAATATTCTAAAGCATTTATTCATCAAAATTTATCCAGAACTAACCGAAATGTAAATACTTATTACGGATTATTTAGGAAATAGGATTATGTTCATAGAAAAAATATACAAATATTACAAAATATTTAACATTTTTATTATTAAATATGTAAAAAATAAACTAATAAATAAAAAAGGAAGAATATAAATGTAACATTTTACACGCGTAAATATTCTAGTCCTTTTATCATAAAATCACAATAAAAGAAAGACTAGAGAATAAAAAAAAATAACATTTGTTACAGAAAATCCTTGTTTTGTTCATAATTGAATTTTTCTAAGCTTATTTACGCAAAAATAGAGAGTAGGATTTGCAAATTACAATTTTTGTATTGAAAAAGCATTGTTTTATTCGTACATACAATATTGCACATTAATAAATCAGTGATATAAAGAATATAAAAAAACGCATGCACATTGTAATTCATTTTATTTTATTTTATTTTTTCTCTTAAGAATTTTCCCATGGGTGCTTTTATACATCCATAAAATGATGTGATTAAAAATTGTATTTATTTACAAATATATATAATGATGCGATTAAAAAATATATTTATGTACAAATATATATATACATATATATTACACTGAGTATTAGAAAAAATAATTATTGAAATACGTTATGAATCAATTCAAAAGAAAAAATACTACAAAGTTAGCTTTTACTCTACAAAACAATATTTAAAATGTATTGTATATTCTTTAAGGATTGCCTTAATTGGTTTAATCTTCGAATTTATATAAAGATAATGAACTAGATAAAAACTTCAACGATTATTAAAATGTGTAATTGGCAGAATGTATTTGTTAAAATAGTAAAAATCAAATAAAAATATTTTTTTTTTAATTTTGTGAAAATTTTCTTCCAAATTCGTGTTTATAGTAATATAGATTATATTTTGACATGAGTTAATTATTTTTAAATTTATACATTTGTTAATGATCATAGTTTAACATTTTTTGTTAAATAATTATTTTTATAATAGACTGAATCAATATACATTTCTTATCACAGTTATCATCTACATTTATCTTTATTTTTCAGTTATAAAAAGTAAGAATGAAATATTGGATACCTGATTTTTACTTTCTCTTACCGATAAGGTAGAGAAAGTATTGTTTTTGGGTCAAATTTTCGAACGCGAGATTTTGTTATATTTACACGTTTTGAGGTCCCCTGAATACGAAAATCATGTTTGTAGCAAATGGTCTGTGTGTCTGTGTGTCTCTGTGTGTGTCTGTCTGTTATCAGCATATCTCAAAAACAAATTATGGCAGAAAGTTCAAACTTGGTATTCTAAATGTGTATCATATAGGGATGCTACAATAAGCTTTTCGTTAAGATCAAGCAAATGGTTCGTGTACAGGGACAATCAAGAGAATTCTAATACATTACGTCTATGGGGGAAATTGCAGGTAAGTAGAGTTTAACGTCTATAGACTGCACTAAACCAAATGAAACGAACATATATTTTTTGTAATAGAGATAGTTAACTGGGAAAAATTTTTTGTGTATGTAGGGGCCTCTTCTCCCCCCCTGGGGGGGAAGTCCCCCCTCGAGGGGAGTAAATTTTCATGATGGGTATCATTCAAAAAAGCTTGCGAATACCTTTAAAACGAATGGTTGAACTATAAATCTGTGATAATTTAAAACAAAGTTATAGATTTTTTTTTAATTTTAACAAAAAAAAAAAAAAAAAAAAAAAAAAAAAAACCTTAGAAAAAAAAAAAAAAAAAAAAAAAAAAATAGTATTTTTACTTTCTCTTACCCATAAGGTAGAGAAAGTATTGTTTTTGGGTCAAATTTTCGAACGCGAGATTTTGTTATATTTACACGTTTTGAGGTCCCCTGAATACGAAAATCATGTTTTTAGCAAATGGTCTGTGTGTCTGTGTGTGTGTCTGTCTGTTATCAGCATATCTCAAAAACAAATTATGGCAGAAAGTTCAAACTTGGTATTCTAAATGTGTATCCTATAGGGATGCTACAGTAAGCTTTTCGTTAAGATCAAGCAAATGGTTCGTGTACAGGGACAATCAAGAGAATTCTAATACATTACGTCTATGGGGGAAATTGCAGGTAAGTAGAGTTTAACGTCTATAGACTGCACTAAACCAAATGAAACGAACATATATTTTTTGTAATAGAGATAGTTAACTGGGAAAAAATTTTTGTGTATGTAGGAGCCTCGCCTCCCCCCTGGGGGGGGGAAGTCCCCCCTCGAGGGGAGTAAATTTTCATGATGGGTATCATTCAAAAAAGCTTGCGGATACCTTTAAAACGAATGGTTGAACTATAAATCTGTGATAATTTAAAACAAATTTATAGATTTTTTTTAATTTTAATGAAAAAAAACTTAGAAAAAAAATCGTATTTTTTTTTAATATTGAGAGTAAAATTGACTTTTTTTGGATATTTAGTTTTACACTACCTCTCTAATGTGGAAATCGTCTGCATTATCATAAAAAATAATTTTTTTAAATAATAATTTTAATAAATTATTTTTTAAAGACAGAATTATTTTTTAATAACCAAATTAAATTCTATATAAATGTAGGTGCATTAATGAAACGGGGGGTTGAGGGGGGCGGTAGCCCCCCTCACACAGAACTAATTATCGTATAAAACTCTTCTGAAGCCTAATTTGAATTGTTTAGCATAGGTTTACATGACAGTTCTCGTTATCTTACCTCTTAATCTGCAAACTGTATTTATAGCATTAAATTTCATTGTAAGAGAAAGTCGTGTGAGTGACACACCAGATTATTTTTTTAATATTGAGAGTAAAATGGACTTTTTTTGGATATTTAGTGTTACACTATCTCTCTAATATGGAAATCGTCTGCATTATCATAAAAAATAATTTTTCTAAATAATAATTTTAATAAATTATTTTTTAAAAACAGAATTATTTTTTTTAATAACCGAATTAAATTCTATATAAATGTAGGTGCATTAATGAAACGCCCCCCCCACACACACACAGAACTAATTATCGTATAAAACTCTTCTGAAGACTAATTTGAATTGTTTAGCATAGGTTTACATGACAGTTCTCGTTATCTTACCTCTTAATCTGCAACCTGTATTTATAGTATTAAATTTCAGGGTAAGAGAAAGTCGTGTGAGTGACACACGAGATTATTTAAATTGTATAAATGAAACTAAAAACTTTTATAGGTGCGTCATCCTTTATTTTTTGTGTTAAATTTATAATTCTCTAAAAACATTATTCGCTTTTCTTTGCTGAAAGTTATATAATGTTTACTACTAATTTACCAATCTCTTGTCCAAGAAAACCGAAAATCATCGGTAAAGAAATTCTTTTAATTACTTTTTTTTTTTAATGTTTACAAAATCATTCTTCAAATTACATGGCTGATTCAAATATACTCGAAAAACAAATAAATGAAATCCTTTTGGCATTAAGAAATCTCCCCGCTAATAATACCACCTATTTATTCACTCAAATGATTTCATTAACTCTTCTAGAGATTACATTTATTAGGTGAATCAGTCAAATCTCACAGCTAGTATATTATTGAAAAGTAAATAATAATATTAAACAGAAAAAAAAAATCACTAAAAGACTAAATTGATAATTTCTAATTTAAGAAGATAAGAAGATAATGTTTATATCAATGCACTTAAACTAATTGTTAAATTTGAAAAGTAAAAATTAAAATTTTGTACAAAATAGTCATAATAATGATATATTACAAGTTTAGATTAAAAGTTACAAGGTCATTTTTTTGAAACATTTTTTATGTGTGTTTTAGAGTGTAGATATTATCAGCGTTGTTTATTGAAAGGGGGAAAAGATAAAATGGAACTTTACTAAATATGATATAGAAAGTAATTTAAATAAATATATGCCAAAAATCTATAATCTGTAAGTACGTTAATGTAATTACATCATTATGTTCGTAGACACCATGTTTATTTCGTTAATTTATAATTTTCGGAAGTTCTAATTTTTAAGTGCAAACGTCCAGTCATCAAGATAATATATTTAAAAGAAAATTGGGCTTAAATATATTATTCTTGCCATCGTACAGGTTTTGTTGTTATAAATCATCGTGTGTGAAAGTAAGCAAATATAAATATTGTAAAATACGTAGGTTCTGGTTTTCTATAACTTCATTTCTTTTACTCCTTTATTCGTTTTCTCACCTTTTCTTGACTGTATATGACTAACGTTTTAAGTACTATTACAGGCACTTTAACCGACAGCATTTATGCTTTTCACTTTAGTATAAGTATTTTAGTTTAATATATATGTAATACTAAGCTGGAATTATGTGGGTGTTGTCGGGATCCTTTTCATATGTAAAGTATTTCTACACTGATGAAAAAAAAATCCTAACACCAGGAAGGAGCTGTGCTATATAAAAGAAATTTGGTAGGCGTGTTTATACATCTGAAAGATGACGTCGATTCAAATTTTGAGCTACGCGCATAAGTGTGGCGCTAGTAGCGACACTATGAACATGCAAATGAGGTTGCTTTAAATAAGCGCTGTAAGGTTCGTGATCGTTATTTACAGTTGAGATTTGACGTAGTGGGTTAATGTTAGTCAAGGATGCCTCTAAGAAGACGAAGAAGCCATTATCAACAGCTCACTGAGTTTGAACGAGGTCGAGTAGTAGGGCTACGAGAAGGTGGGTTTTCTTTCCGCGATATTGCAGAAAGACGTGGCAGGAATGTATCCACTGTGCATGAGTGTTGGCAGCAGTGGTCAAGGGAAGGTACTGACTCAAGAAGACCGGGTTCCGGGCGGCCACGTGGCACTACTGAGAGGGAAAACCGCCGTGTTCGGCGTATGGCTGTGGCTAATCGTACTGCGTCTGCAGCTGAAATTCGAGCTGCAGTTGGCACCACAGTGACACAATGAACTGTTACAAATCGGTTACTTCAAGGACAGCTCCGAGCCAGACGCCCTGTAGCGTGCATTCCACAGACTCTAAACCACTGCCGTTTGCGACGTGAGTGGTGTCAAGCTAGAGCTCATTGGAGGACGGAGTGGAGATCTGCTGTGTTTTCTGATGAAAGCCGGTTCTGCCTTGGTCGCAGTGATAGCCGTGTGTTGGTTAGAAGGCGGCCAGGTGAACGCCTGCTAGCGACCTGTCTGCGGCCTAGACACACAGGGCCTACTCCTGGAGTTATGGTTTGGGGAGCAATTTTGTATGACAGCAGGAGCACTCTCGTGGTTATCCCACGCACCCTGACTGCAAATTTGTACGTCAGTCTAGTGATACAACCTGTTGTGCTGCCATTCATGAACAGCATTCAAGGGGGTGTTTTCCAACAGGATAACGTTCGCCCTCATACCGCTGTTGTAACCCAACATGTTCTACAGAGTGTCGACATGTTGCCTTGGCCTGCTAGATCACCAGATCTTTCTCCAATCGAGCACGTATGGGACATCATTGGACGACAACTCTAGCGTCATCCACAACCAGCATTAACCGTTCCTGCATTGACCGCCCAAGTGCAACAGGCATGAAACTCCATCCCACAAACTGATATCCGACACCTGTACGACACAATGCATGCACGTTTGCATGCTTGCATTCAAAATTCTGGCGGTTACACCGGTTACTAATGTACCAACATTTCACATTTGAAATGGCTCTTCTCACCAATGGCTCTACCTGTGATCTTGAAACTTTAATCAATTAAATATGTTACCTAGACAAATGCATTGCTGAAATTTCATTACTGTACAATAATTTTTTATTGGTGTTGGGATTTTTTTTTCCATCAGTGTATTAGACAGTCGTGGAGCATACAAAGAATCAGGCGGGCTTGCTAGGACATCTCTTTATTTGATATCCATAGAGTAGGGACTTGGAAGGTGATGGAGAGTGAGGACATTATATTCAATCGTGGTACTTTAATTTTGCAGTTTCAGACCGCGGCACGGAATTAGATTGGGGTTTAGTTGGACGTTGTTTCCGAAACTTTGCCGTGTTATCTTCTCAGGGCTGGGGCCCATCGGCGTCGCCGACAGCCCGACGCGAATTCGGTAGCTTAAGCTGGCATGTGATAGTTTTAGAATCTCTAATCGCTCTTAAATTTGTGAGTTTCATGTTTTATACCCATGATTTTTGGGGTAATTTGGCGTATTTTCAATCTCCTCCTTATTTCTTTAATTGGTTAATCCATTTAACACCACGCCTCCTCTTTGTTCTTTATTGGTTGTACTTAAGTTTTTCCCAAACCGTCTGGTACCTTAACCCGCCAATTCGCCAAGTCATTAATACAATTATTTATTGCTTTATATTTGACATAAGTAATCAAACCCTAATTTAGAATCATAAATCTTCTATTTTTTTTTAACATCGTTAATTAAATTCTTTTATTGAATCTTTCCAGCGCCAGATACTTTTTTATTGCTCATTAAACTTATTTATAGGATATTTCCAGATATCAAAATGCTTGAATGATTAACTTGCTTATTTCTTTCCAAATGATCGCGATTGTAGTTTCCGTTCCTTATTTTTTATGCTTAAATCTCTTTTAATTCATTTTGCAATATTACTCTGAAATATGAAAATATTAATTTAAAATATAAAAATATTAATTTAATTCTTACCTCTTTTATCTTATTATAATATCTATTATATTTCATATATATATATATATATATATATAAATTACGGTTTTATTTTTTTATTTACGTCATGGAAGTAGAAATTACAAATCCTGCTATTGTTATACGCATCTATTTCAGCCGCATATATAAATGTCAGCACTTTAAATTTATTTATATTGCTTGAGTTTATACGGCTCAGAGCACATACACACACTTACATATACAGAATGTATCCGAAATCATTCACAAAACTTAGAGGCACGATAGTATTCAGCAAGAGGAACAAAAGTGCAAATGGGTGAAAATCCCGAAAATGTGTCTGTTAATGCGCAAAGAGAAACGAAAAAGGAACACTCCACTAACCACAGAGAAAACATTTATTTCAAAAAATAGGCGCAAAATAGCACGTGATGCCCAGAATACATAACATCATTCAAAGTGCTGGCCATAGAATTTATTGCGTAGGGTACAACGGCTCCCTCGAACCTCTACGGCATTCTTGCGCACCGACCACAGTTCTCGCTATTGGTGTCTCAACCAGCGTCTCAAAAATGATTGATTTCAGCTGTTTCACGAAAAAGGATTTCAAAGATTTCGGAACATCTGAGGTTTCAATATTTGTATATTTTCGTGATTTTCGCTTACTACGCGTCATTTAGGACCCCATTCTCGACTGTAGCTCTCGTTTGTCTTGATAAGTACCATTTCATCATTCATTTAAGTTTGTTGAAGAATTTTGGATACACCCTGTATATGAGAATACATATATCAAGTATATGTCTTAATATTTGACTTATATAATAAGACTTAATCTTTGAGTATTTAACACATAAAAATGTCTAAATGCTATGATATTTCATTTTTAAAATTTGTGTATGTTCTACATTTATTCTTTCATACCCTATCAATTTTATCGATAAAGATAACAATGCTTAACTTAATTGCTACACCACTTGCAATATAAATTGATTATATATAATTATACGTGATTGTTACGGCTGTTTTTTAGATTACCATCCTAAAATTTTATTAAAGAAATTGCTTGTTTTTTACTTTTTTTTTTTTTTTTTAATATAATTTACATCCATGTATTTTAATTTTAATTACAGATTCTATTCCTGTATAACCTCAACACTGTTTCAGTATTAGAGCACAATAGCAAAAATTTTATTTGAAATTATTTTTTATGTAATTGAAATTTATCATTTGGATGTGCATTTTAAGAAATGGATGTTTAAGAGAGTAGCTGTACTGGAAAATATAAAATAAGGGAACAATAAATTTATGAAATTAAGTATATTTTTACATTCTTCTTATTTTCTTATTTCATTCTTATTTTTAGACATTTTCAGAAGATAAATAATGAAATTCCTCAAATTGAGTGTCTTATTTGTCATATGCTATTTTTAATGAGAATTTCCATAATTTAAACAGTAGTCAAATCACGATTCAAGTATAATTATCTTCTAAAATCTTCATTTATACTTCAATTCAACCTGAGAATAAGTATTATGATTTCACTGATATCAGAGATATAATGAAAAGCTAGTCTAATTGAATAAATATGTTGTGTTCCAGTATTAATGAGCTAAATGAAGGTAGTACAAATTTGACAATATCTCGAATCATTTCCCAAAATATTTTTACTTTATCTAACTTTTGAAGTAGTTAGTAATTAACTTATCTGTAAGTTCAAATCTTTTATAAGGGAAATAATTATTCTTCAATATTCGCCAAAAGCACTCTTCGATTCACATGACTGAGATACAAATTACATTGTATATTCCTGGAAAAAAAGATCATTTGTAATTAGACGCTCTCAGCATCGTGATACTGCTATCGTCTCGTTAATGAAACTGCACATTAATTTATTGAAACGCTATCATTAACACCTCAGGGGGTTAAAGTTATTATAGGATCATTGAATCAGTCAGAACAACAACTGAAGTGTTGAATAGTGAAAATTTATGGTAGTAAACAAGTCATTTGAGAGATAAATCGATAGTTAGTCTGTAAAGGACGCATGGAAATTGTGTTTATATGAGGAGATATATCCCAGAGGCTAATGGATCTAACACTTTTCACTAAATGTAAGAAAAAGACAGTGTAAGTAAAACATGAGTAGTTTAGATAAAAGTTTTTTTGAAGAAATATTTTTTGAAGTTTTATTTAAAATTTACTAAAATTATACTGTTTTAATATACACATGATATTTAAAAAAAATTATCATGCATAGCAAATTAGTATTAACATTTCAGAACATTATTTTTTAATATAGAAACTAATATTATTTTTGATCTAAGAAAGTAATATTGAAATTATCTTTAATTGCTTTTAATATTGTTGGCTTTCGCTCGCCTGTCATTCTATATTTCCTACTTGTTTAATTATCTAAATATCTTTTACTATTTAATTCTCACACCAATATAATTATTTGACATAGGACTACACGTTATCTTTTAAATATAGACATAATGGTTTACATCATAACATGTACATCATAATATTTTAAAGTCAAAAGCTCAAAGAAAATGTAAAGGAAATGAAAATATTAAAGAAAATGAAAATGAAATATATCTTTAATAACAACAGTATTGCAACATGATCGGTTAAATGCATTTTGATGTTGCTGTCTGTTACCGAAATTGTACAAACAGAAATTAAAAGAAAGCAGATGAAAGGAAATTGAGGAATACGTAAAAAAAAGCTGTAATACATCAGATCTTGCTATCAATAAAAAATATCATATTAAAAAATGTCTTTCATACGTTAGTAATAATACGAAATTGAATTTCTGTAGTTTAAGGTATTACCGCTTATCACTGATCTTATATGTATTTATTTGTTAATTTATTTTTCGCGATAATGCGACCCAAAGGAAATCAACTTGCTCCCTGTTGCCCATTAGTGGGCGTTTTAGTTTTCATGGTGAGTGGTAGAGATTTTATCCGATATCGAAGACCTTTATTCTTATAAATTTAATTGACTTTTTAAAAACATAGAAATGGATATATGCTTTATTATATACTTTAACCTCCTATAACATTGCTTTATAAAGTTTATAAAGTAAAGTTATTTTCATACTATATAAATCACCATTACTATAAAACCAGGGGGGTGGGTAAAAATTTTTACTAAACAGAGATACAAAAGTGGGTGGTAGGCATAAGAAGATTGACTACCCTTGCTTAATATACGTATATATATACATATTAAAAGAAATCACTTGTCTTAATATTTAAGTGAAATCACTTGTTTTAATATTTAAGTTCTATTGTATATATTTTTTTTAAATAATCTTTTTACTTTCCAAACATTATATGTAAGGAATGAATTGTAATCATGATTTGCGAAATGGATTTTATATCTCGCATATCTCAAAAATAAATGGTCGTAGGATGCTTCAAATTGATATTTGTGACTGTCATGATAGCTAATTGTACACCTCCAACTTTTGTTTCGACACCAGCTTCTCTTTTACCACTTTTAGAGATATCTACGATTTTTACACAATTTTACGTGGTATATATATATGTGATAGCACAAAATAGAAAGTTAGTTATATAAGTTATATAATGTTATATAAGTAACCGTAGCACGAACTGTATAAATTTTAGTTAATGTAGCACTTAAATTTTTTTTTATGGGGGCACAAAGAAAAATTCTTTACCCATATGGTTTACGACCTGAAATTATTTAAGATGTGATAGCGCCTAAAAACCACGTCAGATTCAGCTGAAAATTTATGTACAGGTTATGGACCACCGCCGTCCGAACTGTATAGATTTTGGTGAATCTATCACTTATAGATTTTTTCACGAACGCCTTATCCGATTGAGCTTGATTTCAGACTTGTCTTGCTTTGATTTATTTAACCCCTTACCTGCCGACGAAGATTTAAGAAATTCGCTTCCCAATGCCACCGTTCTCTCTCTAAACTCTAAAATGAATAGACCTTTCGAAAACACTGTAAAGATCACTTCCAAGGTTATTTTACTGCATTGTCAAATCGTGTCAGTAGTTTCACTTAAGGCTCCTATATATACGAGCTGGCGCATCAGGCATTTTGTTGCCTTAGGGTTGCCACATGTACCCAGCGCGTTTCTCTGATAAACAAACGACAAACATTTTTTTTTTTTTTTTTTTATCGTCTTACGTTACTTTAGAGTAACTTATTTTATTATAATTCATAATTTTGGCTAAGTAAACTATGATATGGAAGTTTGTTTAGCGATAAACTGCTATAAACATTCAAGAAGTGAATATAAAGTGTTCACAGACCTTCTATTAGTGTGTATTTGAGTTTTGGCGACATTTTGTAAAAGAAACAGAAACCGCCCTAACGACACATCGTACATCCATAGAATATCCTCAGAATGAAATGACATCCTGAGAATGTACTGTGAAAAAAATGTGTTTTTAGGAATATTATTGTTGCTTATTGCTCTTATCTTGACCGGATTAGCTTCAGATCAAGATTTCTTAAAATTATTAGGGAAGCGATAAGGACGCCAAGCGGGAATGCTGTCCTCTTCGGAGGCAAAAAAATGGCGGTGATGCGCCAACCTATTATTTTATTTAGGGGCTCTAGTTTCACTGGTAACAGTACGATGCAAAGAATCAAACTTCGGAAAGACGAAGATACACGCTCGGGGCAGTTAAGTGGTTAAACAACCTTTAATTGCTTAATGTTCGGTAAGTCAAATGTAGTCACTTGAGATTTAAAAAAAAAATAAAAAATTTTAATTAGTTTGAAACCGCGAATAAAATTTTGTTTATTTTTTCTCAATTCACTGGCTGAAACTTCCCTTCTGAATTAAGTACAAAATTTTATTTTCTTTATTTCAACACATTGTTTAAATTATGATACTAGGGTTCATATCAGAGTTCTGATTGACGTACAGTTAAAGCGTTATTTTTATGTTATATTATATATGTGTAAAAATGAATAATGTGGGTAAAATACAAAAGTGGAATAATTTTGGATGCTTAATTCGTTTTTGCAATGAAATTTTCGATATATCAGTTGCAACTGACTGCGTCTTTTATCTTATTATACTTTACAAAATACATTGGGAATTCCTGTTTTAAAGGGGCTTATGAATTTCCAAGAATGAACAAGTGTTCTAGTAATAAAAAAGCAGTTGTATAATTATTTTACATTTGTATTATTTTCATATATGCAAATAAAACTCAAACAGAAGTGAACTTTTACAGGAGACATCATGATGCATGGTTCGTTGATTCTGTAAAAGTCAGTATAAAATATTTCAAACTATTTACTTTATTGAAGCAAATTTTTTTTTTCTCCTTGTTAATAGTACAGTATATTCATTTATACAAACACTGTCAGTAACACCTAAGAGGGTTACAGTTATTATAGAATCATTGAATAAGTTAGGTGTGACGTTGGTGGTGTTAGGGTAAAGAACGATTCACTATACTAAAGTTCTAGGATCGGGTGGGATATCCTCCGTGGTAATCTTTCTAAGGGGTCTTAGCTGAAAAGGTATATAGGAGAGGTAACACACAAATACAACACTAGAAAATTGAACTTTTTCTGTTTGGCACGGTGATAGTTTGGTCTTTTTGCATTCCTTAAGAATTAAACACAGGCGAAAAATATTAACAATAATGCATATATTTTTATTTAAATAGCGTAGATTAAAATTCATTATTTATATAAGTTTCAGATAAATGAAGCCAAAAACATTTTACACTGTTTACAGTAGAATGTTCAGTGAAAACATTATGTTAATTATATAAAAATGATTTCCGATAAAAAATTATCAATTTTTACTAATTAAGGCATAAATAAAATTTTGTGTGTTTTCGTAACTGATTCACTTATGAATTAATGAAGTTTTCTGCATTATTGTTATAAATTACACGCATTTTGTATATAATTTATAAAAAAAAAAAAAAAATATGTAGTTAATGCAGAGAGAATCCAGTATACATGTACAATACAAATTTCTTCTAATTCTAAACTTGGAAAACCACTTAGTCTTCTAAAAGAGAAACAAATTATCTTAAATGTCTAATTTACTTCTAATTTTTATTGGAAAATATAGAAAATGGAATTTAGATGATATGGAAGATTTAAAACTTATCTCAAAACCAAAGTAATTCCCACAGAGAAAAATACACGTTTTGTGTATATAATAATGTTTATCACAGATCAGAAATAAATAATTGTCATAAATTTTATAATTTATTCATTTGAATATAGTTATATTTGCGAAATTAGGAACTATTTTGGGAATAACAGACAGCAATACATACCACCATATATATATGAAATGTTTTAAGTATATATACCACATCAATTTATCTTTACCAAAACTTTAAGAGTAAATTTATTTATTTATTTGATTTAATTTATTTATTAATTTATTTTTTATCACTTGAATGTTAATTTAACTAATAGTGCAATATAATCTTTTAAACGTCAATATAATCTTTTAAAATAATAAGCAATATAATAAGTGCAATATACTCTTTTAAAATAAGAAATAACAACATTATAATTGCACATAAATTTAAATACAGAAGAAAAATTATTCTTCTGTATATGATAGGAAATTCTTTCAACGAGAAATATATTACAAAATCATCATTCTTCAGTAAACAACCGCGAAATTTGTAAAATTAAAAAAATAATCCCTGATTAATCAATAGACTTTATTTTGGATTAATGTTACTAAACAATCATTAATCATGCAGTATCCAAACGAAAAACAATCAGCAATTTAATCAATCAGGTTTATATAAGACGAATTTCGAAAATAGTGAACAATAATACCTTTAAAAACACCATTCCATTAAAAGTATATATATTATAAATATATATATATATATATTATTTATACTACAATTATTTTTAACTAGCTCCTTGGTACTATTTTAATTTATTGAAAAATTATAATAGCTAAAAGAAGATTTTAATTATCACTAATATTATTATTTAAGAATAGGATTTGATAATTTATACTTTAAAGTTTAAAAATTATTTACGAGTTACACGCAATTAACATTTGATTCTAAGTACATAAAATATTAGAAAATGTATAAAATTAATATAAAATATTTCTTACCTTATTTTTTAACTGCTTCAGCTTTATCAGTATCCATTGAAGATCTTTTCTTTCTAAAAAATAAACAAATAATTCATATTATAATAAAACAAATGAAGAATGTGAAACATATAATGTTTTCTCTTAAGTCCCCCCCCCTCCCCGTTCCTTCAGTAAAAAAAGTAATTTATTTAAATTTCCCACAGTCTTAATAAACAGAAATCGGAACAGGACAATTCCGCCGAGATTTTAATCCCCTATTCCCCACATAGGACAATTCCGCCGAGAATTTTAACCCCCCTTTTCCCACATAGGACAATTCCGCCGCGCCATTTTCCTGAGACGAGAAGAGGGGGTCTGCAGCAGTATTTCCACATTTGGCGACGCATCGCACTTTGGCGGTACATTGAACATTGGTTGTTATAACATAACTACTAGTTGATATTGGAGGAACATTCAGAAGATAGTTTTTAGTAACATAGCTGATTTTGTTGAGAGACTGGAAAAAAATCACTCTGGGAAAAAAAAAAAAAAAAAAAAATAGAAAATTTTACCACGAAAAATATCTTCCCAAAAAAAGAGCCCACGTATTAATGCATAAAGAATTTTATAATGGTATTTTGGATTGATTAAAAATAAAAATGATGGAACAGAAATGTCCGAAAACAACTCTTTTAAATGGATAACTTTTAGTAATATAAATGATAAACTGATTATTATAGAATGTTATTCAAATTTAATATTTGGTAATACCTGTAACTAAAATTGGTGTTAATTAACCTTAGAGATAGCAGGTGGCTCTGTCATGTAGCAGTTTTCCCCATTCTAAGGAAGGTTTTATCTCAGCTTCTACTTTGTAAAAGCACACCAAAACTGTGCATGTGATATGTAGATCATGTAAAATTCTGCTGATTTAATTTGGTTGCATATCGTTGCAGTCGACAAGTGCTATACTCAAATTTTATCATATTTACATGAACACTATATCCCAGATTCTATGTTATACAGATACTCTAAACTTGGTTTAAGATGTACAAATTATAAAAAAAATATGCTGATTGAGATTTACAGATACACTGCACGAAAAGGTGTACAAAACTAACAAAACACACAGATACACTGTATAAAATGTGACGCTGCTATTATTTTTTTTAGTATGAAAAGTTTATACTTGAAATTTGATGTAGTTTTTACCAAGAGATGCTGAGGCATAACCATTAGGAAAATCGTAGAAAGTATTAGTAGTACCACTTATCGGTCGATATACACCCGAATAAAATCAGCATAATCTTTCATGATACATATTTTACATAGCAAGTTTGTTGCCGGTATATAACATAAAAGCTGAGATGGTCTTAAACTGAAATGTAGTTAAATTGCAGCATAGCAGTGTCTTTTTTTGTCCAATATGCATTCAAAATGAATAGCATATAGTAATAAATACACTTTTTAAAAATAAGCAATCAAGTTTCAGTTAATTGGAATGCATTACGTTTTATATTTAAAAAAAAAAAAAAAAAAAAAAAAAAAATCTGTTTTCAAATTATAGTTGACGTAAATCACAAATAATGATAATAATAATAATAATAATAATTACATCATAAATAATTTAGAAAAAATAATTATAACTTTTATAAATCAAATCTTTTTTTTTTTTTTTTGCCTCCATGTTCAATAGAATTAAATTACGACTTTTCATTCGTTCAGTCAATAAGCATTTCTAACACTAAAGGTTGTTGCCTTTTAAAGTGAAAAATCTGTAGTTGAGAAATATAGGGAAGCTACATCTATACAAATTACTGTGTCTATGGGTTTTACTGAAGTTTAAAAATTGACAAATTAAACAACTTTATTTTATAAAAAATTTTAATAAAAAAGATTACGTGTATAAGATGAAAAAGTGCATAAAAATAAAGATATTTTTAAATGCCTTTTTGACATTCTAATAAGAGATTATCTTTTCCCTTAAATTCTTATTAACCATAACTTTCTAACAATACCATTTCCAATCCTTTACCCCTATAATTAATACTATGTTAAAAACGTACGACAAATTTCATGTTTGCGTATTAATATATAAATTATTACTATTCTTTTGTGTATTTAATTTTAACAAAATTTGAATGCCTGAAGTTTTAGCATGGAAAGTGTCGCCAACTTTTACTTCGCCAAAGGTAATGCCTTCCTCTCCTCATTCGGCGGAATTGTCCTATCGAGGGAAAACAGCGGAAAGGAATGCGGCGGAGTTGTCCCATTGGGGGAAACAGCTGATGAAATTTTCGGCGGAGTTGTCCTATGCTTCGGCGGAATCACGTCGCGCCCACAGAAATTCTACAGAAATTGAAATTCTGAGAAAACAAAATTAATTATCCGAATATTTGATATATATATGGAACCGTTCTCTAACTCTGCAAGGTAAAGTAAATTGCAATTTTACGTGCGTTAAAATTATGTTGAATTTAAATTAATTTAAATTATTTTTATTTTTGAAAACAAGACTATCTTAAATAAAGGAACAGAATTATGTTTTATTTAAATTAACAGCCCATGTTTGCGCTACATTTGTGCCAATATTTATATAAAACGTATTAAGTCAGAAAAAATCAATTTAAAATGAGTGTTAAACTGAAATCTTATACATCATGAGATAATTTGTTTTATATGTTTAGTTGAAAGCTGTGGTACGCAATTAAAAATAATTCAGAATATCTATTGAAAACGAACCTATAACACACGGAATAATAAGAAAGATAACACTATCGACACGACACTGACGGACTTGTATAAAAAACATTATTGAACAGAATTTTGTCAACATTTAAAAAAAGTTTGTCAAGACTCGATGCAATTGTGAATCGTATACACTAAATAGTACGATGGTACTAAAAAATTTAAATTGAAAAATAAAGAAATTTTTAAAAAATTAATTAAACTTTCATATTCATTTTAGAATAAAAAAATAAATTTGGTAATCATCATTAGGCATAAATCATGAAGAAATATCTTTTATTAGGTGTAAGGGTTTGAACACGTGCACTTTTAAGTATTGTCGATTATCGACTGAAGCCGGTTTAAACAGTTAGGTTAGAATATGATTGGTGATTTACACACATTTTTTTCGTATTTTAGTCGGTTTTTTCAAACTTGTAGAACCGTCACCATGGTTGAAGAAAAAGTGCACTTAAGACATTGTATGTTGTACAAGTACCAAAAAGAGAATAAAGCGATGGAGGCAACAAAAAACTTGTGTGACGTGCTTGAAGAGGACACAGTAACAGCTCGAACATGCCAAAAATGGTTTGCGAAATTTCATTTGAGTGATTTTTCTTTCAAAATTGAACCCATATCAGGAAGGCCATCAGGTGTCAATGAGAATGACGAAGTGCTATAGTATGATCAGGACAAATCCCATATTAACTTCCACAGAAGTGGGCTTCAAGCTTGGAATTCATCAGTCTACTGCTTTAGATCACATAAAAGGCTTGATTTCGTGTCCAAACTTTCTGTTTGGGTGCCACACAATGACAGAACTTTCCCTTACACCTAATATTTGAAATGTATTTCTATGATATATATTTGAAAAATGTTACTGGGTATTTTATAATATTTCAAGATATTAGCAAATTTTTTAATGGTATAAACATATTAAAAACACAAATTAACAGTCCAACATCAAATGTTATTTTATTATAAAATAGTAGAAAATCGTATTTAAACGTAGCCCTTAAATATCCCAATGAAATTCTGATTACTATCAACAGACCATTTTTGTGAGATTCATTTGAATACGTTACAGAATATCTACATAATTGTATAATATCTTTTCTACAGTGATACAAAAATACTAAAAGTGTTAAAACGAAAATTAATCAATAAAAAATTTCAATTTAACTTATTGTCTAATGGCAGTTTTATATGAAAAAAGTAGAAAATCAGAGAGAATAAAATTGGTAATCATCATTAATCTAAGTCCCGAGGGATCTCCTTTTATTTGAAATTCCTTTTTGAGATTTTCATGTGAAAATATTTCAGCATAGTTATACAGTAATAGTACTTTTTTTAATGGTATAAGAATATTAAAAAATTGTGGTGTGGCTTTCACAGTACTTTCTCCTTTCTCTACATTACTAAAAAGACGTATTATTGTAGTTAAATGAGTATTATTTTTCAATATTTCTGACATACATTAAAAACAGTTAAAAATAGTTTCAGATACAATTTCATGAGAATTTTATCAAATTGAAAAATTTATTTCAAATTATTCCAGGAAATTTTACCCATACCACTTTTTTACTTATTTGACTAATCTTGAAAAGACCTGTATATGGTATATGTTGAAAATTCTGCAGTTAAACGTGGAACCCTAACAAATTTCATACCGGAATTCATTTATACGGTTAAAGAAATTATGTACAGTTGGTAACAAAAGTGTCCGCACACTAGCAAAAATTCCTATATAAAAAAAGTATGCTTAATACAGTTTTGCTAAATAAATCCTTGTCGAATTCTGTTCTTAGTCAGTGTAAAAACAGGATTCGACAAGGATTTATTCAACACTAGCCGCCTTCGGCGACCAGCTGGTTCGCGATCCCTGAAAAATCCGACTTTACGAAACTCCCGCAGAATTCTTTCTCAATTCAGAATTCAGAATTCTTTCTCAATTTAAAATTCACGATATTATTTTAAATTTAAAGTAAAGTGTATCTTCATTAAAAGTTAAATGCATAGCATTTTTCAACATGTTTTATCATATAATTTTAATATTCCATGCGTATTATCTTAAAATACACTTTTCATAAAATTTTGCTGATTAGAAAAATCTCTATACTATATTACAGCTGTAAGTATAGTGTTGAAAAGGTAACATCTTCTTAATAATAAAAGTTTTGATTTCCCAGGTGTAATGGTCAAAACTAACGTCATAGTTATACCAATGTACAGAAACAAAGAAAAGAAAGTACAATTCGAAAGAAAGTACTATGTTTGAAAGTACAATGTGTTTCAAACATAGATATAGTAATATATATAGATCTATCATCCCCATGTTATCGAGCAAAAAATTTTGATGCCGAAAAGAAGTTCTAAAATCAGCAATTAGAGAGTATTGAAAAAAAGAATAAAAACAAAAATGAATTTGAAACTGTATCTGGAGTTTTTCATTCACCTTTAGTAAATAAATTATTCATAAATTTTATTTACTAAATTATCCGTGTGTTTTCCTGTGTGTGATTTACTCGGGGAAAGGCAGCCATTAGAGTGGCTTTTCCCGAAAAAAAAGGTATCACTTTTTCCCGCTCGCTGATCAATCTATGTCTTAGTACTATATCTATAGTTACAAATGAGTAAAATAATAACAGTTAAAAAGAAAGAAAAAATAAGTTCAATTTTAAATTAATGCTTCCTGCTGAATTGAAATGAAGCAATTGCATTTTTGGCAATTTGTCTATTTGGCGATATTTAACAGTTTTTTAATAATTAAGATCCGAAATTTTGAATTTTTTAAAACTAAATTTTATAAAAGCGATTTAGCTTAAATAATTAACTATCTGAAAAACCAACTTTCAAAGAGTTCTGAACATTCATGAACTCTCCAGCTTGTTCTAAATGTTTTTCTTGACGAAGAATAAAAAAAATTCAAACACTTGTTAAAACATCTAATTTTAAGTTAATTTGAAAATGTTCTCGTTTTCTTGATAATTAACTTAGAAATTTTATTTTTTTCTCAAATTAAAGCTCTTGCTGATACGAATATTTTACTTTTTGTTTCATTTTTATGCGGTGTTTGGTTCTTCCAATTTTTAAAACTTTAAGGAAAAAAATTTTGTCGCTTTAACTTGGAGAAGTTGGTTTCTTTATATTGAGCATCTAACGATCTTGGGTTATTTTCTGACAATTTTATTATTTGTACGTTCGGTTTGTGTTTGTAGATTTTTGTGATTTTTCTGTTGTAGATACTGATTATTATTAATTTTCTTTTTTTTTTTTCTTTCTAAGAAAAGAAAGAAACAGAAAAAACTATTTTGATGAAATTACAGCAAAAGCAGAATTTAGTTTAGTACGGAGGACTGTTAGTTTTTTTTTTTTTTTTTTTTTTTTCTTTTTTCAATTATAACATCACTTTCAAATTATTCAATTATATTTTCGATAAATTTCCAACTATCCTAAAACTGGTATCGTAAAAATCCGTATATTGAGAATGATATTCCCCCGTCCTAAAAATAAAAATAATTTAACAGAAAACATTATATCACAGCTGCAACAATTGAGAAAAGAAAATATTATTTTAAGAATGATTTGCATGGTTTTGGAATATTCGTTCATTGATTTAAATAATAAATTAATTTATTCACAGAGAAAGTAACATTTTTCAAATTTATTTGAGTATACTATGTATGTTTTATAATATAGTTCTCCCGTATGTAGAAAACAGAACCTGAATAACCAAATAATTTTCGATTATTTATTCACATAAAAATAAAGCTTGGATAAAACAAAACAGTTTTTTTTTTTTTTTTTTAATAAACTTTCTTTCATTGCGATGAAAAATTTTAATGCATCATGAATAATGATCATAAATTAAATATAGAATTTAGTTACTTACGAGAAATTAGTAATATAAATAGCAATATTGATTATAAAATTTGAATAAAGTATTATGGTTTCATTTTTTATTTCTTGAAGACGTTTGATCTTCAAAATATATAAATATTATGACGTAAATGATTTTGCCATTTGTTTTAAATATCAAGTAAACAAATGTTTAAAAATTTGTACTTGCAAGGAGAGAGAATTTGAAAATACATATGTAAATATCAAAGGGCGTAGAAGGGCGTAGATCAACTAGCATAGCACACACACATATGCAGTTATATACTCCATTCATCAAATCTCAAAAAGGAAATTTTTGATACATTAAAGTGTATACTTTTCAGATGATTGCATTTCTTTTCCGTTAAAAATCCTAATTTGTTTTTCAAATTTACATAAGTGTTTCTTTAAAAAATTTACTACTGAATTTAGTTTAGAATTTCATATTGTAAAAAAATTAGGCTTCGTTCAATATTTCGTATATAAATATTTTGAAATTCCATATAGAATCCTAAAAGTCTCACTTGTGTATCTTCAAAAGTCTCTCGTATTTCTTCTTTTTTTCTTAAGAGAAGTCCTTAACCTCTTTTTCTTTTTGAAAATATCTTAAGGATTATTCAGCTTTAAAGATATCCTATAACCAGCGGGTACGAAAATAATCTTCTTATAGTATAAAGTATGGTTTAAGTACAAGAACAGATATGGGATTTCATAAGGATATATATTTTTTAAATAATAGAAATGATTTATTGTCTAGCTTAAGAAAAATATCTATAAATCAATATAAAAGGAAAGTGTTTAAAAAATGTGCTGACGACAGTTGATTTATTCTGATATTTTCTCTCGTTTTAAATAAACATAAGGCAATGTTTTAATATTTTTTATTTCTATTGGCTATATATTCAAAATACTTTTATTATGTTCTATATTATTCTATCTTAAACTAAGAATATTGAATAGTCTAGTAACATAAACAACTTACTTTTATTATTTTTAATGAAAAGAGTTAAATGTTATCCACTCAAAGAATATTAAACAAATCCTTTACAGCTTTCGAAACAAATTTAACTTTTACATAAAACATTATAGAAAAATTATAGGTTTCATAATTAATATCTTAAATGAGAATGATGAATATGAAATTAATTGATCATTACATTTATGTGAATAATTAATGGAACAGAGGAAATATATTTGATAAAACTTTCTCGTTTGAATACTTACCGATATTTCAATGAAGAAAAAGAAATAAGTACCAATCAACTATGGAGTATTACAGAAATGCATTATAGATTGCTGAATTGGAAAGTTTCAGTTTATTACGATTTAATATTCGAGTGTTGTTTGTATTTGTATATGACAGCTTTATGCTAAACATTAGTAAAAATATTATTGATGATTGTAGCATCGATATATATGTCCTTTATTTTTGAACGAATTGCGTGACTGTTTTGTAACAAGAGACAATGTTTTGAACATAAGGTATTTTTCATGTAACTCATCAATGTTATTGAGATGTATTTTTACATATGAAAATTAAAACACAAGTGCCCAGCTTTCTTAAAGATGTTTTAATTTATTTGATACGCATAGGATGGAAAAATTATTGATTTAGTTACCTTTTCAAAGCACAGTTTTTGCTATAATTTTACTTTCTTTAAGGTTCTGGAATCCAAAATAAGAATTTTTTTTTCTTTTGTATTTGACCCGTACCTTAGACTTTATGCTTGCGAGCCTATCTGGTGGATTGAATGTCTGTAAATATGTGTCTCTTTGTGTGTGTGTGTTTTATCAGCAGAACACAAAAACAAATATACACAAAAAATCTAAATTCGATATTCTAAATTTATATATAGACACAAAATATTTGTAATGTTTATTGAGATTGGATTATTTATTCGTGCAAACAGACAAACAAAATAATTCAGAGACATTACGTATATGGACGAAATTCATCATTGATAAAAGTATTCTTAAAATACTAGACTGCCCTAAGTATAATGAAATTAACAGATATTTTCGTATGTACAAATCATGTTTCATATATAACATGGACTAAAGAACATTCATTATTTGTTTAAAGAACGTATTAGTCTCTTAGTGCACTGAGAAAAAAAATATACCGTCTTTCTCTAGAATGAATAAGTGGCCATTTTCTAAATCCCTTAACTAGAAATATAGATTTCCGAGCTATGCGCATAAGGCACGCCAATTAACTGAATAGACGAAATGATCGAGAATTTCTAGTGTACACATTTCTAGATGGTGAAACAATATTCTGAATACTCTAAATATTCTGAATAATTTATATGGCGAGAAATTCTCGCTTGATTTTTCTAGAATTTGGTAATAAACTAAGATTATAGTTGCAGAAACCCGCCTCTTATAATCTCATTAATTTGCAAAGATTTTTAAATAACTTTGCCCTCGAGAATATAGGCAAACGCTCTAGAACTTTAATAGGGGCTTCTAGAACTCGCTTTCCAAGGGGATTAGAATTTATAAGGATGACATGGAACTATTTTTCCTAGAGCCACAATTTAGATTCTAGATGTCAGTTACAGAAATTTTTTTCAGTATGTGTTAGTTTGTTAGTCTATGTAGACGATATTTGAAAATCAAATGATCGGAAAGTGCTTGGACAGGTTTTGAAATATCACTTATGACCCTGCCAAGAACCCTGTTGATTTCTATCATTCCAATTAAATTCATAAGTTATACGAAATTTACGATTTTCTTAACATGTGAGAATAAGACAATATGTCATTTAAACGTGCGATAAAAAGAAATATTTTTTCTGTAAAGATATCCGACCAGCTTTAAAATATATCTGGTACACATACAATGCTTGCATGAAAATAATTAACTAGGAAAATACAACTTTGAAAATTTCGTAAGTTATTTTAAATATACGAATTTCTTAGCATGGCTAAATGGGAAATTAAAGTGTATTACCAGGGATATTTTCCCCGTAAGGTTTTCCGAACACTTTTGAAATACCATATACACGATAGGACTCAATTGGCTACGAACATACTAATTTAAAAATTTCGTAAGTTGTTCAAAATATCTTTAATATTGCAGAATAGAGCAATATAAAAAAAAAAAAAAAACCCTTGCATTATGTGGATCATCGCATTAGAAATAGTATATGACATTGTATGAAAACTAAAACGCAAAAGCAACTCCTATGAAATTATATAACAAATTAGGATAAGGTAAATGTTTCGGACTTAACGGTAGGTAGCTTATTAGATGGTCCCTGTCACCGTGTCAGGCAATCTTTCAAATTCATTTCTTTTAATATGAATATAGTATGCAGTGTAATAGAAAGTTATAAGAACAAATATATGATGCACTGAATTTTTTTTTGTAAAATTATGATGAATATCCCTCATCTTGCGATGCAATAAAACCAAGCAGAAGCGTAGTATTTTTTTTTTTTTTTTTTTTTTTTCAAGCAGAACGTGCTATTGACATTTACAATGGCATCAATCAGTCACGTGACACAGATATGCGAATGAGCTTGAAAGGTAAACTAAAACTTTTCTGCCTTCCGCTACGATAAACGGTAAACGCCAAAAATGGAAGATCGAAGCCATGATTAGGATTCATATTATGACCAACGAAAAATTAACAAGTAACAAGTTATAATTGTTTTCATTTTGATTTTATTTCATCTATTTTTTAATTCTGCCAATAAAAGTTCGATAACGGTTTACGTTTTATTAAGGAAATCTAATCTTAATTAAAAATTCTCTCTCATGAATCTCGATTTTGAATAATGAGCATTAAAAATTATTACACAGTAATTGTTTCCTCCAAAAATACAGTTTCACACCAAATATAATATTACAATGTGCTATGATCGGCTATGTATATCGCATGAGACGATTAATTTTTGTGGTTAGAATAGTAGTTGAGTTAGTTAATAGCAGTTGGTATATAGAAAAATAAATAATGAAATGCTGAATTATGTAAACCTGATGGTACAGCCTTAATGTAGCTCCCCTTGGTGACTTTTGAATTTTTATCGTCACTTTAGACAAAAATACATAATTTATGTTATTATTATAATTATTTTTTGTTTTTGTTTTTGTTTGTTTCTTTTCTTTTCTTTTCGTTTTCCTTTCCTTTCCTTTTCTTTCTTTTTTGTTGTTCAACATTTTATAATTTATTTATAGTTTTTATGTGCTACTTGGCTTAAATTGAATTTTACGAAAGTGGAGTCCTTGGCGAACAATGTCCGATCTATTTCAGAATCAAAATTTTAAAAATTTCTCAGGATTATCAATAAGCAAAGCTCTTTAATGTAATGCTGAATTAGCTTTCATGTCAAGCGCGATTCATCCGTGCCAAAAACGTACTATTTAAACAAAAGGGGAAAAAAATCTAAAATTGAGGTATAATCTTTTATTTATTTATTTTATTTTTATTTTTTCCTCCGTTTTCATATTTTCATTTTTTCATTTGCAGAAGCAAATTTAATATTTAATATATATATATATATATATATATATATATATATTTATTTATTTATTTATTTATTTTTTTTCACGTGAAAGCATATTTCATTTAATGTTTAAAAAAAAAAAAAATGAAATTGGCAACAATTAAAAATTTAAATGTCCGTTTCTAAAGCTTTTACCAGATTATAAATTTCACATTTTAATTAATTTTAAAATATCAAATCAAAATTTTGTTACAAATAAGGTACCAAGTGAAAGGGGGGCATTTTTTCTGAATCCGTCGGTTTAATTAACTTATCGATCGGACAATTAGATTTTTTAAAATTAACTAAAGTATGAAAAGCTGGTATCAACTTGCGTCAACAATCAGACAGACAGATTCAAAAATCTCTTAGCCATTTATATATAGAGAGATTAAAAATGCATAACATTTTCAAATTTATATTGGCAGAATAAAAAAGATGAAAAAAATAAAAAAATTATAACTTTAGAAGAAATAAAAATTAAAACACATACAGCTTAAAATAAATAAACGAAAACTCATACAATCCTTTTTTTTTCTTCTAATAAATACAACAAATACAACAGCCTTTTTGAAAATTCAAGCACGCACTTATGTACAACGCGCTTGAAATTTATCGCACAAGGTGCTGTCGATTTTTTTTACCCGCACATAGTAATGTAATCCAGCATGTTCATTTTTTGCAGTGTGAGGAACTGAAAAGAGTCCATTTACGCTAACTGCTTTAGACTTTAATTTATCAACAAATGTTTTAATATTTTGAATCATATTTCATTTAATCGAGTATTTGTTAATGATTAGTTTGATTTTTCTTTTAATTAAGTTATTTGGCATAGTATCTAATGTAACAAAAATCTATCTTGCGATTTTTTTTTCCAAGCTAATTATAAGTACCATATCATTTTTTTTTTCTTCTGGTAAACTTTTACAATACTAAAGGCTTGTTTTAGTATTAGAAATAACCAAATAAATAACTTAATCTTCTGAACTTAGATTTTTTTTTTTACTTTGCTTAACTGTCAGACATTATAAATTTCTCAATTTAGAAATGGAAACAACAACGATTTATTTTTATTCCAGAATAAGAGAGATAAACTTTTTTTTTTTTTTTTTTTACTTTAAAAGCTTCTTGCATTTTCTTACTGCTTAATTTCAACAAAATTTACTCAAACTTTTATCCTTAAAAAGTCATCTTATTTTAACTTCTGAATTAATGTTCGCTTAAAGAACTACGAAACTATTACGTAAAGCTTCTTAATTAACATCCTCTAAGAATAGAAGATGTTCAGATTAATTAATGATTAAAATTTTTCATTATGAAAATAAGTTACTTGAGGCAGCATTATTTAGAATGAAGTCTTAATTAAAGAAGGTAATGTAAGTATCTAAAAATACATTTATGCCAGATTCAGTAACATTTAAAAGCATTTCTACATATTTACATGTAGTACTGCTTGAAAATATTTAAGTTTCAGATTATTTTTTATTGGTTAAGCGATGTATATCACATTATTTCTGCTAACCGGCTAACGACAATGCTTTGTATCGACCTAAAAAATATTATGTAGAGAACATATGAATTTCTTATAAACACGTTAAACTATAGGTATTGATGCGAAAATATTATTTTTGCCTTATATAATAAGCAGTTCAAAAATAAACAGGCAGATTCTATTCGATGAATGAATCTTATTTATATAATATGCACCAAGAAATCCAACAAAAGCTTTATTCGTGCAATAAAAGTTATACAGACAGCTTTATTAACCCAGTAAACCAAAGAGCAGAAATATTTATTCTTCAAAACAGTAATCAGGAGCTTGTCGCCGAATATCCCATTGACAAAATACACATGTCAGATGTATAATTTCAATAGAATTTACTGCAGTGCCTTTTCTTCTGCTATTTAACTGCCTTTTCTTCTCGTTGGCAACTCTGATTAAAATATATTATACATATATTAATTCCGTCTGAAGAACAGATAATCCTTCTAGAATTCGGCAAACCTATTTTTCACCAAATTTGGTCGCCCGGCATCCTGGAAAGCCAACAGGCTCCACTTATTCTTTCTCCTGACTTTTACATGTATTTTCACTACAAACGCACTTCTAATGAAGGAAAAAAAAGTTTTATTATTTAAAACAATGTTATTATCTAACCTCCTCTAAAACGGGAGGTGATATAGAAATGAAAAGTTTGAATTTTACTAAATATCTTTGAAACGGAAAAATCATTAAAACTTTTAAAATCGTTTTAAACGTTTCTTTTTAAACTTATGTTTTTTTATGATAGAAAATAAATGTGACAAACAAACCGGCCCATAATCTGCTCAAGTATATCCGACTTCTTGCCCCCAACCCCACCCCTCACCCCAATCCCTTTAAAAGACCTTTGTCCATGTAAAAAACCAGCTATAATTATGCAAAGTTTTTTTGGGGTCTCCCTCAATTATTAGAAACCTCACTTAATTTTTTAAAGTCGCACACTGTTATTGAGGAAGGGTGAGAATTCTCACCCAATTTTTTCTTCTGACGAGAACCCTGCAAAATGTTTCTGTTAATTAAGTGAAACTCAAATTTTCTGTTTTCAGTAGCAAATTTTTTTTGTTATTAAATAAGTTTTATTATTCTGTGGAAAAACTGTCTTTAAATCAGTTTTATGATACCAGCTTTTTCAGGAAATTTGAGAATAAATTTGCTTTATTTTCAGTGTATTGTTTGACATAGTGATAAATCATTTGGTGTTGTGGTACGCGTTAAAAATAATTAAAAATTATCTAAGTTAGGGACTCAGTCTTGGGGGAGGGGGGTGGGGTGTTCTAAGAGATCATACCTTGTAGGCATGCGAGTTTCGTATTAAAACTCAAAACGACTACTTCAACAAGGCGACCTCCTATCAGCTTTGAGCATTTCCTGGCTAAAAGAAAAACCAGTTTTAAGTACCGGAAAATATTTTCATGGTATAGTTTCGGAAGTCAAAATAAATAAATATATATATATATATTTCTTTTTTTCCTTTTATACTGAATGTTCTATCAATCTAAATACAGTGCCATTGATAATGAAAGAAGAAGAAGAAGAAGAAGAAAAAAAAAGTAATTCAAAAGAGAATAAACCTATATATAGCTATTGTTAGACATATTTTTTTCTTTTTCTTTTCTTTTTCTCTTTCTCCGTATTTCGTATTGCTTTTTAGGTCATATTTTTGACGTTGTATTTTTTTAAATATTTTTAAGTTTTGAGGTTTTTCTAAATCTGAAAGTCGGACTTTTAGCCACTGGTCTCTATGTGCCTGTGTATGTGCGTATAGGTTATTAACTCTTGAGGTATGAACATTACTCGGAAAAAAAATATTAAATTCAACTCGGTCTTCTAAATCTCTATCATATGAAGATGTGACGTGAAACTTTTTTATGAAATGGGATAAATGTTTCGTATGTGGGGACATATAAGGGAATCTTATGGTTACAAGGCAAAATTTATCGAAGGTACGTTTTTAGACTGCACTAAACAAAATGAAAATAACTTATATATTACTTACATTCATAAAAAAAAAAAAGGAAAAAAGAAACACATTTCTCTTAAAATATGGTACACCCTGCTACAAAAAGATAGGAACAAAGGGGTTTTTTCTTTGATTTTTCATAAAATAACGTTATCTAAATTGGGCTTATCATTTATTATTATTATAAAATAACACTATTCCTGGACTAATTTTTGTTTTAAGACTAATTTAGAAAAGTTTTAAGACTAAAAATTTTCTAATTTAAGACTACACTTCGCGACAAAAAGATAGAAACAAAGGGTTTTTTTTTTTTTTTTTTTTTTTTTTTTTTAATTTTTGAATATGATTATTTTGAATATGATTCAAATATTTAATATGTTTTTGATATGATAATATTTTTTTATGATAATAAATAATCGGCACAATTTAGATAATGCTATTTTATGAAAAATTTTAAAAAACCCTTTGTTTCTATCTTTTTGTCGCGAAGTGTAGTCTTAAATTAGAAAATTTTTAGTCTTAAAACTTTTCTAAATTAGTCTTAAAACAAAAATTAGCCCAGGAATAGTGTTATTTTATAATAATAATAAATGATAAGCACAATTTAGATAACGTTATTTTATGAAAAATTAAAGAAAAAGCCCTTTGTTTCTATCTTTTTGTCGCGGGGAATATGAAAAAACCTTCGAAATTTTTTTACATGACTACACAAAGAATTCAGATATATTAGACTACAATTGGAAATTGTTGGAGATTAAAAGTATTGTTATATTTTCTTCATAATCTTTTAAATTTAAGTGAACTGTGTGGTGTGTGATGTTATTTGACAATATACAGGGCTACCTAAAATTAAGCTAATTTGGTCTTTTATATGTTCTTTTATATGGAATGTATTTAATGGAAGTGCTCTAATTCATATATAATCCAGGAAAACTGCTGAAATAAGGAATAATTACTTTCTAATTCTCATAAAAGTAGACAAAGTATTGTTTGAAATTCAATTTTCAAAGCTGATTTTTTTCCAATTTGAGATAACCTAAATAAGTAAATTACATTCTTAGCGGCTAGTTTGTGTGTCTATCTGTTATCAGCATAACTTAAAACTATAGATATAGTAATACATATAGATCTATCATCCCCATGTTATCGAGCAAAAAAATTTGAGGCCGAAAAAAAGTTCTAAAATCAGCCTTTAAAGAATATTGAAAAAAAGAATAAAAGGAGAAATGAATTTGAAACTGTATCTGGAGTTTTTCCTTCACCTTTAGTAAATAAATTATTCATAAAATTAATTTACTAAATTATCCTTGTGTATTCGTGTGTGTGATTTACTGGGGGAAAGGCAGCCATTAGAGTGACTTTTCCCGAAAAAAGGGCCTCAATTTTTCCCTCTCGCTGACCAATCTATGTCTTATTACTACATCTATGCTTAAAACAAGTTATCGGAGGAAATTCGAATTTTGTATTTTGAAGATCATATGGGATTGCCACGTAAAAAGTTTAATAAGTGTGGTAAAGTAAAGGAATACAAGGAATAGTGTGAAATAATTCGGAATAAAGTTTTAAATTTAATGGCACTTCAAATTTTTATTAATGTAAGTACTGTATTCAAACAGGGTTTGAGAGATGGTAGCTCAATCCAATTACACAAAAATATATGTCCTAAAACTATTTTGAACTAATTTCAATACGTTTATATACAGTAATTTTGTTTTAATAATTACTCCGTTTATTTTGCCAACTTAATTGATATTAAAAATTGTGGCCACCACATGACATTCATCTATTTTTTTCCTACACAAATTCACTAAGGAAAAATAATCTATTAAAATTATTATTTATTAAAAATAGCTTCCATGATGAGTTCAGACGATTTCTATTCTAGAGAAGTAGTATAACACTAAATATCTAAAGAAAGTCAGTTTTATTCTCTACATTCCATCTTTTTAAAAAAAAAAAAAAAAAAAAAAAAAACGCTTTTTTTTTTGTTAAAAATGAATATATATATATATATATATATATAACTTTATTTTAATTCATCGTAATCGATGGATCAACCATTATTATTAAAGGTATTGACGAGCTCTTTTGAAAGATGCCCATAATGAAAATTCCCCCCCCCTCTCCCATCCCCCTAGAGATGGAAGCTATGCTTCTACATACACAAAAATATTTTCCTAGTTTACTATCACTATTATGAGTAATTTTTTTAAATTTCATAATGCATATTAAAGAATAATTTTCTTTATGTACATTTATACAAAATTTTGTGCTATATTGCCATGTAAAAAAATCAGGAAAAGCGCGATGGCAACGCTACCTGTTGAATTATTTTCACCAAAAAATGATAGGCACTAATTTATGTCAAGATGCAACTACATATTCTGTGCAGTAATTCCTGATATACATTTGCCACATAATTTTGTCACACACACACACACACACAGACGTAATTTTTTAGAAATGGTCAAATCGAGTTCTATACCTCTAAAAACGTGTAAATCCGTCAAAAACTCGAGGTCGAAATTTTTTTCAAATCCAATACTTCCTTCTATTGAATATAAAAGAAAGTAATAAAGTTAATATTCATACTGTAAAGTACACACACTTTATTATCAAATTCAAAATAAAACACTTTTGTGCATTACAAATCTGAAATCTGTGGCTCATTACGTTCATTTTCAGTTCTTATTTGTTCAGATTTCAGTGAATTTTATTTTATTTTTAAGCGTGAGACACTTGAATATAATCTGGTGTGTCCCTCAAACTCAAATATTTTCCTTACTGTGCATTCATAAAAAAAAAAAAAAACAGTATTACAGTATTACAGTTTAAACAATTTCATTCCCCATACATCTGAGTGTGGGGAAGATTAACATTTCATAATTGAATGTAGTTGCAACGGTTTGTATGTAGCTAATTTTTTAAACATTTAAGGATGTTATTAAGTTAAGAATATTTTTTTTTAAATGAATCAGAGAAATTAACATTATCTTTTATTTAATTTAATTTAAGTATAGTAAAAATTACTAAAACATATCTCTGTACTCGAGAAACACGGACTAGTTTTATAAACACAAAATTAGTGACTAGAAAACTTCTCAGAAACGAATAGAAATTGTTAGAAATATTAAAATTACCTGTAAATCTCTTTTTCTTTTTAAAAAAATATTATTATTGATTACATTCCAGCAGATTGTAATACAAGAGAATTAATATCGAGTTAGAGAGGAAGGGGCAGAGAGATTCTGCTCACAAAGCTGATAGGTAGGAGGTGCAAGACAGACAGAAAAACTGAAGTAGTAAACACTTTCCCATTTTGTTGGAAAGTGTTAAAAAAATTGAGTTTGTTCCGTTAGCTTTTATTTCTCTTAAAAATAATCTAGCGGAAATTGCTAACGTTCATTAACACTTTTGATATTATAAAAGAATAATGTTACTTTTATTTTTAAATAAGTAAAATGCATCAGAAAACTTTATATAAGAAAATCAGTCTTATGAAGTATAATGTATTTTAATTACATTAAAAATCGAAACAATATACATTAAAATATACAATTAAAAAATCAAAATAAACACAACATAAATTTAAACGTTTCGAGCTTTATTTTAGGCTCTTCATCAGTAAAAAACATCAAAAGTAAACGTTGAGATGAACAATAGATTTCCTCTACGGAAGCACAGCGTATTCGGAAGGGACACCGCATGCATCATTAAGAGGTGAATAATGCATATATTAACAGTACGTAAAACTTGTTAATATATCTGTATCGTATAAGCCTCAATTTCTGATTCGTAATTTCCTTTTTAATTTTAAACCTGTTATCCCCCCTTTTTCCGTACAGGAGTTATTTATAATATTACTTGTAAATCTTGTAAGTTTGATTATATTGGTAAAACTGGCAGTTCTCTTCATACTCGAATTCTCAAACATAAAAAGAATTTCAAAAACCATGATATTCGTTCTAAAATAGTCCAGCATGCCATAGAAACCGACCATCTACCTGATTTTGACAATACTAAAATAATTGTATCTAACTGTTCAAATTATCATTCTAGAATTTTCCTTGAGGGCTGGTATTCGAAACAGCATTTTTCACCTCTTAATGAGGCATGCGCAGTCCCTGCCAAATACGCTGTGCTTTCACAGAGGAATCTCAACGTTTATTTTTGATATTTTTTACTGATGAGGAGCCAGTAAAATAAGGCTCGAAACGTTTAAATTTATGTTGTGTGTATTTTAATATTTTAATTGTATATTTTAATGTATATTGTCTCAATTTTTAATGTAATTAAAACATAATATAATTGTACGAGATGTAATGATTTTTAAACATTTTAAATTATGAAGTATAAGTTATATAAATAGTTAAAACAATATTTTAATTAGGGCTATTTTCAAATAATTTTGTTATTGTGCAGAAAAGTCTAGATAAAAATATTTAAAACGCCGACTAAAGTTTAAGCAATATCGAAAACAAAACATTTTGTGACAAATTGATTACAAATATATTCCGTCGATACTTTCTTTATTCCACTTAAATTACATTTAACAAGTATGAAAGAAGGAATAGGGAATTTAAAAATTAATCGAAACTTTGCATTACCGAAAATATCGTTTTTGCTTAAACAAAATATATTAGCTTAACTATGTAAACTAAAATATAGTATCCTGTCGGTTTTCTAGATTAGATATTCTTTCCCAATTGTTTTATAAACATACATGGAAAGTGCGTGGCATTAAGAAATTAATCGATAATTAAATCTTCTGCATAGACTTCAAATATATTGAGAAATTATACATCGAGTATATTACTTTATCACATGTTTTTATATTACTCATAAACATAGTTTTAAAGTCAAATAAAGAATATTTTAAACTTAGGTATTGGTCGATATTTCACGTAACAGAAAGAATAAATATTACTAAAATACAGGGTCAATATAAGTCACGCAACCCAAAATTCAGAAGCGTAACAAAATAATAATATTAATCTAATAAGATAGTTAAGGAACAGGGGAAAAGAAATTTACACCTGTATTATACACGTCATGATTATGGTACTTAACTCATAAATATTAAATTGCTAAATCATATGAAACATTTTGTTTATTCTACCATATGAACAAAATATATTAATGCAAAATGCCAGCATGTAACTGACATACTTAAAAAAGGTTAGAAATCTGAAACCGAAAAAATGTTAGAAGATTTTTTTTTTTTAAGTAAGATAAATAAACCCCGCATATTAGGAAGATAAGGTCCAAAACCATATGTAATTTCGTTCTATTAATATTAAATTATTTAAAGCAGAATAAAATTTATATTTGTTGCATTGCATTGCATTGCTAAATTATGATTATTATGGAAAATAATGTCTAATATGTAATAATGTGAGAATTACTAATTATATTCATTTTAAAAGAAAGCATAAAATATTTGATACTATGTTAGATGGGTACTAATATTCCGAAGTGCAATAAGTTGTGTTAAAGAGATTAAAATTTATATAGGTTTTTAAATTTTTCTAAAGCATAGTTTTCTCAAGAAATTACGTTCTTATCGTTATCAATAATTAAATGTATTAAGAGGCGCGGATGCACCTTGATGCTTTGAATATGCACTCGTGTCTTGTTTTATTCTGATGAAGCGCATGCTAATATTTTAACCTGAAGGAAATGTTGCGAGTTTTTGCAATTTATAGAGTTTGCTTACAAACAAAACCATTTAATAACTAAACTAAATGTTATTTTTGTTTAATCAGTTTAGCATAAAGTAATTTCAAATCAAAATTTTGTCGAAAACCAAAAGTTATAATTTTTTCCTTCTACCTATTTATAATTAACCTATATATAATCTATATATTGTCTAATAGCCATTTTTTAAATTAGTTTAGACATTTTCTAAATAGAATATGTAGTGAACTTTGATGGGTTAAAAGCTTTATAACTGTCAAATGTTCAAAAAATCGAGTAGAGTTGCCCCGGAATATTTTATGTTACTGAATTTAGGCAGTTGATTCAGAAAACCATACTTTATTAGTAATATTGCTCTTTTTCTTTTTTTTAAATAAATTCTTTTTACGGAATGTTTAAACATTTTATTAAATGTTCTCTGTATTACAGGCTGAATAAGAAAATTGAAATTTTAACACTTGAATAGAAAAACATGTCCCTAATTTAAAAACAACGATTTACAGAGAAATATTTGCAAAGGAAAAAAAAAAATGTTTGTCCTATTAGATTTATTGTTAATGAATTACAGATGAACTAAATATTTCCTGTATTGTACCTTAATTTATAATCATACTCTCAGATCAAAAAACTCCAAAATGATATTTAAAAAATAAATAAACACAAATTCGAATTAAATATTGAATGCATAGCATCAAGATTTCGTAAAATTTAAGGTACAAAACACATGTCAATAACAGGAACAATAGTAATAAACAAGTCATAATCCAGCCACTGCTGTTCCACTAATAGCAGAATATAAAGAGCCAATAAAGGCTATTAGCAATTATATAATAATTTCATATATGCGAATGAGCCCATCATCTGCCGACAAGCTTACTTCTATCCTACTGCTGGCTTCCAACAGTGGATCTGTTGATTGTTGGCTACTGACTACCATACCAGCGTAAGAGATTTCCTTAGACACCGTTAACTTATGCCGCCAACAACAGCGACCACTTAGCTTCTTGCTGGCCATAACCTCGGGTTTTGCTGAATATAACCTATAGAGTATTTTCAGTCACGTGACCAAACCCTTGGCAACGGCCTTAGTAACGCTATCAAAAGGCAAACATTAGTCTTTTAATACGACGAAATATATCGAAACTCTTAATGATAAAACAAAAACAGATATACTCAGAAAATAAACTAATTGACAATGTAGATCCATATTCATTAGTAACTGTTAACAACGATCAACTGTTTCCTCCAGTCAGTTTGTGATCTGTAGGAAAATATTTTGTCTATACGACATCTGCTTGCACTAGTAGTGATTTCAATGCATATAAAAGTTTACAAGCGTACAACCAATGGACACTTGAGGCTTTGATGTCATCTGAAAAAGCTCTATTCTACCGCAGCAATAAATTTAGTTGCTTTTCCTTTTCCAAGAACGTTAATAAATATCTTTTTTTTTTTTTTTTTTTTTTTTTTTTTGTATTCATTAAGCATAATACAAAAATTCTTCTACAAAATTTTCAACAAATACAAATATTTTTCTTAGTATACAATATTTTACATATTTATGTGCGTGAATTTAACTAATTAAAGTTACGACACATGTTCATGGATTTATTTCACTGTTATTTTTATAATTTTCGTAATTAATCATCCATAAATACATCAATAAAACAATCCATAACAACGGAAACAAATACAAAGCTATCGCTACCAGAAATAATGCCTCAACAAGTTACAATTATTTAAGCGTGGGAAGAATAAAAGCACTTAATAGGATTTGGGAAAAAATTTTATATCCGAAAATCTAAACAATAAAAACATGACGAGAAAATGTTTTTGTAATAGTTAACATTTATGAAATATTTCTTATAAAAGCAGTCGAGCGTACTTCTCTGTAGATAATAAATGATGAAAACGAATAAACAAAAAAAGAGAAAGAAACGTATATGTACTTAAGTAAATAAGATAAATAAACATATAATAGAAATTGAAATTGAAAAGAATAAGAAAATAAACATTAATCATTGTATGATTTAAAAAAAAAATAAAATAATAAAAAATACAAGTAAAAGTAAAAGTAAAAATTTGATCAATGGAAGTTTAATATCATTTCGAAATTTCGAAATACAACCATTTTTTTTATGTTTTGTCTCTCTGTTTCTTTTTTACAACAGAATAAGTAAAGAAGAGAAAAAAAATTCTACATCTGTGTATATACAGGGTGTTCCAAAATGATTGAAATGTTAATTCTTTACCGATTGCACGCAAATGAACAATGTAATTCACAAAAAATGTTCAAAACAAGATACAAAATAGACCACACTATTACAAATTTCTTCACATTAATTTTTAAATACTAGCACTCTTGAAGTTTTTAGACAAATACTTAATTGAAAATTGAACGCTGTGTATGCGAATCACATACAAAATTAGAATTGTAAATTTAGCACCTGTGATGTTGAAAAACATCACATATCCCTTTTTAAAATAAAATAATAATAATAATATAAATTACATTTTATTTATTTATTTATAATACAAGCAAACATTATATTTCTTATTCTAAAAGAATTTAATACAATTTTGTTTATTTCGCTTATGCTATTTTATTTTTATTTCTATTTCATTAATCTGTAATTTCATATAATTTATTGTTCTTTTTCCTGCTCTAAATCTCATCAAGTAATAATTAAATAAAATATCAAAGAAAGAGAAACCCATTCATTTTATGCTTTAAAACCGCAGACGATTTTTTTATTGTAGCTTCCTGTCTCCAATCAAACGTTTATAGATTCCGTTGAATCATCATAGCTGAAAATAATTTCTAATATTTTTTTATCAATTGATTTTGCACTTTTAGCCAAATTCTGGACACCTGACAAAATTTAATCACATCATATGACGTAATTTAATTTTTAGCCAATCTTTTAACTATTATTTAGGTTTACCAGATATAAATTTAAAATGTGTTCAGCCAACTTGATTTTTGATGCCAATGAGATTTGGCGAAATAAATTAATTAGCTTGCTGTCTGTCTTTCTGTAAAGATGTTATTTTTTTTTATCTTTGAGTCAAAAATGTCGAAATGCTTTCGGTTTAGAAAAGTATATCAAAATGGCTTCCATTCTTCATTCGATGTCTCTCTGATTAATAAACTGAAATTCTTCATCATGAATGTTTGCGAATCTACTCATTCGTTTTTGTTCAAAAATGCATTATATATATCTTATAAGAGTAATAAAGAAATGTAATTTTTCTAAATGGAAAATGACTTCATGCTACATTTTACGGAGCTGAGTGAACCTGGTTCGCGGTTCGCTGTACGTCATGGCCGCTTCATACTTTAGATATCTCCATCCCAGCTCTTCATTAAATATATGTGGTGCCAGACTCAGGCCGGATAATATATCCGGATATCCAAAATTCTTTTTTCGTCTTGTAAAATTTGGGCATCGACATTGAACTACTATATAACGAATATAAGCTCGAATTTCTGTTTAACGGATCTCTGCTTAGTCACCTAATATCGGCGTGATATCGACTACGTTAATCATTCTACACATCCTGATTAATTCATGAATGTGACGTTTTGCGTTGTTGAAGACTGTTATGTTTTTAAAACAGCTGCCCCGGTGATGATCCAAAAAGAGATTAACTACGTTACGGTGAACAGCACCGAATTTACCGATTTGTTCTTCATCTTTACTAAAGGCTAGTGTGCTGCAGGATGTCATCTGTGATTTTTTTTTAAAAAAAAGAGATTGCTTGGTGTCTACGGTACCGATTCTTATCGCCGATATTGTGTGATGCCATGCCGGTGGACTTTCTACGGCTTCATTGAATAACATCCTCTCTATAGTCTGCAATGTTCGCAATTTGTGACCGTCTTATGCACTTACCGTTCGGTATTAAATGATCGTTGATTCATCGGTGCAAGGAGAATAGCCAAATATGGGTCGTCTTTCTAGAATGTGAGCAGTTAAATTTCTACGTTGATTTTTTTCTCGCGCACTCATACAGGAGAAGAGCCTTACAGTTTTAAATAAAAGAATAAATAAAATACCGTAAATAAATAAATTAAATATTATATATATTTTTGTTTTAGCTAAAAGAAGATTCGGAAAAGGGGTAAGTTTCCTTTGGAATCATTTTATTGTGCCAATAAAAAGAAACATTTCTCACATATTTTTCTTAAATATTGACAATAAGAACTTTTCGTACATTTTTCTTAAATATTGACATTTATTTAAACTTTATATATAAATTTTACTTATAGGTAAAATCTTTTATTCTTCATATGAGTATTATATTCTACTTTAACTTTTCATTTCAATTTTTAAGAACAGTTAAAAAGTTATATAAATGATCAAAATTTGCTTATATTATTTTTGAAATATCTAGTTTTTGGATATTCAAGTAAAGATTTATTTCATTTGTGAAATTAAATACCAGATCATAGTGATATTTTTTTCTTTTCATCATACTGCATAATTTTTTTTAATTTTTTCATATTTTGATTTTTGTGTTTACAATTTTTAATATATCTTGACAATTATTTTAATTTGCATATATATCCATTTTTAGTATTATTCATTATATATTTTTAAATATATCTATAATATATATATACAACAAGACGTATATAAGCCAATTTCATGGTTGCAAGCTATAATGTTATACAGGAAAATATTACAAATAATTTCTACATATTTTTATTAATCTTGAAACTTTATCATCCAACTTTTGCAGGCTTAATTAAAAAAAGAAAGTATTTAACAATTTTATTCATTTTTAAGTGTCTTGGTAATTTTATTTATCATATGATAATTAATTGAATTCTTATGCATATTATTTTTATTTAACTTAGTTAATATTTTTATTTTTGAAAAACATGGCACAGAATCGAAACGCGTTTTGCTCCGTTCCTAATTTCGATGGGGACGCGAGATTTGTCAAATTTTTCTTTGATCAATTAAGATCCTTTGCCATGTTAAATAAACTAACAAATGACGCGACATTACATGTAATGAAAGAAAAACTTCGTGATGCTGCGTTGGCATACTTTATTGAAAATGAAACACTATATAACTCGACAGATCTTAAATTTATCGAGGAAAATTTCTGTAAGTTTTTCAAGGAATCGTCATATAACACTGGAATATCAGAATTTCATAATTTAAAAATTTTGCCGGGAGAGTCTATTAAAAATTTCGCCCATCGTGTAAATGTTGCTGTACCTAAGGCTTTCCCTGACCTTAAAGACAAACAATCCCTTGATAACATTAAACTTCCGAAATTTTTAGAGTGTGTACCATCAAATATTAAAATTAAGTTAATGGAGGAAAACATAAGAGACTATAATAAGGCAGTTGAACGTGTTTAAACATTATCCGAAATATATGATTCATTCAACAACACTACTAATACTAAGACTGTTCTTTCTTGTGATAATAAAAATGACTCTGTAATATTAAACACATTGAAAGATTTATCTGAGAAAATTAATAGCATTTCACTTACAAACAACAATCCACCCTTCCATAATGAATCCTTGCACGTAGTTCAGTCAAGCAGACCCAAATTTGATCAAAGAAATTATAGAAATAATTACAAAACTAGACAGGCCAATTTTCGTTCTTCCCCTAGAAGAAACTTTTCTAGAAATAATTTGATTTGTCTACTTTGTTCCAAACATGGTCACGTTGCTTTAAATTGTTACAAATGGAGAAATAGAGATAATTTAACTTATAAAACACGTAACTATGAAAACCGTAATTTAAACTAGAAAAGAGGTATGGAGATGCTGATGCTGCCATATCTCGAAAACTAAGGGTCTCATCAGCGAATGAACATAAATTCACAAATGTGTCCTCTTCAAATTCTCTTCCGAAAATTTCACATACTAGACTTGTAAATTCAGTTGGATCTCAAACTGTTGCTAATATTACTGTAGCAGATAATAAAGCTACCCAAACATTTCAAAACTTTAGTCATATTTCTAATACAGGGTATATTCCAAGTCATAACAGTTCGAGTCGCGCAAATAATATTGAGGATCATATTTTATTTAATGTAAACAAAAATTCTCATACACTTCCTATAATAAAAGCTAAATTAGCCAATAATGATATAAAGTTTCTTATCGATACCGGAAGTAGTTGTTCACTTTTAGCCCAATCAACATTTGATAATTTAAAAGCAAATTTGAAATATAAAAGACTGGGTTCGTCTATTACTCTTAAAACAGTCAATTCTTATGTTGAATTTTCTTCATGTATTCGTGCAACTTTCAAAATTGAAAAAAAGTTTTTCCAACACAATTTCTATATTATTGACATACCACATAGCTCTAATTTTCATGGAATACTTGGCATGGATTTCATTAAAGAAAATCATGTCACTATTGACTTTTCGAAAAATTCCATGAGAATTGGAAAATTAGACTTTACTTGTTCCTTATTTGATTCGGGAAATGAAAAATTAGATGTATATAATGTTAACTCTGACGATAATAATATGAATGTTTATCTTCTAAAGAAAGTTATAATACAAACTGGTGAAAATATCTACATTACTGCAAAAACAAATAATAAGTTACAAGAAACGAATTACATATTTTGTACTGACTTAAAGGATCCTGATATAGAAATTTTAGATTCTATTGTATCACCGAATTACAAAAATGAAATTAATTCTGAAAATAATAATTCTCTTTTTACGTTACTTATCTCAAATAAGGGTAAAAATTCAATTCACCTCAATAAAAATATGCATATTGGTAAATTATTTTTAATTGATGAAATTAAAGAACCGCATTTAGATAAAATTGAAGACTCTTGCTCTAGTAATAATAATATACAAAATATTGAGGACCATATCCACTTAATTCAAGCTTCAGAGGATATATTACTAAAACGTAAAAATGATTTATCAAGTAAAGATTTTTGTTTGAATCATTTAACCCTTGATCAACGTAACACGCTAGAAAATTTATTTTTAAGCAAATTTGCTGCTTTTTCCAAATCTCTCAGTACTCTTGGACATACTGATAAAATAATTCCTAATCTTAAATTAATTAATGATTTCCCTATTAAAACACTTCCATTTCCGATTCCACAAGCTTTACAAAAAGAAGCCCAAGAACAGATCAATGAATTAGTAAACGCCGGCATAATTGAGCGTAATTGCTCCGAGTGGGCTTGTCCCATATTGCTGGTAAAGAAAAAATCTGATGGTTCAAAGAAACAACGTTATAGACTTGCTTTAGACCTTAGAATGGTCAATACAATCATACAAGGTTCCTCATATCCTCTCCCTAAGATTCAAAATATTATTTCAAATCTTTCGTCATTCAAATACTTTACTTCGTTAGATTTCATGCAAGCGTACCACCAAATTGACCTTCCTAAAAAATATCAAGATATGTTAACATTTACATCTATTTTCGGCAGTTATCGATACAAACGTGTTTGTTTTGGTTTAAAGAACGCCAGTTCTATATTTCAGTCTCTAATGGACACAATACTCGACGAGATAAACATTAATGGCATATATGCTTATCAAGATGATCTGATTATTGGATCAAATTCATTTGAAGAGACTTGTGAAAAAGTAAATAAAGTGTTAGAAATTCTTATCAAATATAATTTAACATTATCCCCATCCAAGTGTGAATTCCATAAATCAGCAGTTAATTATTTAGGTTTCCATATTGAAAATCATACTATTTCACCCATCACCGCTAACATCGTAAAGATCAATTCTTTTCCACCACCAACGACAAAACGACAATTAAAAAAAATTCTTGGACTTGCTAATTTTTATAAATGGATTTTACCATCTTTTTCAGAACTTGCGCAACCCCTTGTGGAACTCACAAAACCCAAAACAACATTCAAATGGACAGAAAAACATCAGAGTATTTTTCAAAACATTCAAAAATTATTCTTTCTTCCCCCAATGGTTCGACTTCCAGATTGGGAGAAAACATTCTATGTCAACACCGATGCATCAAAAACAGCCATTTCAGGAGCGCTTATGCAAAAATTTAACAGTAAATTACTTCCTATAGCATACTTTTCCAAATCTTTAAAACCTTCTGAAAAGAAATATCCTGCGTTAAAATTGGAACTTATGGCAATTCATAAAACTGTCACCGCCTTCAAATACTATTTATATAATCGTGAGTTCGTAATTTTGTCAGATAGTGCTCCCCTTGAAAAATATAAGAAAACTACCAATCCCGCTGACGTTACCACCCGATGGTTAATGGACTTATCTGAATATACTTACGTTTTCAAACATATTCCTGGAAATTTGAACATCTTAGCGGATTATTTATCACGTTGCAATTTTGAAAACAATCAAGAGGATCTCAAAGCTAATCCAAACTTAATTCATGACATACAACCAATACCAATTGTTGATGTTGATGAAAATGAAAACAGACTCGAAATTAACAGTAATGATAAAATTAATAATGAAAATCAAAACAAATACTCAGAATATGTTAATTATATGATTTCAGGAAATTCGAACTCTAAAGACCCCTTGCTAGAAATTTCAGACCAAACATTTGTGTCCGAACAAATTAAAGATTCGGAATTAAAAACAATTTACGAAGAAATCTTGAAAAACGGAAAGTCAGAAAAATTTCCCAATTACTTTATAAATCCTGATTCTAAAGTATTAATGCTCAAGAAAGAGAATATTCATAACAATTCATTCAGTTATTTAATTATTGTCCCAAATTCTTTAAAAGCGAAAGCATTGTCCATTGCGCATTTATCTCACTTCGGTTTGGCTAAAACCTATGAATTTCTTTCTAGAAGATACTTTTGGAGGGGTATTTATACTGATACCCTCAATTTCGTCTCTTCATGCACTAAATGCTTACAAGCGAAACATCACAAAAGACCTCCTGCTCCATTACAGAAAACATATACACCCACTCATCCAAATCATACAATCTCCACAGACTTGGTAGGTCCTTTTAGTAATGGTCAATACGTCTTGACAATAATTGATCATTTTAGTAGACACTTAGAACTTTACCCGTTATCTAATATTACTTCTCCAAAAATAGTTCAATGTTTGTTTTCATACATTACAACCTTTGGTCGCCCTGCATGTATTCTATCAGATTTAGGTCGACAATATACATCTCAAGTGTACAATACATTTAATGACACTCTAGGCATAAAAATAATACATTCGTCTGCTTTTCATCCTCAATCGAACTCTATTAGCGAACGTGTAAACACATCAATTAAGTATTCAATTAATATATTATTAGAAGAAGGTCATTCATTTCAAAATGCACTATATATACACAAATCTCTCTACAATGGATCTACGCATTCTTCCACTCAATTCTCGCCAAATCTTCTACATTTTGGTAGAGAACTGGCACTAATTTTTGACACTTATAATTCAAATTATAATTACACTTACCTGGACTCTAATGTAAACATTTATAAATTAATGCAAGACCTTCAGGAAATTTATAAAAAAGCGTACAATAACATTCAAGATTCCCAATCAAAAAGAAATAAATATTTTCAAAGAAAAGCTAAACTAAGAAGCATCTGCACAAAAGATATTGTGTATCTGAAGTCTATGGATAAATTTAAATCTAAATATACAGGTCCTTTCATTGTCACAGTTAAACATTCCCCTGTTTCATTTTCAATTAAACGGTTACATGCTAGTGATGATAAAGCATTTCGTGTGCATATAGATAGAATTTTATTGGCACATCCACGTAATAATCACTTATTTGACATTTATAATAATTCTAATTTTAATAAGAATCTCATTATTCCCAATGATACACATCAATATAATTTACGAAACAGAAAGTAATTTTTCATCAATTTTTCCTTAGGTTAAAAGTTACGCAGAGTAAATTTTTAAATATTTATGAAGATTAAAGATAAATTAAATAAATTTGATGTATACTTTCATTGCAACAGACCTGATCAACCTGTTGTGATTTTTATTTGTTGTGAAATTTCGCAGCTTGGATAATCAATGGCTGGTCCAGGAAATTATATTCTAAGCTGCATTGTCTTGCAACAGCAGTGTATATCACTTTTGATATTTTTCTTTAACTTACTTGTTAATTATAATTGCATTTTATTAAAAGTTAACATACTAGAACAATATTGTGATTAAAAAAAAAATGTTAATGCAATTAATAAAAAAAAAAAAAAAAAAAAAAAAAAAAAAAAACTTTGGTGCAGGTAATATTTTTATCATACATACATGCATATGTCTCATATATTCCAATTACAATTACCTATAAAAAAAAATGAATAAATAAAAACATGTGTTATTATTACTTTCTTTCAACATGTATTATTTGTTTAAACCTTTTACTGGATATAAAAGACTCACTATATATATTTGATAACATATAAATATACTTGATTTTTATTGAGATTGCTTATACATTTGAACTATGTATTTATTACAACAAATCCTTGTCCTACATGAACTGAAATGGACTCGTCAAAGTTTCTCGCCATGCATGGTAACATAAAAATTTACTGATTTCAGCATCTTACCACGAACTGATAAATATATGATGACTGAATTATTATGATTTTAAATCAAAGGACTAGATCTCATTTTGTTTGTGGATATATTCTAACGACTTGTGTACACAGATTTATGGCCATACCACATTATATCTCATCACCATATAATATCCTTATTTTCTGTATTTGTATTTGTATTTTAATATTGTATAAGAATATTATTTTTTTTTAAAGTATGCATACTAGATTTTCTATTGATAATATGACAATGTACGTATTTTATTTGTATTGGAAGCCATTCGTTTTTTTTTTTTGTTTTTGTTTTGTAATCAATCTATTTTACAAGATTGGAGATAATTTGATTTAATTTTTGCTGAGCTGTCATATAGACGATGTAATGGCTGAACCCATTTTTTTTTCGGTCGACGGGGAGAAATATGTGATGTTGAAAAACATCACATATCCCTTTTTAAAATAAAATAATAATAATAATATAAATTACATTTTATTTATTTATTTATAATACAAGCAAACATTATATTTCTTATTCTAAAAGAATTTAATACAATTTTGTTTATTTCGCTTATGCTATTTTATTTTTATTTCTATTTCATTAATCTGTAATTTCATATAATTTATTGTTCTTTTTCCTGCTCTAAATCTCATCAAGTAATAATTAAATAAAATATCAAAGAAAGAGAAACCCATTCATTTTATGCTTTAAAACCGCAGACGATTTTTTTATTGTAGCTTCCTGTCTCCAATCAAACGTTTATAGATTCCGTTGAATCATCATAGCTGAAAATAATTTCTAATATTTTTTTATCAATTGATTTTGCACTTTTAGCCAAATTCTGGACACCTGACAAAATTTAATCACATCATATGACGTAATTTAATTTTTAGCCAATCTTTTAACTATTATTTAGGTTTACCAGATATAAATTTAAAATGTGTTCAGCCAACTTGATTTTTGATGCCAATGAGATTTGGCGAAATAAATTAATTAGCTTGCTGTCTGTCTTTCTGTAAAGATGTTATTTTTTTTTATCTTTGAGTCAAAAATGTCGAAATGCTTTCGGTTTAGAAAAGTATATCAAAATGGCTTCCATTCTTCATTCGATGTCTCTCTGATTAATAAACTGAAATTCTTCATCATGAATGTTTGCGAATCTACTCATTCGTTTTTGTTCAAAAATGCATTATATATATCTTATAAGAGTAATAAAGAAATGTAATTTTTCTAAATGGAAAATGACTTCATGCTACATTTTACGGAGCTGAGTGAACCTGGTTCGCGGTTCGCTGTACGTCATGGCCGCTTCATACTTTAGATATCTCCATCCCAGCTCTTCATTAAAGCACCCATTACAAAAAGATAAAATGCGTGAAAAATTTACACTAAAACCCTTTTTAAATAATAGAGTTTGACATCTAAACTCAAATGAAATGAATTTTATATGCATAAAGACATGCCTCATGTAGAATATGGTAGGAAAATCATTCATTGTTCATTTACAGGGCTACACAAAAAAACTAAATTATAGTGCGACAATAACTGAAAATTGATTGAAGTGCATTTCATGTTGTGCCGTATATTATTACTATAGGATTATATTTAGGTGCATTATGTTGTTTGTACATAATCTTCAAACGATATACAGGGCTGCAAGCAATAACATTCTTTTTTATTGTTAGTGGAAGCGCTTTACTATAATATTTTACCACGTCCATGAAAGCTGTCCAGGAAGGGATATGAATTCCTTACAGACATATGATAAATAATGTATGTTTTTAAGCTAAATATTCATCGCTTGTTTTTTATGTATTTACACGTTCTGAGGCTTCTTGATTACCAAAATCAAGTTTTTTTTTAAGTTTCATTTTTGTCTGCGTCTCTTAAAGTAACTTAAAAACGAATAATTTCAGAAAATCCAAAAGTTGTACTTTTAAATTAATTATAAGTTTGTTGCTGGAAAAGTTTGATCAGGACTGATAATTTTCAAGAAATGTTACGTGTGAAAGTTGTCTGAATAATTTCAAGTGAACTTTTAATTTTAATTATAGATATAAATTCTATATAAATATAGGTGCAGCAATGAAACGGGGGGTTAAGGGGGCGGTAGCCCCTCATTCAGAACTGATTGTCATATAAAACTCTGCTTAAGTCTAATTTGAATTGTTTTATCATAGGTTTACATAAGAAAACTCGTTATGTTACCTCTTAATCTCCAACTTGCATTCATAGTATTACATTTCAGAGTAAGGGAAATTCGTGTGAGTGACACACCAGATTATTAACTATGTTTGAAAGTTTTAAAAGTAACGATACTGAAAATCGTGTTATTTAAATGAATAAAGGGGGGGGGGGGGAGAAAAAGCAACTATTGTGCTAAATGTATATTTGAATTAATATTCGTTATTTTTTACTTTCACTAACCGACTACCGTAGGTAAAGGAAGTATTGTCTTCTGTCCAAAAATTCGATATCGCGATTTCACCTGAATTACACGTTTTAAGGTCTCCTGAGTCCAAAAAAGTGGTTTTGGGTGGCAATGGGTCAGTGGCAATGGGTCAGTGTGTATGTGTGTGCGTATGCATGTGGGGAATCTTCTGGTTATAATTCAGTTCAGTCTTATCTCGGAAACAGATAAAGACTGAACAACGAAACTTTAGAATTACAACAGGTCTGGTGTTCAGAAAGATTTTCAAAATTTTGGTGAAAATTGAAAACCGGAAGTGGAACATCCAATACCGGAAGTCCGTGTCTCAAAAACGGCTCTAATGAGTTTCTTTGAAATTGCTGTATAAATACTCAATTAGATGTCCTTTCGAATGCTACAGTTGGTTAGCTCAGGAAAATTGATAAGCGTACTGTATAAATAGCTGAATTTCAGGTCCTGCAAGTGCGTTCGTTTCTAAACGGCTGTATGATTTTTTTCCAAACTTGCCGTATTAACCCCCTTTTAAATATCTTTTGCATGCAATTGTTGTTTTATGGTTAAAAATTAATTATGCCAAGCTTTGGTAAAAGTAGGTAAAACGGTTCTAACGATTTTCTTGAAAATTGTTACATAAATCCATTTTGGATATCCTTTCTCATGCTTTACTTGGTTATCACAGGAAAAGTAATAGTCATCCTGATCAGATTGATAGATCAGTTTCACATCTCGGAAATTGATATTTCAAAAAATAAATAAATAAATAAATCGCTGCATAAACTCTGTTTTACATGTCTTTACACGTGTATTAACTTTCTCTTACCGGAAAAGTTTTAGGTCTCTATTTCATTAGGTCAATTCTATGTCTTCTATAATATCTGTACTGATAAGTATAAAGGATTTAAGTCCAAAAATGTCGATTTTGAGTTAAGTACATAGTCAGACTCAGAAAAAAATTCTCTATCGATTGGTATAAATGATTTAAATCCACGTCATTTAGTCTTTGAGAAAATCCATTGGTAAAAAAAGATTTACTTCAGAAATTTAGCATTAATCTTTGGTATAAAATATTTAATTCAATTTTTCCCTTTATTAAATAAAGATTCACAATCACTGAATGGTATAAAACGTATAAACCAACATAATCCCTTTTTCCTAATCGATTCTGCTCATTAGTTTTTAGTTAGTTTAACTTTATTTTTCGTCTCCTGAAAAATCAAGAATATGGACTTAAATCCTTTATACTTATCAGTACAGATATTATCTGCAAATGTTCATATAGTACATGTAATAGTTGGTAATGGAAGTCGTTTGGTTATTTCACACCAGATCCAGTTTTTTACTATGTTTTTATTAACTTCGATTCTTGTTTGTATGTTTGTTTGTTTGTTTGTCCAGTACAAATCTTGCAATCGATTTTTAACTAACTTCCCGACTAGCTAGATATTTGAAATTTTCAGGACCGTTCACAACACGGTGACAATACATTTTTCTAATAATTTTAGTCAACTATTTCAGGTCTCGCTGCCTTCGGCAGCGCTTATATGATTCGACAGGGAATTTATTTAACTAACTTCCCGACTAGCTAGACATTTGAAACTTTCAAAATATTTCAGAACACGGTGAAAATACATTTTTTTAAATACCTTTAGCCAATTGTTTCGGGTTCCTGCTGCTTTTGGCAGCGTTATCAGTACAAAGCTTGCAATCGGTTTTTCACTAACTTTCCGACAATCTAGACATTTGAAACTTTCAGGACAGCTCATAACACGGTGACAATACATTTTTCTAATAATTTTAGACAACTATTTCAGGTCCCGCTGCCTTCGGCAGCGCTTATATGATTCGACAGGGAATTTATTTAACTAACTTTCCGACTAGCTAGACATTTGAAACTTTCAGAATAGTTCAGAACACGGTGAAAATGCATTTTTTTAATACCTTTAGCCAACTGTTTAGGGTTGCTGATGCCTTCGGCAGCATTATCAGTATAAAGCTTGCAATCGATTTTCCACTAACTTTCCGACTACCTAGACATTTGAAACTTTCAGGACTGCTCACAACACGGTGACAATACATTTTCTTAATACTTTTAGTCAACTGTTTCAGGTCCGTACTGCCTTCGGCAGCGTTTATATGATTCAACAGAAAATTTCATTAACTAACTTCCTGACTAGCTAGACATTTGAAACTTTCACAATAGTTCAGAACACGGGGAAAATGCATTTTTTAATACTTTTAGCCAACTCTTTTGCGTTCCTGCTGCCTTCGGCAGCGTTACCAGTACAAAGCTTGCAATCGATTTTTCACTAACTTCCCGACTAGCTAGATATTTGAAACTTTCAGGATAGCTCAGAACACGGTGACAATACATTTTTTTAAATACTTTTAGTCAACTTTTTCAGGTCCCTACTGTATTCGGAAGCGTTTATATGATTCAGCAGAAAATTTATTTAACTAACTCCCCGAGTAGCTAGACATTTGAAACTTTCAGAATAGTTGAGAATACGGTGAAAATGCATTTTAAAAATATTTTTTAACCAATTGCTTCGGGACCCTGCTGCCTTTGGCAGCGTTACCAGTACAAAGCTTGCAATCAACTTTTAACTAACTTCCCGGCTAGATAGCCATATGAAAATTTTATAATAGCCCAAAACACGATAGCACTTTTATCCAATTTCTCCGGGTTCCAGCTGCCTTCAGTAGCGTTTATATGATTCAACAGAAAATTTAAAAACATGGTACATAAAAGTTCCTTTTATCTTGTAATTATTTATATATAATCACTCTAATTTCTAATTCCAAATGATAAAGTTTGCTTATTTCCTATGCCCCTTCCCGAATCTTTTATCCATATGTAAGTACTTCATGTCACTACACATCACATAAACATCCATGGCAATTTTAATTGTTAAAAAATTAACTTGTATGACAAGAAGTAAAAAATTAAATTATTGAACCGATTGTCAATGTCTAATAAAAAACAGAATTGATTTCTATAAAAACATATATAAACATGTCATTACGCAAATAAATCTGACTACAAGTTATTGACGAGTAAAGAAAAATAAAAGTTAATGACAAGAAACAATTTTTAAATGACATTGGACAAAATGTAAAAAAGAAAATAACACATTTTTTTCTTTTTATAATATTTTGCAAGTTATTGATATTTGCTAATGCATAAGGTAAATTCTGTGTATACAAGGGTAATTTTAATACAGGGGATTTCTAAAACTAGCTTAAAAATCTTTATGAAAAAATAATTTCTAAATAATTATGTAAATTTTCTTTTAGGAAATGGTTAAAAAAAAAAAAATAAGCTTAAATAAATAAAAATCATATTTTAGTACGCCATTTTATTCTTCTAAAGTATTAAAAGGGGCATTATTATTATGTATTTTTAGTTAATTTTATTAACAATTTTATATCTGATGTTGATTTAGGATATCAAATTTTTACTAATATTAGTTTTTGAGTTATGATGACAACAGACTCACACACACATAGATAAGCAGATATTCAGATCATTCGGTGAAAACCTGATTTTTGGATTCGTAGCTTTGTCAATTATTGGAAGAGGCAAAACATTGGCCGAAAGAGAACAATGTCAGAATCTAGCATTTATTCATTGTGGGTAAAGTTCTCGTATTATTGTTGATAAAATGAAAAGGTCAATGACTTATTTATAATTTCTTGAAGAAACCTGCAAATTACCTGCAAATATTATAATTAGTGTTACCAATAAAAATCTGTATTTAGTGGCAGTTGTCAGCGATATGGAATTTATGTGTACAAGTGGAACGGTAAGGCGAGCAATATCAACGAATACTTATTTATGGTACATAAAAATTAAAAAATTACCTCCACTGAATTAGAGAAATAGAGATGCCGTCCACAGTTTGCGAAAGTGTACGTGATATTTCGAGATAAATTGCAAAATATGCTCTAATAAAAAACAAAAAACAAAATTCAAGATAGACGGACTAGATGGCTTTCAGTACTATTGGCATGATATTCGCCGAGAGTAGAGGTTTTATTCAAAGTGTTCGATCAGAGGGAGAAGCGCTATAGTGTGAGAAGACTTTGCTTCTGGCGGAGTCACTCCTATAGAGTTTATAAAATGAAGAACGGTATCGCAAGATTATCAGGATGTTCTGGTCCATAATCTGCTGCCGGTAGCTCCCCTTGCCACAGACATAGACTACTCATTTCAACAAGACATCGCCTCCATTTATACCTCAAGCGACACAAAGGCATGGTTTCAGACCAATGAAGTGCGTATTTTGGATTGGTCAGTTAACAGCCCCAATCTTAACCGAATTCTTGACGTTAAAATTGATTTAAGTAATACACAAGGAAAAACAATTTCACTGATTATTTTTTCATGTTTTTATTAACTTCCATTCTTGTTTGTTTGTTTGTCCGGTACAAATCTTGCAATCGATTTTTTATTAACTTCCTAACTGGTTAGACATTTAAAACTTTTAGAATAGCTCAAAACACGATGACAATGCAATACCCCCGAAGCCCAATTTTCAAATTTTTGATTAGTTTTCTTTTAATTAATTAAAATATGAAAATAATAACCTCCTAAAAATTTTAAAATTAGCCATTTAAATATTAGCTATAATTCAATTTTTGCCCTCCCCCCCCCCCCCAAAAAAAAATAAAAATAAATAAATAAATAAATAAAATAAAATAAAATAAATAAATAAATAAATCCCGAGTTAATTTTCTTTCGACATAAAAATAAATACATTTAATTAAACGTGAACATTACAAAATATATAAAATATAAAATTAGGCTTCTCACAAAAATTGACGTCACTATAACTTTAAAAATTTTCTACACATTGGTAAAGTGCTAATGTAGTTCATGATGCTAATACATGTTGTTTTAAAAGGACTAATATTTTATTTTTAAAACCAATGTTTTCTTACATCGCTTTCAACTCGTTTTCTTTTTAATACATAAAATTGTCAATTTTATGCAATTCAATATAAAATTTAAAAAACGTGGTATATGAAAAGTTTTTTTTTTTTTAATCTTATAATTATTTGTCATCAGGCTAATGTAATCTTATAATTTTGTCCAATGTTTTCTTTATATTCTACTCAAAGACTTGTTGTAGTTAAGAAAATAATATTTAATTATTATAAGAACTTTTACATAAATATGTTAAGTACGATCCTGGTTTTCAGATTTTCTTCTCGCACAACCATTTGCACAGTTTTACTTTAATATTTATTTTGTTTCTTTCCTGGCCTTATATTTTTTGTCCAAAAAGAAGATCCAAATGTATATACTAATTTATCTACAGACCTGTTTCACCAAACACACAAAAGATGAATACAATTAAGTAAGCAAATAATTGATAGTCAGATATCGACCGGTTAGATTAGTTGGCAGAGCTTTAAAGTACTATAGCAATGACCCAAGTCCGAATTTAGACCAAAACTTTGATTTTATGACAATTAATTCCGTCATTCTATTTATATGATAAGCAAAAAGTTTTTGAAATGTTAAAATAGTGTTAAAAAAAAAAAAAAAAAAAAAAAAAAAAAAAAAAAACTTAGTTACAAATACTGCTAAAAAAATGTTTGTTCAATTTTATTAATTCACATTATAAATACCTCTTACCTTCAGCGACAAGAGTTCCGTATACAAGGCCATTCTTAATGAAATATGCTTTTAATTTTATTTTTATGAATAATTTCATACATACAGCTAATTCAACTCTAATGCTGCAGAAATATTTTCTTAGAACATAAAAAAAAAGAAGGAGAAGAAGAAGAAGATTATGATGAAATGCTAAATGTATTGCGACTAAAAAATAGAAATAAAAAGTTTCAGAACAGAAAAATTTCGTTTATAGTACTTTCTACAAGAAAAATAGAAATTGTTGTAAATTATTTGTTATTAAATATTAAATATTTTTACTTTCATAAAATGAATCAAGAATTGTGCTATTTGCATATTTAGAAATTATCACAAATCAAATTTATGTTTAATTATTTCCTCTACCCCAGTTTTTAACTTTTTTCTAGATAAATAATAAATATACGTACTATAAATATCATTTAAAGATATAAACGTTATTACATTTGTCGAAAGTCAAATATTTAAAAATGTTCTTTGATTTGTTTCGCTAAATTCTTCTAATTACCCATAAAAGAGTCCAACAAAAACATAAAATATTGCTAGAAAAACAGAGATAAATCTGAAAAATATACTTCAGAGAACTAGATTTATTTGTGCCTCAGAAAAATAAAAGCGTTCAGTGGCATAAAATACTTCTTGCATGGCAGAACAAAATATCAAAACACAAATAATATAGGAAATTGTTTCTTTATAGTTAAGTATTTTTTCTGATTCTTGTATGATATAAAAAGTATGTTTTCATAGACTAAATGATGAAAAAGAATTAAAAAAGAAAAAGATTAACAAGCTAAAATTTGTAGAGTGATGATAAGGATTCTGGAAGCAAATAAAACTTTTTTGAAAGGAAAATAAAAATGTATGTATTTATTGAAATGGAAAATGGACGATTATAATATAACGGAGTTAGAAACAAAATATTACAGATTTGATAGAATCGACATTTATTTTTTGAAAGTAAAGAACAAATGAATATTAAGTTTATACAATTAAAAATTAAGCTCAAATCTAAAATAAAATAAATAAATAATAATAATAACAATACGATGATGATGATGATAATATTAATAATAATAATTTTATTAAAAGATTATAGGAGTTTATCACTGATATTTATCTTGAATTATAAATTATTATTATTATTATTATTATTATTATTATTATTATAGAGGAAGAATTGCACATTTCGTTTTTTAACATCTTCCAATAAAGTTGAAAAGTATTTATGATTTTGATTTGTCTGTCTGTGTGCACTTTAACACCCGTAAATATTTAAGGAATTCATTGAGATTGATACATGTCATTCAAGTTCACTGTGGAATGTTCCTCTTTGAAAATGTGTAAATACACCGTCACTGGTAGTTCACAATAACATCACAAAATATCTAATGCATTGGAAAGTATCAGATACATTTGGATTGTGTTGGAAACCATCAGGTATTTATATAAAGTATATTTTTATAAATTTGAGCTGCAGTAAACTTTATAGAATTCACATTTATTTTTCATATGCACAAAATATATTTTCTACAGAAAGTGGTATAATTAGCCTCAATATGTTCAGGGCTACACACACACAGGGGGGGGGATGTTCAGATATGGTACTAGTTTGTAATTGAAAATTGCTAGAATTGCATTTTTATTTATGTTAAACGTTTTTAATGTTTTCAAAGGATAATGAAATTGGCAATTATTATTCACATGCATAAAAACATGTTTTCTGTGTGGAATATGGTATGATTAGCATTATTAGCATTCATCAGAGTTCCCAACTTTTATAATTTATTCACGAGCATTTTTAGCCCCGCCTCTTTTTCATACCGGAAATTTTGAAAAATGATTTTCTTCTTATTTAATCGTTGTCAGATATTAAAGAGAAATAATCTACAAAATTTCTGGCGCGAAACGAAGACGGGGCTAAAAATATTCGTGAATAAATTATAAAAGTTGGGAACTCTGGCATTAATGTTTAGAAGGCGGTACAAAAATATTTAAATACCTAATTAGCTATAATTGAAAACTACCAGATTGCATTTTTTTTTTTTTTTTTTTTTTTTTTTTTTAACAAAATGTATTTTAAAGCCTCGTTACAGAGTTGGAATACGTTTATATGTTAAACGACAAAACAGGTAAGTGCAGTTGAAAAATGTTTATCATCTATGGAAACGACATGATTTATCTTTTTTGTTATTACCATTAAATTTTAATGTTTCAATGGTTTCTATTTTTATAAACTCAAAGATTCCTTTTTATGTTTTATCTTCGCTCGCTATTTTATAGTATAACCATGTTTCCTAAAACTACAAGTGAGGAAAAGTCCAAAAACTTGAAGTGTACCATATTGACTGACTGCTTGGGATTTGGAAAACATCCAGTCATTCGGCGTTCTCTTATTGCTTATTTTCTCTGAATCAGATGTCTATCTCCCCTATTTTAACACTGGTCTCGTTGAGTCAGCGCTAGCGCAGAGGCTAACATGTTCTTAAGAAATGTGGTCGAAGAATACGCCCCCCTTCCATTGCAGTGAATGTGAATGCCAGGATTTTCACCCCATTAGTTACCACTCTTATGTATTGGAAGATGCGTGGATTTTGTTACAGATGCTTCCATCCAAAATTATTCGAATATAAATTTGTTTAGAAACTTCTTTTAAATAATCATACAAATTTATAAAAATAATATATATATATATATATACATTTATGTAGGTTTTATTTATTTTTTATTGTACTCTTTATTTAAACAATGCATATATTTTAATATATTTAATTGTTTGCTAACAAACCCATTATTCTTAATATTTAGTTTGCAATTTAAGAAAACAGGTGAAGCTAAAAATGACTTTCTAGTTTTACGACAAACAACAAATAAATATTTTTCGATTAGTTATAAAGACTTATTGGCACCGTATTTTAAAGCCAATGTAGAATTTTTAATAACTTGAAAAATTAATGAAAATGACTTTTATCGTTTTGTATGAAAATTCCAGTTCCCCACAACAAACGAATGTTATCAGAATATATGCGTTGTTTCCATCAAGATAATGCAAAAGTGTACTTCTTGAAATCCGTTTGCTCAACATGAACAGTATTTTACACACTTCACGTACTTTGAAATTAAAATTTTGATTTTGACAAGTCGGAAGAAGTTTATGTCTAGACATTTTCAAGCCGGTACATTCAGTAAATAATGGCATGTATGCATATGTCTTATTTCAAAAGTTGTTTCGTAATTGCAAATCTACTCATAGTATTTTTATTGCTGTTTCTATTAATTAAAATGATTAAATTATCATTATTCTGTTGGAAGTATTAAGTTGGAATAAAAAAGACTTATAATTCTCTCCCATGGTAATTCAAAAGTAGTGAAAAAGAGTTAATGAAGGCAAGCGCATTAAAAACTAACCTTTCTTTATTTTACTTAGAAAGGGGAAAAGTACTAAGACTAACCACAGGTATACTTAAGCACAGGTATAGAACTTAATTAACTTAGATCAATTTCTATTATCACTAAGACTATAATTAAATTCATCTCACTGCCTGGAGTTACTCGTGGCGTCAGGCTGGTTCTTCATCATAAATATGGTCCTTCAAAATCTCATGTCAAAACACTAGTCTTAGCAGATATCTAAAGCATGTATCAAAGCGCAAACTTCCTTAATTCGGAGGTCTCAATTTAAAGCAAAAATCTACCGAACAATTCACTTTATTTTTCATAAAATATTGATCCTTCAATTGAACATCAATCTTTGCAACTTCCCTTAAACGACTTCTACATCTCGACAAACTACTTCCAAATAGCAGGTAACTTTTTATACCAACCTTCTTTTACCTCAACCCAACACTTCTATGCTCAGACTGACACTTTCACAATAACCATCGTCATCTAACAGTGGATCCGATTAATGATCCCGACACTTCCAGCCCAACACATCTATTCTCAACTCGACACTGTCACCGAGACCATCAAAATTTAAGGCTGATAAGACTGGTGACTTTCACTCTTCCAACCCAAAGAAACCGCGTAAGATCTCATACCTTACAACGTTTCACGTCTCATTTTCATTGGAACTAAAAATTTTCCGGCAAATTTCTTTATGGTCTTGAATGTAGACGAGTGCTGCTCAAATGAAGTATTTATTCTATGATCTAGTCTAGTTTTCATCCCCCAAATGGTGTCGTTTATACTCCCATAAGGCATTTCATTTTGGGATCTTAGGCGAAAACTCATAGCTAAAAATTCAATTTAAGTTAAAGTTCTTTTAATTTTGAGCATTCAAAGCACAGTCTTTCGAAGTATATATAACAGAAAATTCAACACAATTATTTTAATCATTTATAGCATCATATATCTATATCTTGATTTAAGTAGTTATATCATCATTTTTATTCAACAATGTTGATGAAATACCGTTCCTTAATAATAGTATAGTACAGCAACATATTGTTCTTTATATCCAAGCAACTTAAGATATTGCAGCAAAACTGTATATTTAGAAGTAATAAAAGAGTAATATAAATGACAATGAAAAATAGTATTCGCATGTAAAACAAACACATATAGCGCTGCTATTACTTTTTTTTTACTTTATTTGCGTTGACTCAGCGTCTATTGCTGAAAATTCCACCAAATTACATATTTAAAATGTTAATTGTGCATGTTAATCGGTAGGTTGCGCTTTTGTATAGAATGACACAGAAAAAAGTTTTGTGGGGGACACGGTATTTTTAATCTTTTAACATTTAAGTCATTTAAGAAATAAAATATATTTTCAAGTGTTACAATTTGTGTAATGCACTGTTGTGTTTAAAAGAGGAAGGAATTTAGTAAGATAAAACTTAATATATTAAAACTGTCTATAATTGATAGAAATATGTGTACATGCCATTCGAAAAGAAATGTGGTATTAACCTTCCAGCGGGCGAGATGCTTATACGAACACGAAAGGTCGCGTGTATTTTTCACATACACTACTTTAAAATACGTATTTTAAAGTATCTGAATATTTTAATTATACTATAACCATTTGAAGATTAATAAGAACATTCAATTGGAACTTTTTATTCATTAAAAAAAAAAAAAAATTGAAAGAATGAAACTGAAAGCACGAAATCAATATAAAGCAATCAAAGAAACATCGGAATTATTCGAAAATAAAATAAAGAATATAGTTGATGTTTTGTCATTTTTAATAAAAAGTGTAAAGTTAAAATTAATTAATTTTACAAATACTTAATAAAGTTTACAACAAAAACAACAAAGAATCATTTTAAACAGCGAAAAAAAAAAAAAAAAAAAAAAAATCAAATATAACAAAACATTACATGAACGGTCGCGCGCGTATTTTTCAAATACAAAGAGCAAATATACAGCTTCATATCATTTTCTCGAGGTTCAAAAGATAACTAAAAATAGATCAATATATACTGAGTGAATAGCCAAAAATAAGTGTCCAAATGCTCTTTGACTTTAAAATATACGACGGGATTCACCGCTAGTGTATCTCTCACATATGCGCGCCAGCTGGAAGGTTAACCCTTAAATGCCTGATTATTTTTTAAATCAATTTAAAAATGCTTTATTCTTACCTCTATTAAATCAATAACGGGAAAAATACTTTAAAAAATCATACTTTTTTTTTTTTTTTTTTAACTATGGTTTACAGCTAAAAAGCAATTTGTTGTCAATCGGCAAACATGAGACATTAAAGCTTCAATATTATTCTAATAATACTTTAGAAGACAAAATTAGGTATGTTGCCGAAAGGCAACTTACGGCATTTAAGAATTAAATTATTCGAGTGATAATTTTGATAAAGATAAAAAAATATTTTTTTTCATATTTTTGCCGTAAATGTAAACAGTTCTGGCCATTAGGCTAAAATTAGGATTTGATATTTATTGTTACAAAATTGTAAATAATTGTGTTTATTTTTGTATAGATTCTTTCGAAGAGGCTTAGTAAGTTGATAAAGTGCTAATTTTGTGCATTTCTAGTCGTTTTAGCGTTGAAATAGCCTTATTTTCCCTTAAAAACGCATTAAAAAGCCCCAATAAGGCAGGTAATGGATTTGGCGACTTTTTCCCACCTTGGCGATTTTTTTGGCGACCTTGGCGAGAAAATCCTTATAAGGGATATACCAAATATGGAAGCTCTAATCCCATAGGCTGATGAGATACGGAAATTTCTGGAACTTTCCACACTTTTCTACAGGGGTATATAAGGAACGCTCTCTCGCCAAGTCAGTTCAGTTCAGTCTGAGATCAGCTTCTGTCAATGTTGCAGTGCATTGAGCCTCTTTGAAAGAGACTTGCTTTAAGTGTTATTGCTATACAGTTTGTACTGTGGATTTGCCATTGGCAGCTGTTGTTCAAGCTGTGTTTACTGGTTGAATTGAAGCTGATACTTTGTTTATAGACCTGTATTTTTCTGGAACTTTCTGTGAACAAATTACTGAATTTTTGTAAGTTTTGCCTTTCATTCTCGGACAACTCACGAACCCCCAAGTACGCAACATTATGTACATTTTCCTCAAGGTTTATCATTTTTAATCTTTGATAGTTAAAATATTTTTAACGCTTGATTCTTTGTGCAATATACTGGTTAATTTTAAAAAAGAAAGAATATGAAGCTGGAAAAAATACTGCAATAAAACTTAAAATATTGTACTGTTACTTGATATTAGCATACATAAAGCTATTCGAATAAATATGTTAAAGAATTTTTACTAATAAGATGATAATTCTAATAAGCATGTGGTGAAGGCATTTTTAAACATAATCTATCAGAAAAAAATTAGTAAATGCTCTAGAAAGTCTAAATAATGAAAACTTTGAAATATTATCCTCTTCTAAAACTTTTTAAGAGAGGTAAATCGTGGAACAATAGAGTAATTTAAATAAGAGAATCAGATTAATTTTCAATTATCTTGATGACCATAAAAACTAGAAATGCTCATTTTGGCCATTTGCATAATCATTTCATTTGAATATTTTTAACATTCTGAACTAAATCGTGTTTTAACAATAGCTAGAATTAATTTAGGCGATATCATATGTAAGACAAAACTCATTTAAAATTTCAATTCTTATTATCTTCAATGACACATAAAAAATTTTTTATTCCTTGTAAGGTTGTCGATTAATGGAGCAAATTCTGTAACTGCTTCTGTTTTTAATATCTTGAATTTGTAATTTCCAGAAACAAATTGAATTTTAAGTATCTTAAAAATCATTAAGGATATTCGTTTTATAATTTTTTTTTTAAACATAATTTAAATTATATTAGTATTAAAAGATTTCGTTAACTAATATGATCACTAAAATGACAGAACTTTTACAATTCTTTATACAGACATTTACAATTCTTTATATGTAATTTTTTCAATTGTTAATTTCTGTCAAAGTAGTTTTAGAAATAAATATTTATTAACATTACTTTGCACTGCTAAAAATTTCAACCGAAAAATTGGAAAAGATTTTTCTTAAGTCTTATGCAAAATTACAGAGAAGATAAACAGATGTTAATTAAATAATCTGGTGTGTCATTCACACGACTTTCTCTTAACCTGAAATTTAATACTATAAATACAGGTTGCAGATTTAAAGGTAAGATAACGGGTACTGTTATGTAAACCTGTGTTAAACAATTCATATTAGGCTTCTGAAGAGTTTTATATGATAATTAGTTCTGTGTGAGGGGGGCTACCGCCCCCCTCAACCCCCCGTTTCATTAATGCACCTACATTTAAATAGAATTTAATTCGGTTATCAAAAAATAATTCTGTTTTTGAAAAATAATTTATTAAAATTATTATTAAAAAAATTATCTTTTGTGATAATGCAGACGATTTCCATATTAGAGAAGTAGTATAACACCAAATATCCAAAAAAAAAAAAAGTCCATTTTATTCTCAATATATATATATATATACGATTTTTTTCTAAGCTTTTTTTTTTTTTGTTAAAAGTAAACAAACTCGATAACTTTGTTTTACATTATCGCAGATCGATGGTTCAACCATTCGTTTTAAAGGTATTGGCGAGCTCTTTTGAAAGATACCCATCATGAAAATTTACTCCCCTCGAGGGGGGCTTCCCCCCAGGGGGAAGGCGAGGCTCCTACATACACAAAAAAAAATTTCTCAGTTAACTATAGCTATTACAAAAAATATATATTCGTTTCATTTGGTTTAGTGCAGTCTATAGACGTTAAACTCGACTTACCTGCAATTTCCCCCATAGATCTAATGTATTAGAATTCTCTTGATTGTCTCTGTACACGAACCATTTGCTTGATCTTAACGAAAAGCTAACTGTAGCATCCGTATATGATACACATATAGAATACCAAGTTTGAACTTTCTGCCATAATTTGTTTTTGAGATATGCTGATAACAGACAGACAGACACACACACACACACAGACACACAGACCATTTGCTAAAAACATGTTTTTCGTATTCAGGGGACCTCAAAACGTGTAAATATAACAAAATCTCGCGTTCGAAAATTTGACCCTAAAACAATACTTTCTCTACCTTATGGGTAAGAGAAAGTAATATTTTATATCTGCATTCAATGACTAATATTTTTTAAATTAATTATGAGCGGAGTATATAAAAGATTTATAGTACTTTTTCTAAAGTAATTCATGCAATTTTAATTTTTTATTGAGAAATTAAAAAAAACTAATATTTAAATAAAAATACACAATAAATATTAAGAAATTCTATTATTTCATTTTTTTTAGCGTACTATTGAAAATTTACAGATACTCCGGATGAATATTTCAGTAAATTTAAAGAAATTTTTTATTGTGTGATTGAATACTTAAATAATACTGATCGTTTTTGTTTAACATTTTGCCAATATAACAATGTCTTCAATATGTACCTATGTAAGCACTACAAAATAAGCACGTGAAAATGAAATTCTTGGTTAAACATATGAGCACATTTCATATAACATATGAATTTTTTTTTTCATGATTAATATATACAATATGCAATAATATTGCATAGGAGTGACTGAGAGCTAATGGGACATATTGTTGAAAGTAAGGAGCAAGACATTTCTTTGGAACGGATATATATTTTTTCTTTTTTTGCTATTTAATAAACATTTGTTTAAATTAACTTTTAAGTCTAGTTTTGACAGCGTTGCATGTAATTATAGAGCTTTTATTCAGTGTTGTTCATTTGCTATCATCATTTTGAGTCAGTTGTGAATACTTAATTTACATTAAGCTTACATGCAATTTGAAATAGTATGCGGCAAATGGGGTATTTTACCTGGGGGCTATTGGGGCATGCCCCAGGAAAATAAAGGTTAAATTTAAATTGCCCAAATTGAAATTTAACATTTAAAAGAGTTTTCAAATCTAAGAATATAATTTCTGGAAGTTTTGCTACCGAAATTTATTCATTACATTGCAATACATTTGGTGATGAGGATACTCTGCATTTATTTGGAACATATTCTCATTATACTGAATTTTTAGTACATATGTCTTCAGTATCATCGCATAACATTTTTCTTAAGAAATTTGAATTAGAATTGACTAAGGCTACAACATTATTATTAAAACAAATTACACCTGAAACAGTTTGACTATATATCGAAAAGCTCTGACAATAAAATGATCCAAAGGTAGAAAGCAAAGAAGATGTAATATTCGCTCAGCTACACTTGAATTTAAAATAGTTAAATAAATACTTGGTAAAGAGGACGAAAAAATCTATCGGAAAATCATGCCAAAGACAAAAAATCTGTAAGGCAGAAGATAATGACAGTAGTATATCTCTGCATGACTCATCAGAAGAATAGAAACCTTATTTGAAACCAAGATAATATTAAATCGTACAAAATAAAACAGTGTATTATGTTGTTTTTTGTATAGTAATGGCAATAATAAATGAGCATTAAAATGAATAAAAAATTAAATAATATGTTTTAATAGACGCCATGGCTAGTCCTTTTAGATCACAGACCCGGCGTCTAATCAGAAAAAAATTATATTAAAAATTAGGATTTTGTCTCTTTTAATAATTAAGCAATATCATTAACATTTGTATGCATTGATAGAAAATTATTTAAAGACATTGTAATGTGTTTAGAAATTTTTAGGATTTTAAAAAATTGCATTTTTTTGCAGTAGAAAAACTAAACATATCCTATTGTCCTCCAGTCTTCCTAGACGAATTTCGAGTATGTTGGTAATATATTTTGTATAGTCGTCAGTAAAATTATTCGAGAGCTAGCAATAATTCCTTTATAAAAAAAAAGTACACTTAATACTGTTTTGTTAAATAAATCCTTGTCGAGTCATGTTCTTAGCGTGACTAAGAATATAACTCGACAAGGATTTATTTATCAAAGCAGTTTTAAGTGCACTTTTTTTATATAGGAATTATTGCTAGTGTTAGAATAATTTTGCTGCTGACTGTAGCTCGTAGAATGTTGTGCGACCTCACACGCTTAGCCGTTGAGGATTTTGATGTTTGCGAAGTTTTTCGGTGTTTGTTTAAAATTTTAAAGTAGGATTTGGTAGGCTTGAAAGCTGCAAAAAGAAAATTCAATATTTTAAACAAAAAATCGAAGAGAAACTAAATGTAGGAAAGAAGAACCAGGACGATAGATTTTTAAGGTTTTCTATAAATTTTTAGTTAAAAGTAGAGATTTTAGCAAAGTTTTGCTGAGTTGTCGAACTTGAGAGCTTTTTTAAAGGTTATGTCAAGTGAAAATGCTAAACTGGTTCTCGAAGATGTAAGTAAGATGGAGGAAGAAAGAAATTTATAGAAAAGAGAACGTCTTAAATATTCTGATCTGTCAGTTCTTAATTATGATAATATTTACAACAGTTTTTACCACTGTAATATTATCGGTGCTAAACTTCCAATCTGTGCTTATTCTTTTATATAAGAGTATCCTGTCTCATATTCTAAATTATAATAAATTTACTGACTATTATTTTGAGTATCTTGTGTTTATTTTCAGTCTCTATCTCGAGCACATAGCATGAACAAGCTCAGGTTATTACAAATAATGTTACCTCACAAGCTGATTTGAACATGCTTATTAAGTCTTTTACTCTTTCATACAAAATATTTCACAGATTGCAAAATAAATAATTCCATCTTGGATTATAAAAATAATTAGGCATCCATACAAGTAATAAATTTTCCCGAATGGTATATCTTGAAAATTTATTTTTCCAACTGAGTGAAAATAATGCCCGGACCGGGAGTCGAACCCCGGATCTTTGACATTCAAGGTCAACGCTCTACCAATTGAACTATCCAGGCCGGCAACCGGTGAACATTACTCACTCAGACGACCTTTAGGCGGAACAACTGGTTTATCATGTAGATAGCTCGACAGAATAAGCCGCAGGTAATGGAAAACACCATTAAACAATGGGAGGGAGAAATACATTTTTATTAATATCACACAATCAGCAGATTGGGAAGAAAATCATAGATCTTGAAAATCATATATCTCCCATTGTTTTAATGGTGTATTTTGCTGTTTTACGAAAGTTTGGTACTTAATATTTCAAAACGCTAGTTCTGCGGTTTTTTTTTTTTTTTTTTTTTTTTTTAAATTTGATTTTACCATTTTACTTACACATGTGACATATTTCAATATTTCTGCATGTCCATATATATAAACCATTTGTCCGATCGCAATAATTTTCTTAAGTAAAATGAACATATGATACAAATTTAGAATATATAATTCGGATTTCCTGCTTTTTTTTTTTTTTTTTTTTTTTTTTAAGTTTTACTGATAACAGTCTCTCACACAGCTTTTTAAAAATCTGTTTTCCAGATTTTGGGGACCTAGAGCATTAAGGTAAAAATTTATCAAAATTTCAATATCTAAAGCCAGACCCAAAACATTACTTTCTCTGACATATGTGGGTAAGAGAATGTAAAAATCTCTCGATATAGGTACAAAATAACTTTCTTGAAATCATTAGAAAGAAATAACTAAACAGAATAATGTTGCTCATACAATAACTACACAAAGTTTCATTACAACAGAAAATACTGGCTTATTTCATTTCTACAGACAAAAATACTTAAAGCATTAAATGCGTCAATAGGACTGTCACATGCGCAAATAAACACTCTCCTGATTCTTGCAAATTTATTATTTGAATTGATATTTTGTACCAGTAAATATTAGAATTATACAGCTAAATATATGTATGTTTTATGAAGACGTAGAAAATATGTACTTATAATAAAATTTATCAATGAAGTTATTAATCAAAATAAAATTCTAAAGTCTTGGAGAAAAAAAAATAAAGTAATGGGGTTCACTTAGATTATAAACTTTCCATATATAGTAACCCGTTACCCATTTAATCTTCAAATATATTTTACCTCCTAAATGGCATCTTGAAATACATTTTTGTTTTCAGTATAAAAGAAGAAAACTGAAATTTATTTTATATTATTGCTTTTAAAGAATGTCATGTAACAGATTGTTTTTGTGTAACCCTGTATATTTGCCAAAATCCGCATGGCTACAAAAATAAATTTTACTTTTAACTTTAAGGGAAAGAATTCTTACAATAGTATCTTCGTAACATTATTTCTAAGGAAAAAGGATTAAAATTTTTCCTTTTGTTTAGCCCTGTGTATCTTCTAAAACTTACGTACACATCAGATAGTGAACTAAAAATGTTCTCATAACACTGGAAATTTGCAGTAAGGAGTTTCCAATTATAAACTCTAATGCATCTGAATAACTTTGTGTAGTCCTGTAAACCATCCGATTATCGCAATTTTACATTTTTGAGCAGGAAAATGGTTTTGCGTATTTTAAAAATATAGACTATTTTTCTTATGTTGTGCTTCGTATAAAGATATTTATAGTAAATGCATAAAGAAAGAAAGAAAAAGAAAAACCCTTATAGATCCTACTTGCATAAAAAATCTTTCGTTAGTTCCTGTACAGAAACCAGTTGTGCTAGTAATATCATTTTACATGGTGTACATACCATAGTGAATTTTAATAATATCTATCAATTTTGGCCTGGCCACTGACGAAACGGTCATAAACGTTTTAAAATTTGTTGGGAAATGCTAAAAAGGACACTTTGAGTAAACTTTATATACAAAGAATATAGTATATATGTAATCATGAAAATAAAATTTATTACATACATTTTTTATTTTCCTCAATGGCTAAGATAATGAATCTATAAAGGTTTAGTAACTTACTTAAAATTGCTTATAATGCTATGTATACTAGATTTTTTTTTCTCATTTATACTGTCATCCAGAGATAAATATAATTCTCATGAATTGTTATTATTATTATTAAAAGAATATTGCATTTATTTTCAAAGAGTATATATAATTTTATTATTATTATTATTATTAAAAGAGTATTGCATTTATTTTCAAAGAGTATATTTAATTTTATTATTATTATTATTATTATTATTATTATTTAAATAATTAAATAAAGCAGAGAAAAACATTTTACAAATATAATTACTTAAAAAGATGAAATAAAAAGACATAAAATATCTTACATGTGAAATGTCACATTTCCTCCTTTTATAAAATATTCCTTGCTCGTTTTTACATAGCATTTAATAACTATTACTTGCGATGGAATTTCTTTCAGATTCAAAACAATCCATTTAACTTTTAAAGTGAAATAAAATTTTTAAAAAGAACTTTCAAAGAAAAAGGGAAAATATCGTCTGCTTAAGAAAAAGCAGAGTTTAGAGCATGGCGAGAAAATTTCAATATTGGCTAGTTTGGCTTCCTGTAGATCAACAGTCACGTGACCTTCTTATGAGTTATCTTTGCCACTAAAAAAGGTTGCCATTGTCCCGTCTACTCTTATAATAGGACTATCGAGATTCACCGAGAGTAGAGCCCCTTAAATAAAATATATAGGCCGACGCATCACTGCCATTTTGTTGCCTGGGATGAGGGCAGCATTCCTGCTTGGCGTCCTTATCGCTTAACCAGCGATTTTAAGAAATCTTGATCTGAAGCTACGATCGGTCAAGACGGTCAGGAGCAATAAGCAACAAGTATAATATCCCTAACAACACATTCATACACAGTACATTCTTGGTATGTTTTCTCATCCTCAGAATATTATGTGGATGTACTGGGGATAAGATGCGTTGTTAGGACTATTTCTGACTGTTTCAAATACAAATCATAACTTTTTGAAAAAGAAAAAAAAGAGCTTATTGTTTAAAAGTGGAAAATCTTTATTTATTTACTTATTTTTTCTGCAATTTCTAACACATACTATTCATTTAATGAAACAACTTTGGCGACCCCAGAAACTGTCGCCAAAACTCAAACGCACAGTAATAAAAGGTCTACTTTAATTAATTTATGGTTATTAACATAAATATTATGATTAAAATAGCACATTCTTTGTATTTTGACATTTGAACATGTGAAAAACACAGAGAAAAGTATAAGTAAATTAAAAGTTATATTGCTTTATTCTTCCTAAATTATCTTATGGAAATCTGAACATTTTATGTTATTTTCTTGAGTTTTTATAGCAATTTATCGCTAAACAATCTCCCATTTGATAATTTAACGAGCTAAAATTATGAAATTGATTTAAAAAGTAACTCCAAAGTAAAACAAAACGATAGAAATAATGGATGCCGTTTGTTTATCTACGGAAAACGCTGGGTACATGTGGCAACCCTAAGGCAACAAAATGTCTGATGTGGCCGATCTTGAACTGACGTCACTTGACAGAATGCGCGGACACGATGCGCATACGGTCCTTACTTTAAAAATGACCCTTACTTTTATGTACGATTAATGATAAGTAAACAACGTAATAAATAAACTAACAGAAAGAAAAAAATAAGTGCTTATGTTTTGTAAACAGAAAACACGATTTATACTAAAATATTTCCTAGATATACGAAATTGATAATTACTTACAAAAAATAAATAAATAAATAAATAAGTAAATAAATAAAATAATAATAATAATAGTAATAATAATGCAAAATATTTGAATTACTATGTGTTCTAGAAAAATGAAATTTTATGATTTTTTTTTTTTTCAAGAATATTTAATGTATTACATTGAGACTCATTTTTTAAGTAATTTCACAGAAAAAATATAACTAAAATTACAAACTTAAATTATAAAAAAAATTGTTTCTTATGTCTCATTAATGAAAAGTAGATAAGAGAAATCCGCGAAATAACCTAGCTAAAATAAACTAACGTAAAAACATCAAAATTTCATAATTTAGTAAGTTATCACATTTTACTGAAACTACAAAATTATCAATTATATTTACAAATCACTGAATTTAGTAAAATTAGACGGCAGGAACTTAAACTTATGATATTGAAAGCCAAAACTAATATTTTCAACTTCTTATGTGAATTGTTTTACGTCAATAAGTAAATGGATATGTTTGATGAAAGCAGATAGGAATCAATGTAGACTAGAAAGCTATTGCAGCAATTCACCCATAACCGCAAGGTAAGTCAATTTCATAATCATGGCTGTTATTTGGCTAGGGCAAACATAATACACGTCCAATTACGCAAATTGATCTTCCAATACAGCTGTTCCCAATCACTAGGACCTGTATTCTCTGTATTAGATTGCATATTATAGGATTCTGTAACATTCCATAATGCTGTATTATGGGGAATAATTAGGACTAAGTAACTATATTTCTCCGAATTTTCTGATGCTTTAAAAGGGATAAACAGTTGACATAATTTATTTAAGAAGAAGTTTTAAGTATTTTAATAATTTATCTTATTGTACAAGTGACGCAAAAAAAGTATTTAAATAAGAACAAAATATTATGCCGTTCGCATAGATTATTAACACTTTCCAACTGTGTCTCTGTGTGTGTGACAAAAAATTTGTAGCAACTTTTAACTCAAGAACTAATGATCAGAATTTCAAACCAATTTATATGTGTTTGTATGACATACACGAGTTCCTATCAACTTTTGGAGAAAAAAGCCCAACAGAATTAATTCCCATCCCTTTTTTTTTTTTTACTTTCTCTTACCCATAAGGTAGAGAAAATTGTGTTTTGGTTTCAAATTTTCGGAACTGAGTTTTTGTTATATTTACAAACTTTGAGGTCCTCTGAATCAAAAAATGATGTTTTTAGCGGTTGGTCTATGTGTGTGTGTGTGTGCCTGTTATAAGCATATCTCAAAAACAATTATAGCAGAAAGTCCAAACTTGATATTTTAAATGTGTATGATATAGGGAAGGTAAACTAAACTTTTCGTTAAGATCAAACAAATCGTTCGCGTACAGGGACACCCAAGAGAATTCAAATACATTACGTCTATGGAGGAAATTACAGGTAAGTAGAGTTTAAACATCTATAGACTGCACTAAACCAAATGAAACAATTATATATTTTTATATCCATAAAAAAAATATCTCATGTAGAATATGGTAGGGAAATCATTCACTGTTCGAATACAGGGCTACATAAAAGAACTAGATAAAAGTGCGACAATAGTTGCAAATTGATGGAAGTGTATTTCAGGCTGGGCCGTGCATTATTACTATAGGATTATATTTAGGCGCACCATATGGTCTGTACATAATCTTCAAAGGTATACAGGGCTGCAAATATTTAAGCGATAACATTCTTTTTTTTTTTTTTTTTTTTTTTTTTTTTTTTTTTGTTAGTGGATGTGCTTTACTATAATATTTTACCATTTCCTGGAAAGCTGTTCAGGAATTGAAATGAATTCCTCATAGAGATATGGTAAATAATGTATGTTTTTAAGCTAAACATTCATCGCTTGTTTTTTGTATATTTAGACGTTTTGAGGCTTCCTGATTACCGATGTCATGTTTTTTAACGTTTGATCTTTGTCTGTGTCTCTTAGAGTAACTTAAAAACGAATATTTTAGGAGATCCAATTGTTGTATTTTGAAGTTAATATAAGTTTGTAGCTAGAACAGTTTGATCAAGTTTGATAAATTTCAAGGAATTTTGCTTGTTAAAGTTGTCTGGATAATTTTAAGTGAACTTTTAATTTTAATAAAATATTTAAATCGCCCCCCTCATACAGAACTACTTATCATATAAAACTCTTCCAAAGCCTAATTTGAATTATTTTAACATAGGTATACATGACAGTACTCGTTATCTTTCCGCCTAATCTCAAACCTGTATTCATAGTATTGAATTTCAGGGTAAGAGAAAGTTGTGTAAGTGACACACCAGATTATTTTCTTAATTTTTAATATTTAAGTATAGGAAAAAATTCCGTATAACTAGGGACAGTGATCATTGTTTTTTACGTATCATTATGAAATTAAAAAGAATTATTTAATAATAATGTTCAACTGGGAAAAGTTTTTTATATCTACGAGCATCCCTTTTCGCCCTGGTAGAATGTACCCTGTCCCAAGAAGAGTGAATTTAAAATATTAGTATTTTGCAAAAATAAAAAAATAAAAAATAAAAAAATAAAAGTTTCTTAAACATTTAAAACGCATTGTTGAAACACAGATCTTTGATTTTTTTTTTTTTTCAGTCTTTTACAATAAATAAATAAATTAATTAATTAATTAAAATTAAAATTAAATAAATAAATAATTAAAATTATAATTAAAATTAAAAAATAAATAAAAGGACGTTTTCGAAGATATCGTGTGTAGTGTAAAAAATTGACTTCTTTTTGATATTTAGTTTTACTGAGATTAAAATCGTCTACACTCATCAAGAAAGATAATAAAAAATAATTTAAATAAATAATTTGTAGTGTGTGAATTTGTATCTATATTAACAAATTCTGACTTTTGGCTCTACATTTCTCAGAATCAAAAAGTTTTGCGATATCTTCAAGTTTCACACACCGTGCAAGCAGAAAAAGACTTCAGAAATTTTTCTCTGTATGCGGGTGTGTTTGGGTCGTTGTGTCTGTATGTCTGTAACGCTATATTTGTCCAGGTATCACGTGGGAGCGGCTGTCCGGAATTCAACGACACTTGGCAAGGATTTACTCCTGTACCCAATTTAAAATCATATCTATCGAACGTTTCAAAATTTTGATTCGATTTAGAGATAAAAAACGTCTGGATACGCGTCATAAAGATTTGTCAGTAAAACGCTTGGGATAGAAAACATTTGCTTTAACTTTGCGTTTTAGACTGCAAAATGATTTCATAAATTTTATCTGCGTGCAAGGTGGAGGCATATAGAACGTTTCTTATTCGACTGGGTATCATACGAAAATAGCTGAACGGAATTCATTGGCACTTGGCTGAGGTTTAGGTCTGTACCCAACTTAAAATTACATCAGTCGAACATTTAAAAATTTTAATTAGATTTACAGATATGAGCAAAATAAGATTTCTTTAACCAATTTAGATACGTTAAAATGACTATATTTAAAAAAAAATAAAAAAATCTCGAATTTTTATTTTTTTTTTTTTTTTTTTTTTTTTTTTTTTTATGTACTCTGCACAAACGATAACTTTCCTTATTTTTCAAAGTTGTTTTTTAAAAATTATATTTCTTTTTAAAGGTTAGGTTGTTTTATATATAAAAAATATTTTACCGCAAGCGATTGTGATTAGATGTTCTGTAAAACTTTGTAAAGAAAGTTATGGAAAAAGGGGGATTTATTACATTTCACAGGTAAGATTTTTTTTTTTTTTTTTTTTTTTTTTTTTTTTACATTTTAATATTTCGTACACTTTAATTAATTATTTTTGTAAAATGCTTATAACTGCTATGTTTAGTTCTTTAAATTAAAAAGTAACAATTGCATTTATTATATGGGAAAAAAAAAAAAATGCAATATCGTTTTTATAATAATTTATGGGAACTACGATTATCTCTGAATGACTCTATTAAATAGGGAAAAAAAAAAAAAAACGGAAAATGTAATGTATTACATAAGTTTTGCTTGGTTTATCTTTAAATTAAAAAGAATATATCGCCAATAGCGCCATAATTGCCATTTTTTCTCAGTAATCAGCTGTCTCAGCTCTGCCTCACTGTCTTATATTCCGCTAATAAAGCAATGTTCTGTCCACTGTAATAATAAGTCTATGGATACAAGTTTATATGTTATTATACATTATTTTTCAAATTCTAAAGAAAACGTTTGTGTACTTTTTTAAAGTTTTTGTTAATTTTAAAATAATTTGTAAGTAAAAAAACATTAATTAATCACATAGAAATGTGTTCTTTAAATGATTTGGGTACAGCTTTAGTACTGTACCCTTTTGCTGACATTTAAATTTTTGCCCCATTTTGGCGATGAATTAAAATGGCTATCGCAGTTACGTTGAAAAAGACGTTTGTGAAAAACGACAGAGCTACTTCGGATTCGAATTCCAAATTTCGCCAACTAGGTCTGTTAAAACTGTTCCAAAATATAATTATTTTCTCCTTTTTTTAACGCATTTAATCTAAATATACGTATTTTCAATAAGAATTCTTTGTTAAAAAAAAAAAAAAAAAAGTAGAAAAATTTCCGTTACTTACCTTAGAATTTTGTAATTATTAAAGATACCTTTTTACTCGTATACTAATTCTTAAAAGAATACTTTACACACACATATAGATATATGGATAGATATATACACTAGCTTTTATACCCAACCTTTTTTTTTTTTTTTTTTTTTTTGGAACGTAAATGTCAATAGAAATTAGGTTCTTTGAGCCTTGAAAAAATTTATGTTTAAATTAGTGTGCAAACCATTATGCAAATTAAAAGCAATATATAAATAGGTGAAAATTTACAAATTGTACTGATTAACTATAATAATCCATTCTCTGTCTAGCTTCAACTAAGTTAAATATCTTTTTTTTTTTTTTTTTTTTTTGTAATATATTGTGCATATAATTATTAAATTCTTGTCCGAAGAACGGACAGAACAGCTAGCATGAAAATATACAAGAAAGTTTTGTGATGATCCCAACATACTAGTTCTATGCAAAAATAAAATTTTTTCAATTCCTAATTAAAATTTTGCTAACAATATCATCCATATTTTTTAAATCTAATTAGTTATATCTCACATCATCAATTTAATTCGTAAATAATTCATTTAATGAACTTAATCAAATGTAAATTGTAATTTTTAACGCATGTATTCTTTTGCCCGTCTTTTCTTTTATTTCCCCTATTTCTTAATTTTTGATGAAAGTTTGTGATAAAATCCTTTAATAGTATTGGGCTTTTGCCAGTTGGAATATTTTCATGTTAAGGATTTGTTTTTATTGCTCTATATTATTCTGTCAACTTTTCTCTATTATATTCAAAGATAATTTTTTTTTCATGTAAACATATAAATACGCTTGCATATACTTACTTATTTAGCAATTTAAGTTGGATATAGACTTCCAAACTCAAGTTTAAAGAATGGAGAATGAAATATATCTTGGCATTTTTCCAGTTTGGAAACTTCCTCAGATTTAACAAAACTTAGTAGACAAATGGAGTAATTCCATTAAAATTTACATTTATAAAACGATAAAAGTAACATAATAGTACATAATAACAAGGCGTTCACTAGATATTTACTAATAATATTTCTATATTACATTACATTGGTGGTTATTTGTGGTTCTGAATAAAGCATTGCACTTGTTATAATTCTACTAATAATTTCTGGAACGATAACATCAATTGTAGATTATTTTTCAGTTACTAAATTTTACGATTTTTTTCCTTGTTTTACATTCAAAAACCTTAGATAATAAAGATAAATTATGGTATTTTCTGAACATTGAAGGAGAACATAATGAGATGAACGGAAGTTTATTAAGCACAGAATAATAGGTTCAAAAATTCTACACCAGATTATATTATTCAAGAGGAAAACAGGCTTATGCATATGTAATAACAATAGTAGCCATGAACTCGCACAGTAAAAAAAATATATATATATATATATATATATATAATCACGGTTGTTTACCGTATATTTTATGGGGAAATGACCTTTTTGCTACCTAAATGGTCATAATCCGTAAATTAATGTTTTAAAAGCATAACGCATAACTTCGGAAATGACCGTTTTGCTAGCTAAACGGTCGTAGCCTGTAAACTGATGTTTTCAAAGTATAATTTTTTGAATTTTTACGCGAAATATCCGTTAATCTACGTAAATTGCTCTTATCTTTCACCAAATACCATTTTCTTATCCTTTCAAATGCTATCATTTCAGTGACATTATGAGAGAACGCTTCCATTTTCAAACTGAAACTATGATTGATTGTTATTTATACTGATTGAATGTGTTTAATTATGCACGCATGACACATAAAAACATAAATTAGTTTTAATAAGTTATTCTTTTCTTAATTTAATTCAAAGAATTTCCATCTGACTGAAACTGAATAATTGATATTGATGAAATTGATTTTCTTTGTGTATTGACGCTAAAAACATTAAAAAAAAAAGCTAAAATGGTTTCTTGATATGAAACCAGATTTGTAAAATACAAACTACAACCTAATAGTTTTTTATCCATTAAACGCATTTTTTTTTTTTTTTTAACATACAGCATTTTAATTGCTTTTAACCCCTTAGTTATGCCTTAGAAAACGGAAAATTTTAATATTGTTACCACAATGCAATTTTTTTAATATGCTAAAATAAAGTTTATTTCAATATGAGATGAGGTTCTGCTCTCAAAATACTTCAGTGCTTCCTCCATTTAATGAAATACAGCTTAAAAAAAAAAATCTTCTGCTATTTTAAAAAATACAAATACGCCTAACACTTCAAAAACATTGTTTGAAATCGGTCCTACAATGTAAACCTGTTTGGATGAGTAAGAATTAAGCTCTAGTTATTTCTGCTTTGCACCCACTACAGAAACCATAAAAATCGAAAAACATGAAAAAAAATCGTATTAATTGGAGATACAAATTCTCTGTGTCCATGTAAAAGATTTATTATTATTATTCAAAGTTTATTTAGGGACTCGATTAATTTTCAGAGATCTGACATAGTTTTCAAAAGTTTCATTTTATATTTGAAGAAGGGTGAGAAATTCTCACCCATTATTTTCCTCTAATGAGAACCTTGAAATAAGACTACCTCTTTAGTGCTAGTGTTTACGAATAAAAATGATTCCGAAAAATATGTCAGATTTTCTTTCTCAAAAATCAGTATCATAGTCTTTATAGAAAAAAAAAAAAAAAAAAAAAAAGCCTTTTGTTTTTCCAATATGAGAATTGACCGACTTCTTAATTTTATAAAAAATAGCAAATTTAAATTTTAAAAAAGTCTTAAAAGAAAATAATTTTTATGCATAATTTAAACGTTAACAATATTCAATCGCTGTAAAAATTTCTGTAAAAATAAAGTTTTTTTTTAACGTAAATACAGCATAGGTTGCTGTATATTTTTACAGCTAGTTCTGTAAAAATAATTGAAGATTGGTTTATTCACATTGTGCTGTAAATTGGTATAAAAATTTTTCCAGAAGTCTTTTGGTGCGTATGGCATGGTTTATCAACCAATCAGTGCTGGTGTTGACCGTGTCTGTTTTCGTAAAGAAAAGTCGTCGTGAGCCCAACCGTGCGATTGGCAAAATGCTGGCCTCTAGAACAGGAGATTGCGAGTTCGAATCCCGAGATACCCAAGATCGTTTGCTTCGCATGAAAAAGTAAATTATATGTGTAAAAAAATAATTAAGTTGCTTAGTGTTGTGGATTTCTCCCTTCACGCATGTGTAATAATTACAGGAAATATTTTAAAGCATTCCAGAAACTCAAACTTTAACTTTAAATTTTACGGTCAATACTACTTTTTTTACAGGTTGGTTGTATGTTTCATCACAACGTAAAATTACTGCCGATTCATAATTAATCGTCTAAATGTTTTTTATGGGCTTTGTCTGGAATCTCTGCTGACGGACTTTGCCCATAATTTTACTGCAGCTTTTTTTACAGTGCGTCTTGGAATATCCACCGTTATATAAAGTTAAATAAAGGAAATTAAGTAATGACTTTTTCCACGCAAAAAAGAAAATATGTATATATATTGACTTTAATTGCGTTTTTTTTACCACTGAATTTTTTCTGATAAAACCCCGACGCGGCTATACACAATCTTGGAAAATTCACGGTCATTTGAGTAGTTACAAAAAGTCTCACTCACTAAATTAGGGTTAAGGAATATGAATAGGAAATTTGTAACAGCTGGATTATTGGCCGTTTATCTCGAAAAAGGACGAAAATATGTTTAGGTAGGGGATAATGTAGCCACACAAGGGAAGGAATACAGAATCTAATGTTTTCGAGGTAGCACTAGGCATTAGTATTTGGCATGTTGAAGAGAATGGCACCTTGACACGTGCTACTGTTGAGAAGATTCTACATACGTTTTTACGGTACTATTTTTATAGCATTGTGACGCTGCTATATTATTCTAAATACATATCAAAATCTAATAGCATCAAATTTAATATACAAGATTCTTGCATAAAATTTAATATATAAAATTACCTTTATAAGCATCACTACATTAAACCTTGATATCCAGGCTTAGATACCCCGATAAAGGGCTATATACAAGCGTAAAATGCCTGTGTTTTGAATTATATAATAACTTACGTGATATAATAGAGATTAATCGAAGATTCGTTAAAGAATTTACAATATTTTCATAATATACATAACATATGTATGTACAATATTTTCATAATATAATATATAAAACTTACACGTTATATATACACTAATGTAATACATGTATTGGACACATAAATTTCAGGAATTTATGTTATTCATGAAAATGACTTCTACTGTACTGTCTTGGGAAATCTTCACAGTTAAAATACATTAATCGAGTACCTTTCCTAACAAGTTTACAAATGCAGCATCGCTTTTGGGACATTTCTTTCGATCTGTGTTTAGGATTTGATAGAGAATTTTAGTTTCGTCTCCTTTACTACTACCAAATTCCAACAGAAAATATATTTCTTTAAAAGTTTCATTGTACTCCTTATAAGTATTTCTTTAGAACATTTTATAACAAAATCTTTGAACCTATAATATAGACCACCAGCATTTCTATGAATGGCAAGATCATTTAAAAGTATTCTAAAGGCCATATGAATACCAGACATTTTAAACCACGTGTATCACTTGCGAATTGGATTATATGGTTGCAATAATGATCAACACGGTCAACAGATAACGTCATAATGTTGTATTTTTCAATATGCAATTGTTTATATAGAAATTCTTTCATGCTACCAGAACAATTGTGTATATTTTCACACAGTCCAACATTATACTGTGATGGTAGAACGTATACACATCTTTTACCTTTGAATCTTACTAAAAGATTGGCACCATTTCATAAAAAAAAAAGGTTTCCTTAGCAAATTAGATTATATGGTTACAGTAATTGATCAACACGGTCAACTGATAACATCAACTGATTGTTGTATTTTTCAATATGCAAATGTTTATATAGAAATTCTTTCTTTATACCATAAGAATGGTGTACATTTTCACACAGCCCATCTTTATACTGTGATGTTAGCACGTATACACATCTTTTATCTTTGAATCTTACTAAAAGACTGTCACCATTTCCTAATAAAAGAATGTTTCCTTAGCAAGTGGCTTTTCCACAAGCTCCTTTGTTATATCACTGTAAGAACCAGTTACATAAGTATCATGTTTTAATAAGTACTCACAATGACGCACCTATAGATATAAGTTATCAACAACAATGTACTCCCTTCAATGAGAAGATCTTGAATTAGGTACAATACAGCTCTTTTCCATACTGGTAAATCCATTGAATCTGAAAGCAATGGCTTTTCATAAACAACCTTGCCCATATAAAATTAAAAATTTCATGTCTGTCTTTGAAATTTGTGACCACTTAAACAAAAGCAAAATTGTTTCAAGACAAACCGGGATCTTTTTTCTTTTATGAATTACCTTAAATGCTTCCGCACCTGGAACAACATCAAACACTCGTGAACAGCAATACGTTCACGTGGATCTAAAATCATTTCGCTCCACTCCCGCAAATGCTCATACCACCAAGTGTAAGAATGGTTAGGGATGGAGAACAATGCCACAGAGTGTGCTTGGACTGTTACCAATAACACTGCGCTGCAAAAAATCTTTTTTTCGAGCCCTGATGCCATTTTTGCTGACTCTTTTGTAAAACGAATTCCTGAATTCAAATATGACTCCCATTTTGATCAATTACCTACCATTTTCACGGGAAGTCAACCCCACCTCCAGTTCTTATCACTCTTCGGTAAATTTACGGCCATGAATTTGATTTGAAAGGTGGAAAAGGAATTTTTTTAGCACTTGCAAACAAATATATATATATATAATTTATACTAAATAATAATAATAAAAGATTTATAAAATGTAATTTGTAGTGTAATTAATATAATTTAATAATTAATATAATTTGTAATTTGAATGGCAAATCCTTAAATTCCCCCTTGCTACAAATATTTTAGAATTTTTCAACTCTGTAGTCCGTCAGAAGATATTTAACAGTTAAAGTAATCATTCCCCTTCCCTTTTGAAATCAAATTCATAGCAATAAAATTACAAAAAAAGTAATAAAAATAAGGGGTCGTATTTAAAAAACGGTTGACGATGGTGCAAAATGGGTGTCATATTTGGATTCAGGAGGTCATTTTACCTAAGAATTTACAGGAATGATGTTGGAGCCAATTTTCAACATTATGATAAAAGTGAATTCTTCCCGAATCTCTTTCATGTAAGAGCAAGAAGGAATGCCCAGGAGATTAAAATTTTCGGAAAGTTGAGCTTACGTGCTCAGTTTAGTAAAATCTGTTCTTTGGTTAGACTTGCCACAACGTCCCTATGATTCTAATCGATGAGGATAAAAACGACCTTGATGAACCAGCCTGAGACAGACAAAATATCCCGGCAACTTTTTTCAGTCTCGGAATACGACAAAAATCAACCGAGACCTAAAAAAAAAAAAAAAACCTAAAACATTGAGCATTTTCAATCGCTCATTTTTTGAAATAAAAACTTACATGTAAATATAAAAATTTTCAGAGTTTAAAGCTTTTTAAATAATTTTAGGCATATTCCTTCCGTCGAATGCTCACAAATTGTTATTAAAAACGTTTCGACTAATTTATTCAAAAATTCAGTTATATATATATATATATATATATATTTCTTTTTTTTTCTTTTATTTTACGAATGAAAGAGAAGTGTTGGATCCACAGATTTTATTTTGTTATCATATAGATGCCAATTAAAATTTCTACAACTTGATTGCAAATGACATGTCTTAAAGGATCAGCGATCACGTCAAATATTCAGTTTAAAACGAGAACAAAAAAGTAAATTCTTTATTTCTTAGAAAAAATTGTCGATTTTTGAAGTACCATTATCTCGAAAACTAATGGAGTACACACTGAAAAAAAAAAAGAGCTAAAGTATTGAAAAATTAGTAAAATTGTGTTCAATTTGAGTGTGCCACATACTCTAAATAGCTCCAGAGCACAAATATACTCAAAGTTAAAAATCCCCATCTACTTACTAATGAGTATATCAGCCTGCTCAAAACTGGCATCGACCCTAGTGAATCCCAATATACCAAACATACATTTTTATTGATATATTATTCCACAAGCCAGCATAAATACGCTATGAAATATAGTTCTGGATATGTGAGGTGATAAATTTTGTGTTTGAACTGTTTCTGTTTAAATTTGTAGAAATTCTATCAAAGAACATCTTTTAGTTCAGCATGTTTATAATAAATTACGAAGTGAACTGATATTAATTTGAAAACATGTGATATTTCATAAATGAGACAATTTATGTTTTCCTTTTTGAACCAAAATTTGCTCATTTCGAAATGAATACATCCATTTACTCAGTTTTGAGCACTTCATTTTTAACAGTGCGGAGTTGTGGTTGGGCTTAATTTGTTGCACAATTAATGTACTTGAAAATTTTTATAACAACTAACATCGAATAAAACACAGTTTATGAATTATAAGGTAACTGATAAAATCTGAATGATTTTCAGTTTTTCCCCTATTACACAGGGAACACAGGTTTTATCAAGTTTCACACTGCCCCGACTGGTCCTAAAAATGCACCAAATAACCAGAACTACAATTTTGATTTTAATATCTAATTTTACTGGACTATTCAGCAATTTTTATTTGTAATTTTTTATTTTTATTTGTTATGTAACACACATAGCAAAGTGCCAAAATGATTATAATTGATGGTCATTTTTTAATTATTCATGTTTCGTCTTTTATTTATTTATTTTCACCTTCTAAAAGAGTAAATTTCAGAAATGCACAATATTTGTTTTATATATATAATAAATAATTTTTAAACATTCTTTATCGTTAATATAACAAAATCATAAAAAATGATAATTAATGTGTCTAAGAATTTTAAAAATTGGAACTTCTTTGTCAGTTATATTTGCATTAATTATATATATATATATATTTTTTTTTTCATCTTAAAGATATACATCTTCATTTATTTTTGTAAACAAACAAAAAGAGTAATGGGTAGCTTCTATTCTCGTTAAGTAAAATTAATCAACGTTATCTCCGTGCCGTATGTTCTTAGATTTTTCATTGCAGAATAGAAAACAAAAGAAGAAGCAACTCTGATCAAAGATTTTGTTATAGAATTAACGTAAATAGTAACAAATTCCAGAAAATAGTTTATGTTGTCGTTGTTAAGATATACAGAAATAATTTTGTAATCTTGTAAATACATACCTCATATAAATAAGATTTTAAGAATTGATCAAGGCATGCCCCAGTGCCAGGTAAATACAGAAGTTTTTGAGAATTTATACAATATCGCGTTATAATGAAATTATAGAGAAATACATTTTATTTAGTGATTAAATTTTAAGAACTTTTAAAATATAATTAATTTTAAGAACGTTATTTTGAAAGTTTTCGAGCACATAATAATTGAATAAAATTGATATTTCATCCATGTTTGAATAGCTGCCATTTAAATAGCTAATTATTTTGCATAGTTAGAAGTAATTTATCTTTAGATAAGCAGATTTTACAACATATTCGTATTACTCTTTATTAATGACGTCAATTTTTTTTTTCCATATTCTACAAATATAGTTAATTTTTTGGTGATAAAGATTTCGATATGGAGAGACATATCTTTTTACTGTCAATTTGTTATTTTTAGTCTGTTCCTTATTAGCGAATACGGGTATATCTCGTTCATTATAACGTGAATTTTGTGGATTTCTTCATATTTCATATTTCTTTAAACTGTTCCTGGATATATCTGTTTCGATTTTTATCGATAAATTTGGCATTCGACCACATGCATCTCTTCCATTCTACAATCTTGTAACACACGCGCACGCACACATATATGCTTTCACTAACTCAATAAATATTACTCTGTGTATTTTATCGTTCATGAAAATGCTCAGTCGTTCATTCTTTATCGATTAATCGATGTTTGCAAAGCTTTTATTTTTATTTCATCTTTTATTTTTGTTGGCATCATCCTATTCTCCTGTTTGTGTTAAAAGTTTTACATGTGGCTACTATGCTTTTTTCTAGTTTTTCCCCTGGTTTCCCTGAAGAATTAATTTAATATTTTAATTAATTTTTCATTCAATATGGTTTTGGTACTTCGATCGGGGCTGAAACAATAAAAATTGCTATAATTATCTGTATTGTTTTACGAAATTAATGCAGCTTTCACTGCTTTATGAAGTACATGCTCCCTGAAGAGTTTATACTTCAAAGTTTAAGCATTTGTATTCAATTATTATTTCTGTGGTCCTTTATTTACTTTCTCCGTCATTAAGTTTAAGGGTCCTTTTTTTTTTCATTATTATTATTATTCATGTCGGCGTAAGTAATTCAAATTGTTTTTGTGTCTTATTGGTTCTTAATCCGTATCGCAACATATTTGTGTATGTCTTACCTATATGTTACAACCAGTTCTATTTTTATTGTGTTGGTATTGTTTTGTATCTATTAATTGCTAAATATTAATGTTAAATTTTATTACGATAACTATCATTTATATATGTTTATATATATATATATATATATGTGTGTGTGTGTGTGTGTGTGTATTCTATCTTTCTATATATTTATACATCTAAATCTCTATGTAAGTCTATCTATATAAGATGAATTCGATGTATAAGATGAATTCGTTATATAACAAGATTTTGTGACGGGTGCTACCTCTTCCTTAACTACCGAACATGCTGACCGGGATGTCGACCTGGATAGCTCAGTTGGTAGAGCCTTGACCTTGTAAGTCAAAGATCCGTGGTTCGAGTCCCGGTCCAGGCATTATTTTCACTCAGTCGGAAAAATTAAATTTCATTAAAAACAATATATATATATATATATATATATATATATATATAAAGGTATTTTGTTGTAATTCATAATATAAAAGATGAATTTCAAATTAATCGACATATTTCCGTGTCCGTTATCATGGTACAAATAAAAAGCGCCAAAAACTCCACAGAGATGTTTTGCTGACGCTTCGGCAAATATTTATACATGTATTTTATAATAAGGAAATATAAGTTTTAAAAATATTTAAAGCAATATTTTTAAAATTTTATACAAAATATTAAGATGTAACAATGTTGCTAAATAATAACTTGAATTTTTGAATTTTAAAATTCTCTTTCAAGTGCTTCTGTATTGTATAGAATTTATAGCTAGATAGACAGAAATTTTCGTTTATCACTTTAACCTTAAAAAAAAAAAAAAAAGAAAGAAAGAAAGAGGAAAACTTAAAAAGTATATTATTGTATATTTATAGTAATTTTAGCTGATCCTGTTTTATTGCAAAGTTTTATTATTTTCTTTCAAATTATAATTTAATGTAATTGTGAAAAGAAAATCTTTTTTAAATTTATTTCATTTCTCTCAAAAGGCTAATATATCATATATCAAATTAAAACCTCACCTTTAGTTCTTAGTATTTTATGTACATTCTAAAGTTTTAAAGCAACAAACCATTTAAAATTGCCTAAAAAAAAAAAAAAAAAAAAAACGGGGTGGGGCTAATTCAAACTTAATATCAATTTTACTCAAGATACTAATATTGTTAAACTTTAAAAAATTAGATGTTTCATCAAGTTTTTTAGTGTCATTAGATTTTCAAATGAATTTGAAAGAGAAATGGTGATTATGAAGACAAAGAGATCTAACATATAACCTTTTTCAAAGATTTGGAAAGCCCATTAAATTAAATTGGAAATCTATAGATTAAATCTTGTCTTTATAAAGGAAGGGAATTCTGTGATATATATATATATTTCATTATCTTTGTTGAATATATATTGAATTTCCAAATGAAACCACTATTCTTTTTTCAGATTGTTTAGTTCTCTTTTAGATAAATTACAAAATCTGTAATATTGATAGAAATTTTATGCGTCGAGAGTACCAAGTTAAAATTTTCTCCTGTTACTACGAATTAAAATTCATCTAAAGATGATTCTTTAATATTCCAAATGAAGTAATAGTGCTGACTCCAGAATAAAAGGGGCGCCAGGGGAAATTCAATAAAAAGGGCAACCCGTTTTCAAAAAGAGCATTATTTGCGTCATTTGCAGTCTTCTATGTTGTGATTTTTGTACGTAACAAAGGTAAATTACAAATTTTATGTGTGTATAAGTGGGCTATATGAATTTATTGTTCCTGGAATGCTGTGAAACTATTGCTAGACGGTTATATGCCAGAAAGAAAAGTATCTAAAGGGTACTGAACGTTTAAAATGTTTGAAAAGCTCATTTAGTAATAAAATGTTATTAAAAGGGCAGCCGGGTGTTAAAATATGTAAGGGCCACTGGGTGGAGCACCCTGCCAAATTACCCTAGAGTCAGCACTAAATAATAATAATAATAATAATAATATATCTCATCAAATTTATAAGCAACTGCTTTATAGAATTTCTTCAACTAAAATAACATTTTTAATAGTTGCGAAACGTCAGTAGAGGCCTTCTTGTTGAGACTCAAAAAGATTTATGTTCCGTCAGTTTGTCTGTGTTTTGTCTGTCGCCCGATAGCGGCCGCAAAAATCACGCTATTGATTTGCAAATTAGTACGCATGTTCATGAGCCCCATGGAAAGAGCTGTATAGGTTTGGTTGTGTATTCCATTTGTAGTTCGAATACAGGGACACGTCAAAGATTCTCTCCTCATTACGGCCTATAGGAAAAATTCGTATGTACCGCAATAGCGGCTGCAAAAATCACACTATTGACTTGCAATTTGGTACACATGTTAATGTGCACAACGGAATTAGCTGTATAGTTTTCGGTGTGTATTCCATTTTCCGTTCGTGTACAAGGACACGCAAAAGTTTTTGTTATCATTACGGCCTACGGTAATAATTTGTATGTACCACGATAGCGGCCGCAAAATTCACGCTATTGAGTTGCAATTTGGTACACATGTTTATGAGCTACACGAAATTAGCTGTATAGTTTTGGGTATGTATTCCATTTGTAGGTCATGTACAGGGGCACACCAAACTTTTTTTTTTATCATTACGGTCTATGGGCAGAATTTGTATGTACCGCAATAGCGGCCGCAAAAATCCTCCGATTGACTTGTAAATTAGCACACAAGTTCAGGCTCTGTATAAAAATAGTTCAATAATTTTTTATGTCTATATTGTTTATGAATTGTCTACAGGGACTCGCCAAAATTCTTATCATTACGGCATATGGGGTGACTTTCGTTTAAACGCATTTTAACATCATTGCTTTCCAATGAACAAAGTGAAATTAGAGTGCATTAGTGAGATGTTTAAACTTATGTTTTTTTGAAGAAAATATGTGCCCTTAGGCTTCCTAATTAATGTACAGGTTCTCACAAAAGTGTTCTGAGAATGTCACGTAATCATCCAATTTATGCAAAATTTCGAACAATTATTCATGAAAAACGTAGAATAAGTTGAATAGTTTTTACTGGTGCATATAATGTTTATGGTTCGTTTACAGAGACATACAAAAGAATTTCGTGACATTCGTTAGAGCCTATGGACAAATTTTTATTTAAGCGCACTTTAATGCGTTTATGCCGAATTGAACATAATAGAAATAATATACATTATAAAGATGCTTAAAAGCATGTTTTCTTTTAAAAAAGGGTATATGTATAGAGTAAATAATTTATGGGACCACACAAAAAAATTCCCATGACGTACTGTAATCATCCAAATGATGTCAAATTAGTTTGAAAAATTAATGCGTTATAATTAATTGTAGGTGTATTCTTATTATTTGTGTTTATAATTACTGTGGCTCTTTTTTTCGGGATACATAAAAGAATTCCGTGCTATTACGGTATATAGTCGGTATTTCTTAAAAGTGTATTTTAACATGGTTGCACCCCATTAAATATGAAATTTTGTTAGAATTTTAAAAGCATGTTTTTCTGTTGAAAATTGGAACATAGAATCGGTAACTAGTTTACAGGGTTACACAAAATTATTCCGATATGCTATGTAATTTTTTGCATGAAATTTGGTACAAATATTTATGAATTTCAGGGAAATAATATAAAACTGCCAGTTATTAAGAATACATATGTATGATATACAGTTAGGTATAGAAAGGGAGATATAGCGGGTGGTTGAGGGAAAGGAAGCCCCCCTCAGGAGCGTATCTGATTATGTAACTATTCAGTCAAATCAATATATACTATTATATAATTAGGAATAAATAAAAATGACCTGTTAAATAAAGTCTGATGCAAATAGGACGTTGAGGCTCCTGATCCGCAGATCCACTAGAAAAACATTGCATGATACCTCTTGTAATAATAATCCAAAGTGATTTCCGGTTAAAAAAAGAAATACCCCACTTCTTCTTTATTTTATTTTATTTATTTATTTATTTATTTTTTTTTTTCGCGTGATTTCTTGAAAATATTTTTTAATAAACAGTACTTTCATTTATTTATTTATTTATTTAAATACGAATCAATTTAAGTTTAATATATTTTTTTTCATAGTACGCAAATATTGATCTAAACTCAAAATACTAAATATTTTAGTAGATTTTGAAATACCGTTTACAATGTCTAATGAAATCGTTATAAAGTTATTTCTTTTATTTTTTTCTAATGAATTCAAAGAAAAATGATAAGAATGAAGATAAATGACTTAAACATATATCTAATTTTAAAGATTTAAAGCGGCTATTAAATGAAATTGAAAATCTATAGATTAAATCTTGTCTTTATAAATGAAGTGAATTCGGTGACATATACACTCATCATTATCCTTGCTGGATATATATTGAGTTACCAAAGGGAATCACAATTCATTTTTCATTGTTCTGATTCTCTTTTAGATAAATTACAAAATCTATAATATTGATGGAAATTTTATGCATTAAATGTACGCAGTCAAAATCCTTTTCCTATTCTTTCAAACGGAGAATGCCCTTTAAAAAACAATCAAAGTGTCAAATATTATTGAAATTGATAATATCTAACAAAGATTATTTACTATTTCCAATAATATAATATGCTTGATTCATATTAGATGCTTTACTACGGAATTTAAGAGTAGTTTGAACTAGTACATTTTTTAAGACATGAAAGGATCAAAACATGAAAAGGTAATCTTCTGATCATATTTATTTTAGCTATGCGTGTGCATTATAAAAATTTACTATTCTTTTTCTTTCCTTCTGTAATATTGAACAAGTATGGTAAAAAAAATTCCTCGTTTTTTTTTTTTTTTTTTGGTGTCTCAAAGCCCAAAAGATCAGTCATCAAATTTAAACTACAGGCTCAATTATTAATTATTTTATGCAATTTATATTGTTTAAATGTCACCACTTTTTTTTTTAAGTGATTCAAAGAAAAAAGAATAAGTTCAAATTTACCATTTTCTTTTCAAAAGATACGAGTATTTAAAACCCGAATAAACTACTACGTCAGATGCAGAAAACACTGAAGACGGTACACTTCAGGCTACCAAAACAGCTGTATGCATCGCAAATATTTTTCTTTTGGCGCTTCTGACGTAGTAGTTTATTCGGGTTTTAATATTCCAACGCCAAGTCTCCTGTTATTATACAAGTATTTGCTTGAATACTCACAAAATACATAAAGACTTTTTCAGTCTTTGTAAACTGTTTTGAAAATGAAATGAATTAATACCGAAAAGCTTTAAGACAAATAACTTAAACCTATCTCCAATTTCATAAATTCAAAAAGCCATTATATGAAATTGAAATTCTATACTATAAATCTTGTCTTCATAAATGAAATATATTCGGTAACATATGTACATTTGTACATATATACATATATACATTTATACATACATCCTACATATATATATTTTAGTGTATTGGATGATTGTACATTGAAAATCCAAAGATAGTCATCATTCATTATTGAGTTCTCAAATTCCCTTTTAGATAAATTACAAAATCCATAATGTTGATGAAATATTTATGCATTACGAACATCTGGATAAAATCACTCTCCTTTTGTAAAAATGAAAGCGTCAAGTGTCATTGAAATAACAATATTTAAATATTAATTTTTTTGTATTTGCAATGGCTTATACACTTAAAATATTTTGTTTAACTTCTAAAAACTTTATTAAATTTTAAATGTAGCATGATATATTTTATAATAGAAAACTAAATCGATTTGCAATTTAACATGCTTTCCTACATAATTTATTTTTCTTGTGATTTCTCGAATTTAAAAAACGATTGATGAAGCTATAAATTAATTAACCCGTTAGTAGCCGCTATGGGCAGCGCCACCTATTACAAATTGCACACTTTTTATTTAACTGTCACCAATAATTTTAAGAAGTGATGTGATCGACGTTTCTTTGATTTTATTCGCGTTTTATGTGTATCAAACGCCACTTTTAAAATTTTTTGGTGGCTATTGAATAAAAAAATGTGGTGACACTGAAGGATGGGCGGCAAATCGACCAACTAGCGACTACTAACGGGTTAAAATTTAACATTTTCTTTCCACAATATGCAGACATAAATTTGTATGTTCAAAACATTTAAAGATTTTATCAGACAATGAAGAATGTTTACAACTTTTGATAAAATCATTGTAAACTTCTTTTTTTTAATGAATTGAATGAAAAATGGTAAGTAGGAAAACCAACAGATCAAACACATTTTCACCCTCAAATATTTAGAAAAACCATTAAATTAAACAAAAAATATAAGGATTAAATCTTTTCCTTATAAATGAAGTTAATTCGATTTTATATGTGTATACATTCATTAATTATTTTTGTTCAGTATGTGTTAAATTTACTAAAGGAGTCACAATTCATCTCACAGTTTTCTGATTCTCTTTTAGAGAAGTTGAAAAAATTATAATATTGATGAAAATCTTACGCATTAAGAGTACTTAGTGAAAAATTCTAGTATTTTTATAAATAAGTGTTTTTCACAAAACAATGAAAGTGTCAAATTTTGTTGAAAAAAGACAAAATTTAAAGTGATTATTTGTCATTTAAGATTTAATTTTCAATTAAAATTTAGAATGTGAATCTTAGCAACTACTTAAAACTTAGGGGGAGGTGACCTAAAATGATTATATTGGGTAAAATGGTCCACATATGTTTTCTTTCAGACAGATAGTGCGATCTACAGGGTAACACATAAATTAGTTGCACCAAATCAAGAAGAAGCAATGACGGTATTCAAGCGATCACAGTATTACGCATCTGAATAGAATTTTTGTGAAAAAGTATGGTTTTATAACATCTGTCATAAGATAAGCACTAACTTCCCTATTTCTTTAGACTTACAGTCTGTCATGTGCAAAAATATGACCTGGTTTGCTTATTTTATGTCATTATGTATTGCTATAATTACTTTTATAACCTTTATTTTGCCAATAAAAAAGAAATTACACTTATTTTTAAATGGAGGATCATTTTGCATTTTTGTGAAGGTAAAATGATCCTTTGCACAATTTTGCAAAAATCTATTTTTTTTTTTTCTTTCATTATTCAATTTGTGTTAAAAATATTCTTAAAATATGTTTATAATGCAAAATATATTGTAAAATATATTATCAAATGGCCGAAGTTTCATTTAAACAGTTATGTTTATTTACAGAAGTTTTTTTCTTAAGGGGATCATTTTAGGTAAGGCGACCAAATTTTCGAGAGGAAAAAGTGAGAAAAAATCAGCCAGATGTCTCTAATTTAAAATTAAGAAATGGTGACTAAAGCAATACTTAAAAAAATACTCTGTGATCAATTTTGAATTATAAATTTTGACAAAAGTTTTAAAAACAAGTTTAAGCCGGAGGAAAGAAAATGAATTACAAGAAGTGGGGACATTTGGTCGCCTTAATTTTAAGCCAACTTCACTTACGTTTAAAATTAAAATAGCCGTTCTTTAACTTTAAATACTATTTTTAATAGATAGTACCACGTTACAACCGTTTTCAAAATTATTCTTTTAAATTATTTTGTAGTATTGCTTTATTAATTTAATGTTAACAACATGTAACTAATGTATCTTTTATGCATTATTAAAAACTCACAAGCTACTTTAAAAATGACAGTATCTAAAAATTATTCTTTGCAATTCAGAAATACATATTTAAAATAAAACTTATAGAATATCTTAGCAACCATTAATAATAAGAATGACCATCTTCTGTCAGGAACGATTCCAGTTTAGACAGCTTCAAAACAGAGACTTTTGGTAGTTTTTTTCCCCCTTAGAAATGCTATGTATTTTTATTATTTATTTATTTTTTTTATTATTATTAATCCGCATAAATGTTACATCATTAGAAAGATCTTTCAAAACTGAACTTTTTTTGTGCTTGCACTTTTCCCTAAATCTCAATATGTAAAAAGATTTCAACGAAAATTTATAACTACCATTGCAATTCTAAAATACCCATGGAGGATGAAATTAAAATGTAATATAAAATTCAATCATAAAAATTATGGGCTAATAGTTATTACATCATGTTCTTGCAATCATGATAATGTACTTATCTGATATAAACAAACAGTTGTTTGTGACGTCATATTTATCAAATTAGTTAAAATAAATAAGGTTACAAATAAGGTACCTAAGGTTACTTCGTTACAAATATGGTACCTTTCATTTGGTACCTTATTTGTAACGAAGTTTTGTTTAGATATTTTAGAATTAATTAAAATATGAAAATAATTTAAAAATTAGACATTTAAATGTATGATTGTTGCCAAAAATATTTTCCTGTTATTGTTATATATATATATATATATGAGGGGGGGGGGCATAAGATGAAATAATGTTTTCACGCGAAAACTTAAAAATTAAAAAATATTAAATTTGCCCATGCATATAAAAAATACTTATTAAAACGAGTCGAAGAAGGAAGTGAAATAAGTACTGAGTTATATTACGACAAATACGATACATAATATGATACGTTATATTAGACCTATCGTCCTGGGTTAGTAGGTATTTTCGTTAAAAGAAATAGTTTGTTCGTTCGGTGGAACTTGCACATTAGTCCCCTTTAAATATAGTGTCCAGCGAAGCAGGCAAAGCATTCGTTGATTCACTACCTTAATTGATTTCACATTCCGTCATTTTTGACGGGGTTATATACTAGTTTAAAATAATTTAACTTAAAATATCAGTATTAAATGCTAAACGTTGTACTTAAAGTATTGCTGAAAGAACACTTACTTAATTTGTATGACATTGCTTGATTAATTTAGTGTAAACGACTATAATAACAAGACTTGACGTTGAACAGAAATATAAAATAAATATTTACGCAACGTTAAAAATGCTCATGTCAAGAATATTAAGTATGTAAACAGCAGTTTCGGTAGCGTTCAGCGTATCGCCATCAGTGCAGAATGACAAGACGGATTATTGCTCCTATACTTACTAGGAAACATTCAAAAGGTGTCGTCTTCAAAAAATATTGAAAAAATATATGTGATTCTACTCTTCATAAAACACCAGAAAGTGAAAAAAATATCGGCTGAAATGAATTACAACGACCACAAAAAATTATCAAAATTAAGCATGTTTGGCGATTTCCCACTGTAAGGCGATTGATTTTCAGTACTTGTCGGAGAAGCAAAACACGGTTCTGTTCGTACACGGCAATCTCGGTGCTAGAGAACTTATTGCCTAATAGCGCTAAATCGCCAAATATGCTAATTTTGATCATTTTTTGTGGTCGCTGTAATTCATTTCAGCCGATATTTTTTTCACTTTCTGGTGTTTTATGCAGAGTAGAATCACATATATTTTTTTCAATATCATTTGAAGACGACACCTTTTGTATGTTTCCTTGTTAGTTAGGGAAGTGAATTCTAGAGCTGAAATAGTAGTCAATAGAAATTTAAGAAACTGAAAGAAAGGAGACAAAAATACCTTTATTTTTTATATACTTTTCGTTTTATACACGTAATCTTTGTGTATAAAATTCATACAGAAGAATTTTTTTTTTTTTTTTTTTTTTTAATCTGAATGAGCGGTTTTTTAAAAGGCAGTACAACGTCTCGGGATTCAAGTTAATTTTGTGACTTTATTATTTATTTGTTTACTTGTTTATTTGTTTAATTATTTTTTATTGTCTGGCAGCAGAAATGCATATAATTTTATTATTTATAAACTCTTAACATATTGTTTCGATATAAACAGGGATTTTTGCTATTGAAATGCCCAGACGAATAACTTAGATCAGTCGGATTGAGAGGTAAATAGACTAAAATAGATAGAAAAATTCATAATATGAACCATCATATAAATAAAAATACTAATAGTAGGGGAATGTCTCCGGTTGTGGGCGCAGTTTTGATTTTGACTTATAACTTTTGATAGAGTAGATAATATGCAAACGTATGAATACCAATGGAAAGCTAGATCCCTTAGCTAACGTTTGATGAAGTAATTGTGTTGATTCTGTCAACCAGAAAAAAATTATTGCAATTTTATAAAGTGGTCATTTATCGCCAAAAAAAAAAAAAAAAAAAAAAAATTCTACCCGGTTGTGGGCACACTTGAAAAATCCGCTAAAAATGGAAAAATAATAAGAAAAGCCACTCTATCCAGAAAACAATAAAATTCATTCATTTTGTAAGGATTCAGTGGCAGAAATAATAACAGAAAATGACATTTTTCAAATTTTATTCGTCATCTTCTTCGTCCTCTAAATCAGAAGCGCAATGCTTGCAAGTAAAACAATTTGCATGTATATTACCACACCTCAAATGCATCAGACGATCACACGCGTTTCATTTGATTGAGATGGTTCTTGTTAGGCATAGTGGCAGGTGCTTCAAACAGATGACACAGAAGTCGACATCGTCAGATTGTTGAGACTCCAATTTTTAGCGCGATTGGCCGGCACTTTGAAAGGTGAAGTCGCCTTACTTTCTCTAGGCTTCTTCTGGAGGGACTCAGATGCTGCAAGGAAGTCCATATTTTCGGGCAGTTGATTTTATGGCTTTCTTATCCACTAAGTAATCCTAAATGGCTTTAACCAGCGCGTTTAAAAGAAGATATTAAAACATTTAAAATTTAATGAAATATATATTTTTAATTTTTAATTTCAATTTTATATGTACAATTTTCCTGTAACATTGATTTATTAAAACTTAAGAAATATTTTTTTATTTGTCAACTTTTAGGAGTTTTGTACTTCAATTACTTTAATAAATAATAAAAATGGACAGAATTTATTATACTTTATAAACTTTTAATTTATAAACTTTTAATTTAATTTAATTTTTTAATTTATAAACTTTTAGAATTAAATTCATTTTTAATACGCAGACAACCATTCTAATTGTTATCTATAAATAATCTCTTAAAAAAAAAAAAAAGTGTTATAAGTAATAAATAATGATATAAAAAAGTAAAAAGAAAAAAAAATGAAAAGAAAAGAAAATGTATGAAATTTTATATTTGCGTATCGAAATATTTTATAATAACAAAATGCTGAAAATAAAATAACTTTTTTAATTCATGAAAACAGTTTCCATAAGATAATAAATAAGGTACAAAGTTTATTTAATCTCATTTAAAATTATAAAGAGTTACGCAAACTTTTAAATAAATAGTCTGCTTAAAAACTATTAAATGAAAGTATTTAAACACTTAAAAGTAAATTAAATATTCAAATTAAATTTAATATTATGAAATGAAAATGTTATGAAAAGAAAATTACTGTAAAGGTGTTCTTGTATTGTATACCTCAGTACACTGTAAAAGTAAAAGAAAGGAAATAATAATAAACAATTGTAATTCATTGAATTTTTAATTAGCAAAATTTATTTGAACTTTATTTGGAAAGAAAACTTATGTGCATTAAATGATCTCCTTTTCTTGAATATTAGTAAAATAAGAAATTTAAACAATTCAAAATTAATTAATTTGTTTTAAGATGCAAATAACAATTAATTTTATCTAATGCAGATAAGAGGACGTCTTTGAGGTATGTTATATTTGTATACCCAAATATATTATAAGATAAAAAAAAGGCAAAAAAGAAATCGTGTCCATTCTGTTTTAGATAAACCTGTCACATTATCAAGATTTACAACTTTTCTTAACTGTGATATGAAACAATTTCTGAGATAAAACAGATATTTTTTGCTGGATCCATTTCTATCAAAAACTATATGTATCAAATCTGAAATTAGATAGTCAGTTTCATTTGTTTTTCTATAATGCTATTTCCATTGTGAGAAGATATTAAAAAGCAAAAATAAAACAAATAATATATTATGCACACACACACACACACACACACACACACACACACACACACACACATATATATATATATATATATATATGTGTGTGTGTGTGTGTGTGTGTGAAAAGAGTAACTGGAGTAGGTCAAAAAGCAAATAGGTCAAAAGCAGCGTAATTTACATATGCACTTAAATAGCAGAAAAAATGTTGGTTCCATTTATTAAAAAATTGCACAAAATATACAAATGAATATTCCTTATCACATTTTAAGAGAAATAGCTCTGAAAAAACAAAAAAAATGTACTGAAAAATAAATTTTAAAATATGCTGTTTGTGACTAATTTTACCCCATGGGTTGGGGTAAAATAAGTCATCCTTTAAAACTGCTTTAAATGTTAATACAATTTACTTCATGCAAATAAAATTACAAATACACATTCCTTTTTCTGATAAAAACTTGATATTGTGTTCTTTCAAGGAAAAAAAATGTGTCTATGGTCCATAATTAGTTTGGGAAGAACATTTAGAATTTATGATGCATCTACATCAGAAATATCTTTCTCTGGAAAATATAATAGGAACTTTTATTTCCACTTTTTTTCTCTCTTTTTTTTTTATCCCTGCAAATTTTTCTGAATATTTATGGTTGTGAGAAAGAATGATGCCATGAAATATTTTCTTTGGTCTTTTCCCAGAAAATTCTACTTTAACACATTTTCCAGCTTTTACGACTTGGTGTTTTTATTTCTCTTACAGTTGATGTTTTTGTGATTTTAGCATTTCTGTTGATTTTTTCGCCATACAATCAATTGAAAAATAAGTTAGTTGTTAAAATTACTCCTGTTTTCTGTTGCGTATGATTTTTTTTTCTGTGTACATTTTTTAAAGCTTCTTTAGAAAACAATGTTTGATTGGTTGATAAAGTGTTTATAATAGCAGATTTTATGTACTTAAGGACAATATATAAATAGTATCCTGCTCCTTGACTATTAAAGTCGCACTAGAATTAATTTGTCAAATTGGTGATTGATGATCTAGATTTATCCACTCTTACATTTGAAGTTGATGCTAAACTGCAGAGTTTCACTCAGACAGTTTCAGGAGAATGTTGTGTCCTGCCTACCCTTTGTATGAAAATTTGGCACCCTTCTTAAGTAAGCTGGAATGAAACAACTTTTTGAATTACAGCTACAAACTGAATGATTTGATTCAGATTTGATTCAGATTTAATATGTATTTTTTTTCCTCTTAACATTAAATTATTTTATACCTATGTGTACGAAATAGCTCCAGAACAATATATAGCTTAATTTTAAACTAATATATTAAAAGGATACATATGGAGTTATTTAAAACACAAAAAATGTAATTAGTTACTTTATATTTGCTAAGCCTAACATGATTCAACACCTGACCTATTTTACCCCATATGTGTTTTTTTACTTCAAAATATTAATATTTTATTTTTTTCTCACACAAGTTTAGGATATTCATCTTAAGAATGTGCTTTTTGGAATATGATAAGAAAATACTGTAAAATTTGCTTTTAAATTAGTTCAAAACCAAAGTTTTTCTTAGCAACACATTCAAGTTACTAATACGAAACACACAAATAATTACTGACTGTAACTAAAAAGTATCAGTTACAGTTAATTTTGAATACAAAATAAAGACTAATATAAATAATATATAAAATCAGCAAAATTGGAATTAAAAAAAATGTTTGGATGTTTTTTTAAAGGGTTTTTTAAAACTGATACCCCCTCATACCCCATGACGTATCTTACCCCACCTGACCCTATTTTTTTTGCAGTAGAAAGTTATTTAAATGTGATTTAAAAAATATTGTTTTTTTTTTCTTCCCGGGGGGCGGGGTAGTCTCTGTGCACAAATCAGTTGTGCATGACCTATTAATGCCTTTCCATAGTGAGTTTGAATAACATCTTATACTATTAAGTGAGCAATATGTGTATATTTCACTGATCTCGAAAACGGTAGCTCGGACAGTCACGAGATTTAACACAAAGGTGCCCCCCGAAGAATCATTGTGCACATCGAAGTCAGATTTTCGAATTTTTGATTAGTTTTTTCTTAATTAATTAAAATGTGAAAATAATAACCTTCTAATTTCTGATTAAAAAGCCATTTAAATTTTAACATTTTATCCATAATTTAATTGTTGCCAATTTTTTTTTTCGACAAAATAATAATAATTATTTATTTAAAATGAGGAAAATAAATCAGAAAGATTAGAAAATAAATTAGAAATATCAGTCGCATCGTTACAAATAAGATACCAAATGAAAGGGAAAATTTTTGTAAATCCGATGCATTAAACAGCTTATCAATCGGATGATCAGTTTTTTCTTAATTAATTAAAATGTGAAAAAAATAACCTTCTAATTTCTGATAAATAAGATATTTAAATTTTAAAATTTTATCCATAATTTAATTGTTGCCAATTTTTTTTCGACAAAATAATAATAATTAAAAAAAAAAAAAAAAAAAAAAAAAAAAAACATACATTTATTTAAAATGAGGAAAATAAATCAGAAAGATTAGAAAATAAATTAGAAATATCAGTCGCATCGTTACAAATAAGATACCAAATGAAAGGGAAAATTTTTGTAAATCCGATGCATTAAACAGCTTATCAATCGAACAATTAGATTTTTTAAAATTAACTAAAGTATGAATTTTAGGTGGCAACAGCAGAAGATTGTATGGAAACCGTTAGGAGAAAAAAAATGAAAAATCTGCTTCACATTAAGTCACATGATTTTTAAAAGGGATTAAAAATTGCAGTTTTCAAATTCTTTTAAATTTTCTCTCACGAACACAAACATATAATATACAGCCTGTACCCCACAAGACCAGCTTGCATTTCAAATTTCATCAATTATTTTGGTTAATAAACAAATGTTATTATTATTATTTTTTCAAATTAAGTTTTATTCTATCTTCGAAAAGATTTATGTGATCATAGATATAATAATATATATAGATCTATCATCCCCATATTATCGTGCAAAGATTTTTGATGCCGAAAAAAAAAAGCTTTGGAATCAGCCATTAAGTGGTATTGAAGAAAAAAGGAAAAAAAGAAGAATGAATTTGAAACTATATCTGGAGCTTTTCATTCACCTTTAGTAAATAAATTATTCATGAATTTTATTTGCTAAAACATTCGTGTGTATTCCCGTGCGTATTCACTCGGGGAAAGACTGCCATATTTTGGTAAAATCGCCGTCTTTTCCCGAGTGAAAAGGAATCCCTTTTTTCTCCCCAATGATCAATCTATATATTATTACTATATCTATATATGTGATACGATACATTAATAATTTGGGTTTTAAAAGTTTTTTAAAATAGATTATTTAAACTCTATGAACCATATTTTTATTTTATCAGTTTCATTAACAGATCCTGCTGGGCGATTTTTTAAATTTTGGTGTTGAAGTACACCGAACGTTTTTCGACAAGAAGTTTAATATAGCAACAGCCATGTTAATCTAAGTAGCGCATCAAATATATAAAAACATAAATGATTTATTTTTACACAAAATTTACAGAACAAATGCAGTTTTAAAGATAGGAAATTTATTTCAACAAGCACTATTTTAAACCTAAAAACCATTAAAAATATAAGCAGAATATAAAGGATTCTTATGTATAAACAAAAAAGAGTCTGATAAAATTATTAGCAAAATAGTCTTACCTTTTCATAAAAAAAAAAAAAAAAAAATCCATCGCTAATCTGGCGACAAAAATTCAAAAGTCACCAATGGAGCGACATAATAAAGTTGTGTAACACGATAATGTTTACCTATTTATTTATTTTTTTATATAATAATCACTATGCTAATTTATCATACAAACAAATGAGCCTCTGTGTGTTACTGCACTTGCACGCTGTCGAACAGAAATATTTGAAAAATTCAAATTAATATTTAAATAAATAAATAAAAATATGTTTAATGGGAAATATATGTAACCATAAAAAGATTAGTTGACTAAAATACGGCAGAAATAGCGCTCATAGCATATTGTTACAACGGATTAAGTCTTATTGTTACTATGGATTATGTCTAAGATGGTGACAAAAATTCAAAAGCCGCCAAAGAGAATATTAAGGCTGTACTATCAGGTTTACAACCCATGGATTATATATAAGCACAAAAAATTAATTGTCTCATGCGACAGACGTAGCCGGTCACAGCATATTGTAATATTTGGCGTGAAATTGCTGTCATTAAATGGTTGATTGGATAAACAAAATAAACATATGAAATAACGTAAAAGCAAATATTATGTTGTCTAAACCCAGTTACATTTGAGTCCAGTCCAAGTTACATGTGAACAACACGTATAGTGTTGTTCACATGTAACTGGGATTCAAATATAAAAGGGAAACTCCAATTTTTTCGATACTATCTATTTCGAAACTGTTATATAATAAGCACCTAAATGGAAGCTCATTGGTAAACTATTGTCGCAGGTAATAGGGACAAGCGCCCGAGTTGCAGTGGATGACCAATCGCTGCCGAATGCAGCAGGGACCTGGAGCGAGCTTTTCAACAATTTCAGTAATTTATTTTATTTTTATAAAGCTATATAGAAAAGAGTTTCCTTTAAATTTAGTGGCCAGCGAAGCGGGCAAAGCCTGCTAGTATATCATTATTAAGAAATTATGAAAATACGTAGTGAGACTGATGGCGGGCAGATGGACAGATAAACAGAGGGCAGTCAGACAGACAAATTTCTTCAAATCATATTTACTTTTAAACATTATTAGAAAGCGTTAAAATGCTTAATAAAAATGAACATGTAATTGTTCTTATGTAGCCTCATTATATATCTGAAATGCTTTTGAATGCTTTCGGATATCGCTGAATACACAAACCAGTGGTGGTGTTTAGTAGAGATGGGCGTTATTTCACATAATAAAATAAATAATACTGTTATTATATAAGAATCTATTAGCATTGTAATATATTACTGAAAAGATCCTATTAAATAAATAACACTTCCATCCTATCTCTGTGCACGCACACACCACAATAAATAAATAAATTAATTAAATAAATTAAATAAATAAAAATTAAAATAAATAATGATAATCATAATAACACGGATTTTTTATTTTATTTTATTTTATTTATTTATTTATTTTTTAAGTAAATGAATGTATTTCTATATAAATTATATATTTTTAGGGGGAAAAATCCTCGAGAATTTACTTATTTTCCTTTGTTCTAAAACAAAATTGTAAACACCATTTAAATCATACACGAACAACTTACATGATACAGCATTAACAAGTTTGAATACTATCTTTCCCATAATGAATTTACAAAAATAAACTATAAACACCGCGACTAGCAAAATCCAAATCATACGAAAACAACTAGACCGAGAAAAAATAACATCTTTCGCTTCCCGCACAAACGTTCGATGTTCTGCGGTAAGTGTTTGATGTTTGATACTCGGTAATACAGTAATAGAAGTAACAAGTAACGAGTCGAATTCAAAAATACCGATTCGTTACTTGGATTGGAACAATACTCATATCATCTCAGTAACATATTTATACGGTTATTTCGTAGAATGCAAATATTCTTCGTAGATTCAAATATTCTTTTGAATTAAATAAAAGCTTTGATTATTTTTTCATCTTTCTAATATTTTATTCAAAGCATTAATTTTAAACTGAATGTTATTGGACCTGGTTGCTAAACATAGTATAGTCTATATATTCGCATGACATGCAACGTGCAAGATACTTTAATATTACGGTTTAACGAAATAATGTTGTCAGGATGTTAATTTAAGCAGCTAGCATGAGATAGGTAAGGGATGATTATTAGATGTTGATTATTATTATTTCGTCATGTAGGTGGGGGATTGGGATTACACTTGCTAGGTTTGTATTCGCTTGCGTATTGGCAACAGATGTTTCGGGAGTGTGATAAGGGAAAGGAAGGAGTGTATGTTTATATTTGAAATTGCTTATAGGAGATAGAATTGAAAATGCGTAATCGCATACAAAAGTGTTCTGACAATGTAACTAATCAGCCAAATGATTTCAAATTTTGAACAGTTATTCATGAAAAACGTATAATACGCTGAATAGTTTTTACTGGTGTATACAATGTTTATGTTTCGTTTACGGTGACATACAAAAGAATTTTGTAACAATAGAGCCTATGAACAATTTTTTATTTAAGTGCACTTTAGTGCGTTTATGCTACTTTCAACATAATGGAATTACCATACATGATAAAGATGCTTAAAAACATGTTTTCTCTAGAAAAAGGATATGTATAGACTAAATAATTTATCTAAGGGACCCCACAAAAGAATTCCGATGGCGTGCTATAATCATCCAAATGATATCAAATATCTTTGAAATATTAATGAGTTATAATTAATTAAATAGGTGTATTCTTTTTAGTGTATATAATTACTGTGGCTCCATTTCTGAGATACATAAAATAATTTCGTACTATTGCGGTCTATATTTGGTATTTCTTAAAAGTACATTTTAACATGTTTAAACCTCGTTAAATATAATGAAATTTTGTTAGATTTTTAAAAGAATATGAAGTGTGAGCATAGAATTGCCACTTCATTTACAGGGTTACACAAAATAATTCCATTATGTTATGTAATAATTTTGCATGGTTGAGGAGGAAGGCAACCCCCCTCAGAAATGCTTCTGTTTATGTAGCAAATCAATCGAATCAATACATTGTATATTACATAATAAGGAATTAAAAAAAAAAAATCTGTTGAATAATGCGTGATGGAAATAGAACGTTGAGGTTTCTGATCTGCAGATCCACTAGTATATTTCAATTTGAGATTGAATTTGGGGACTTTTATAACATTTTTCTGTTTTGTCTTTTGTTATGCACTATTAATATACATATTTATTTAAAGGCAAAAGAGCGAATAAGCGGGCAGAGCCCCGCAGGGATTAATAAGTAAAGCTATTTGGGAGGAGGCGAAGCATTTCTCGGGGGTTGGTGAACAGAACGAGCAGGGAGGCAGAGCCTCCTAGTTTGAAAAGAAAAAAAAAGAATTTTTAGCATACTTTTAAACTGTTTAATATATTTACTGGAAAAGTTATAAACATAAAAAAAATTCTACTATTTATTAACAATAATAATAGTAACGGTAAGAAACTATAACTATCATTGGATATTGTTCTTTTTGTCTTTGCCAAATTTGGGGGACTGAATTTAGTCTAAACTATGCAGAACATTTTTATTTTGCAAAAATAAATAAGAAAATATTGGTAAAAAATTTCTGTTTAATTTGAACGTGAAATACCTTATATAAATTAATTTGCTAGAACAGTTGAATTTGTCAATGAAGTCGATTATAAAAATAAGTTAGCTTATTAAAACCCGAATAAACTACTACGTCAGAAACGCCAAAGAAAAATATTGCAAATGCATTTGCAATATTTTTCTTTGGCGTTTCTGGCGTAGTAGTTTATTCGGGTTTTAATATTCCAACGCCAAGTCTCCTGTTATTATTTAATAAGTTAGTTTGCTGTATATCTTTTGTTGCATTGAAATTGCATACAATAATAAACATCGGCACTTTTATTGAAATAACTTGATTAATAGGATAACAAATATTGGAAAAATTGGTGTTTTTTATGACCAGATGATATTTATATTTTTAAGAAAGGTTACCTTCAGATTTATTATTTGATTGCAAAATTATATTTTATATTGACATTAAAACCAAACACCTATCGACAAAATAAATTAAGATTTATTCGTAAAATCGATAAAAGTTTATTGATATACGTACTTTGATAAATACCTCTAAGTCTCCTAAATATACTCAGAGTGGATGTTTCTGGTCGAATGCATCCCAGTAACAATGATTAAGATCTACTTGAAAATCTACATATTTCATCTTTTAATTAAAAAAAGAAAGAAAGAAAGAAAGAAAGAATCTCATCCTATGCTCTGTTCAATCGTTTTATCGATTTTTTAAATTAGAGTGAAATACCAATGCATTAAATCAACTTATTGGAAATTTTGGTGAATCACATGAGACATAGTTGTCTTATTATTTTCAGAATATATATCACATTAAAATTTTAAATCATTATTCTTGTTTCAGTGTAGATTCAGTCTTATTAGAGCATTGTGATAAACAGCAATAAAAAAAAGAATAAAATAAAATGCATAGCAATACTTAATTTTATTTTCAGTATGATATGCATATTTTTTTTTCCATGTGAAGAATCAGCTGAGTTTACATATTTACTTTTTAGGCTTTATAGTGGTTAGCCTGTATGTCAGTCTTTTAAGGTGTATAACTGGAACATCAACATAACTGGAAAATGGATAATGGCAGTATTTAAACTTGAAAACTTCTTCAACACTATAAAATTGAAGAAAGCATACCGGTTTAGAAAAGACGTGGCTTTTCTTCTTCAGGTGCAAGAATACGTGCTATTGCCTTGGATGCAAAAGCAAGTCTGTCTTGATTTCTGAAAAAGAAAGGCAACGTTTTTTTCCGAAACCGATAGTGCTTTCTTTAATTTTATGGTGTGTGAAGAAGTTTTCAAGTAGACTTCTGATTGATTAGACTTGTATATTGATTGTACACCATTTTTTTACTTCCTTATACAAAGTATATGAAGGACAGTAATCCCGATTTGCGAAATGGATATTGTATTTCACACTGCTCGAAAACGAATGATCGCTGAATGTTGCCAATTTATACGTGTGACTGCCATGATGTCTAGTTGTACACCTGCAAGTGTCGTCTTAACACGAGCTCTCGTTTTAGAGAGATCAGCGACTTTATACGATTTTTCGTGACGTCTGTATGTGTGTGAGTGTGTATCTCGCATAACTCAAAAACGGTTGGACGTAAAACGTTACGAAATGGTAATATAGGTTTGTTATAACATTTAGTTCTGTACCTTCCTTTTTGGTCTTTCTGCGACTATCCGTTTTGGAGATATTTACGAAAATTATATTCAAAATGGCAAATATACAAAAAAAAGGCCATTATATATGACCTACCATCATAGAGATTTCAAAATAAGCTAATAGTAGAGCCCGTAATGTATGCTGACCAGATGTCATCAGTTTCTGAGGACAGTGCCTTTTTGTAAGCCGTTTTTCTAAGTTTTAATAATTTTTACATGAAAATTATTCCTAATAATTATTGGTATTTTGGTCCCTTTTTACGAAGAATGTAAAATTATATTCCTAATTAGGGAATTGTAATAATTATTAACGCTTTTAATTTATAAAGGTACTTTAATATGGTCAGCATACCGTAATGATATTATTATGAAAGTTGTCAACACTTTTGCGTGTAGAAAAGTAATTTGTAAAGACATAAGCATGTTCTAGTCGATGAATGCACTTTAATGAATTACAATTTTTAATAAAATCACACAATCAACTGTGGAAGAAAATCATATTTATTGAAATTTAATTTTTCCGACTGAGTGAAAATAATGCCTGGACCGGGACTCGAACCCCGGAAGTTCGAGTCCCGGGGTTCGAGTCCCGGTCCAGGCATATTTTAACTCAGTCGGAAAAATTAAATTTCAATAAATACTTTAATGAATATTCAACACGTAGATAGAGCATGTAATGATACTGTTATGAAAGTTGCCAACATTTTTGAGTGTAGAAAGTAATTCTTAAGGAGGTTCTAGTAGACGAATGCATTTTATTTTGTTTTAGTCTTGTTTGTTATTTAAAGAATTTTCGAAGAATTTAGTTCAGCGCTATAAACCAATGAACCTTTCAGGAAAATTCCAGGATTCTGTTCTTATTGAAGTTAGAGTTTCCAAACTTTGGCAACTCTAAAATACAAATTCTTGCCAAATTCAATGCAGAATAGCCGAAATCGATGCCAAGACGAAAAAATAGCGATGGCTACAAACTTGGCGACTTGGCAAGATTAGTGATCAAATTTCGCGGCAAATATTGTTTCAGGGTAGCCAGAATTAGTAAATACTTTGTCAATTTTAGCTTAATTAATTGTTTCTTTAAAATGCATCATTTTTCACCTCTTACTTTCGGCAAAGAGAACAAAAGTAGGCCATCTATACTCGAATGATTTTCATTAATCTCCAAGCTATGTATTTCCCAATGAGAGATTCTGCAATAAGTCATTCCTGAAAAAACTAATATATTTGTTTGGCGGTATATATAATCCTATTATCATGACTTTTGTGGTTAGAGTAACAGTTTTTTAGCTTTTTTTCAGTTACCTCACACAAAAATGTAAATATTTTCATAACAATATGTATATTGCAATGGGTGTATATTGTATAAGGAAGTCATGTGGTGTCCACATCAGATTTTTAATTTAGTATTGGCAGGATATCCAAATTTAGCATTCAAAAATTGTATCACACGGTTGTATTACATAAAACATGTCGCTAATACCGAACAAAATGACAAAAATAAGTGTACACTGAGAAAAAATTCTGTAACTGACATCTAGAATCTAAATTGTAACGCTAGAAAAAATAGTTCCATGTCCTCCTTATAAATTCTAGTCCCCTTTGAAAGCGAGTTCTAGAAACCCCTATTAGAATGCTAGAGCGTTTGCTCATATTCTCGAGGGCAAAGTTTTTTAAAATCTCTGCAAATAAATTCGAATGCAAGAGGCGCGTTTCTGCAACTATAATCTTGGTTTATTACCTAATTCTAGAAAATCAAGCGAGAATTTCTTGCAATACAAAAGATTCAGAATATTTAGAATCTTCAGAATACTGTTTCACCATCTAGAAATGTGTACTTTAGAAATTCTCGATCATTTCGTCTATTCAGTTTATTGGCGTGCCTTATGCGCATAGCTCGGAAATCTATATTTCTAGTTAAGGGACTTAGAAAATGGCCACTTATTCATTCTAGATGAAGACGGTATATTTTTTTCTTAGTGTACAAAGACCAATATATTGTGATCTAGTTGGTAGAATTTCTCTTAACAAATTTCGACTTCACTGATAATAATGATAAACATACATTCTTCATGTGTACAAGGGCATTTTTCCTACAGATTATGGCATAAAAAGCGCTCATAATCGGTTTACAGGGCTCGCAATAAGTAGTATTGTATATGAGATGCTAGGGTTGGAAATTGCTGGAAGTATATTAAGTGCTGTAAGTTAGGCTGTGTCATGCTTTTTATTTATTTTTTAACTGTGGATTATTTAAGTGCAGTGTGATGAATGTTTTTCGGGTTTGATAAATACTCTTCATGTCATAATCTATAGAAAAAAAAATGATTTTGCGTTTGTAAAAAATTTCATTGCAAACAATTTCCTTCTCATACTAGAAAGAGAAATAAATAGAAAGAAAAAGAAAACCTTATAAAAGAAAAAACACACACACAGAGAGAGAGAGAGAAGGTAAAAAGAAAATAAATATTAAAATTTTGCATATTTTATGTCGATTGGTGCAACAAAACGAATTTTATACTTATAAGAGAAGTTTTATTTATCTTTTTTTTTTTATTTTTTTATTGAAATATTTTTAGCTCACTGCGCAAGTACCTTCATTCAGATTGAATTCATCTGATTCTTTGATAAATCAATTTTACACTTTTTGGCGTCACACTTATTTACGCTACAAATTCTATGAAATGGATATTTTCCAAGCAAACAAATCCCATAATCAAAATTCTCCTATAAGCAAAAAGTCTCCTTTAATCTGGAAATAGCTGTTTTAAATATATTTTAGAGGGGAAGTTCCTTATTATAAGCGAACGCTCGAGATTTTGTAAAAATCGATTGATAATTAAGAGATTCCATTAAGAAATCAAGAGAATTGAAAAGCTTTGATGTACATATCTACTCGCTTCAAGAAAGAAGATGATATAAATTACATGATACATTTAAGAAATTCAGTCAAGAGAATTTAATGCCGTTCCTGTAATTAGTGTAAAAAGTAAGATAAAAATGCATAAATCTCTAAATGTAGGATATTATTAAATGCTCTTAAAAATGGATAAATAAATAAGTAAATAAATAAGTAAGCATTTAAATTTAAAATTTTTAACTTTATATTATGCTTTATGTTTTTTCTTTGGCAGCCATGGAATTAACGCTGTTTTTATAATGTTTAAATGTAAAAGTTCATATTTTACAACTTTCCTACAAAATTTAAAACTTACTCCTGACTTCGGTTTGCAAACTGTCTATCCGTGCTCTAATTCTCACAAATATTATTCATGCATTTTGAAATTTATATATATATATATTTGTTAATCAGGATTACTATATAATGTTTCTTTTTGAAAATACATTTACAGAAAAAATAATTTTTGTAACGTTAGTATAATATCTATTATAATTTCTAATCTTATAATACAAGGTAGGAGTACTTTATTGTAGCAATTGCACTTTGGATCAATCATAACATTTCCAATATCTGTTGGAGAAATTCAACATTAATTATACAAAGTTAATACATGTGACACCAGGTACTATATACTGTGTTGGGAACCATTTCTGATTTTCGTTCCGTGTGCTAGCGAACTATTTTAGAATTACAAATTGCTTGGTATTTTTTAAAAATAAATTTGGTACAGAAAGAAACCCTACAGTATTTATATTTGTAGTTAGATATAAGGAAGGTAAGTACTACCAATTCATACTCTATAGCAGGGCGCGAAATTTCCGCTCGCCAGCTCGCCATTGGCGAGTGGAATTTTTACTGTGACGAGTAAAAATTTCGTCTAGTTAAAGACAGAATTCTTACATGGTACGGTGACAGAAAACATTTTTTTATTTTTATTTAAATATGGTAGAATCTTGCCATTTTATAACCTCTCCTTTTTCTCTTCTCGGAGTGCCGAGTCTGTGTGCGCGCTGTCCGACGATAGCCCCATCCTGGGAAAGGAAAAATGCTTAGTAAATGCATAAAAGTTTTAACTCTTTGGCAGTTTTATTTCTTCCACTGGGATTTCTTAAAACAGAGTGAGAATATTTGAGCATAGACAGAGAGCCTCTTTGCCCGTCGCCCGTTGTCCAAGAGAAGAAAAATACGAAAGCTTGCCTATGCGATATTGGCACATGAAAATGACCCCGGCCCTTTTAAAGATACTGCCTATGTTTATTTTATTGAATATTGATAAAAAAAATATTTCATATTTTCCAGTTTTTTGCTGAAACGCAAAGGATTTGTGCTTGTTATGATTTGTAAGCAATGATTTTATCGAAAAAGTAATTCCGAAATGGCTATTTCAAATGACAACAATGAACAAGTTATACACATCAACATTCCGTCTGATTATGAAAATAAAATGGACAACAAGAAATTCCTGATGTAAAAAGTTAAATAAATAAATACGTAAATAATGAAGCTTAATCTTTCATAATAAAAAGATTTTCAAAAGATATTGTTCAACGAAGTTTTTTTTTTTTTTTTTCTCCTTTTTTTCTTTAATGACTCTTTGCATTTATAGATATTTTAATATTTTACAAATCTCAAATACAATGTATTATAATGATTTTTGATTATAGATGATTATGAGACATGATGATATATGACACACTTTTAATATATATATAATTTTAGGCATATTTTTAAAAGCATTTGAAATAGTTAGGAAAAATAAAAAAACGAAAATGCGTAATAAAGAAAAGAAAAAAAAACTCTATTTTGTGGCGAGTAAAGCTTTTTTTTCGGCGAGTGTAATCTGGGTTGAAATTTCGGTCCCTGCTCTATAGTATATATATATATATAATAGATATAAATTGTATTAAATTTGCACTTTTGACAGGGCAATGGTAGAACATCATTGTTAGCTCTTACACGATGTATTTTAAATTGCATATTTATGTTATTGACTAAATTAAAGAAGTTGATTATCTTTACCATAACGGCAATTTTTATTTTACTCTCCCCTAACATTAGCACATTGTTAAAAATTTTAGTTCAAACCTGAACCACTATATGGAGGAAAGTTATAAGCAATACCATAATATGGTTCAATCTCCGTTTTTAGTTTTCTACATCTTGCGATTGAATTTAAGTTACACCAAAACTTGGAGCTACCTTGTTTCGGCGTACCTGTAATTGTATACCCCTTTGTTTTCAAGTAATGGCGCCACTAGTACGTTGAAAAGGAAATGTATGGCTGTAAGACGGAGGATGAAAAGAAAATCAGAGAACAACAAAATCTCAATAAAATCTGCGAGCAATAAAATCTCAAAACCAACGTTCAATACAAGAAACAAACAGTTCTTTATTCAATTGATCACTAACCAGATGCTACTATAAGAAAGTTTATTGAAGAATCTCCTCTTAAGAAGTGAGAATAATCTATTATACAGTCCAGGAAGTATGAATCCCTAAATTTCTTTTTGAAACCAAACCAAATTTAAATTAAAGAGCGTGATTGAAAACATAAAGGCAAATTTTGTGCAACAACTTACCCATAGATCAAAATAAAACCCTAGAAAATTTAACCCCTTTTATCAAAATCAACGAAATAGAATTATCAGGCAAGAATGTGTTTCACAGTGCCAGACTTGAGGCAAAAAGGTTTTCAACTCAATCCCCGTCTCGGTCGAATTTTGATTTATTTTGATTTATTTTTTTATTTATTTAAAATATAATATAAATGTTTTGTTTAACATACAATTACTAACTCATCGTAAAAATTTAAAACATCCAATACATTCTAGGTAATACAGTCTAATAAAAGTCTAATACGGTCTATTGGTGTTCTTTTTAGACGCGCATCTTAGTAAACTTATATCGCACTAAATATAATGAAAACAATATACATTTTTAGCTGTACAAAAGTATATTTCGTATAAAAAATGGTATAAACAGTATTCATATTTTGTGTGCAGGGTCCCAAGAATAAAAATTCAAATACATTATAAGCTATCAATAGAAGTGCTTGAAAATGCATTTTTTGTTATGAAATGGAAACATTTTTTAAGTTTCTAAATTTTAGTTTATTGTACAGCTCAGATACAATATAAGTTTACACTTTAGTAGTGTAGTTTTAAAGATAGTTTTTTTTAAATGCCCGAGTAAAATAGTTCGATGGTATTTCAAACAATATTATAAGCTAGTGAACTTCGCTCGCTTCACTCGTCACTGTTTTTAAATGAATAACTATGTATAAAGGATTTAAGTCCAAAAATGTCGATTTTGAGTTAAGTACATAGTCAGACCCAGAAAACAATTCTCTATCGATTGGTATAAACGATTTAAATCCATGTCATTTAGTCTTTGAGAAAATCCATTGGTAAAAAAAGATTCAAGTCAGAAATTTAGCATTAATCTTTGTATAAAATATTTAATTCAATTTTTCCCCTATATTAAATGAAGATTGACAATCACTGAACGGTATAAAGGGTATAAATCAACATAATCCCTCTTTCCTAATCGATTCTTCTGATTAGTTTTTAGTTAGTTTAACTTTATTTTTCGTCTCCTGAAAAATCAAGAATATGGACGTAAATCCTTTATACTTATTAGTATAGAACTTATAAGTATCATATATGAATATAGGCTCCTCTTGGTGACTTTTAATATATTTTGCCAATTTCGCGATGAATCAAAATGACTATAGTAATTATATAAGTAAAGGCTTTGGCGATAAACATCCGAACGACTATGTGCCAAATTTCAAATTTATCTAAATGAGGTCCTGTATTAAAGCAAATGTGAATGCATAAATTATAATATGCATTACAATTTTTCTTTAATAAAATCACACAATCAATTGTGGAAGAAAATCATATTTATTAAATTTAATTTTTCCGACTGAGTGAAAATAATGCCTGGACCGGGACTCGAACCCCGGATCTTTGACTTACAAGGTCAAGACTCTACCAATTGAGCTATCCAGGCCGACATCCCGGTCAGCATCATTCACTCAGACAACCTTTTAGGCAGGAACAATCTGGTCTATCATTTAGATAGCTCAACAGAAATAAGCCGCAGGAAATGGAAAACGCCAATAAACAATGGGAGAAAGAAATACAATTTTTATTTAATAAAATCACACAATCAACTGTGGAAGAAAATCATATTTATTAAATTTAATTTTTTCGACTGAGTGAAAATAATGCCTGGACCGGGACTCGAACCCCGGATCTTTGACTTACAAGGTCAAGGCTCTACCAATTGAGCTATCCAGGCCGACATCCCGGTCAGCACCATTCACTCAGACAACCTTTTAGGCAGGAACAATCTGGTCTATCATTTAGATAGCTCAACAGAAATAAGCCGCAGGTAATGGAAAACATTCTGTTGGTATTAAAACATTTTATAACATTTCTTCGTGAAAAAAAGACAAAAATCATTTATTACAAAAGTACTTCATAATTTTCAGTAAATTAGGAAAAAAGAAAAGAAAATGGATATACTCATATTTTTCCTGTATTTATACAAAATCAATCATTTATCGATAGAGAATACAAGAAGATTGTCTGAAGAGATATATAAATATTTATTGATAAAGATGACTAATTTATAAATCTTCTTCCTGCCATAAGGATCAATATTTATGCTCTTGCAAACATCTTATCAATATTTATAAATAAATGATGCCACATAACAATTAAACTGTCTCGAATATTTGGAAGTATATATTTTTTGAATAATAAAAAAGATTTATTAATTGAATTTCTAATAATATTATTGAGAATAAATTAATAATATTTGTTACTAACTCTACTTGTAAAATAATTAATGAATTTATAGTAAAACTTAAACATTATTTAAAATTTCCGATATATATGTAAGTTATCGTAGTTATTATTAACATATGACTCATATATCCTTAAGAAACGTATTCTAAATGTCAAGTAATCTTCTCTTATACTCTTGATGTTGTTACAGTTATTAATATAAATGTCATTGGTTTCAGGAAGCCGCAAATTGAAGTAACTCACAGACGCTCTTTAATTCTTTCGCATGAGAGTTATTGTAAGATTTTAATTAACAAGAAATAAGAAAAATATCTGTATAATATTTTCAGCATAATAGTTGGTTCTTTTTTACATAATGTTGTATATTAATGTTAATTCATTTGCTTGTGGAAGACGTGGATTGAGATAACCATTCTCTCGTGAAACGAGGGAATATCGTAAACTTTTAATTATTACTAAGAAATCACAAACGCTTCTTCATAAAATTTATTATGTATATTAATTTATCTTTCTGTACATAGTGTTGTAAATTACAGCTTTTAATAATGTTTTGTTTGGTTACAGGAATTCGTAAATCGATGTAACCTTTAAACGCCCTGTTGTAAGTCTTAAGAATAACAAATAAAAATTAAGCTTCCATCACCATTATATTTAGTAATGATTACATTTTCCCAATCCTTTTGTAAATCTTCAACCAATAAATAAAAATTTACATATCCTATGATGATATATTAAATAATTAGAAGATAAAAAGATCTTTTTATATACCATGTTTTTAAATTTTCTGTTGAATTTAATAAAATTTAATAAAATTAAACATAATTTATACGTCTCATTAATATATTAAAACCAATGTAACTTTTAAAATGAGATAAAAAATACAAAAATTTAAAACTTTAAAAATACATTTTCATTAAAAACATTAAAACACAAGACAGACGTTTCGGCTAGAACACTAGCCCTCCTCAGTGTCAAACATACAAGCACAAACAACATTTACAAAATTCATAATACATCATAGCAAGATTAAATATTCAGGAAGAATAGCTTTAGCCTCGTTCAAGGCAGAATGTTGCATTTTGGTAGAAGCGCCCTCTAGAAAAATACGGGATTCATAGATATTTATATTAGAAGCTAAAATTTTAAAGTTTTCAAAATCCGGAATATGATCACTATTGAGAGAATGGATTACGATTATTAATGGATTACAGGAGAATGGATCTCCTGTTTTATATGAGCGTTTATGTTCCTTTAATCTAATTTCCCCTGTTCTGCCAGTTTCACCGATATATGTAGAATCACAATTTCTACAGGGAATACTATAGATTAGACCTAGACGTTTAAGAGGGGGGACAGCGGGTTTAAAGTTTGAGAAAAAGTTACTAATACGGAGTTGAGGTTTAAAGCTAGTGGAGATATTAACTGTTCTAAGTAATTTAGAGATATTTTCAGAAATACCTTTATAATAAGGGATAGTCGTACGATAAGTGGAATTTTTAACTTTAGGATAAACTGATTTATATGAAAAATTGAACTCTTCTTTATAAATTCTTTTAATAAAACGAAGGGGGTAACCATTATTTTTTAAATCAGAAAAAAATTTTTGGATAGTTCAATATTTAATAATTCGGAATTACTACAATAATGCTTTGCACGATGTAAAAGATTACGAATGACTGCAAGTTTATGCGATAAAGGGTTAGCTGAAATGAAGTTAAGATATTGACCAGAGAAGGTGGGTTTTCTATAGACTGAAGTTGGAAAATGTAAAAAATCATTGACAGGTTTATGCATTATAAGGAAGTCAAGAAAAGGTAGTAAGAATTTATAAAGAAGAGTTCTATTTTTCATATAAATCAGTTTATCCTAAAGTTAAAAATTCCACTTATCGTACGACTATCCCTTAATATAAAGGTATTTCTGAAAATATCTCTAAATTACTTAGAACAGTTAATATCTCCACTAGCTTTAAACCTCAACTCCATATTAGTAACTTTCTCTCAAACTTTAAACCCGCTGTCCCCCCTCTTAAACGTCTAGGTGTAATCTGTAGTATTCCTTGTAGAAATTGTGATTCTACATATATCGGTGAAACTGGCAGAACAGGTGAAATTAGATTAAAGGAACATAAACGCTCATATAAAACAGGAGATTTAAAATCAAAACTCGTAATCCATTCTCTCAATAGTGATCATATTCCGGATTTTGAAAACTTTAAAATGTTAGCTTCTAATATAAATATCTATGAATCCCGTATTTTTCTAGAGGGCGCTTTTACCAAAATGGAACATTCTGCCTTGAACGAGGCTAAAGCTATTCCTCCTGAATATTTAATCTTGCTATGATATATTATGAATTTTGTAAATGTTGTTTGTGCTTGTATGTTTGACACTGAGGAGGGCTAGTGTTCTAGCCGAAACGTCTGTCTTGTGTTTTAATGTTTTTTATTAAAATGTATTTTTAAAGTTTTAAATTTTTGTATTTTTTATCTCATTTTAAAAGCTACATTGGTTTCTGTTGAATCATATAAACGCTACCGAAGGCAGCGGGAACCCGGAGCAATTGAATAAAAGTGTTAAAAAAATTCATTGCTCTCGTGTTTTAAACTATTATAAAAGTTTCAAATGGATATCTAGCCGGGAATTTAGTTAAAATTGATTGCAAGCTTTGTACTGGTAAAGCTGCCGAAGGCAGCAGGGTCCCGAAGCAATTGGTTAAAAATATCTAAAAATGCATTTTCACCGTATTCTGAACTATTCTGAAAGTTTCAAATGTCTAGCTAGTCGGGAAGTTAGTTAAAGAAATTTTCTGTTGAATCATATAAACGCTGCCGAAGGCAGTAGGGACCTGAAATAGTTGACTAAAAGTATAAAAAAAATGTATTGTCACTGTATTCTGAGCTATCCTGAAAGTTTCATATGTCTAGCTAGTTGAGAAGTTAATGAAAAATCGATTACAAGCTTTGTACTGGTAACGCTGCCGAAGGCAGCAGGAACCCGGAGCAGTTGGTTAAAAATATTTTAAAAATGCATTTTCACCGTGTTCTGAACTATTCTGAAAGTTTCAAATGTCTAGCTAGTCGGGAAGTTAGTTAAATATATTTTCTGTTGAATCATATAAACGCTGCCGAAGGCAGTGGGGACCTGAAACAGTTCACTAAAAGTATTAAAAAAATGTATTGTCACCGTGTTTTGAGCTATCCTGAAAGTTTCAAATGTCTAGCTAGTCTGAAAGTTAGGGAAAAATCGATTGCAACCTTTGCAAATATAACGCTGCCGAAGGCAGCGGGAACCCGAAACAGTTGGCTAAAGGTATCAAAAACATGCATTTTAACCTTATTCTGAAAGTTTCAAATGTCTATCTAGTCGGGAAGTTTTAAATAAATATTCTGTCGAATCATATAAACGTTACCGAAGGCAGCGGGATCTGAATCAGTTGACTAAAAGTATTAAAAAAATGTATTGTCACAGTGCTCTGAGCTGTCCTGAAAGTTTCAAATATCTAGCTAGTCGGAAAGTTAGTTAAAAATCGATTGCAAGATTTGTACCTGACAAACAAACAAACAAACAAACAAGCATACAAACAAGAATCGAAGTTAATAAAAACACGGTAAAATAAAGTTTTGTTGATAAAATTGAGGATGCTTTATATCTAAAATAGAAAATGAACAATTTATGTATTTACATAATCAATTATTTCAAGTCGGTTTCATCTTAATATAAATAAAAGTCATTGCATGCATGTGTATGGGTATGTGTGTCTTATATCTCCTCTTAAACTAATGAACCGATGACAATCAAACTTGACACTGTTACTCTTTATTACCAATGTTGAAGTACTGTTGGAGTTTGACATTTCTGGCGCGTATGGAATGGGAGAGGGTGAGGAAAAACCCTCTCGAAAATAATCATGTTTTTGTATGATTTCTATTGTAATATAGCAGCTATAAATTTTAAATTTTATATTTAGGCTACTTCTAAAGTACATATTCTTCCTAAGTAGAAAATGTTAAAAATCCGAAATTAAAATCGGTGAAAGGATTGAGAAAACGGTCCAAAATTGCTCTTTTCTCAAAATTCCATGCCAGAAATTTAAACATTTTACTGTAAATACGTCAAAATATAACAAAGTGTCTTAATATAATTAAAAGAAAAATGATTTTGTAACATGTTAGATTCTTATAATGAGAAACAAGCATTTTTATACAGTAAACTGCTACGATTTACTATGACTGCGTGGTCATTTATTTACTAATGATAGAATAAGTAGTAAGAAATAGTAATCTTAATTGCAAATTGTAATTTAACATCAGCAGGCTTTCACATGTTACAGGTAAATATTCTATTTTTCTGCATAACAAAAAAAAGCTCTTTACTTAGAACAACGATGCTTTTTTAAGTGTATTGCCATTCAAAAGTTATGTTTTACAAATGAATTATCTTAAAAATAATTCATTTCTAGAAAAGGATAACTGTTCATATTTTTGAGGCTTAATAATAAATAAAGAAACTAAAAAATTGAGATTAACTATTATAAAAATGAGTTTTTTAAATATATTGACCACTGAAATAGGCAAAGCCAGTTAGTTACGTAATTTAATAATTAATAATATTAATAATAATAACTAGAAAATTGCGTTTCCTATAAATTAGGCAATTTAAGGAAATTTATTGAAAATTTAATTATAAATTTCATAAAGATTATTGAAGATACTTACCTAAACTATAGCATTCTAGTTCTTTGTATATCGGATTAATGACTAAGATTTCATCACATTCGGAATGCCCCATTTATTCATACCTAGAGTTAAAATAGAGGGTGATAAGAATATTAAATAATAATCAAAAAATCATGTTAAAGTTATTCATGAAAATACACATATAAAAATTATTGAAATATTAAAATAAAAATTGAAAAAAGCAACATTAATAAAGTTGTCTTATGTCATTGTAAATTTAATGTATAATGAATTGAAACTAAACAGTTAAATCAATCATTTGTCATTCCAGATGAATGTTTATTGTAAGTGGTAAATGTTCCATGTGAGCAATGCATACATCTAAAGATGGAATAGCAGTATCTAGATATTATATTACCAATATTTGTAGAGGCCATTTCGTTTGCTCTCTTACAATGAAAGAATGAAAATAACTCAATTTGAGTGAATTTTAACTCATTTGTCTAGGAGAAACGCACCCTTTCATTTTGAGTTAAATTTAGTAAATCGAATGAATTAATATGATGCACTCAAACTTGAGTTATTTATTGTATTTGAGATTTTATTTATTTTGTTAATGATTTTATAAACTGTATCACTCTACAATGGTGTTTCTCACTGCACATGCGTGCTACTGAAGAAATGAGTTGCAGCGAGAGTGATATTGCCACTTATAAGTGGTTAAATGAGTAGAAATTACTCAAGTATAAATAAATATTGATAAATCAAGTTCGCTTAAATAAAAAACTACTAATTAGCTCACAGAATGGACTCTTCCAAGTTACGTCTGCTCAGTCATGTGATAGAGGAAAACGAATAATCGAATTATGAGAATCGAATTCAATTAAATATTGTTCTTAAGAACAAAAATGTTAATATTTAATATAAAATAAAATAAAAGTAATATTGTGCATTTGTAAACAGTAGAATAGTTGTATTTGTAAATTTAATATTTTTTTAAAAACACTTTATGTGTTTATTTATTTTCAACTGTAAGAATCGATTTTTGTACGTTTTAGCGTGACTGTTACATTAACTGATCTAGCAATAAATAATAGCTTGTTCTTGTGGAATGTTTATGGATTATAATTTGAAATTTTAAAATGTTTCCATTTAATTTAATTGCATGAGGTGTTACAACAAGTTAATTAACTTAGTTACTGGTCTAGATGGATTTACGCAGTACGATATTGCACTGTCACTGATTTAAGTACCAAAAATCAGAGTATTTAACATGTTCTTTATGAACATCAATAACAAATATAAACTAAATGATGATTGTAAATGTATACAACAAACAAAAGATGATTAATAATGATATAAAATGGATTAAAAAGGATGACGTATAAAAAATAACACAGATTAAATACGATTGATCAAGAATAAAAATAGAAAATATGTTATTTCAGCAATCGCTATAGATAAGCAAGATTTCGTCTGCTATTTGTTTTTCCTCTATCATGTGACCTCTGACGTCCGGTGAGAAGAGCCCATTGCATTTTAAACTCAAGTTGATTTAAAAAATAATAACTCCTACTTGACATGGTGAATTAACTCATTTATTTTAAGAGAGTGATAATAAATTCTTACTTAAAAAATTATCATCAATATCAATCGTAGTCAATCATATATCTAAAGATACATAAAGGATTTTTTTTTTTTTTTTTTTTTTTTTTTTTTTACAGTCGTAAAAATAGTGTTTAAAAAAAAAATCTATGTTAAGCAGGTCAAAGATATCACAACGATTTCACAGTCAAAAATTTGTATATTAAATTCTTATCCCATTATAATAATCAATTTTTATGATAAAATATCATTTATTTTACAAATTATAAAAAAAACTTTTCAAAGATGAAGATGTCTGGTTATTTTTACATCAGCGCACATTATCATCAAATATTTTATTGTATACACTTATATAAAAACATTAATTTTGCTAAACTATGTTTTTTATAATGATAAAAATTTCTTTTCATAATAATAATTTAGTTTTTTAAAAGATTTGTTCAGTAAAATAAAAAATCTATTCATATATTTATTACAATTCTAGACTTCAAGTTTAAAAAATAACTTTGTATCTCTAATCTAATAATTTCAATGTATGTAGATGAATGAATCTGTCTGATGTTACACTTTGTTATCTCATTTCCTTGTGTGCGGAGATAAATTGCATACAACATTAGTTAATAAAACCGAAAATCCTGCTAATATTTTAACTTAATATTTATTCATAAATTTTCGAGCTAAAAAGCATTCAAGTTTTGAAAGAGACATTTTTTGTTCTGTCTAGACAATATCGATAGTTTATATGAATAGCATAATAAGTTTTATATTTAGGTTTCATTGTATGACAGTTAATATATACATCCACATCTTGATAATTAAGAGAAAGACAAGACAAAAATACAAATTGAACATGAGCTCTTGCTCCTGATTAATGTGTTCTAACAAAAGAAAATTTTCTCGCTTTAAATCAAGTTGTTATAAACTTGAATTTACTCTAATATTATTGTAACTTGCTACATTCTTTCTTTCTTTCTTTTTTTTTTTTTTTTTTTTTTTTTTTCGTACAGATTGCATAATACATTTTCAAATTATTGAACTTTTTGTTTTAAATTCTAACATAAATCTATTCTTGAGAAAATAAAAATATTTATAAAAAAAATCTGGAGGGCTCTACTCGGCTTTCTGAACATTAAGTGATCAACGGTTGTTTTAATAAAATAAAGTAAGAAAAGTCATTAAATAAGCAAAATAGAAAATTATAATAGTGTGTACGAGTATATGTGAGTGTTCACACATATGTTCCGTAAAAGTTTATTTATTTATTCAAACTTAATAAATAACAAAAAGAGGGATTAATATAGGTAATAAAAAAATCTTTTAAATTTATGTAATTCAATTAATTAATTAGAATTTCCCGTTTTCTTTTCAAATCAAAAATGTTTCATTTTAAAGCATTTCTTTGTCTTTTAATAGTTACAAGCACATTGTTCTCTGAATAAAATAAAGCAATTTTTATATCGGGGTTTTTGAAAAGTAATTTTGTTTATACTTCTTCCCCGAAAGAATTAAATCAGTTTAGCTATAATTATTTATTTTGAGAATGTAATTCAAAAGACGTTACCAGCGTATTCATAGCATATGTATCTATTAATAAAATAAAAATAGTCATTTCAGTTCACATTTATTATGCTTGTGTTTACATTAAAAGCTATTATTACTTTTCGAACAGATCATTATAGTTCTAAAAATAGATTTCTAATGGATATTTTCCGTCTGCATGGCGTCTCTAAAAACCGTTTGTTTTTGTACGTTGATATGATTGACACCTGGCGCAGCTTTTTAATGCCAAGTCGATCTCATTTTAGTAACGACATTTTATATTCAAAAATTTTGTATTAAAATATTATAAAGACAAAGAAATAGCTTGGCTTTCTTTTGGATGAATTTTAACGATGCCAACTTTTTCTAGACTGACAGAGCTCCTATAATCTTCGCTTGAAAAGGAAGTAATTTTGACGTTCTTCCTCCTCTCCTCCCGTACCATTAACCGTATGGAATTGTGTTCTTGTTCTCAATAATTAACAAGTTGTACCTGATTTAGTAAAATGATATTTATTTTAGTTCCATCAATAAAGGACTTGTTCAAGTGATTCTTTCTCTTGCTTTACCTGCAAAGTAATTTTCTTTCAGCATTTTAAGCACTTTATCACGGCTAAGCAACTATGGATCTGGGTGTGATTTTTCAATATTATATACCTATGGTGCCGACCAGCTCCCTCGGTATTTTGGTGACGCGGGGGAGAGGACGGAAAGGTCCCAACATTTTATTAAAATGTAATGTGTTTTTTCAACGTGCGGATTTTGTTCACGTAAAATAGTGTCAGCTGTCGCTTCACATATTTAAAAAAAAAAAAGATATTGTTCGACATTCTAGTGAGTTTTCTGTGTTCTACGGAGATATCTTTTTAGTTCGCTGGTTCGAGACCAGCACCGCAGAATGTTTTGTGCAATTTTGAAGTCCGCAACGATAATTTCGTGTGCATAATCAACGTTTTTTTTTTTTTTTTTTTTTTTTTTTTTTTTTTTCCATAGGTGTAATTGTTAATGTTTTTTTTTTTTTTTTTTTTGGACTCTTCAAGTGAATAATTCTGTGTTCATTTATAACAAATCGTTGTAGGTAATGGTACTGTGAAATATGGTAACTATTAGGAAACTCTTTTTAGTGGAAACAAACTCAGAAAGAATAGAAAATGGAATGAAAAATGTGAATAAATAAACATCTGATATATTTACAAAACATTTAATTGAAGAAATTTAATAAAACTAAATTGATAATTTTCTCTTCATACAAAATATTTTTTTTTTCTCTCTCTTTACCAAGTCATGTTCAAGATGTGGTAAGTTTTATTTGCATCTTATATTTTAGATATTTGAATGGAAAGTTTTGTTTTTGTTTTTTTAAATAAAATACATAATATACAGATTTTATTGCAGATATATATTTTTTCACCAAGGGTCCTTGTTATTTAGTATAAAATCAAGATTTCTTTTTTTTCAGTAAGAAATAATAATAATAATTATAATAATAAAGGAAAACAGGGATTCTTGGATATGATATCTAAATTTATGTATTTTGGATTTTTTTTTTTTTTTTTTTTAAATTGGGTTTTAGCATTTTGTTGAAATTTTAGTTCATGTAAATAAAGATAGATAAAAATTCTTAAAATAATTATAATAAGATAAATGAGTAGAACAAATATCAGTTGATCTAAAAAGAGAGATTTTCTTTTATTATTTTAATTTTTTTTTCCTTTCATTTTGTTTGTGATGTTATTGAGTATTGATACATAGAAGGTTTGCGTAATGGTTATTCAATTTTACATAATATTTTAATAAAGTATTTCATTTCATATAAGTATATTTTTTGTTTTTCATGATGATTAGTATTTTTCTTTGCATATGCAACTTAATGTGATTTATTTTTTATATTTTGGAATGTTTTTGAAATATATATATTTTGGTAATTTTTACATATTATTTTAGTAAGGTATTTTATCATATATAGTTTTTTTGTTGCTTGCGGGAAATGGATAGTATTTTGTGCTTGTAGACCGTAATGTAATTTATATATATATTTTTTTTACTCATAAAGTTTTGGAATATATATTGGTAAATAGTTTGAGCCAACATACTTAATTAGGATGGCTAGTAAAAAAAAAATATTAACATTAATATTTTAAGCTTTGATGGTGATTCATCCTTACTTGAGTTTTTTTTCGATCAGGTTGAGTCATATGCAAAATTAAATAAGCTAAATTCAGAAGAGGCAGTGGCAATTTTGAAAGGTAAACTTACTGGCCCTGCATTAAAATTTATGACTCAATCTCCTTTACTATATAAATCCACGGACTTGAAATTTATTAAGGATGAATTTAAGAATTTTTTTTTCTCCAATGAGCAGTACTCAGGCTCTTGTGGAATTTAACAATTTGATTCTTTTACAACAAGAGTCAATTAGAAATTTTTCTCATAAATTAAATATTTTAGGTGATGTTGTATATGCTCAAATTAAGGATACAAGTGCTTTGAATTCTATAAAATATACGAGGTTTATTTCAACGATTCCTTCAAATATCAGAGTTAAAATTCAAGAGGAGGGAATCTCTGAATATCAAAATGCAGTAAATAGAGCACAAAAATTGCAGGATATAAATGCCAATGAGTCCTTATTGCAGTTAAGTTTAAATAATCCGGTTGTCAACACTCTTTATGAAAGTTTAGTTGAGATAATAGATAAGATAAAAAATTTGTCCTTTGCTAATAAATCTAATGAAATTAACCATACACACGACTCCCCAGTGCAAGATAGGTCTAAAAACAGTAGACAAAATGAACTAAGACAAAACTATAAATTTAGGACTCAAAATTTCAAAAGTAATCAAAATAAAAACAGGTATTATTCTTCCCCTATTTGTCAATTACGCAATAAAAAAGGCCATGTTGCCACTAGGTGCTTCAGATGGCAGAGAAATCAAACTAAAGGTAAATATTATGACAGGAGTAATTATAATAAAAGAAAAGATAATTTAAACGAGCGCAGAGATGTAGTCTAGCTGATGCAATTACATCTCAAGAATTGACTAGAGCATCAGCACAAAATTTTTCTTTGGATAGTTCTTATGACTTTAATCTACCTAAATTATCTAGTGATAGATTGGTAAATTCTACTGCTTCTCAGACCCAACAAATCTTAAAAATTTCTGATTCCAAGTCTACTCAAACTACTAGTGATAAAAGGGAGAACATTTTTAATGTCCATGTAAATTCTCCAAAATTACCTCTGATTAAAATTTTGTTAGATAAGCAAAAAGTAAACACACTTTTGGACACTGGTAGTTCTGTCAGTTTGCTGGCTGAAAGTACATTTAATAAATTAAAACATAGTTTGAAATATAAACATCTATCTTCCCATGTCACAATTAAAACGGTAAATTCGAATGGGCAGTTTTCATCTTGTATACAAACTACTTTCCAAATTCAGAACCAATTTTTTTAACAAAAAATTTTTTTATTGTAGATATTCCTGAAGGTTCTGCATTTAAGGTTATTTTAGGTTATGATTTTATTCAACAATATCACGTAATATTAGATATGCAGAGGTCTCTGTTAAAAATAAAAGACCTATGTATTCCCATAACAAACACATATACCGACCATCAAGAAAATCTTAATATCCATACTCAAATTAAGGAACTATCTGTAAAAACTGGTCAAAAACTTATTTTACAACCCAAAGAGGAGTCTTCTATTACTGTTTATTGTCCCAAAGTTTCCTCAGGTGATTATTTATTTCAGTGTAAAAAAAATTCTTCTAAATTAATTTTTTTTTATTCAATAGTTAATATTGATCATTCCCAGAAACAAAATAGTAACAATAAATGTGATAGAGTAAAATTTCAATTATATGTTAAAAATAACACTAATAGAAGTATGCATGTAAACAGACATTCAAGTATTGGTACAATAAAAGAAATCGAACAAATTATTGACTATGGTTAAAAACAAAATAATAATGTTGAAATTTCAGAAGATTCGCAATTTATTAATTATATTCAACCTTCTAGTAAGGTATTAAACATGAGAAAACAAGATTTAACACCCATGGACTTTGATGTTAAACATCTCAATGGGGCTCATGCAACAAAGTTAAAACAAATTTTACTAAGTAATTTCGCGGCTTTTTCTAAAAATATGAAAACTCTTGGTCATACTGACAAGGTTGTACCAGATTTAAAATTTTTAACTGATTATTCAATTAAGACTTTGCCCTTTCCCATTCCTCTGGCTTTACAGCAGGAGGCTAGAGACCAAATTAACCAATTGATAGAGGCTGGGATTATTGAGCGAAACTGCTCGGAATGGGCTTGCCCAATTTTGTTGGTAAAGAAAACACAAGATGAGTCTGGTAAACAGAAATTTCGACTCGCGTTAGATATAAGAATGTTAAATTCTATAATTCAAGGTTCTTCTTATCCATTACCTAAAATTCAAAATATAATCGCTGATTTATCTGCGTATAAACTTTTCACTTGTCTTGACTTGCAACAGGCATATCATCAAATTGATTTACCTGAACATTTACAGGATAAAATTACTTTCACTTCAATGTTTGGCAGTTTCAAATTTAAAAGACTCTGTTTTGGTCTTAAAAACGCGGCTTCTCAGTACCAAGCACTTATGGATTCTTTGATTGATGAAATTAACATAGATGGAATTTACGCGTATCAGGATGATTTTATCTTTGGTGCAAATAGTTTTGAAGAGACACGTGTTAAACTTGAAAGAATTCTAAAGATATTAATTAAATATAATTTAACGTTAGCTCCTAGTAAATGTACATTTCATAAGAGTGCTGTAAATTATTTGGGATTTCACATAGAGAATAATTCAATTTCTCCAATTGAGTCAAATATCATTAAAATAAATTCTTTCCCTACACCTACAACAAAAAGACAATTAAAACGCTTTATAGGAGTTGTAACTTTTTATAAGTCTCTTATTCATAATTTTTCTAAATTAATTCAACCACTTATTGAATTAACTAAACCGAAGACAAAATTTGTTTGGAATAAACATCATCAGGATATTTTAAAGAAATTTCAAGATATATTTTTAAACCCACCTATGGTGAGATTACCTGATTGGAACAAAACTTTCTTTCTGAACACTGATGCGTCAAATATCTCTATTGCAGGAGTTTTAATGCAGAAGTATGACAATCAATTATTACCTGTCGCCTTTTTCTCTAAATCACTTAAACCCTCTGAAAAAAGCTATCCGGCTATCAAACTTGATTTAATGGCCATTTATAAATCTGTAATAGCTTTCAAATATTACTTATACATTAGAAAGTTTATTATTTTGTCTGACAGTGCTCCATTAAAAACATATAGAAAAACAAATAGTCCTGCTGATTTAACTACTAAATGGTTTTTAGAATTATCTGAATACTCATTTGAATTTAAACATATTCCTGGCCCTACAAATGTTTTAGCGGATTATTTATCAAGATCAAACTTCTTAAATAATCAACAAAATTAAAAAACAAATCTAGAATTAATATTCAGTTCTCAACCTCTTCCTATTGTACAAGATGACACACATTCAATTAATCAAATTTCTACTTCTACTCAGTCTAGGCAACAAAATCAATTCAGCAATTTTCTAGTTTCTGGTAATACTGACAATAAAGATCCACTTTTGGAAATTTCAAACAATACAATTATATCTGAGCAAAAGAATGATCCAAAATTGTCAATCATTTACAAACAAATTTTAAGAAAAGGTTTTTCAAAACATAATGATAATTTTTTTATTCATCCAGATTCTAAAGTTTTAATGTACAAGAAACAAAATTTGCATAATAATACTTTTTCATATCTCATTGTTGTACCGCATTCTTTAAAATCTAAAGTTTTAACTATTTCACACCTTTCTCAAATAGATATTATTGGAAAGGTATATACACGGACACTTTAAATTTTGTTGTATCATGTACTTTATGTTTACAAAATAAACACCATAACACACCACCAGCTCCTCTACAACCCAACTATACTCCAACACATCCAGGGCATACTATTAGTGTCGACTTGGTTGGTCCTTTTATAGATGGACATTCAGTTTTGACTGTGATTGACCATTTTTCGCGACACATTGAATTATTTCAATTAAAAGACACTTCCTCATCAAAAATAGTTAAATGTTTATTTAATTACATTACAACATTTGGTAGACCGTCAGTAATATTATCAGATCTAGGCAAACAATTTACATCAACTATTTATAATATTTTCAATGATAAACTTCGCATAAAAATTCTACATTCATCTGTCGCTCACCCCCAAAGTAACTCGATTTCCGAGAGGAGAAATAAATCTATAAATTACTCAATTAATACTTTACTTTCTGAGGGGTATTCTTTTGAAAATTCATTAGCTATACATAAATCACTTTATAATGGTTCAACACATTCATCCACATTGTTTTCACCTAACCTACTTCATTTTGGTAGGGAACTGTCTTTAATATTTGATACATTTGACCAATTTATAAATCAACCATTTTTAGATAAAAATATAGACATATATAAATTATTACAAGACTTGGATAACATCTATAACAAAGCCTATTCTTACATTAAAGAAAATCAAAACAAAAGATATTAAAATTTTCAAAAACGTGCAAAACTGAGGCGTCTTGCTGTTCATGATGTTGTATACTTGAAATCAATAGATAAATTTAAACCCAAGTATTCTGGCCCATTTATAGTTATACAAAAACACTCGCCCGTTCCCTTTTCCATTAAGAGGTTACAATCACCTAATAATAAAGCTTTCAGAATTCATATTGATAGACTCCTTATTGCTCCTCCTCGACGTAACTATTTGTTTACTGAGCCCAACTCCAATTTAACAGATAATGTTAGCAGTAATTCTACCCACTCTTATAATTTAAGAAATCGCAATTAGTTTATTTTTTTTTTCCTCAAAAAGTTTGATGAATATATTTTACATCACAAATGCATTTTCAAATGACGTCATGGAATGTATTTGTTTGCTGTGCAGGAACTCGTCTTTATTTTTTTTATGTGGCTGGTCCACTGTTTTATTTTTTATTTTTGATGTAAAGACTATTTCTTGCATTGCAGTGTTGTTAAATAATATATATAATATTTATTAATAATATATGTTTAAAAAAAAAAAGAAAAAAAAAGATTCTAATGATAATATAAATGCTTGTAAATCATATTTTGAATTTCTAAATTATTAATCAAGGTGTTATAATATTTTTATTTAAAGTTTACTATCTATTTTTGTTGGGTTAATGTAAAACAAATGTTAGATATTTGAAATATATTTAATGGAAATAATTCAATGGAATGAATATTAAATACATAGGGTATTTATTGTTAATGATAATAGTAATAATAATATACATACAACTAAATTTTATAAGTTGGCGATTGATTTTTGGTGTACAACATTTGTTTGGTTTGTTCAATCTGCAGTCTAAAATTTCCCCTTATTTTGGCATTCCCTCTCATCACTTAAAATTTTTGTCAATTTGTTTTCTTTTTGCTTATTTATTACCCTATCCTATATATATGTTGTCTCGTTCAAAAATTTTCTCCCGGGAGAGCAACATTGGATACGTGATGAGAATTTATAATGTTGTTGACATTTATTTCTCAACATTTATGACACTTGATTTTTCGGTTTGGTGAGGTGTCCCTACAGGAGTCTGTGGACTCTGCTGGGGGACGGAGGCCTGTGCCTAACAGTGCAGGTCTTTCAACACGCCCTATCCCGCTAGGATGTTAGCCTTAAGTTAACATCATTACACTTACATTTTTGTAAGGATATAGGGAAGATAATTTTTTTTGACTGCCAATGGCGTCCTTTTTAAATCTTTCCTGTGTGATATACACGAAAACTTTTCTGTTTATTTTCTGTTTATTTTTTTATTTTATTTTTTTTTTTTGTACATAATTTTGTTTAACGTTGACCAATGTGTTCTAACAATGTGTGTAACCACAATATGTTAGACAAATAAATATTACAATAATATATGCTAGAACCTTTGTTCATTACAACAATATATATATATATATGAATATATGTAATATATATTATTTTTCTCTGATTCACTATGCATATTAATGTGAATCTTTAATATTTTTGAATATATGAATCTAACGTTAGTGACTGGAATTTTAGCATTGTTTTTATATATAACTGTATATGTTGATACAATCAGATAATGCTAATTATGATATAAAAGAGACTCTTCACTAGAAAAATATTTCAGCTGAAAGTTTTTGTAGCAAATATGCAGGTATTCATATGTTAATTCAAATTACTGAATAAGACTGCATTTTATATTATATTCTAGAAGCCACATTTTTGTGCATTTATGACGTCAAGTTATTTTTGTTATGTCATGACATTTTATTTTAAAACTTTTGGTTGCACTAGTGTTTTTGAAATATGTGTAATTTTTGTTGTTGTTTGAATTAGTGTTTATGTTTCATATATCTTTTATTTGTTCATTCTTTTAAGCATTCATATAATCTTTTACTTGTAATGTAATATCATTTTTAAGTGTACGTCTTTGGTAAGTGTTTTTGAATGTTATTCTATTTTGCACATGTTATTGTTTTGTATATGCAATTCTATACAGGTAGCGAGGGAGAGTTTTTTTTTTTTTTTTTTGCCAGTCGAAGGGGAGATATATGTGTGAGTGTTCACACATATGTTCTGTAAAAGTTTATTTATTTATTCAAATTTAATAAATAACAAAAAGAGGGATTATATAGATAATAAAAAAATCTTTTAAATTTATGTAATTCAATTAATTAATTAGATAGAATTTCCCGTTTTCTTTTCAAATCAAAAATGTTTCATTTAATAGCATTTCTTTGTCTTTTAACAGTTACAACAAGCACATTGTTCTCTGAATAAAATAAAGCAATTTTTATAACGGGGTTTTTGAAAAGTAATTTTGTTTATACTTCTTCCCCGAAAAAATTAAATCAGTTTAGCTATAATTATTTATTTTGAGAATGAAATTCAAAAGCCGTTACCAGCGTATTTCTAGCATATGTATCTATTAATAAAATAAAAATAGTCATTTCAGTTCACATTTATTATGCTTGTGTTTACATTAAAAGCTATTATTACTTTTCGAACAGATCATTATAGTTCTAAAAATAGATTTCTAATGGATATTTCTCGTCTGCATGGCGTCTCTAAAAACCGTTTGTTTTTGTACGTTGATATGATTGACACCTGGCGCAGCTTTTTAATGCCAAGTCGATCTCATTTTAGTAACGACATTTTATATTCAAAAATTTTGTATTAAAATATTATAAAGACAAAGAAATAGCTTGGCTTTCTTTTGGATGAATTTTAACGATGCCAACTTTTTCTGGTTGCAATTTTTGACTTTGAGACTGACAGAGCTCCTATAATCTTCGCTTGAAAAGGAAGTAATTTTGACGTTCTTCCTCCTCTCCTCCCGTACCATTAACCGTATGGAATTGTGTTCTTGTTCTCAATAATTAACAAGTTGTACCTGATTTAGTAAAATACCATTTATTTTAGTTCCATCAATAAAGGACCTGTTCAAGTGATTCTTTCTCTTGCTTTACCTGCAAAGTAATTTTCTTTCAGCATTTTAAGCACTTTATCACGGCTAAGCAACTATGGATCTGGGTGTGATTTTTCAATATTATAGAGTACTTTTCTTCATGTAGTATGTTGTTTAGTTTAACGCTATTGTGCTTCAAATAATTTGAACCCATAGATCATAATTATAAATTTTCGTTGTGTCCCTGTAAAAATCTATAACTGCTAGACTCACCAAATTCTATAAAGTTCGTACGATGGTTATCTATAACATGCATATAAATTTTCAGATCAATTAGATGAGGCATTTAGAGGCTATTGCATTTTAAATAATTTGAGCCCATAAGCCACAATGATAAAGAATATTTTTTTTTTTTTTGTGTGTGTGTGTGTGTGTGTGTGTGTGTCCCTGTAAAAAAAACTTTAAGAATTAGATTCACAAAATCTATATGATGTCTGCGACTGTGACCTGTAACATGTGTAATAAGGAGTTTAGATGCAATCGCTCTTTAAACAATTTGAGCCCATTGGGCGTAGTGATAAAAAAATTTTCTTTGTGTCCCTGTAGAAACCTATAAGTGCTAAATTCACCAGAAACTTTATGCTTCATGCGACGGTGATCTGCAGTACGTATATAAATTTTCAACTCAATCGGATAAGGCATTTAGACGTTAATGATTTCAGCCCGTAGGTCATAATGATAAAGTTTTTTTGTTGTGTCCCTGTAAAAAACTTTAAATACTAGATTCACCAAGAGCAATAAAGATCTAGAAACGGTAACCTTTAAAACTTATATAAATTTTCAGGTCTTTCTGATAAGACATTTAGCCGCTATCGCACTTCGAATAATTTCAGCCCGTAGCCCATAATGATAAAGAATTTTTCGTTATGCCCCTGTAAAAAAACTATACGTGCTAGATCAACCAAATTTATGCACTCTGTGCAACAATGTCCTATAAAATGTGTGTAAATTTTCAACTAAATAGAAAACGTGTTTAGACGCTATCGCAGTTTAAAAATTTTGGCCCGTATAGACCCTAATCAGAAATTATTATTCTTTGTGTCCCTGTAAAAAAAAAAAAAAAAAAAAAAAAACTATAAACGCTAGATTTACCAAAATGTATACAGTTCGTGTGACTTTGACTCACAACATGTGTATAAATTTTCATCTGAAACGAATAAAGTGTTTAGCCACAATCGCACTTTACAAAATTTGGGTCCGTAGACCATGATGATAAATAATTTTTCTTTGTGACCCTGTATAAAAACTATAAGTGCTATATTCACCAAAATCAATAGGGTTCGTGCTATGGGAACCTACAATAAACGTACTAAATATTAGTTCTTTTGAACAAAGTGTTTAGAAGCTACCGTGTTCCCCCACCCACATACACACATACATGCACACACACATACACACATACATCATCGTAAAAACAGCAAATAAGAATTCAGAGGACCTGAAAACGTGTAGAAACAGAAAAATCTCAAACTCGGAATTTGGACATGATTACATTACTTTCCTCTCTATAGTGTTCGGAAGTAAAAATAGTCCGAATATCATACTTCTCACTGTTAAGAAAATAATTGGGAAAAATATGAATCATTCCTAGTTACTTGTCCTATGAACGTTTCTTACCTTTTACTGAAGGTCTTGACCCGACGAGTAAAATTATCTTAATTACTAAAAGTTCAAATGTGTTTAAAAGTTCCTGCAAGAAGTTACTTTTCATTGGTTGTCATATATTGATATCTGAAAACTATTACAGACAATAACTTTTTTCTTAAACATTACATTTGTAATTTTACACGAGAAGTTAAATTAGCGAAGTTGGTAAACTTACTGAATTTTCTCAGAAAAGTAAAAAGTTCATTGAGTAAAAGCATACTCTGCTAATTTTTAAAATAAATTAGCGATTCTCTGTCAAAATTTAGAATTTGTTTCACTCCTGTCAAATAAAATATGCACCAGTCTTTCGAGTTTTCTAATGTAAATTTCTAATGTCTTGTGTAATATAATTTTAGCAATGCTAGTGGAGCAAGTGACTCAGAGTTTGATTCTCAACAAAATTTATCAAAAATAAAAATCATTTACTTCTGTATACTGATAAATCATCAATATATATATTAACAGGCTATTTCGAGCCTACAACAGGGTAAATATGAACAAATGCAGACTAATAAAATGTATTTATTTCAACATTTAATAAGCAAAGATGGAAGTGCACAAATTAAATCAAATTCATATAATTTTCCTTTAAATTATTTAGGTGTAATATTTAGTTTTAATTAATATTTTGTATGAAATTTTTATAATTTTTTTTTTTAATGTTTAAATTCTAAGTTTTATTGAAGCCACAAAACTTATAATGTAAACCAATAGAAACATTATGCCTTTGAAAATCTGACAAAAATACTTTATTTATTAATTAAAGAAAAGGAAAAATCTTTATTTAGAAGCGTACAAAATATTCCGAAGAATATTTCTCAGATCATTTTGATATATCTTTGAGATAATCAATAATACTTTTAAAAATAAGAAATTCCAGGTTTTAATATTGACAAAATACATAATAATAAAATATTGAATATAGATAACTTGAACAGGAGAAATTTTAGAAACAAAAATGTAATGATCACATGTATTCATTTTAATGATATTTAAATAAAATGTTTTCGTTTCAAATGTGTTTCAATGAAAGTTTCCATGCGGTAGTAATAAAAGTTGATCGAATCAATCAAGTTTCTATGAATTCCAAATAATCGATTACAAGCTTTAATTTAAATTCTTTGTACATAAAACAAACATCCAGAACTAATCGTAATTCATTTTCGAATATAAGTAATATACCTTAGTGAAACCATAAACTCTATACGCTAATGGAAATATTATTCATTAAAAGATTCGAATACTTATTTTTCTTTCTTTCTTTTTCTTTTTTTTTTTCTTTTAAATGTTACTAAGACAAATATATCTTGGATAAAATATATATCGAAACAATATACATAAACTCTAGTTTATATTTCTTAAGAAATTTAAATTATTTTGTACTTAATTTACTAAATAATTCAAAAATATATATTTATATGTTTTTTATAAGTTTAAAGAATTCTGAATATATCAAAATAGCGTAAGACAAATGTTTATTACGATTATAATGCATTAAATCCCCTAATCATTAGTACAGTTATAATAATAATTTAAGTTAGAATGATAACATTTAGATGCGCAACTGTCTATAGTGATGACTTGGTCTTAATTTAATCGAAAAAAGGTATAACTGTACATTTTGACGACTGAAATTTTAAGAATGTAATTATGCTGAAATTTATTGAACTAAATCTAATTAATTAGGTTTATCACTATGATTAGATGTATACTATATATTTTTGAATTCAGTCTGGAAAATGTGACTCAAAACAATATTTTTCTTACAATATATGTTTAAGAGAAATTAATTAAACCACTAAAACTGAATTACTCAAAAGCGGTGTGGAATTAGTGGAAAAAGAAAATCCCAAATAAATTTTTTTGAAAAAAAAAATATCTTTATTCAGAATTTTCAAAAATTTTCACATTTTTTTAAAAAATAATTCTTTAAATAGGTAGGAAATTGCAGACGGTTTTCAATATTACAATATTCAATTTTTCATAATCTATATTAGTTTTTCTTACTCCAAGTGTTATATAATAAGTAAATAACCCCTAAAGGATTGAACTAGTAAACTTTTCATAATACGGCGCAATATGAATTTAATTACAGCACAATAATAGTTTCTAAAGTTATTGATTTTTTACTTTGACTGCATTTATAAGTGTAATTTTCAAACAAATGAATAATTATTTCTTTATCACCTCATGGTTCCTTTCTAATATAAAGACTCTTTCGTCAAAAGATGGACGCATCGATGAAACAGTAGTTAAAGCAGTATAAGTTAATATTTTAAAAATTATGTATTTGACTCCGTACAATGAAATTTCTTTAATTTTCTTCTTAGACGAAGGGCTGTACTTTTCTAAATATAAGTGATAGAAAAAGAAAGAACATAAGAAAATATATTATGTATTTTTATATGCATGACGAACTTTGTAGAAATCATATCATATATGAAAACTATTCTTGATTTGAACCAACTTTATACATGTTTCTATAATTTTTGGCTCAATAGTCAATCACTTTAACCCTATAAGAGTTAAGCCCGTCTTTTTCTGGTATGCATAGTCAAAATAAAAGGCTGGTGTATCTAAATTTTGAAATATATGTTGCTTTTTTCAAGAATATAAGATTAATAAGCATGTGTAGTGTACAGTATTAAATTCTCATATTTATACTATGCGTAGTATTAATTTTATGAGTCATTAAACAGATATACCGAAAAACGGCTAACGCTGAAAGGGTTTTAATATCCATTTTAAATTGCCTGGTATATATAACCAAAACGATTTTTTTTCTTTTTTTATAAATTTATGATTTAATAGCACATCTCCCCAGGATACCTTTAAGATATCTTCAATATGAAACATCCCAGAATCATCCTGAAGATGTACTGAGGATAACTATGCTGTCTGAATAATTGTAAGGGTTTTAAATTGGTTACTAGTTTTATTTATTCTAAGGATTTTATTTCAAACTACAATATATCAGTGGGGATAAGTTTGTATATTTCTTAGATTTAAAAAGGTTATTTACTAATATACCTGTTCAGAAAGTAATGAGACTTACTCCATAAAATTTGTTTATTTGAAAATTTACAAACTCTTAATATTCTTCAAAATAGCCTCCTCCAGCATTAATACACCATTGGCAACGACTCCATCACCCATTGTTGATGTTGACCCCCCTGGAAGTCTTCAACAGGAATGCTGTTAAAAACGCGTGTTACATTTTTCAGCAAGTTCTCCAGATTATCAAAACTATCACCTTTAAGCCAGATTTTAATCGAGAGAATAGAAAAATGCCCGGTTGTGAGAGATCGGGGCTGTGTGTTGGTAGGGGATCGTTACGGCACAATGTTTTCCCAGGAACTGAATCTGCAGCTTAGCAAAAGGTTTCCGCAATTGAACCTTTTCCATAACAATTTGAATTTGTAACTCCCAAAGTCTCCACAAACATTCGGAAGCTCATCCGACGATTAGAGTTCAAATGAGCTTTAATTTTAGCTACATTACCTGAAACTTGATGGACGCCCAGTGCGTTATTTCTGGAAAGACCTTATAATTCTTGGATTATCAGTCGCAGATAAAAGATAATATTTTGATTTTAAGGTTATTTTTAACAAACAGAGCTTCACATAATAGCGTTAAATATCGAGGAATATCTTTTTTTTTTTTTTTTTTTTTTTTTTTTTTTTTTTTCCATCAAATTGCTAAGACTAAAAAAGTTCAAATATTTCTGTTACTTTGAATGAGGCCATTTAAAATTTATTTTGAAATCATTAGTCATAATGGTCATTTGTTAAAAGGAGACTTGGCGCAAGATAAATAAATTAAATTATGACATACCCAAAGGTCTTTAAATAGTATGAAAATATTTTTTCATATAATGAAGATATTGAAGTTTACACACTGCTCAACATTGAAAATACAACACCAAGAAGGAATGATAATAACGGACTGAAATTTGTTGGACACATACATTATAGTAGAAAGAACAATTGATTCAAATTTCATGAAATTTGGAGTAATATGTACTGAGAAAACAGTACATTACATAAAGCAGCGACCTCTGTGAGCAATAACAGCACATATCTGTCTAGGTATTAAATCGAACAGTGATTGGATGAAATGTACGGGTAGAGCACTTCATGAAGCTTCAACACGATGCCACAATTCGTCGATCGAAGTTACTGGTGAGTGGTGGGGGCCAGTCGCTTTTCAATGATTAAACAGTCACTTTCATTGGTGCGAGATCAGGAGAACGCGCTGACCAGAGCAACAGTGGAACACATTCTGTATCAAAGAAGGTCCGTACAATACAAACAACTTGCGGTCGTGCATTATCTTGCTTAAATGTTGCGCTACAGATTCCTCGAATACAGGGCAGAGGGGCGGACCTTAACGCATCAGAAATTTAATGGCCGCTGTTCAGAGTGTTAGGAATACGAACATGAATTAATCGAGACGCGTATCCAATGGGAACCCATAACATCATTGCAAATGATGGACAGTATGATGATGTCGAATCCCAGCTGGCAATGTGCATTATTCATAATGCCGTTAAATATGGATAAGGCAATCTTGATGCTGTAAACAGGATTGTGATTTGCCTGAAAAGTGACTTCACGCCATTCCTGCGTCCAGGTTCATCGTTGATCACACATTAATGCGCCCATATCACTGATGCAGTTTTGAGGGTAAACAGAATTTTGGTAGTCACATACTGAGTCACCACCTGGATTGATGGTATGTTGTACCATTGGATACACATCCTGGTCACCTCTTGTTTTCATTCCCGCCACTCTGAATACCAGCCATTACATTTATGCAGAGTTAAGGCACATAGCTATGTTCAAGGCCTCGAAGCGCAACATTTAAACAGGAAAATGCACGACCGCAAGTTGTCCATATTGTCTGGACCTTCATTGATGCCGAATGTGTTCGACTGTTGCTCTGGCCAGCGCGTTCTCTTGATCTCGCACCAATGAAAATGACTTTAATCATTGAAAAGCGACTGGTGTTAAAACTTCATGAAGTGCTCTACCCGTACATGTCATCCAATTGCTGTTCGATTCAATGCCTAGGCAGATATGTGCTGTCATTGCTCACAGAAGTGGCTGATTTATGCACTGTTTTCTCAGTACATATTACTCCAAATTTCCTGAAATTTTAATCAATTGTTCTTCCTACTATAGTGTATGTGTCCAACAAGTTTCATTCCGTTATTATCATTCCTTCTTGGTGTTGCATTTTCAATGTCGAGCAGTGTATATATATATATATATATATATATATATGAAAGGTTAAAAAATCAAAAATTAATAAAATAAGCAATATTAATTATTGGTGTTTCTCTATGTTTATGTTTATTCGTGATATTTGCCAGTTTAAGAAGTGTTTTTTTACAATCTTTTTATACGTTTTTATTTTTGCAAGTATTATTGTACAGAAAAAAAAAAATCCGTTGTATCTAAATAATTTTTCGTTTTGCATTCAGAACTGTAGTGGTTCGTAAGACACTTCGTAAGACAGTTTGAGTTAAGACACTTTTTGCTTTTGTAAATAGTTCTTGGAGTAAATTACTGTTTCCCTCCTTCAGGCATGAGAGTGCAGAAAATTCAAAAAAGAGGAAACAGGCGTTTTCATAAAATTATTTTCAAATTAAAAATAATGCGCGCGGGGAAAACTATACAAATGTGTTCATAAAATTTATTTCAAATGAAAAATAATGCTCACAGGAAAAAACTATACAAAATATTTTAAAAGTGACAAATTAAACTAAAATAACAACACATCAACACAATAAAACATGTGTTTAAAAAAAAAAAAAAAAAAAAAAAAAAAAACATTAGCTAGCAATCAACTGGTGATGGAAAATAAAATGGGAAAGGGGGGGGGGCGGTAAAAAGTAGTTCATGAGTGAGAAATATTAAACACAATTCTACTTCTATAATATCATAAAGTAAATTTAAAATTAATATTGTGGATGGATAAATATTCAAAAATAAACGGCTTCTCGCAGAATGTTTGATTGGCAATGGTTAGAAATGAAAAAAAGGGGGGGGGGGACAAAAAAAATTACATGAGTAAGAAATATTGAATAATTCTATTCTTTTATATGTTATAGAATCTGATAAAGCATGCTTAAAATGAATATTGACATTTATATTTTGGAAGGAAAAAGATTGAGAATCTAAAGTTTTCGTAGAGCGTTTGAACACTGATTATCATTGGAGTTTGATTTTAACAAAACAAAAAACCGCGAAATAGACGAAAAATCACAAAAAAAGCGGAAAATCGCGAATCCGCGGAAAATTCCCATGTCTGTGTATTGAGGAGTTCAGCTGATAATGGCCTCATTGATTTTTGGGTTAATTAATACTTTAAAAATTTGCATATTATATGTATATATATATATATATATATATATATGCACTACCTTTACATGCTCTCTACCCCTATTTTGACACCAATAAAGGTGAGAAAACACTATTATCACTCTTGAAAATGTGGCATTTCTCACTTTTTGTGAAAGGGTGACGTATAGTCACTCTGCCACAAAGAGTGAGGTCATCATGTATTGCAAGATCAAACTTTTGTGGAGTGAGAAATAGCTGCCGCCATCTGTTAATCATAATTCGAATGAAAAATGGACAATTTCTGAACGATCTGATGCATGCATTTGTTTAACAGAACTTATTCCTAGACTTATTCCTTATAACTAAATTTCTGATGAAAAAAAAAAAAAAGGAAAATAATTATGTTAAAAAATAATTCGGCAAATATATTTTTCTTTGCGATTGACAAAATCGAAGTAATATTATTAGTGAAGAATCGAAAATCTCAAGAAGCATATCGAAACTCGTATTGGAAAGTAAATAGTTTTATTCAGAAATATATAAAGTATAAGAGAAAATATCAGTGCAAATATTTAATGCACAGCGCTTTAAAATCTATAATTACTCATATTTTTATTATATTCATTGACAGCTAACATATGTGAAATATTAAAAGAAATGGGTATAATTCTTTACTAATATTTAAAATCAACAGCGAGTTTTATACTACTGAACGGAAGAGATTTTCAGGAAACTCTATAGATTTGTATGCGAAAATTTATTTATTTATTTTAAATATGTACACTTGAGTAACTTCTTTTCCTTATAAGCTACTTTAAATGAATGCTTGTATTAGGAAATTTGTTTTCAAGTACGCATTTTCTTTTAAAATAATTCTAATTTTAGCAATTTCAAAATAATTATAATTTTTAAATATCCATTAGAATTCTGTAATTTTATACTGTTGATAAACGAAGTAAAAAATAAAATATGATTGATCACGCATCAGAATGATTTAATAATGTAAAATAAGCAGCAAGCGTATGTGCTCAGTGGTTCAGTGGTAAGACACTCGGTTGCTACGAGGACGGCCTGGGTTCGATTCCCGACGAATCCAAACTGCATTATTTCCACCGTTGAACTGGAGTTCATTCGCAAGGCGAAATGAAACGATATCGTCTAGTGTACGCAATTTTTTAAAGAAAAATAATCAGTCATATTCTTTAAATTGCTGCGAATAATCTCACTCTTAATAAAGAGTGAGAAATCTCACTCTTTCGAAAAGAGACTTTTCACTCTTTAGAGGTTGGCTCCATTTTGGCATGTTCAAAGAGTGATATACCACTCTTTTAGAGTGAGATCTCACTCTTCATATTTTAGAGAGTGAGTGACGGGGACTTTAGATTTCTGACGTTTTGTCAAATATCTCAAAACGTACTGGATGAATCACGTAGAAACTTCAACAGTGTTGAGAATGTTTCATACTTAATATATTTTAGTGAAAGTTTTATCCCGAAAGCAAAAGTTGGATCCGTAAAAAATTAAAGAAAAAAATTATAAGTTTTATCAATATATATATGCAATCAATGAACACTGAATCATTTTTCACAGAATCAAAATAAAAAATGTAAATAAAACCTCTAATACATTTAGGTTTATTTTGAGAATAAATTCTGTTCATTCTATCGCGTATAACTTTTTGAATTTTCACGGTATAGGGTTGGGGTTTTCGCGTAAGTAGCTTAATATTTTTGACTATTAATTTTTGCAAATGAAATTTCGTTACTTTTTGAGATATCTGATAAAACGTCTAAAATAGAAAGTGTCCGGTCATTTATGAAACGGGTTTTACGTAAAAGGTTTGAAGTTTACACACAAGTATATAAACTACAGTCTCTTCATTGTCTTCTCATTTTGAATTCAAACAAGATTTTTTTTTTACTCTTATAGCAATAGAGATACTGTAATAAAGATAATATATCCATATTTTTAATACTTAATTTACTTTATATATCAGATGAAAGATTTCGTGAGAAGTCGAATCGAAATAATTCTGCCTAATACGCTTTGAAATTACAAATTCAAATAACAACGTACATGGATGGCGATTACTTAAATAAATTTGTGGTATAAGAAGCATATTTGTCATACTGAAATTTTTTTTCTATTAAAATTGTTATCACAATGTTTTCATATTACACTTAATAATAAAAAATATAGCTTCTGTTTCGATTGTCGTAACATATATTTCTGATTGGTTCAAACTTCTTTAAAATTGTGGTTTTAAGTGATAATTTTGTTTGTTTGGTGTTGTGTGCATAAGTGGCTTATGACTGCAGTCGCACGATTTTACATGAAATGCGTGAAAATAATCTTTTACGATAAATTTAACGTTTCGCAAGGGATTTAGTAATTTAGGATTTCAATATTTATAATGAGAATTGTTTAAAAGCCATTTATCATTATCATTCTGAAAACCGATTTAAAACGTATATTTTTCATTTTTTATTTAAATTAAAATGGATAATAAGTAATACATTTAAATACACACACACACATATACAGATACATTTTAATAAATAAGTGTAAGATTTAGTAATTTCCTTACTCACGAAAAATTCTAAAGCAACATTTATTTTCCTTAAACTATTTACAAAAGGCAAAAAATTCTTTATTATCACATTTTATTTTTTGTAGCATGCTTTTTTACACTATATAAAATTTTTGAAATATATTCTTTTTTTAATTTTATATTTTAAGTGAAAAGTAATTACTGAGTTATTTTTAGTTGCAACATGAAACCTTTATAAATATCAACTTAAAAAGCTTTAATGGTTTAAAAAAATGTTTATCGTACTTTTTTCTGAATTTTTTATTAAAAGATAGTTATTTATTAGTTATGGTAGCTATTAATGCTTTTTTCTTGATAAGAGTGATTTAATCAGAAAAATCAGAAATATGAAATAACGTTTATTTTAAAACATATATTCTTTTTATTGCAAGTTGTAAAAAATAGCATTAATATTCGTTGAAAAATATTTAAATTCATTTTTAACAGAATTTTTAGATTATTTTTATTTTTGACTGCATTGTTTCTTCTTTTTTTCTTTATTTCTTTTATCTCTTTTTTTTTTTTTTTTTTTTTCATTTAATACGAATATATTTTTAAAGTGTATTATATAGATAAGACATTGTTGTGACATAGCTGCTAAATCCTTCGCTTTTCGAACACCACTACCTTTTCAGAAGTTTGTTTGGTTTATTTAAATACTTAAATTTCGCAATCAAAAGAGACTGAGATATGTATATATATATATTTCAGGGAAAAAATAAGGTGGATAATATTTCAGATCAGTATCCCAAGTATTAAGTATATCTTAATTGGAAGGATTAACCATTCAAAGAAATTTACCATTGTATTGATCAAAATTTTGTACAAAACCTATTTCAGAAGTCAGAAAAAAAAAGCCTTGAATTACTTTATAGAGATTATAGCTAATCGTAATATTAAATACAGTATATTTCCGATTATCCGCAGAATTTAGTGGTAAGAGTTTCGCGGATAAACAGCAAAATGGCTGGAAATAATAGAGAAAATGGAAATATATATATATACCTGAAAAGAGCGAAGATATTGTGTATAAAACATAATAGAAACAAAGAAAATATTGACAATTAGTAAAAATATTTGTATTTTATATACTATAAGATGTAAAAAAAAAAAAAAAAGTGTACTTATGATGATGCCAAGATACAATCTGTTAGTTAATTTAAACATTAAGCCTTTCAACCTCACTGAGCCACATATGTCCCAGGAAGGGGGGGTGGGCTCGGTCGATCGTCAAATGCAACAAATATGGTGTTGAATATTGGAGATAATTTGCCACTGAAAGGGCAAAGGGCATCTTAATTTATTCCGAAGCATTGTAAATACTCGCCCTTTTTGCACACCATTTTATTTGTGCTGAAATTTTCTCCAATATATATTTGTGATAAGAGGGAGAAACACCTGCTAGAAAAGTAGTGTGAAAAGGGGAAAAAAAGTAGATACTAACAACATTTTCAAATAAATTAAAATTTGTCATGTCTGGTAGTGTACTGCATAAAAAATAAAAGAAAAGCAACATAGATCTTTATAATTTTTCCTTAAAAAAAAAAAAAAAAAAAAAAAAAAAAAAAATTTTTTTTTTTTTTTTTTTTTTTTTTGTCTTTTTAGTGTTTACTCTAGAAGCATTTTTTCTCCATTAAACTACTTAGCTACGCAGTTTCAATTTATTTATGATTTCTTAGTGTAAAAAAAAAAAAAAAAATGTTTAAATCAAGAATTTGAGAAAAAACTAAAAAGATATTTTTAATATAGAAAATAAAAATAAATAATACTGTGATACCAATTCTAATAAAATAATATAAATTGTTACATTTATTTTTGTTACTGTATTTAATAATTAGACTCGGAATGTATTTTAATTTGAATAATCAAGTCTGACCTTTTACAAATTTTAAACCATTTAAAAAACGTACCGTTTTTTAATGCATCATAAATAATCAAATGCATCCGAAATTATGAATACAGACGAATATTTATGAATGTGAAGAATATGTTTACACAAAATATCTCAAAAATACAATTTTAGAATATTCTTTTGCCTAAATTCTTTAGAAATTTAATAAAACTATTGAAATTAGCCATACAACACTAATGCAGTTTTAGTTTATTTATGTTTTTCTCAATGTTTTCAACATGTATTTCACGATACACTGAACGATATGTAAATGTACTTCAAGTAATTTTTGCATGGCTGAACATTGTTCATAAAACTAGAATAGAAAATTATTCAAGTTGTTGCTTTAAAATTAACAAAGTAACAACTGTTTTCAAGAACTTTTTCCTTCAAATGTCAGCGGATTAAAACTAAAATTGAACGAAATCTAAAAGGATTTAAGAAATATGTTAAAAATATATATTCTTTATATTTTTCTTATATTTGACGAACAATTTTTTTTTTCTTCTAACTTTAAGAATTATTTCTTATATAAAAAAAAAAAAACTTAAAAAATAAGTTTATAGTTGTTATTTGTAGAGTAGTTTTCATAACAAAGGAGTGACGTACTGCGAGTATTGGTGATACAGGTCTACAAATAAATAAATCAATGAAATAAAATAAAAATAAGAAGAATTCAGCTTCTGGAAATATTTTTGGTAAAATTTATGTTGTCGAGGACGTCGAATCAAAACTCACTTTTATTCCCTTTCATCAAGCAAATAATAGGGTATACAGTTAAAAAAAAAAAAAAAAAAATCATAACAGCGATGAAAAATTCATTAATTTTATTGCATTAAACCGAATATATTCTTTCTCATAATAAAACAAGAAATTCCTTCATGATACGTTTAACACTAGCACGCTTTGCTTGAATCCTTAGTCACTATATTTAAAGGAATTAAAATATATATATATATATATTAACTATTATATTTTAAATCACTTTATAAAAAAAATAAAAAAAATAAAGAAAGAAAAAGAAAAAAATTCCATTTAAATCGCTTAAAACCTTGCTTTGGTTCAAAAGAAAAGAGGCATAATTGTGCGAAAGCTGAAATGTTTATAAAAAAAATAAAAAATCTTGTGTGAAACAACGACACGACTTCCATTACCCAACGTTACACGTACAACGTTTACGCATTTTTTTTTTTTTTTTTTTTTTTTTTTTTTTGATAATATGACCAGAATACATAAAAAAGACCTAACGAAGTAGAAACCTAAAACATTTCCATTATGAGAAACTTAATACACGTGTAAAGACATATAAAACAAAGTTTACATAGCGAGTTAAAAATATAAGAAAAAAATAATAGAGTTATTTTTTGAAACACCAATTTCCGACACACAAAATTAATCTACCTAAGCAGGATGACTGTTAATTTTCCTATAATAACCACGTATTACCTTAAAAAGGATATCTAAAATTGATTTATGTAACAATTTTCAAGAAAATCGTAAAAGCCGTTTTTGAGATGCCAACTTTTACCAAAATTTGGCATACTCAGTTATTCACCGGAAAACAATAATTACATACAAAATGATATTTAAAAGGGAGTTAATACGACGAGTGTGAAAAAAAAAAAAAAAAAAAAAAAAAAAAAAAACACGTACAACCGTTTTTAAAGGAACACACTTGCGAGACCTGAAAGTGAGCTATTTATACAGAACGCCTATCAATTTTCCTGAACTAACCAACTATATCATTCGAAAAGACATCTAATAGAATGTTTATATAGCAACTTTAAAGAAAATCGTTAGAGCCGTTTTTGAGAAACGGACTTACTGTCCCACTTCCAGTTTCCAATGTCCACTCTGGTTTTTCAATTTTCACCAAAATTTCGAAGATTTATCTGTACTCCAGACCGGTATCAATTCTGAAGTTTTGTAGTTCTACCTTTATTAGTTTGGTACATATGATAGCCAGAAGATTCCCTACATACACACACACACTGACCAATTGCCAAAAACTAACTTTTTGGACTCAGGAGGCCTTAAAACGTGTAAATTAGGTGAAATCTCGTTATCGAATTTATGGACCGAATGCAATACTTCCATTTTTAAATTTTATTTTTAAAATAGATGTCATTATTTACTAGTGGGAATTTTCAAAATTGAGGCAATTTCTGAACATCAATTCCGAGACGTAAAATATCCTATTAAACATTGCTATCGTATTTTTAATAGTATCGAATTCATATGTAAACTTTTTAAGATTTTGGAGTCAACAATTCTTTAGAAAATTCTCAGCTGTTTTCATATTCTTTAACTATAATAAATATAAAACTTTTATTGACATTAAATTGCTTTCTTTGAAGTCCTTTAAATTAACGTCTTATACTGTGCTTTAATAATTCGAGAAATATTTTTAATTTTTATATTATTCGATCATGAAGAAAGAACTTTTATTTATTTACGGTTTTCGACTTTACAAAATTTACAAAATAATTCTCACAAATCCACAACATATATTATTCAGATTGCTGAACATTGAGCATTCAGTTAGAAATTAAACATTTCTATACATATAGTTAGAAATTAAACATTTCTATATCTAAATATACAAAACAGCAGAAGTTTGCATAAGTGTTACAAGCAACATTAATATGTAAATAAATGAAATATTTTTATTTTATTTTATTTTATTTTATTTTATTTCATTTTATTTATTTATTTATTTTTGATGTAAGAAGCGGATAGAATAAAGTTTCTGTTATAACCACACTTAAAAAATATCTTTTTGAATTATAACAATGCATTTCAATCGTATTTAATTTACATAGAAATTATACGGCTGATTTTTAATATCATTTATTAATGCTGATTGAAAATGTTATTATCTCGCGAAGAACTGACAACAAATTTAACTCACGCAGTAACAATAATAAAAATAATATTAATAATAATAATAAAATTTCGCATTCAAGCGTCAACTTCGTTTGCTTTTCAAGTTTTTTTTTATTTATTTTTATACCGAAATTAAAATATTGAGTTAACATTGAACCATGTTTGCTAAAACAAAATGGAAAAGTTTCTGGAATATTTTAAGTCGAAATTAAGAATAAAAAATGAATTTTAATAAATTAAATTGGTGTATTGAAGTTAAAATAAAACTTTATTTAAATTAATATGAACTGAATATATATATTTTTTTCCATTTTATAAATAGATATTAATAGATAATAATTATAATCTAATGATTATAATTCAAATATATATTTGTTTATATGTGATATGTTGTGAGAAAAATATCAATCGTCTAACTTTACTTTTAGCTTAGAAATTATTTTATATTTTTATTAGATAAATATATACATTATAAAATTTTAGAGTACCTTTAACAGCTGTAGAAAGCACACAGATTATGACATGTTTGATTTTTTTTTCTTTTTAAAGTATTATCTCTAGATGCATGAAGATTTCGGTTTATTTTTAAGCGGTATTTTTAACTTTCTTTAAAAAATATCAAAGTTGCAACTTATAAGAGTAGAACATTTTAAGACGCAAATTTCGAAATGATATATAAACAATTTTTGTTAAAATCACACAATTAACTGTGGAAGAAATCATATTTATTGAAATTTTATTTTTCCGACTGAGTGAAAATAATGCCTCGATCCGGGGTTCGAGTCCCGGTCCAGGCATTATTTTCACTCAGTCGGAAAAATAAAATTTCGATATATAAACATTTTTACATTTCACTCCTCGAAAGATAATTTTTATTAATTTCAAGTAATTTGTAAAAATACCATCTTAAAATAAAAATAATATTCTAAGTTAAAATTTGAACGAAAACCTTTATAATTGTTTAATTGCATGGCTATATGTAAAAATTTTGAAAAACCATGAATTTTTATACACATTATTATTATTATTTCATATTGAACCAGAGCTGTAAGATTTTAGAGAATTTTAATGATCTTATGAACATGCTGTTAGCGTAAATTTTTTCAAGCTACACAGTAAAACAAATTCTGTTAAAAAACAGAATAGTTTTCCGTAATTTTCTTGCAAAAAAATTACGTCTTTTAAAACTAAAAAAATGTATTATAAAATTTCATCACAATACGGCAAAAGACATATTTTTTCTGTAACCGGATGAATGCTGTAACGTCTGTTTCAGATTTTATCTGGTAGGTACATATTTTTTTGTGTTTTGTATACGGAAAACTTGGTATGAAAGAAGGATTGGGAACAACTGTGTAAACTGAATAACAGTTTGAAACATAATTTCATGGCTTTAATGTAAAGTCTTTGTCCACTATACAGAGAGATCTGATTCGATCTTGTCTGGTCGATCGGGAAAATTTTATTTTATGCGGGTTATCTTTTACAATATGCACTAAGTGAAAAATCTCTTTGTACAAATATGTTCTCCTTTGTCGGTTACGGAAAAATTCTGTTTACAATTCTTTACCGTTATAATTTCTGGCTAATTTTGCTAATGGAAATTTTCTTTATTGTAACAGGATTATTTTTTTTTCAGTGCACAGTCGGTAACAAAAGTCTCCGAACACAAGCAAAAATTCCTATGTAAAAAAAGTACACTTAATACTGTTTTGTTGAATAAATCCTTGTCGAATCGTGTTCTTAGTCAGTCTAAGAACAAGATTCGACAAGGATTTATTTAACAAAACTGTATTAAGTGTACTTTTTTTACATAGGAATTTTTGATAGTGTTCGGAGACTTTTTTTACCGACTGTACATTTTAAATACTACTTTTGAAATATTATGCTCCCATGAGTAAAAAACTTCATTTATAGAAAAAGCCATTTAAAATTTGGGTATTTACATTTTCACTGATATCACCTTAAGAATCTATTGTAAAGCTAAAAAAATTGTATCAAATTATTCAAATTGAAATTATTTGTTCAACTATGTAAAAATCACAAATTAGATTTTCCAATCCTTTAAAGGTAACTATTCATTTAAGATACACTCATGCCAGTTGCGGCAGATAAAGGTTCAGAAGCAAAACAAACATGACTTATTCATAAAGCCGATATATTAAACAAAAGATAAAGAACAAAAAAGATGGTTTATGTAGAATACCATTCATAAAAACTACGATTTTTGCTCCCTGGAGCAATTACAATAACTATTCGGTTATGGCAGTGAGCGGCTTACAGAACGCTTGTGAAAAATTTTCCTTCTTTTCCTACTATTCCTTATATATCCCTTTCTTGCACTTGATTGTAACATCATATCGACATCATCTGATTGATTCCTATAATTTGCATGTTATTCTTGAAGATGTGTGTAGTAATTCTACAGGTGAAATTTTTGCATTAAAGTTAGATTTCCGTGTAATTCTGAATTATTCTTAATTTATGGTCATGTCATGAGCGTATTTCAGTTATGATAAGCATTCCTTGTAAATACGTTCATAATCAGTGTAGTCATTCGAAGTCATAAAATACAAGGAATTAACTAACATTTCACTCACAATTATATTTATATTGTTGCAACGGAATTAATCTCATTTCTGCGTCTATTGGGCTGTTGCTGTGAAAGTAGAATTATAACCAAAGTAAAAATAAATGGCCTTCACTTCCACTAAAACCGGCCATGGTGACAAACTTGCCGACTTGGCAATGAATATTGCGTCCACATTTGGTGAAAGATTGTAGTTTAGGATTCCGGAAGTTTCGAGGCTCTACGTTGAATAGAGACCCAGTTCTGGAACTATCCATTGAGTTCTAGAACTGAATCATCTCCAAACTCCACCGCCCAAATACATAAATACAAGCAAGTTCCCCACTGCGAGTGAGCTGTGTTAAGAAAGCTATTCTGAGCGATTGCTTATAAAGATTGTTTTCCAAGCAATTGATCTTTATTCGAGAATCAGCGAAATTCCTGCTCAGTGGGATATTTGATGCTGTTGGCTTCTTTCTTGTGAAACAAGTGATCGTTCTAACTGACTGCTTCCAGAATATTTATTGAATAGTTACATTTGAGATTCAAGCAACAATTTTATTGAACATTTTCGTTATTTTTCATTAAATTGACAGTTTTTTGGACTGTATCGAGAATATTTGCTGAAATCACAGTTTTAATGTACTGTTTCGAGAAGTTATGCTGAATAAAACGCATCCATCGACTGGAACCTGCCTGTTTCTTTAAGAACTATTTCCTTCACTTTAAAAAGTCGACCATTTTTGTAACAATATACTCACCTTCATTTTACAGGAGTCTTTACAAGTGGAATCAAAGCGCTGATTGTATCGCTGATTAGCGTGCTTTAAACAATAAATTTTAACATTTGTAGATAATTGAATTGAACCAAACAAACTATTATATAGGATTTTTGCTTAAAAATATATTGAATTTGATATCAAAAACCATTTAAAAATTTGAATACATTACATTACTTAAGAAGGATGATATACACTTGAAACTGACAAGTTTTTCTTTTCTTTAAAATTACGTATTCTATGTAATGGAATTAAACAATATCTTTATTTAGCAAATTAACCGCACAATAAGTTTTAGTAAGAATAGGATTTTTATATGATAGAGTTGAATTCTCCTAAAGAATTTTTAATTCATGTACCTTCTCTGTTGCCTAAACTTGTGTTTCAATATTTCAAGACAAGAGAAAAGACATTAAAAGAAATCAACCATCAGAGGAGGATCTGGGTGTTTTGCTCTCTTTTCTATTTTCAGATTTATTGCTTACGACATTCGGAATAATCACTTTATGTGGCAATTTAGTGTCATTAAAATGTCTGAACAATGTGAATCGAGCAAAAATTTCAAAATTTCCATGTTATTGAGTTAATACAGATACATTTCTTTCAATGAGTTTTCTCTTTCAAACATTGAGAATATTTAATAAATTCCGAAATTTTCAACTGCAATGGATAAAATATTTACTTACATTTTAAGATAAGAATTTTAATATGAACTTTCAAATATCTGGCGAATAATTTTATTTCACTTTCGAAACAGAATATACTATACTTATCTAAGTATGGTACAGATCAATTTCCCAATTTGTTATTTAAAGAATCTGGTTTAAGATTAAACACTTAATTTGGCACAAAAATGTACGCTGTCTAAACTTGCTGCTACTGTCACTACTTGGTTTATATTATATGTAGCAAAAATAAAATCTTTGAAAAGCAGTCACGCCTCGGTAACGAACTCGCTGTTGTGTATACTTTTTATCTTCAAATTTATTCCATACGGCTTAAGGGTTAACTATTTTATGTGCAAGTAAGTGTGCTTTTGTCTAAATGTACACGAAGCAGAAATCTAAACGTTTATGGGTTATTGAATTAATAAATGTATAATTGTTTTAATCAGTTTTCTCTTTTAACCATCGCAAAATTTAAGTTAATTTCGAATCATTTAACTTAAATAGATCTATTAAAGTCAAATTAAATATATATATAAGCTAATTTAAACATTTCTTAAAATACCGGAAGATAACACAATTTTTGAAATATGACACAAAACAATTTTAGAATTAATTATAATACATAGTATCTATTTTTATAATGCAACATTTGATTTAAAAGAGAGAATGTGAATTTATTTAACTGCTAACAAAGTTCTTAATAATTTTTGAGACATTGAAGTTTTTAGATGTAATTAGGCATCAGTAATCAACTCGTTGTTTTGTTATCATTTCTATCTTAAGATATATTATGTATGACGTACATCTATTGCAAGTAAATATCATCTGCACGACTGAATGGTATGTAATGAATTCAAATCTAAAATTTTCTAGATAGTAAAGTTAATAAAGCATATATGTAATGGAATAAATCAATATCTGCATTTAAAACGAAGTCTAGATTTCGTTTCATTAAGCCTTTGGTGTTTTGATGAAATAATTAATATCTCACAAAGAATGTGGAATTTATTTAACTACTGTCAAAGACTGTATTTTAATAATAAAAAAAAAAAAAATGTGAAGTATTAAAATAATTCAGGCATCAGTAATAAATTGGCTGTTCAATAGTCTTTTCAATTTTATTCAGCACGTTGAATAATATTTTCATGCAGCATGAATCATATGTGAAGAGAGGAACTCTAAAATTTTCTATGTTTTTTAACTCCAATTAATGAAGTGCAAAATACTTGAAGTTCTTCGGTCGAAATATCTTTAATTTGTGATTAAAATTAGACTTAAAATTAAAACTATATTTTGCAATATTTAAGAAAAATTATATAAACTTGTTAAATGACATTTATTTTAAAGTTTTCTTTTAAAATTAAGACTTAAAGAAAAGACTTAAATTAAGACTTTCTTTTAAAATTTTAACTATTAAACTGTCGCGCAGAATGATTTGATATGTTACCAGAGCAATCGTGAGGTGATGGAGTTTTGTTTGGCAAAGTAAAAAAATATCGTTCCACAATGTGCCGTTAACCATCCGTAAGGTGTTTGTTTCAAGAAGCTCCACTTTTTCTCTTTTCACTATCACTGTTTTCACTGCAAATGCGTATTCTTAACTTTTGGGTAAGAAAATTGTCTCAAAGTCTATTGTTTTCTGCCATTCTATTCTATTATTACGAGCATTCCTGTGTTTAATGAATTCATTTATGCGATTCTCCTGAAATTACCCTGACAGTGCCATCTATACGCTCATTTTGGAACTACTTTTTTACTTCGCCAAACGAAATTCTATTGTTTCACGATTGTTCTGGTAAAATATGAAACCGTTCTGACCGATAATTTTAAAATTAGAGAATTTTAAAATCTCAGCTTTGTTTTACCCTGTATAATAGAAATAACCAATATCTTTAGAATAAATTCCAAGTTTCGTTTTAATGAACTAAATTTAACTTACTTTTTCCAAAACGTAAGTTTTACACTTTTATTTTAGCAACAATAAAATCTTTAAAAGTCGCCACATATCAGTAATGAAATCGATGTTTCGAAAATTTTCTATCTTCAAATTTATTGCATACAACATGAACGATAATCATTTCGCACAGTAAAAAATGTTATTTAAACGCTGAAAATTATACATGTGTACTTAGCAGAAATCCAAATTTTGAATAAATAATGATGAAATTGTTGAATGAGTTTTTCTTAATTAACCTATGTGACTTTAATTATTGGTGTAGCTTTAACATAACTAGATAAAATATTTGCTAACATTTGAAGATATGAATATAATACTTTACTTGATTTATATTTTGATAAAATATTTTCTCTCGCTTTTTTGAGAAAATTGTGTTATATTTATTAAAATATGACGCATGGTGAAAAGAATAAGAATCAAAATACTCATTTTGCATGCAAATAGCATAACTATAAAATAGAAAACAAATATAATTCGAGAATAAAATTAAAAAAAAATATGTATATATATATATATATATATATTAAAAATTATTGTTTATAGATAAACAATAGAGAATGAAATTTACATTATTTTATTTAACAGATAGTTTCTAACTATAAATATTTTTTATAAGTATGTGATAGATAAAACAATTAATATCGTACAAAGATACAAAGATGTAACTGCTGATAAATCTTGTATTTTAATTTTTGGAGTCTAAAATAAAGCCTTTAAAAGTACAGTGTAAAAGGTATCAGTTAGTTATCCTTTCTATTCTCATATTTATTATACATTGCCATTTCATTTTAAGTAGCTTAACAACGAAGTAAAATTTGAATGTTCTTATATTGTTAAACTAAATTTAACACACTGTATGCTATGTAAATAAGTTTCTCGAAAATTATTGAGTCTGAGATTAAAATCCATTTGAAAATTGGTAGAAATATTGTACAATATGTAGAAAATATGGGAATACTTATTAAAACTTATTAATAGGCAAGTTTTTTTTTTTTTTTTAATGTAGGTAAAATAGTTAATGGAATTAATCTTTGCCTTCATTTCACAAGTCAGTTCTATATTTAGATTTAATAAGTATCTGGTTTTAAGATGAAAGAGTTAATTCTGCCTAAAGAATGGGAATTTATTTATTTGTTCCAAAATCTAGTATTATACTATTTTTAGACAACAGTAAAATCTTTAAAAGTAGCGAGGCATCAGTAATGAACTCTCTGCTTCGTAACATTTTCTATCTTCAGATTTATTGCATACGACATACATGATAATCACTTCATGCGACAAGTAAGTGTCATTTGGACTGCTAAACAATGTGTACCGAGCTGAAATCTAAAACTTTCTAGGGTGTTGAGTTAATAAAGGTACAACTGTTTCAATGAGTTTTCTCTTTTAACCGTCACGAATTTTAAATTAATCCGGAAGCATTAAACTTGACTGTATAAAATATTTGCTCGCATTTTAAGATGAGAATTTTAGCATGTCAACTTTCAAATTTTGAAAACAATACTTTAAACTTTTTTTAGAAAGCAGAATATGCCATATTTATTAGACGTATCATACCATTATTAATATCAAATAATTTCATTTTATATGCAATATTTAAAAACATAAATTAAAAATATAAATAATGTTAAAACAAAAATGAAGTAGTTTTTAAAAAAAGGTTTTGCATACTTTTTTATGATATTTTAAGATAGGAATAACAATAAATTTCTCCTCTTAAATCATTAAAATCATTATTAATTTTTATGATATTTTTAAACATAAATTTTAATATGTTATCGTTCTAATTTGAGAAGGAACATTTAAAATAAAAAAAATGTTCTTAAGCTGAATTTTACATAAATTTACAAAAAAAATATCCCATCATTACCAGTATGAAACATTTTAATTTTACACACAGTATGTAAAACAATAAATATAAAACTAATACAATAAGTACAGTTAAAACTAGATTTTTCTTCTGTTTAAATCTATACATCTACCAATGTTTATACATAAATAAGTGTGTACTTATGTTTATGTAGAAATAATTCTTTAAAAGCAATCAAGAAAATATTCAAAACATTTGCTATTAATATTCAATAAAACCCATGAAATTGAACCCCAAATTCCATGAAACTACCTTTTTTACTTCCATTACCCGACTACCGTAGGTAATGGAAATATTGTATTCGGTCCAAAAATTCGATATCGAGATTTCACCTGCTTTACACGATTTAAGGTCTCCTGAGTCCAAAAAGGGGGTTTTGGCAATTGGTCAGTGTGTGTGTGTATGTGGAGAATCTTCTGGCTATTATATCTCGGAAACTAATAAAGATTGAACTACGAAACTTTATAATTGAAAGAGGTCTGGTGTACAGAGGAATTTTCCAAATTTTGGTGAAAATTGAATAATCGGAGCCATACGAAACCGGAATTGGGGCCGTAAGTCCATATCTCAAAAACGGCTCTAACAATTTTCTTCAAAATTGCTGTATAAACACTCTATTAGATATCCTTTCGAATGATATAGTTGGTTAGTTCAGGAAAATTGACAGGTGTCCTGTATAAACAGCTGAATTTCAGGTCCTGCAAGTGCGTTCCTTTCAAAACGGCTGTATGACTATTTTTTGAAACTTGCCATATTAACCCCCTTTTAAATATCCTTTTGCATGTAATTGTTGGTTTTTGGTTAACAATTAATTATGCCAAGCTTTGGTAAAAGTCGGTATCTCAAAAACGAATCTAACTATTATCTTGAAAATTGGTTACATAAACGCATTTTAGATATCCTTCCTCATGCTTTACTTGGTTATCACGCTTTACTTGGTTATCCTGATCTGATAGATCAGTTTTAGATTTAAGAAATTGGTGTTTAATTAAATAAATAAACAAATATAAAACTCTAAAATTTTCTTTTCATTTCTGTTTCTTAGAAAAAAAAAAAAAAATCTGTGTGAAAACACTGTTTTATGTTTTTACACGTGTATCAACTTCCTCTTACCGGAAAAATTTTAGGTGTGTATTACATTAGGTCAATTCTATGTATTATGATAACATTATCTCCAAATAGTGGGTAATGGAAGTCGTGTGGTTGTTTCACACCAATTTTTTTTTTTCAGTTTAATATGTAAACATAGGTGCCAAGTCTTCCGTTTTTCAAGGGAAACTTCAAACCTGAAAATTTATAAAGCTGTTTTCGGTAATATTAACCGTCGAAAATATATATAACATACTCCATTTAAAAATACTGGGGTCAATTCTGATTTAAAAGTTTAAAATGTTGGCAGCTCTGTCTAAATGAAAAAAACTGACACAAGTATTGTTGACTAGATTTTATTTTTGAAAGTTTTATTTCACTGGATTTTCAGAAGAAAATAACTAAATGAAGTACAATGTATTCTTTGTTGAATAACAAAGGATTTGAATAAATATGAAAATTACACTATGATAATTAATTCGTTGAAATTCGGTAAATGCTTAATCTTGAAAGCATGGAAATGCAGTATGCAAGAAAATAATTATTTAAGAAATCGTGTGTTGTTAAACTAGATAATAAACATCCAATTTCTGTCGAATTAGATTGCACGGCTTATTATAGAAAATTTGTAATTGAAAGACTTTGATTCTATTGTAGGGTTAATAAGAACTCTATATATGGATAAAATAATTTCATCATACCGTTACTAATTATGCATTTATTGTGAAAAAATGTAATCATGTCTCAAATAACCGATGTGTAAGTATAGTCTTAAAAATACAACGGCGCTTCCAAAATATCTGGTAAAAACATAAAAGCATGTAAAAGGGACTGGTACAAATATATTTGGTATAGAAATTATGATGAGGGTATACCACAATAAACGATACACAACTCTAAGATCGGTATTTGGACAGAGTATTAGTTTCTGCAGGAAATGTGCGGGCATTCTTAATATTTTTGCTAATGTAGGCTAATAACTTATCTGTGTATCGCTGCTATGAATCTTGGAGTAATATTAGTCATCAATCGTTTGGTATTGTAAACAGTATGATCATTAAATTTATTTTCTTTGATTTTACCAGTTCACTTATCTTTTGTTAACATTTCTTTACAAGCTAACTTGTCCATCACGGGAGTGTATTTCCGCTCTTTCATTTTTACACTAAAATTGTTTATTTCTGTACTTTCTACCTGTCTCTATCTTCTAAAAGATCAACGGAATATAAATTTAAAACTTTGAAGGTTATTAAAAACTAAATTGATTGAGCAACTTATAAGCACAACAAACATAAATATAACCTCTGTCACAAGAAAGGATATTCAAGAGTTTGCGTGACTTTATAAATGTTATTTATATAAACAGAATGGACTTTACATACACTCACGAACATACCTTTGATACGCTCACGAACCAACCCTTTTTAGACATATATTTCAAATTTTAAAATAAGCTAGCCAATACTAATATAGAAATAAATTATAAATATCAAACATATATTTTTAGTAAAAAATATTACTTACAAACTTTGAATAAACACCATAAAATGAAATAAACTCGCAACAATTGTTTCGGGTCGAAAAAACACACGACCCTCCATCAGGCGAATAAAGTAAGTACGAGTGCTGCAGTCAAAGTTACTTTATTCGCCTGATGAAGGGTCGTGTGTTTTTTTCGACCCGAAACAATTGTTACGAGTTTATTGCATTTTATGGTGTTTATTCAAAGTTTTTAACTAATATTTTTTACAACGCCAGTTTTGTGGTGCTTTTTTATTAAATATATTTTTAGTATATTAATTTAGTTTATTTATTAATTTATGTTTAGTTCCCCATCATACTATAGATATGGGGAACTTAGGTAGTAATCGTGAAAATTTTCGACCTCGGTTTTTTGACTTTTTTACACAATTTCAGATGTGAGAAATCCGAAAATGACAAAATTTGTAGGGTGTCTGTTAGTTTGTTAGTTTGTTAGTCTGTGTACACGATATCTTACGAACAAATGATCGCAGACAGGTCAGATTAGTTTTAAAATATTACTTTCAGTACTGGCAAGAACCCTATTCATTTGCAACATTCGAATTAAAAAACTTCGTGAGTTCTTAGAAATTTACGATTTTCTTAATATGGGAGAATAGGACAAAAACTCACTTAAACGTGCATTAAATGGAAACTTTTTACTGCAAAAATGTCAGACCAGTTTTAAAATATCAGTTTTGACGCCGGAATGTACATCAGTAACTAAAATATGCTACTTTGAAAAATTCGCAAGATATTGGAAATTTACGAATTTCTTAACATGGCAGTATAGGGCAAAATTTCACATAAACGTCAATTTTGAGAGATATTTTCATCGTAAAGATGTCAGACTACCTTTGAAATATTATTTAGGACACTGGCATGAATATTATTGACTATGAATTTTCCAATATAAAAATTTCGTAAGTTATTGGAAATTTACGAATTTCTTAACATGGCAGAATAGAGCAAAATTTCACATAAACGTCAATCTTGAGGGATATTTTCATCGTAAAGATGTCAAACCACTTTCTAAATATTACTTAGGATACTGGCATGAATATCATAGACTATATGATTTTTCCAATTTAAAAAATTTGTAAGTTATTTAAAATTTACGATTTACTTAACATGTCAGAATAAGGCAAAATTGACATAAACTTCCATTTTGAGGATCATAAATACATTAGACAACTTCAAAATTACATTTATTTGTTTCAACATGATTGAATACAAATATTCTAATAGGAAAATTTCGTAAATTATTCGTAATTTACGGTTTTATCAACATAGCGAAATTGTAAATTTTTCATATAAATATGAATTTTGAGGATTATTGCATTGGAAATAGTAGCTTGAAAACTAAACAATGGAATTGACCCTGATAAAATAAATTAATAGATTAGAATAAGATAAATATATCGAAGTGAACGGTGCATAGCCTATTAGGCGGGGATTTCATTCTGTCACTGTATCAAGCTTTGGTCAAATTCATTTCTTTTAACATGATTATAATATGTCTCGCACTAGAAATTTATGAGAACATAAATATGATGAGGAACTAAGCAGAGTCCACCTATGCCAACTAGTTATATATTTATTTAATTTGCTATTGTTTTGAATATATTGTGAGAAAAAGAATTATAGCTGTTCATTTCAAAATTCCGATTGCACAAAATGCACAAAATGCACCAGAACTATCATATATATTAATACCGTTAAAATGTTGTGCGAAACAGTCATGTCTGATCTCATGCCTCAATTGCTATTCATCTACAGGAGTATGGGATATTCATTAAACTAGACTATTTGGGACGAAAAGATTTTTTCTTTTCCGCCAGAAACTTTGGAAAGAAAAAAGTGACTTTTGGAACTTTTGGAAAGAAAAGTTGACTTTTTAATTTCAAAGCATTAGCATGCCAATTATATAAAAGTATGTAGTCTTTCTACATATTTTATCAGACGGACATTCTTGTACTGATAAAACCTAGTTTGATTGTTTAAGAAGTTAAAAAGAATTGAATTTTTAAATTTCTTTTTCTAGAATATGTGCTAAAATTACTCAGTATGTGAAATAATTATACTTGTTTATGCAAGACTGTACTGTTAGAACATTTTTATGACCACTGCAAAACATATATAAAAATCTGATGTGGGCACCACAAGACTTCCTTATACACTTTTAGAAATATACATAATGTTAAAAAACATTGACATTGGACCCGAAACAGTTGGCTAAAAATATTTTTAAAAAAAATGAATTATCACCGTGTTCTGAGCTTTTCTGAAAGTTAGTTAAAAACCGATTGCAAGATTTATACTGGTAACGCTGACGAAGGCAGCAGGGACCCGAAAAAATTGGCTAAAAGCATTAAAAAAAAAAAATGCATTTTCACCGTGTTATGAACTATTCTGAAAGTTTCAAATGTCTAGCTAGTCGAGAAGTTAGTTATATAAATTTTCTGTTGAATCATATAAACGCTGCCAAAGGCAGTAGGGACCTGAAACAGTTGGCTGAAAGTATTAAAAAGATGCATATTCACCGTGTTCTGAACTATTCTGAAAGTTTCAAATGTCTAGCTAGTCGGGAAGTTAGTTAAATAAATTTTCTGTTGAACCATATAAACGCTGCCGAAGGCAGCAGTGACCGGAAACAATTGGCTAAAAATATTTTAAAAATGCATTGTCACCGTGTTCTGAGCTTTTCAGGAAGTTTTAAATGTCTAGCTAGTCGGGAGGTTAGTTAAAACTCGATTCCAAGATTTGTACTGGTAACGCTGCCGAAGGCAGCAGGGACCCTATACAGTTGGCTAAAAGTATTTAAAAAATGCATTTTCACCGTGTTCTCATCTAGTCTGAAAGTTTCAAATGTCTAGCTAGTCAGGAAGTTAGTTAAATAAATTTTCTGTTGAATCACATAAACGCTGCTGAAGGCAGCAGGTATCGGAAACAGTTGGCTAAAAATATTTAAAAAATACATTGCCAACGTGGTCTGAGCTTTTCTGAAAGTTTCAAATGTCTAGCTAGTCGGGAAGACAGTTAAATTGCAAGATTTGTCTAAACCGTTTTTGAGTTATTACCGTTTTTTGATACATTATGGCCAAAACCTATGTATTTTTGTCATTATGAACCTGATTTTCCTAAATATCTCGAAAACGGAAAATCATACAAAGTCCAAAAAGGGAGGTGCACAACTAGATGTTATAACAAACCTATGTGCCAATTCGCAACTTTCTACGTCCAACCGTTTTTGAGTTATGCGACATACACACACACAGACACACACACACACACATACAGACGTCACGAAAAATCGTGTAAAATCCCTTATATCTCTGAAACGAGAGCTCGTGTTAAGACGACACTTGCAGGTGTGCAACTAGACATCATGACAGTCACACGTATAAATTGACAACATTCAGCGATCATTCGTTTTCGAGCAATGTGAAATACAAAATCCATTTCGCAAATCGGGATTACTATACTTCCTTATACTTTGTATAAGGAAGTAAAAATTGAAGAAAATAAAATAAGCTGATTTTAATTTTCTGTTTTATCTTCCGTAAATATGGAATAATATCAAGTTAATGGAAAGCACCAAGACTGATGATATTTTTGCCATCACACAACTTTTTTATTTGTCTGATTATATTATAAATAAACACACAACACATTGAACGGTATTTTCATTCACAATATAATAGGCTGCTAACGTTTTTATCAATCCAAGTACTGCATTAAATGCAAAATAGGGTTTACACAATGTAGTACTGTCTCTTTTAATAAAAAACAATATAATGAAGTGGGGTAAGTGTAATGAAATTTTTTCATAGTTCGATGTTGACTTCATTTTGGTAACATGCTGTCATATTTAAACTTCTGAAAATTTTAATTATATATATATATATATATAATTTAGCCATGGGCCACTTAAAGAAAAAGATGTGATAAAAACTTTGCTATCTTGGTTCCAGTTACCTTATCGTTTGCGGCAATTGTTGGTCGACCTATTTATTCATTACATTAAAAGACTTATAAATGAAGTTTTCAGATAATGAAAATCTTCATGAATTTGGAACTTTTTAAATTTTTAAAATATCTCAACTCGTTGCACAGTTACGAACATTTCTGTACATTTGGGCGAGCATTGAACTTGCAAAATATGTATCGCAATATCATGCAGCTAAAAACTAAAATGTATAACAGTATGAAGTATACTTATATTGTGTTTTTGGTGTAAGTACTTATACTGCAGATTTTGTGGAATTTTGGACTTAATTATTACTATTTTTTAATTATAGTATGATTTTAAATGTAAATTATAAAATTGTTGTAGATGTAAAAAAATTAAAAATAAACAAAATTTCTTTAGAAAAAAAAAAAAAAAAAGTTTTTTGAATGAATCGTGTTAGATACAAGGGAAATTCTGACAATTAAGACGTAAAATAATAAATTGGATTTTGTGTTTAAAATGCCAGTCCTAAAGAAATCCAAAGTAGACAATACTGATTTGGCAAAAAGCAAAAAAATCGGCAATATTAATTTGGCTCTATTCAAATCTGTACAAGTTAAAAGAAAATCCAAAAGTCATTTCTCAATTACGTCCTAATTTAGGTTCAGAAAGAGTTAAGACAATATCTTTTGACGACAGTTCTATTTCATCTATTGATTTGGGTCACAAAAATGTTATTTCCTGTTTAGTTACGTTATGTCTCTTTGGAAAAATCATTTCTGCGCCACCTATTTAACTCAATCGCAGACTTTGATCAACGAAATAAACACTTGTTTTTCTTTTATACGTCAAATCATCTTATAACCCAGTGTTATATTTTAAAATTTTTTATAGGTTGAAGGTATTGTTCTTTTTCTTCTTGAGCATACCTTGCGAGCATTCCTTATCTCATGTTTTCTAGAGTTATATATTAGGCAATTAACGATGTTCTGGCAATCACTTCTTGGGTGGTACGCAGATAGGTCCGTACATTTTGAACCTCCGTGGAGAATATGGTTTTTTGTTTCGATAACCACTAGATGTATTCTTTTTATCCAGTAAGGTAGAAATTACTAGATAAGGAAAACAAAAATCTCATTATTTACAAGTTGCTCGGGGCAAGTGCAACCTGATAGTTAGACTTGATTCCCATACAATATTTCTGGGGTAAATGTAACCATGGGTGACAAGCTGAACATTTAAGAAATAGAACAAATGTGAAGTTATATTTGAAATATACAGTCGGTAACAAAAGTGTCCGAACACTAGCAAAAATTCCTATGTAAAAAAAGTACACTCCATACGGTTTTGTTAAATAAATCCTTGTCGAATCCTGTTCTTAGTCAGTGTAAGAACATGATTCGATAAGGATTTATTTAACTAAACCGTATGAAGATACTTTTTTTACATAGGAATTTTTGCTAGTGTCCGGACACTTTTGTTACCGACTGTACATACAAAACTTTGCTTGTTCACCAAAAAAGGCAAAGTTTACTTCACAAGTACAGCAATGGCAAAATTCCAATGTTTGACATAGGCACTCTGTCAAAGAGTAGAAATGCAATCAATTTTCAAAATTCTAAATTTATCACTGTTTTATATTTGATTTCGTTTCTTAATGCTAAATATAATAAAATAAGTTTCAAAACAGATATGACAATTATTATCTCCAAATTTAGCTTCTCGTTTGAGCTATCAGCCGAGGTTTCATTTACCCCATTTCACCCTATATCATTTTCATATGACCAAATTACTGTTATATGACCAAATTGCTGTTTAGTTTGATTTATCACTCTCAGGAGAATCTTTTCAAATGAATAAAATATCTCTGCGAGATATTAGACGTTATTTAGTTTTAGAGCCGATAGCACTGGTGTAATTTTAATTGCTTCCCTAGCACAAGTCCATTCTTTCTATACGTAAGGTATTTCCGGCCAATAATTAACGAAAGTAAAACTAATTAAACGTTTTTCTCGTGAAATAGAATGAATAAAATACTTATTTATTAACCTATAATTATTCTATTTTATTTATTTAAAGGCGTTAATATATAGATATGTTATCAAAGTTTATCAAGTTTTCTAAGAGATTTTAACTAGAAATTTTATAAAATTAAAATTTCATCTCTGAATAATTATGATAACAGGTGTCGTACTGAAATTAAATTTTAAAGTAAGTTTTATTAAATAATAAACCGTCTTTTCCTATACAAATTATCCAAAATTTTTCAAACTTGGGTTCAAAAATTCCTTTCCAAGCTGATTGAATATGCATTAAAATTTGCCATTTTATTCTAATATATATATACGAAATATTTCATGAGAGGAAACGGGAAAATAATATTTTCCTCTCGACGACACAATATATGCGAATTTATAACTTCCACTTATCTCTAATCTTTAAGTTTGAAATAAAATATCAAACTGCGCTTCAAACAGTGACTTCTAACTGTAAATGAAAAGTTTTATAAATAACTCATATTTTACGCAATATACTCGAGAATTTCTATCGCAGTTTTAATCTGCATAACGACTGTCGCGCCGACTAATTTATTATTGCAATTCTTGGACGAGATGAATCAGATTACGAAGAAATTCATGAAACTGGTATTCCTTTCAGTATATTTAATTGAAATTCATAACTTGAATTTATCAATAAAATATAATGATATACAAGCATAATACATAATAAGTTCGGTATTTGAAATGTTGAACTCCAATTAAGTATTCTTAACACTTTTTTTTGTTACAGAATGATAAAACACTATTAAAATGATAAAATAAAGTAAATATGTTCAAATTATTAGAATTTGGTATTAGATGAATCAAATTAAGGAGAAGTTTATGAAACTCTTATTGCGTTGAGTGTTTTAGTATATTTAATTAGAATCCAAAACTTGACATTATCTAACTTGATGGATAATGATATAAAAGCATAACATAATAAGCTTAATGTTTGAAATGCTGAATTTTATTTGTAAACATTTAATTTTTTATTAAAGCAGCAATAGAATTAAATGTACTAACAAAAAACATATATTTAGTTAAACGTGTTACATTTCTTTATAATAATATTTCCTTTTAAATTAGTGTTTCATCTAATTATTTTTTACATTTCTATGTTGAATGCATTTTTTAATAGAACTTAGTTATAATTACAATTTATAATTGTATAAATTGAAAATATTTTGAAAATAACTTACATTTTAATTTATTAAATATTAAAAAAAAAAATTGTTCATAATTTTAGTTTCAGTAAATTCAATTTTCTATGCAACACAACACCTCTTTAATAATAAAGCACTACAGAAAAGTAATAATTACAGAACTTTGGATAAACACCATTGCATTTTATGGTGTTTATACAAAGTTCTGTAATTATTACAGCACCTCTTTATCATTCATATATATATATATATATATTTCAATTTTCTATTCATTTCTAATTTTTAAAATACCTTTATTTATTACATTTTCTTTCTTTTATTTTTTTTTCTTTAAGAGACTGTAAACATTAAAGAGACTCCAAATAATCTGAAATTGAACTGCAATTCATATATATATATATATTTATTAGCAATAAAAAGGCGGTTTTTTTTTTCTTTTTTGAGATCAGAACTTATGGTTGGTTGGTTGGTGTCGTGTCCAATTGAAGTCAAATCAAATCATTCCATGTGCCAAAATCACGGCCTTGGCAATGTCCACAATACTGTCACTGTAGAGATTTCCCTGAAAGGGAAATTCGTCAAAGGCCTGTAAGCTTCTTATGATGGTCGGGCAGTTGAAAATGTGTTCTGGGGTGAGTTCCTACATGATTTGTAAGTTTCTACATGATTTGTATCTTATGAATTGTAAGTATGATTAAACATTAATATATCCAAGCTATGCAGATTTTATAGGTTGTTATGAGTTATCTGTTATCAGCATATCTCAAAAACAAACAATAGCTGGAAGTCCATTCCCTATATTCTAAATGTGTATGTGTATCATACAAGGATGCTACACTAATTTTTTCTTTGAGATCAAGAAAATTGTTCATGTATAGAGACATTAATGAAAATCGAAATACATGTATGTAAGAAATTTACGGTGGGTTCAGTTTAAATTTTATGTACTGCTATAAACCAAATGGAATGGAAATATATTTTTTTATATGAATAAAAGCATGTTTTGTATAGATTATGGTATTAAAAGTATTCACCATTCGTTTACAGGGCTACTCAAATGAACTAGTATATAATGGGACTTTTCTTGGAAATTGCTGGAAGTTCACTTCAGGTCGTGCTGTGTGCTATTAATACATGACTATATTTAAGTTCACATTGTGGTGTGCACATGATTTATAGAAGACATGCCTTGCAAAAACTTTTTTTTAATTGAATGTGATTAGTGGAAGTTCTTTATTATATTATAACACGTCCATGAAAACTGCTGAGGAATAAAAATTAATTTTTCGTACCCACACTGTAAATAAAGCATAAATTTAAATTAATTTTTTTAGTGATTGTTATTTGTTTAATTATGCAGTTTGAGGCTCCATGAATACTAAAGTCAAGTTTTCAGCGTTTGTTCTTTGTGTGTACATGTTAGCAGTGCAACTTAAAAACAAATAATTACAGGCAACTCAAATGTTGTATTTTGAAATTCATATGAGGTCCACACTTTAATAGTTTGATAAATATTCATAAGGTTCAAAAAGTGGTCCAGGAGTCTGAATAATTTGGAGTTAACTTCTAAATTTGATAATCTGAATGCTAGATAAATATAACATTCAAATGGGGAGTTAAAGAGGCTGGTAGCCACCTCTCACATAGAATTCTTTATCAAATAAAACTGTTTCTAATCCTAGTTTGAATTATTTTTTAACATAAGATTAAATTCAGTACTCGTTACCTTACCTTAAATCTGCAATCTGTCTTTATAGAATCAAAATGCATGTTAAGAGAAAGTAGTATGGGTGACACACCAGATAATTTTAAATCAAATTATTAAACACGAACTATTTATTCTACACTTTGATAGTTTATTAGGAAAATTTTAATTAAAATATAGTGTCGTGATCTTATTAAATTAACGATAGCGAGGAACTTTGTTTAAGACAAGTTGCACCGCAAGGTATAGATTGCGAATTCAATGAATTCAAATGATGCAATGGGAATATGGGTAATTCAATTTCAGAAACTTATGTGACGTTAATGAAATTCAATTGGATACGTTAAATAAATATTTACTAATTTATAATGAACCTTTGCCGTATGATTCTGGATATATAATTAAACATGCATGGAATAAGCATGGAATAACCAAAACCCTTTTATGCTAATTATAACGAAATTAGAAGTTTTATTGTACATTTATAAAAAATGCATAAAAATATTTTTTTAAGCTACAAGTTTCATATTTATAAAAAAGTATTTAAAAAAAATTACAAATTTTCTCGTATCACCCACTGTAAGATTTCTAATTAAATATCTTAAATGTGCATGAAGATTACTTAATTAAATTAGGGTTGGAAACTAATTAGATATGGAGAAAATTACATCGAAAACTGGTGTGAAAGCATAAATAATAAGAGTTTTGTATGCAAATACTAGAAATTTCTAGAGCATATAACAATGGTTTGGGTTCGAGTGAAAAAGGCACAACGATTCATCAAACGCAAAAAAAATGTACACTCGATTGGTGATACGGGACAGACGCAGTGCACTAAACTTGTAAACATATGTCATGAGAAAATAAGAGAAAAATACATTTAGTGAAAATTAAATAAAAACTTTTTTTTAATAGGGAGAAATATATCTTTATAATAAATGTAGCTTTCATATAATTTTTTAATGTATATCCTTTTAATTTAAATATAAATGTTTATTCTAGCAAAAGTAATTTTTCTTCATTAAGCATCTGTTCGGAGAAAATGATATAACACAATTTACATTTTCAAAATTCGCATTTAATTATCCATAGCGACATGAATTCTTTTAAAATGGACTGCAATGCATTAAATTATTCATTAACAAACTGCAATTAAGCATTTTTAATTGGGTTTCTTAAATTATAGCTAATTAAAACAGTAAAGAAATATAAAGGCTTTACTTATCTAAAGCTTTTCGATTTAGTATCTTAAACTTGAATTATGTATTTACTAAAAGTCAAATTAACAGAATTTTTTTAATAACAACATTGAATTTGCTTTTGAAAAGTATATAGAGATAAACCTTTTCCTTCGTGTTTTAGGAATATTCTGGTAAGTTTTATTTCGTTTAGCGTTTTAAATTATTATTCAGATTTTTATTTACATAATTACAGAAACGAAAAAATATCTGAATTTTGACATTTAAAGTTATAGAATAAATGTTATGGCCTATGACTTAAGATACTTCTGAGTATTTACAATAAAAATACTATTCTAATACATTCTTAAATAGAACAATTCACTTTATTGAATACATATGCAAATAATGTTAAATATTGAAATATTTTGAAAATACTTCATGAGAGGTCAGCTTGTTATTAACTATTAACTTTTTGTTAAACCATGATTACTATATATAATTTTTAATTTGAAATAGTACAGGCACTAAGCCTCTCCTTCAAATTTTTTCCACGCAATTTTACATTAAATACTATAAATGTATGTGTGCGATGTCATAATTAAAGAACTATTAAAAATTTTATTTTTATTGAAATTTTTATTTTTCCGACTGAGTGAAAATAATGCCTGGACCGGGAGTCGAACTCCAGATCTTTGACTTACAAGGTCAAGGCTCAGGTCCAGGTCGAGCCTTGACCTTGCAAGTCAAAGATCTGGGTTCGACTCCCGGTCCAGGCATTATTTTCACTCAGTCGGAAAAATAAAAATTTCAATAAAAATATGATTTTCTTCCCAATCAGTTGATTATGTGATTTTAATATATTGCATTAAAAAATTTTTTACATATTATTTTAAAGTACCTGGATAACTGAGTTCACACGGTCGGATTTTAAAACTCTATCAGAGTGTAAATACAGAGATTTGCTTTCACATATATATAGATATATATTTTTTTTTTCCTGGATGACTGCGAGTTACCAGTTAACACTAATTATCCTGAAGATGACAGTATTTCAAATAGAAATGTCATCTCAAAAAAAAAGAAAAAGAAAAGAAACTATGAATTTTTATTAAATATCTTCGAGTATTTTCGAAGAAAATGAAGTTAATGCCATTTTGTGTTTCCCAGGGTGAAGCGTGATTTGCCAGCAAAGTCTGGGACTGAACAGAAGTGCACTTCATTGAATTGTGAACTCAAAAAAATACTAAATTTAACTTTTTATAAAAATCGCTTGAATAGTTTCTACGAAAACCATGTCTCTGCCATATTTTGCCACGGTTAGAGTGAGTATTAAGAGTGAACGCTAATTTTCATGAAAATAAGGATAAGTCACATGAGTTTATCATAAAAATAAATAAATAAATAGTTCTAAATGTTATCAAAATTGTTAGTTCTATTTCCAAAAAACCTTTCCTGAAGATAAGTCAGATAGGTTTGTCATTTTAACATACCCTAAACCCAACTTTTTATTAAAATCGGAAGATCAATTTCCCTAAAACCAAAATTCCCTAAAACCAAGATTGCTATATTTTGCAACGGGGCGAGTGGGGGTTAATTGTCGACGTTAACTTTTCTGAGGATGAAGATAATTCACTCTGAATGGTTATCCCAAAAAACAAAATACTTCAAACAAATTCCAAGAAAACCAATTTTTGTCCTCTTTTGCCATGTACGGAATTATATTTAATACAGCAACAAATACTAATTTTCCTAAAGATGAAAATAAATCAACTGGAATTCTCATTTAAAAAAAAAAAAAAAAAAAAAAAAAAAAGCCTCTTAGTTTTTTATTAAAATTATTGTGATGGTTAACTTTTCTGAAAATAAGGATAATTCAATTTCAATTGTCCTCCTAAAAATCCCTAAACCTTAAATACTTACCAAAATCTTTCGAGCAAATTCCAAGTGACCAAGTTTCTGCCATTTTTTGCTATGGATGGAGTGAGATTTGTGAACGTTCAGCAGTAAACGCTAACTTTCTGGAGATTAGAATAAGTTAACTTACTTTCTCATTAAAAAAATAACCCTAGGTTTTTATCAAAAAAGTTAGAGTCTTTTCCCAGAAAATCAATATTCTGCCATAATTTGCAGAGGGCCGAGTGAGGGTTGACTGTAAACAATTTTTCTGAAGATCAGGATAATTCAATTTAAAGTGACATCTCAAAAAACCCTTAACCTTAAGTATGTGTCAAAGTAGTTCGAGCAGATTCTAATAAAACTACATTCTGCCATGTTTTGCAATGAATGGAGTCAGGGTTAACTGTGAACGCTAATTTTCTTGCAAATTAGAATTTGTCCGATGTATTTGATGTCTAAAAAATCCTTAAACTTAAGTTTTCATAAAAATTGTTGGAGCAATTTTCTAGAGAACCATGTTTTTCCCATAATTTGCTATGGGCGCACTAAGAGTGAATGCTAAATCTCAGAATGATGAACATAAATCAAATGCGTTTGTCATATCAAAAAATCTCGCAACACTAAGTTTTTATTAAAATTTTTTAGATGTATTCTTGAAAAAATCAAGATCACACTTTGCAAAGCACGGCGTAAGGTTTAATATTGACTATTAATTTTCCTAATGATAAGGATAAGTTGGTTAGGTTTGTCTTCTTTCATAAATCCCTCAACTCTAAATTTTATAAAAATCGTAAAATCTATTTTCATGTAAACCAAACTTTTACATATTTTACAATCAGTGGATAAAGAGTTGAAAGTGAACGCAATTTTTCTCAAAGACAGCCGATTTTTCACGCAAAAAAAAAAAAAAAAAAAAAAAAAAAAAAAAAGAAAAACATTTAACCCTACGTTTTTACCAAAATCATTGCAGACATTTCACAGAAGGCTCAATTTCTTGGAAATTGCACAGCCGGTGGACAAAAGATTAAGAGTGAACGTAAAATTTTCTGAAGATAAGTCGAATCGATTTTGCACCCAAACAATCCTCAATCCCAAACTTTCATCAAAATCGTTAGAGCTATATCCGTGCGAATTAGTTTGTAGCACTACACTGTTAAAAAAATGCAGAAAAAATACAGAAATTCTCTGTAATTTCAGAAAAAAAGGCGTAAATTACGGAAAAATTACGTAGACAAAACGTATTTTACGACTTTTTTTCTGAAATTACAGAGAATTTCTGTATTTTTTCTGCATTTTTTTAACAGTGTATTACAAAATGTCACTGTTTTTATTATTATTTTCTTATTAAAATACGGTTTACATTAAATGCAAGAATTGTTATTTTGATTACAATAAATAGAAATCAAAGAGGAAAAGTATAAATTAAGTTATTTTCAAATTCAAATTGCAGTAATATTTAATATTACGCTTCCTTGTTTATCGTACTTTTTAGATATCCTTCATAATGCACTGTTAAAAAAAATGCAGAAAAAATACAGAAATTCTCTGTAATTTCAGAAAAAAAGTCGTAAAATACGTTTTGTCTACGTAATTTTTCCGTAATTTACGCCTTTTTTTCTGAAATTACAAAGAATTTCTGTATTTTTTCTGCATTTTTTTAACAGTGTGTATAAGACATATTTTTCAATAAATTTTCAATTTTCAATTTTTTTTCTTATTTCCTGGAGAAATACATTTATTACTATTTTCTTATTGTATATGTATTTTTTTATTTTTAAAAATTAAAGAATTAAAAACACAAAATGTTTTGGTTAAAAAATGGTAATAAAATAGAAGCTTTGTATAAAATTTTACATATTCACTAAAATATAAATTTATGACAAAGCATAAATTATTTAGAATTTAGATTACATTCAGTCGTACGCTTGTAACAAAAATTAATAGATTAAATATACTTTTAAATATATTAATTTAAAATGTAAAAAAATTCATAAATGGTTATAAAACTTAAGTTTAATTGTGAATAGTTTTTTTTTAATTATTTTATTTTAATTATATGTAAATGCTCCAAATATTGTTGTTAAATGATAATTAAAAAGAATTTTTTATATGTAAGCATTATAAACTGTAGCTAAAACACACGACAAATGTTTCACGTTACAAAATAATTAAGTACAAAACTTAAGAAAGTAAAAAGAGAAACACAGAGAGAAATTATAGGTGGGAGAACAATATCCATTGCTATTTTTATTTTTGTACTTACAAATCGTTTTCGCATGATAGGCGTAGTGTTTAAATATTTCAACTCCAAACATTTTTTTGCAAATTTATACCGTCTTGAAAATTTAAATTAAAAGATAGAAGTTTTTAATGATTTCTAGAAATTGAATATAAAACATTTATAGGATGCAAATGCATTAAAAATAATTTCAACATTTTATTTTGTTAAATATATTAATTATTATTATTTTACAAATGAGTGTAAAGAATCTCATAAATGCTGTTTTTTTTTATTTTTTGCTTGGGCATGTTCTAAGTTTAATATATCATTGTAATATTCGTTTTCACAGAAAGCAATCAGATGTATATATTTGTAATTTTTTCATATTTATGCTAATTTGAATTTTACCATGAAGTATTTTCACTATTATCACAGATGTAAATTAATAGCGATAAACTAGCTTGTTCTTTATTGAATAAATACGCAAAACTATATTGCAACCAAAGGTGAAAGATGCTTGATTGGGATAAGAGGTTATTCTGATGAACAAACAGTCCATAAAAATCGTTACATATAAATCCTTTAAACTCATATATAATTTATTTAACTTGTGTAAATTTAATATATGTTACAGTCAGTATTATGTAAACACAATTCACTTGTTAATTTAATATATAATCATGCCTGCCAACATACTAATTAATATTCTGCAGTATTGTTAATACCCGCCATTTTTCATACCAGTTTTTTTTTTTTTTTTTTTTTTTTTTTTTTGAGTATTTTTCTGTTTGTTCAATGTTAATTATATTTGGGGAAATTTACTCTAAAAATAATGTGGTGTGGATAAGGGGGCAGGTACTGACAAAGCTACGGAATATTTATTAAGATGTTGACAGATATCTATAACATAGTGTATTTATGATTTTCTGATAAAAATGTTTATTTACAGGTTTGTGAATCGTAAAAGAAGAGGCAACGTCTAGTCGATGAATTTCCTTAATTCGATAAAAAATATTACCTAAACAATTTTGTCAAACTGTAACTCGTTCACAAACAGAAGAAGAAATGTGTACTATATACATAAACAAAAACATTAATCAACAGCTTGTTGCATAAAATTTCGAAATGGACAATAGTTATAATTTAAAACTGGGTGCAAGCGTAAACCCCTGCAAATAGCAGAGCTTGTTGCATAGCCTCAGAATGACAAATTCACAATTAAAATGTCTCACAATTAAAATGTCTAAACTTATTTTACATCATTACACATCTGAAGGCTTCTTTTTATAGTTTTATTGCAAGTTAATGGGGAGAAATCGGTACATTATACCGGAAAAAAAGAGCTAACGCCGTTTCAAATTGAAATAGGGCTTTAAAAGCATGGTAACCCTATACTAGTATATGTTACAAAATTCGATAGCCAAGAATTGCTCCAAGGCAGAAATTAGCAGAAAACAACATAATCATAGCGTTCTCTCCAAGATTTTACATATTATCACTGCAACAATAGTTCTAATAAAGTAAAGGAAATGCTTGGCAGAATGCTTTCAGTTGAAAAATAAAAATATTCTTCTGTCCTGCGAACAATGTCGAAAACTTTCGGACAAATTTATAAGTATAGTCGGCAGCAAAAGTATCTGAGCACTTGCAAAGATTCCTATACAGAAAAGCACACTTCATATGGTTTTGTTAAATAAATCCTTCTCGAATCATGTTCTTAGACTGACTAAGATCAGAATTCAACAGATTTATTTAACAAAACTGTATTAAGTGTACTTTTTTTATATAGAAATTTTCGCTAGTACTCTGATACTTTTGCTGCCGACTGAATTTTTAAACTTTAATAGTGTTGAATGATAATGGATAATTGAAAATGGCTAATTGACTTGTCATTGACAAGTTATGCCAAGGACCCAGGATCAATCTCCAGCTTAGTCATTTTTGACTGTTGTAAATAAAATTTGGTCTTATAAATTTGGCTTTTTAAAGGATATCCGTTTGAATATTAATTTAATATAAAATATCAAAATAAAAATTTTAAACGATTGTTTGAAATCATATGTACTATATTTTACGTCAACTGTTTAAAGATAGTAATTGTATTAAATAAGAATACATATTTATGTCAGATGCGATCGAAAATTAATTCAGTATAATAAACATTAAATTAAAAATGTATATACATGATTATTCGAAATAGCATATACTACTTTCTACCTCAACAGATTAAATGCAGTAATCGTCTTAAATTTACATTTAAGTCTTAAATTTACGTTGTACTTAAATTACAAATTTAAAACAAATCTGATTGTATGTTCACTTAACATAATAACATTTAATTGAAAAGAATATATGATTGTTCGACATTAAATATTCAATCTCCTATCATAATGATTTAAATGTGCAATTATTTTGAATATAAATACGCATTTACTAAAGTTCTAATTGTATATTTATTTTAATAAACATTTAATTAAAGAGAGTATATAAGTGTTCGAAATTACCATTTTTTCAACTGAAGAAATTATTATCTATGATCCTTTCTTATAGACAATAATTTCTTATTTTCTTACTAAAAAATATATATATATATATATTAATTTAGAATATGACTAATTCAATTTTCATTCAGCGTTAATACATCTTAAATAAAAGCTTTCCTTTACTATATTATTAAGAAAACAAAATAACAATAATTAATTTGTCATGCTTAGTCTTTTTCAAAATAAACTTTTACTAATATGCTTGCATAAAATGAAATTAATAAAAAAAAATTATAATTTCATTCTCTAATTACTTATCAAAATGCTTATTAGTTAAATTATTCATTTTTTCTCATTAAAGATGTTAAAGTTTCCACTTTCATTTCCAAAGGGATTTGTAACTATGTAGACGGAATAATATTACGAAAAAATATAACTTGAATGTATTATTTATGGAAGAATAATAATTCTAGGAATATGAACATGATACACTAGCAGAATTCGAGATGTTTAAAAATTGCATATCAATATTTTTCATAACTAAGTTTTATAGAAAATGTATTACGAATAAAGTAAAATCTCTGAAATTAACGAGTTTTTTTAATCTCAATGTATTTGCGTCTTAAATACAGTTAATCATTACTGAGAAACATATTCAAATGAAAAAATCTAAAATAAATTTAGAAAGACTAATCTGGTGTGATATTCACTCTACTTTTTCTTACTTTCCTAGTTTTAGATTGTGTTTTATGTTTATTATATTTTTGTGTAAAGGTAACTACTATCCTCTCGATCACACGTTTAATTGTTGCACCTGCATTCATTAAATACTCAAGGTTATTATTTAATTAAAAATTTGTTTCAAATTATTCAGAGAATTTTTAGTCAAACTATAGTTAGAAGTTTACTTATGTTAGTAAAACATTTCCAGGCATCATCCCCACATCATTTTCAAAATATTAAATTTGAATTTCCTTTATTTATTTATTTATAAATTATAGTGATCATAGACACACTGATCAAACTCTGAAAGTTTCAAATTCGTACTTATGAAACCTTAATACATGAAAATAAAAACTCAATGACTAAATTTGAAAATCAAAATAAAGTGTGTAACAAAATTACAAGACTGTTGTGGATTTTGTGATTTTGTCACTGTCATCCATGATAGCTATTTCCGATTCGTATACAGAATCATATTGACGGTTATTTGTATACACTTGACGAGTCAAATGTACCCACAAGTTTTCTATTTGATTCAGGTCTGGACTACGGCTTTGCCAGCTTATGACCTCGATTTTTTTTTTTTTTTTTTTTTTTTTACCAGTTTTTAATTGATTTAGAAATATGACATAGCGCGTGACTTGCTGAAATTTCCAGTTTGACCCTCCTAAAAATGAACCAAAAGGTATAAGGTGTTGGTAAAAAAGTTGCTGTCAACAACTAGAGTCCATTAGTCCATTTCACCAGGAACTCGCTGCAGGTCACATTTCCCATCATATACAAAAGCTCTCGCATCATCACGGAGCCACTACGCATCTGCTTACTGAAGAAATCCCTAGATTCTGTTCGTAAATCATGCCAGTAGTAAATATTACCGTCCGGACCATCCATTTTTTTTTTTTTTTCGTCGGGAAAAAAAAAAAAAAAATTCCAAGTTGCATCCTATGTCATGACCTCCTCTGCCCACTTCAGCCTTTCTTCTTTATGATGCTTTTAGCAGTCTTGATTTTCTTTTTAATTTCCGAAGAGAAACATTTGAATTTGATCTTAAAGTGTGCCAGACTGTCATATGTGAAATAGTTTTACTTGTCTGCTGTGTTATTTTACAAGTAGACCAGTTCTGTTTCGTTCCAAGCTTGAAAATTTGTCTATTATCGCGAGCTGATAGTTTACTCTTCCTTCCAGAGGTTTTATATTTTCCATAAGAATCTCTTTTACTTAAAACGTTATAAATAGCAGTTTTAGAACGTTTAAGGATCTTACTTATTTCACGTTCCGATTTTCCAGAGCCCTTATAAAATCAAATTTTTCGAACTACTAGCTTAGATAATTCTCTTCACGCGGCATTGTAAATTTCTTCATAAAAACAAACAAATTCATTTTATGCAGTATATTAATAAAATGAGTGATGTTCTGGGTGATTTTACAAGTTTGTTACACATTGTTTTTATAATATATGTAATTTTCATTTTTAATCAATTTCCTTGGGCAAGTTATAATTTTCTTACGTACAGACAAACACAGAACTATTGCTGAAAATCTAATTTTTTGATTCAGAATTTGATTATGTGTATGTATTAAAATGTGTAGATATAAACTCAGTTTTCAAAAATTTGAGTCAGAAACAATAGTTTTTCTACCATATATGATTAAGAGAAAATATAAATGTTACGGGCTCAAGAAGCATATAATTAAAATTTAATTCATGGCTTGTTTCATGATGACCAAACATTCTGTAAGGAAATACCAGCATTATGCCAGCAAAAATACGCAGCAATTAATATAGAACGAAGAAAAGGAAATAAGACACATCATGAAGAGATAAAATTAATATAAAAATAAAATAAATATATGTGTGAGTAAAACCACACAAATGAAGTCAAATTGTCTTTTGTAATACATATAGTATAGTTGAAAAAGTACTCCTATTAATTACATCAAGTGGGAACCAATGAATTTGACTGTTTTTATGTGGTCTTGTATATTGCTAATGCATCCCGCATGCACAATGCAATGCATAAAAATTTGGTTAAATTTAAAAATTCGCATAACTTAACTGAAAATGTATTTTCAATATTTTCCCTTATAGTGAATAATATATCAAATACTTTTCTGTGGACCCTAACCAAATAATTATTATTTTTTTTCTTTTTATGTTCGGGAGAACTTTTTAATGTCATTTAAAAATTCGTTTTCTTAAAAAAGAAACAAGTCACAAGTTTTGTTGCTATGCAAAATAAGCGTGACGTGAAACGCATTAAATTATGTTAGTGTAAAGCTCACAATGTTTTTATTGATTACAAAATTTTTATTGCATTTGATTTCATTGCTTACAAATATTATATTGATCATAATTTAACAGCAGTATTTCGATCTATTTTTTCTCGTTTCCTGTAGCGTTCGATCTATCCCGAATCTCAGTGTGACCGCGCGATCCTGTAGTATTGTTCTCGGTAAAATTTTATCGCTTTGAAATAAATAAAAATACTCGAAAATTGTCTACAGATTTTAAAAATATCTCTGCAAGAAGTCTGGACATCAGCACCGAATCAGGAAAAACCTATTGTAAGAGTCCATATCCATTATGAAAGCAAGTAACCTTACGAGGTCCTTTCGGTACACTCTGAACCAAAATGTTAATTAACACGTTGACATGAGAAGTTTGTAAGTAAAAGAGGCAAAAGGAAATGATAGTATAACTGAGTTCTTTTAACAAAATAATGCAGAGAATAATAATGTTAACAACTGCTTAAAAGAATAATACATGTGATCAAATATTGATTTTTTTAGCATTTTGTACACATGATACATCTTCTATTTTGAGGTAATATTTTAAATAAAGAAAATAAAAAGCAAAATACAAATCTTAATTTTTAAATGTGTACCTAGTTAGAATAGTACTGAAATCTGAAATATTAAGAAAGGTAAATGGAGTAAAAATAAGCAAAAAAGGAGTATGATAAAACTTACACTACACACTCTATTTATCAATATAATATGTATATTATTCGCTATTGCAGCTTGACGCTTTAAATTAACAAGAAAATTCAAAATAAATGTATAAGCGAATATGGGACATTTTTTATTACAAGCTTGGGGGTTACTTTAGCACCTAACGAGGATCAGGATTTGTCTGATTGAAACAATGTCATTTAAAACACTGTATTTATATTACATTTAATGAAACGCAAACACTTCGTAGTTTATAAATAAGTCATATGTATCAGTTCCTATAAGCCCTATAATAGCTTTCATAAATCTCCAATATCATATGCAGAGCAGTTTATATGCCTAAGGATTGCATAAAATTGATTAGTGGCTGAATGTAAATCATCACTATCACCTACTTTCGTAACTAGATATTATAAAGTCAGTTGGTAAATCATATGGATAATGTATAATCATTCTTTGAATATTAAAAGTAATTTGGCTAAAACAATAAAGAATTTTAATTCGGAGTGTGATTCCTTTTTAAAACATTCTTAATGACAATCTTTGTGAATATCTAGAAATTTAAGAGTATCTAGATCGTGTTATGAATTCTATCGTTCTCAGTTATAAATATTTTTTATTAGATGAACAACTAATTTGGATTTTGCAAAATCCACTTGTAGCTAATAAAGTACCATAGTTAGATTGCATTACTGTATAGGTTAGAATAGAATAATTGTGCCATTTTCATAAAATTTCAATTTTGTCTGTTTATAGTTCTTTTACGTTAATTAAAAATTAATTGTTACATTTTACTATTTAAAAAAAAAAAATTATAGATTTACAAGTCTTGAAAAGTCGAGAATAGGATTTTGCTATTTTTAGAAAAAGTCAGTGCGTTTCTCTCTCTCTCTCTCTCTCTCTCTCTCTCTCTCAATCTCTCTGTGTGTGTGCACGCGAGCTTGACAAAATTTTGTGGTGATTCTAGCTCAGGAGTTTATGCACAGAACTTTATGCAAATTAATATGTAGTTGCACTTTGACACAAATTAGTACCTATCAACTTTCGGTAAAAATATTTCAAGAGGAGTTGGGAGTTGGACAACCAGTCGGCTGATTTTAGGTTGCATTTGATAATTCCCTTAGTAAAAACATTCAGTTTAATTCCATTGCTTTCTTAAATAAGCTCTTAGTTTAGACATAGCTTCATTTATCGACTAATAAACATGTGTTACTACTAAAAACTATGGAGCATCTCACCCTTAGACAGCTCACCCGTTGAACATTTTGTAGTGTAAGTTTGATCCATTCTTTCTTGGAATTTTCTATGCAAAAGTTTCAGTTCTTTTGAGAGTTTCGCCTGATTATAGTCTGTATGTTGAAATATAAAATTTTTGATTGGTTCTATTTTTAATAAAGAATCAATTTTTTACATAATTAAGTAATAGATTTCGAATAATTTGTTCACATATTCAGAAATAAATAAATAAAAATGTGAATGAAGCTTGGTTTAATAATTATATTTCCCTTTAATTTCTAATTTTAGAATTTCTATAATTAAAATTCGATATTCATAATACATGATTATTAATCAAGTCTCTATCTCTTGATTTGTGATCACTAATACATATTAAAAAGAACAAAAAGAAAAAGTTATCAAACTAAAATGCTAGCACAAAATATTATTATAAATTAAAAAATAATTTTATTTTAAGATTGGTCACTAATAAATTCATCGTCACAAGCCATTGATCAAGTTATTTATATTCACAAATATTTACTTATATTAAGATAGTATTTTAAATTAATTTTTTCAAGAGAAAAAAGTGATCTGAAAAACTTACTTAAATATCGGAAATATCCATCCCTTCAGTGAATAATGATGCAGTACAATGGATGAGTTAATATTTTTATAGCAATGATATTTATAATTGAATAGTATCGAATAAATAATGACATATACGTTTTAATGAAAAAGTCGAATTATTTTTTCCTAGGTATGAAAGCGACTTAGCCTAGGCATTGACATTTTCACATAAATATTAATTAGGACTTAGCTTCGGAAATATGTGTTTAAAAAAAAAAAAAAAAAAAAAAACAGATGTTATATATATATATGTGTGTGTGTGTGTCTTTTACGGATAAAGCCAAAGGAGCCAAAAGTAAATCGAAGTGAAATTATTTCGGCTTTTATAGTGTTACAAAAGAAAACTCTTTTCCTGCATTAGAACTGTTTCAGAACTGCATTAGTGAAAGAAGATTCAGAAGAACAAGAAAAAGCAGAGCGATCCATTTACTTCTATTAAGGTGAGCCTCCGCAACAAATTTGGTGACTTTGCTACGGATTTGGACACTGGGCTTTGGAAAATTTTATATCCAATAAATTTGGAGAAAAAAAAATCACAACCGAGAAGGGCCCGGTTCCGTTTAATATAGCTCCAAAGAAAATATTCAACACCGCGGTATCACATGATCGTTTTTTGATTGCATTAATCTATATATATAAAAGAGTACTTCCACTCACTTACTCACTCACTGACTCATCAACGCACAGCAAAATCTACTGGGGCCACTGACTCGAAACTAGGTCAGATTTTAGAACATGTAGTGTAAGCACCCCCTAAGAAGCGATTTTGCGAAATTCACCCCCCAAGCGGGGGGGGTGGGAGGGAAAGACGTAATTTCACAAAAACCGTCATATCTCAGAGAAAAAAACAGATATCTCTATATATATAAAAGAGTACTTCCACTCACTTACTCACTCACTGACTCATCAACGCACAGCAAAATCTACTGGGGCCACTGACTCGAAACTAGGTCAGATTTTAGAACATGTAGTGTAAGCACCCCCTAAGAAGCGATTTTGCGAAATTCGCCCCCCGAGGGGGGGGGGGGGGAGGGAAAGACGTAATTTCACAAAAACCGTCATATCTCAGAGAAAAAAACAGATATCTGTAAAATTTTTGCATTAAAACATAGCTAACACAAATGCCTAAAAATCAATTTCTGGAATTTTGGAAATTCGGTCCACAAGAGGGGGTGCGTGGCAAAACGTGATTTCGCATGCGCAAAAAGTGATTTCTTAAAAACATTAATATCTCAAAGAAAAAAACAGATATACGTGAGATTTTTGTTTCATAATATAGCTAACATAAATACCTAAAAACGAATTTCTGGAATTTTAGAAATTCGGCACCTAAGGGGGTACAGGGGGCAAAACATGATTTCACAAAAACCTTTATATCTCAAAGAAAAAAACAGATATCCGTAAAATTTTTGCTTTAAAATATAGCTAACACGAATACCTAAAAACCAATTTTTGGAATTTTAGAAATTCAGTCCCCAAGGGGAGGGGAAGGAAGGAAAACATTCTCTATATTTTATCTTCTATATAATAATATAGATATTTCTTCTATAATAAAGTTTAAAAATAATTATTTTAATTTTTAATTGTTGCCAAAAAAATTTACGAGTTGATTTATTTTTCGACATATAATTGCCGAAACGTCAGTGGAGGCCCTCTGTTGAGACTCAAAACGGTTTTGGGCTGTGTCTGTCTGTCTATCTGTCTGTCTGTCTGTCTGTCGCGCGATAGCGGCCGCAAAAATAGCGCTATTGACATGAAATTTGGTACACGTGTTCATGAGCCCCACGAAATCAGCTGTATAGTTTTTGGTATGTACTCCATTTGTAGTTCGTATACAGGGACACGCCAAAGTTTTTCTTATCATTACGGCCTATGGGAGGAATTTGTATGTATCGCGATAGCGGCCGCACAAATAGCGCTATTGACTTGAAATTTGGTACACGTGTTCATGAGCCCCACGAAATCAGCTGTATAGTTTTTGGTATGTACTCCATTTGTAGTTCGTATACAGGGACACGCCAAAGTTTTTCTTATCATTACGGCCTATGGGAGAAATTTGTATGTATCACGATAGCGGCCAGAAAAATCACGCTATTGACTTGCAATTTGGTACACGTGTTCATGTGCCCCACGAAATAAGCTGTATAGTTTTGGGTGTGTATTCCATTTGTAATTCGTGTACAGGGATAACGCCAAAGCTTTTCTTATCATTACGGCCTATGGGAGGAATTTGTATGTACCACGATAGCAGCCACAAAAATCACGCTTTCGACTTGCAATTTGGTACACATGTTCATAAGCCCAACGGAATAAGCTGTATAGTTTTAGGTGTGTATTCCATTTGTAGTTCGTGTACAGGGACACGCCAAAGATTTTCTATCATTACGGCCTATGGGAAGAATCTGTATGTACCGCGATAGCCGCCGCAAAAATCAAGCTATTGACTTCAATTTTTGCCAAAACGTCAGTGGAGGCCCTCTGTCAATACCTTCTCCTACCTTCTCCTCTCCAATACCTTCTCCTTTAGAGATGGTGTTGCCTCTGTTGAGACTCAAAAGGATTTTGGGTTCCGTCGGTCCGTCCGTCTGTCTGTCTGTCTGTCGTGCGATAGCGGCCGTAAAAACCATGCTATTGACTTGAAACTTTGTACATATGTTCATGATCCCCACGAAATTAGCTGTATAGTTTTGGGTGTGCATTCCATTTGTAGTTCGTGTACAGGGACACGCCAAAGTTTTTTTTATCATTACGGCCTATGGGAAGAATTTGTATGTACCGCGATAGCGGCCCCAAAAATAACGCTATAGACTTGCAATTTGGTACACATATTCACCAGCCCAACGGAATTAGCTGTATAGTGTTAGGTGTGTATTCCCTTTGTTGTTCGTGTACAGGGACACGCCAAAGTTTTTCTTATCCTTACGGCCTATGGAAAGAATTTGTATGTACCGCAATAGCGGCCGCAAAAATCCTTCGATTGACTTGCAAATTGGCGCACACATTCCAGCTTTCCATATAAGTAGCTGTATAATTTTCATTGCTATATTTTTTATAAACTGTGTACAGGGACACGCCAGAATTCTTAACATTACGGCGTATGGGGTGAATTTCGTTTAAACGCATTTTAATATCATTACTTTGCAATGAAGAAAATGAAACTAGAGTACGTGAGTAAGATGCTTAAACTTATGTTGCTTGAAGAAAATATGTGCTCTTAAGCTTTCTAATTAATGTACAGGACCTTACAAAAGTGTTCTGACAATGTCACTTAGTCATCCAAACGATGTTAAATTTGGAACAATTATTAATTTTAAACGCAAAATAAGCTGAATAGTTTTTACTGGTGTATACAATGTTTATGATTCGTTTACAAAGACACACGAAAGAATTTCGTAACATTAGAGCCTATGGACGAATTTTTAATTTAAGCGCGCACTTTAATGCGTTTATGCTGAATTGAACTTAATAAAGTTAACATACATTATAAAGATGCTTAAAATCATGTTTACTCTAAAAAAAGGTTATGTATAGACTAAATAATTTATGGGACCACACAAAATAATTCCGAGTATCTACTGTAATCATCCAAATGACGTCAAATTAGTTTGAAAGATTAATTAGTTATAATTAATTAGATTTATTCTTATTATTGGCGTTTATAATGACTGTGGCTACTTTTCCGGGATACATAAAGGAATTTCGTACTTTTATGGTGTATAGTCGGTATTTCTTAAGGGGGACCGTCAGTTACGGCTTTTCTAGATTACTAATGCTAAAATTCTAAAATCAATCCCGTGCATTGTTAATGCAATTAATTTGTTTGAAATTTTTTTTTCGGCGTTAGATATAACTTTTATCTCTCAGACGATATAATTTTTAAAACGAGATGTGTTCTCAATCTTTTTTAAATTTTAATTTTTCAAAAATTGCATTTTTTCGAAAAATTTCATGTTGTTTCTTTTAGCTATTAATAGATGGCGTTGCTATTACGAATCGTTTCTCCTATTTATTGAAAAGCTTTTATTTTTGTCATTTTTTAAATGTTTCTCATAATTTTATGTCATTTTCTTATAAATAGCTGTATAAGGGATATGTGTAGAGCAATATGATACCGAAATATCCTTCAGAAAATGCTTTTATTATTTTCTAAACAGATTTTTTTCATGGTATACTGCAGCAGAATGACAGATATTTTTAATGTTACAGTAACCCTAAGTTGTCTGCTTCATTTCCGGTAAAAAGAGCGCTTATGTTTTGAGTTTTATAATTTCAGTAGAAAATATCGACTGAGCTTATTACGTTACGTTGTTTTTCCAGACTATTACAGCAACTTTAATTATTACTATTTTTTAAATATGGGACATCCTAAAATGAACAAATATCGCATTCGTAAAAGGACAAAGAGAAGCAAGTTGGCTAAAGTAATAGCTTTACGAAGATATGGAGACCAGAATGAAAAGAATGCCAGGTAAGAATATTTTTATTCTTTATGTGGTAATTTTATGATTCATGTTACCCATGTCTGCAGTATTGTAAATAATGTTTTAAGCAGTATGTCGAACACTTATCACGGATAATAAGGCCTGAGAAATGTGTTTTACTACAGTTTCTTAAAAAAATATTAGTGCCTTTTTTTCTCGCTCACACACGCACATATGTAACAATTACTTTGCTATATCATTCCATTTGAATTTAATTAAGCTAATATATATTTATTTCATATTCATGTTATTAATTCAGCATAACGTCTTTCGTTATAACGTACATCATAAAAGCTGTTGGTACTTATGTCTTTATATAATTTATTAAGTATGCATGGTCAATTTATTTTAATTTGGATTTGATGGAAACAGAACTTTCGACTGTAGTTTTTAAAATTTGACAAAAAATGTAAAAGCCCACCTTTTGATAGGTTTTTCTTCTTCTTTTCTTTTCTTTCTGTTCTTTTTTTTTTTTTTTTTTTTTACACATCTCCCTTTCATTGTAAAAGTACAGTACTTTAAAAAATTTTTAATTCCTCATCAGATTGTAATAGAAAACTTGGGAATTCGTACAAAAATTTCAATTTTATTATTATTATTTAGTTAATTATTTTTTAAGAAAAACATTTTGTGCGGAGATATTAGATAACAAAATTTTCATGGCATTTCTCTGCTCTCTGCAGGTTATTAATTTAGTCAGCGTGTTTGTTTCCATGTTAATTTGTGTAGTCTTTATCTCACGAACAAATATTCATAAAGAAGCCGGGCTAGTCTTAAAATATCCCTTATGATACTGGCAACAATCCTATTGATTTTCGACATTCTAACATGAAAACTTTATAAGTTATTCGAAATTTACATTAATGTGTAGAATGAGGCAAAATTTTGCATAGACATTCATTATGAGAATGGTTTCAGAATATGACATATAATACTTGTATGAAAGTGATTAGCTGTGAAATCTACTTTGAAAATTTCTTTAGTTATTCAGAATTTGCGATTTTTTTTTTTTTTTTTTTTTTTTTTTTTTTTGACGGGGGTGGGGGGGGGGGCGTGAGAGGATATGGCAAAATTTCATGTAAATATCAATTCTGAGGATTGTTTTCATCGTAAAGATGTCGTATCAGTTTTAAAATATCGTTTATGATATTAAAATTGGCATTATTACTATAAATATGAAATTTTTAAAAAATCCTTTTGAAATGTAAGAATTTCATAATATGACAAAAATATAAACCAATATTTTACATAATCTTTCATGACAAACTATGTAATTGCAGGAAATATAAAATACAAAATCGACCTTTATAAAATTAACAAATTAGGATTTAGTAAATGTATTGATACAAAGGGATGAGTAGGACAATTCAATCTGCAACTAAGCCTGATTAGCGATCGAACGATTTCCTTTTACTCACCATGAATATAGGTCGCCATCGCTCTGTAATAGAAAAAAAAAGGGGGGGGGGGGAGCAAATATATGATGAAACTCAGAGGTCAACATTTGCCTACTAGTTGTAAAAACAAAATCAATCAATGATAAGAACAAAATTGTAATTAACTTTCTATATCTGATATATATATTAATAGAATTGTACATCATAATTCAAAATAACAAATATGACAAATTTCCTTCGAAAAGAATAAATATATAAAAAAAAACTATAATTTTTTTCTAAGAAATTTGAAATTGATAAAAGACAGAGTTTCCAAATCTTTTATTTTCTATTGTTTGATACAACAAATGCGTAGTAATCTGTTTTTTATTGGTGTATATACACTAGGAATAGTAATAAAAAACCTTTTTTTTTTTTTTTTTTTTTGCTAAATGTATTAAAAAAAAAAAAAAAAAAGTTAGGAAGTCGAAAATTTGAAATCATTGAATTGACGAGATTTTCGGATTATTGTTCATATGTATGGTAACAAAGCTGTATGATGTAAAAAGACAGATGATAAAAAGCCACCGCAATCCTGAAGAGCCAAAATGAATTTTTGCATTTATGTGTATGTGTGTGTGTGTGTATATATATATATATATATATATATATATGAGTTTAAAGATTAGAAAAAACCAAAACCATCTTCCATGACAAACTGTGTAATTCTGTGTAATTGCAGGAAATATAAAATACAAAACCGACCTTTATAAAATTAACAAATAAGGATTAAGTAAGTGTGTGTATATACATATATATATATATATATATATATATATATATGACAAATATCAAAACCAATTATCTTACACGGTACATATTTCTAAAAAAAATATTCATATTATAATAAAATTTAAGTCATCCTGAAACCCGAGTCAAACTCAAGACAGAAATTTTCATCAGCCCGGACCCGGAAAAGAAATTTTTGTTTGTTGAATAAACAAACACTAGACACAAACTGCCGTTCTCTCCTCCCCCCAAAATAAATAAATAAATAATAATAATTAATAAGTAAATCAAATTGCATAATTTATAATTTTTTATTTTAGAATAATATTTTATGAAATATTTTTCAAACCCATCTAGTAATATTCTAGTTATAAAATAAAGTAGCGGTGTCACACAATTATTTATAAGATATTTTTGAGCGGGATACGATTACATAATTTACAACAATCATTTTAATTATCCTGTATACCGGTATGGTAACCGTTTTAGATCCAATGCGAGATCACTTTTTTTTTTTTTTTTTTTAATGTTCTGAGTATCTAAAATTAGCTTTCAAACATGAAAAATAAATGAAATAAAAACTTGGAATATCGCTCAAATGATTTTCTGAAGATAGAATACGTCGCCTTTTCTCATCGAACTTTTTCCCCTCTTCCAGTTCTCGGAAAAATAAACAAAAGAAGAAAAACAAGAACGTAGTTCCTACATTACATTGTCCCTCCCCACTTTCATAAAGTTTAGCAAGAACTGAAATTCGAGATTTCACCCGATTTACACGTTTTGAGGTCTCCTGAATCAGTTTTATTTTGTATCTCAGCTACTAATTAAAATAATTTCATAAGTAATACATCATTAGAAAGCTTTGTTGATTTGGAATCGAACAGTAGATTACAGAAATTTCTACCGCCAGATGGCGCTGTAATATTTTAAAATTTCAATATTTCAATTACTAATCATGATTAAATTATTTTTAATACATCATTCGAAAGATATTTTAAAGTTCTTTTATATTATCGAAAGTTTCACCAGATTTACATGTTTTGAGGTGTCCTGAATCAGTTTTCTTTTGTATCTCAGCTACTAATTAAAATATTTTCATAAGTAATACATCATTAGAAAGCTTTGTTGATTTGGAATCGAACAGTAGATTATAGAAATTTCTACCGCCAGATGGCGCTGAAATATTTTAAAATATCAATATTTCAATTTCTAATTAGGATTAAATTATTTTTAATATATCATTCAAAAGATATTTTAAAGTTCTTTTACATTATCGAAAGTTTTCACCAGATTTACACGTTTTGAGGTCTCCTGAATCAGTTTTCTTTTGTATCTCAGCTGCTAATTAAAAAAATTTCATAAGTAATACATCATTAGAAAGCTTTGTTGCTTTGGAATCGAACAGTAGATTACAGAAATTTCTACCGCCAGATGGCGCTGTAATAAATTAAAATTTCAAAATTTCATTTTCTAATTATGATTAAATTATTTTTAATACATCATTCGAAAGATATTTTAAAGTTCTTTTATATTATCGAAAGTTTTCACCAGATTTACACGTTTTGAGGTGTCCTGATTAGGTTTTCTTTTGTATCTCAGCTACCAATTTAAATAATTTCATAAGTAATACATCATCAGAAAGCTTTGTTGATTTGGAATCGAACAGTAGATTACGGAAATTTCTACCGCCAGATGGCGCTGTAATATTTTAAAATTTCAATATTTCAATTTCTAATTATGGTTAAATTATTTTTAATACATCATTCGAAAGATATTTGAAAGTTCTTTTATATTATCGAAGGTTTTCACCAGATTTACACGTTTTGAGGTGTCCTAAATCAGTTTTCTTTTGTATCTCAGCTGCTAATTTAAATATTTTCATAAGTAATACATCATTAGAAAGCTTTATTGATTTTTAATCGAACAGTAGATCACAGAAATTTCTACCGCCAGATGGCGCTGGAATATTTTAAAATTTCAAAATTTCAATTTCTAATTATGATTAAATTATTTTTAATATATCATTCGAAAGACATTTTAAAGTTATTTTATATTATCGAAAAATTTCACCAGATTTACACGTTTTGAGGTGTCCTGATTAGGTTTTCTTTTGCATCTCAGCTGATTGAGTTAGACCGTTCAAAATTGGTATATGTAGGTTAATTAGGCGGGTAGGATAATAAAAACTGAGAAAGGAGTAGGTGTAACAGAAGGAGAAATTTTTTTTACTTTCTCTTTCTCAAAAGTATTGGTTAGGGTCGAAATTTCGAAATTGAGTTTCTGTTATATTTGCATATTTTGAGGCCCCCTGAATACAAAAAATTGTATTTCTAGCTGTTTGTGTGTGTGTCTGTTATGGGATACAAACAAAAGCCCCATCGGACAAAAACCCCACCGGGCAGAAAAACCACTTACACAGGACGTTTGCCCCACTTAGCCCGGACAAATGCCCTATGTATGAAAAAGGATATTCTTGATAAAATTAGATAAAATCAGAATTATATTCATTTGATAAAATCAGAATTATATTCATTTGATAAAATCAGAATTATATTCACGATAAGATAAATTATAAAATAAAATCTGTTACTTATTTTACTAGAAACTCATTATGATTGTTCATATTTTATTAAAACTATTAATTGCTTATTGTTTTCATATCTGTACTAGTCTTTACGGGTTACTTTTAATTTAGTTATAAATTATTATTATTTTTGGGGGGTTAACGTGGATTTCGGTGGCATTTAATCTTCTGTTATTTTTAATTTTACTGTAATAATATATTTGTTGTTGTATTGTTTTATGGCTGATTAATTACTCCAGGTTCGTTGGCCAATAATAGAATGCCCTTTGTGGAAGGTCATTATAAAGTGTCCTAGTCCAAATTTATACGAACTTCGGAGAAAACCACGAAAAACTCCGAACTGGGTCAATGAAAACGTGACCTGGAATCAAACCCGACACTTCCCACCTACCTGCTTATATATATATATATATATATATATATATATATATATACGCAAAAATTAAATTTGTCTTACATTTTTACATATTAATTATTGGAGTAGAGGATTGAAAGTTGTATCATTCGAAAGTTATATTTAATGTAAATTTGAGAAAAAATATTCTTTTATGATGTCATGAAGGTATTCAAAAATACTTTTATTTTTTATGTTAGTTTTCATTTTATACACATAAACTTTTGTATTGAAAATTCGAAGAAAGTTCTTAGAATACTAGTGCATTTCTTCAATTTGTAGTTGGTCCCCCAACTGTACTCGTGACTAAATGGATTGTAGAAAATGTGAGTTTATAAATGTTCTACGAATGTCTGAATTTTTAAGGCTATTTCGTACGGTATTTTTTTTACAAAATCGGAAAAATATCCCAAACAAAAACAAAAAGAAAAAAAAAAAACCTAATAATTTGATCATTTGCTGTATTATACAGTAATGAATAAAAAAAACTAATTTCATTAAAATTTATTTTAATAAAAATCAGCAGTTTAATTATTTAATTATTTATTTTTTTCAATAACTTTCCACCCCCCTCAAGCTGTTGGCAGTCCTCACTATCTTGCTTTAAAGTGTGAGTGACATCTATATAAAATTACGTGGTAATTTGTAGAAGTTTTCTATAAAAATTCTACACTTCTCTTTTCAGCCTGCCCCTCAGCTTCCTCATATAACTCTGAATATATATATATATATATATATATATATACAGGGTGTTACATAAGTCTGGGTACACCAAAATATCTCGATAGGAAAGCATATTCGCTGAAAACTTTGATTTCAAAAGTTTATGGGTTTAAATAATCTATCACATAAGGTATGACTAGTACGTCCTTGGGAAGGGCGGGGGGCTCCACGTGCACAGACTTCATTTTTTTAAATAGATATATGAAATAAGTATAGGATCATTCATCTTTATCCAAATAGCATTATAACAGTTTGAAAAAAAAAAAAAAAAAGGAGAAAGAAAAGTAATGATACACACACCACATGCGATTTTCCCTCTAATTATTTATTGTTTCAGCATCGACCTTACCATTCAGGGCAATATATATATATTTAAAATTAGTGTTTGCGACTCAAGCTTTCGTACCTTTCTGTAGAATTTATTATCTGTTTTTTTCTTTCAGATATACTCCTGAAAATGTCTGTCCAGGAATAAATGAAGTGGGGCTTCAGCATGAAAATTCAATACATGGAGCCGTATTTTCTTCAGAAAAAAGTGGAGAAATGTCATGTTCAAATGTAAATGCAGTATCAGCAAGAGCTGTACTCAAGCAAGAGAGTATCAGCAAGGTCTTTGGAAGAAATCGGAGAATCGTTGTGTTCATCAATTGCAGTATTATCAGAAACAACACATTTAGAAGAAATTCGAGAAACACCATGTCCCTCAAGTACTGCATTACCAGCACCATTATATTCACCAAGCCATAGTGCATGTCAGATTCAAGACCTTTCAGACTTTCCAGAATTGGTGGTTGAAGCAGAAAATTCTTTGAAACCATCACCATTTCCCTCTGGCAGAGTAATTTGTGACATCGGATATGTTATAGCACAGGCACGAAAACTTGAAGAACATAATTATATATGCAGTTTCAATGGGAAGCTCGTATACAAAAACAGACTAACTCGTGGTCTTGTGCACACTTACATGTTTGTGTGCGACAAAGAATTGTGTGGGCACAAAGAAACAATAACGACCGATAAGAGGCAAGGTTGTCTTAATCAACTTGCCGTCTTGGGAGCAATGTCCACTGGAAGTGGATACTCTCAAGAGGAACAAAAATTTAGCATAATGAATATGACTTATATGTCACGAAATACTTATGCTGCTTCTGAAAAAGCTGCAGGTGAAGTTATAAATGCATATACAAAAGATGACATAATTTCAGCAATAGACGAAGAAAAGCGATTAGCAAAAGAAAAAGGTGATATTGATAATGATGGTTATCACAATGTTTGTGCAATTGTGGATGGAGGTTGGTGCAAGCGAACCTATGGCCATGGCTACAACGCATCAAGTGGTGTTGCAGTAATAATAGGTGCGAGAACGAAAAAAAGTAAAACTTTGTGGGTTGTTTGTTGACCCTGAATATCCTTTTTTGTGCACAAGCCCAGATGGCCTCATTGGTGAAGATGGACTTTTAGAAGTGAAGTGCCCATATTCAGCAAGGAACTCTGATAATCTAGTAGAAGTAGTGGAGTCTAATCATGACATTGGACTGAAACTTACAGAAAACCAATTATATCTGCCCACTACACACAGGTATTATTACCAAATACAGGGACAATTAGCCATAACAAACAGACAATGGTGTGATCTGTTTGTATGGAGTCCAAAGGACACAATAGTAATTAACATCAAACGGAACGATAATTTTTGGAAAAATATTATACCAAAATTGCAACAATTTTACATGGAATGTTGCATCCCAGAAATTATAGATCCACGGTTGCCTAGAAAGAAACCAATCAGAGAACCAAATTATATACTAGAAGCCATTCAAAAGAAGAAAGAAAAACAAAAAGTAAAAGTGCATCCCCCAAACACAACTAAAAATGATGATAAAACATCTGTTTGTGATGATAATCTTACTGAAGAAATTAAAGATGTCGAAGAACATCCCGTTCCAAAACCTAAAAGATTAAAAAAACAAAACAAAAGTTCTACTTGATGACTAATAATTTTCCGTAAGATCAATGTTCCTAATTTATTATTAATTAATTCTTTTTCTACCAATAAAACACAATGTGTACCTCTTTTCATGAAAACGGATTTAATCGAGATTCATAATTTTTTATTAAATAGAGGCCAATTTGTGTTGTTTGCACCGTCCATTCATGGGTACTTTTTCTGACAGGAAGCTTCTTTAAAATACTTTGGAGTTCCTGCTTATATTTGTTTTTGAGATATACCAAAAACAGACACGCGCAGAGACAGACAGACAAACACACATATTATATACATGCACGCGCACAAACTAACCGCTAAAATAAAAGCAAAAATGTTTGTGTTTTTGTCCAAGATAGATAAAAATTAGTAACGACGGAAAAATTGCTGCCTAAAAGAAATAATACGGCCTGTCATACTAATACTAGTAATATATTTTTATTATCTTAAAAGTTATATTTTTAATAAGAAAAGTATGTACACATATAATCAGTGTACCCATATAACCGCTTATTAAAATACATTCGTTCTGAGCAAAAGTTATTTTATTAAGCGACTGATTTATATATCCGGCGAACGTTCTTGCACTGAAGAAAAAGGTATTATTTACCTGAATTTGGAAAGAAATTTCAAAAGGTACCAAATAATGGCATTTAATGCCATTATTTGGTAACAATAACAATATTAATTAATTTTTAACAGATAATTATTTGATTGTTCCTTTTCAAAATATGTGAATTAAACACATTTCAAGTTCGGACGCGCTCTCCTCTGAGAAAAGTCATTAATACTTTGTCAAAAGTTCACGATTTTCTTTTAAATTTAAAATCTTTTTGCCTCTTAGTTATTTCAGAACAAAAAATAAAAATTCTTTTTTAATTAAATATTATATATACAGTAAAACCTCTCTAAGTTGGACACCTACGGTTCCAAGAAAAAGTGTCCAACTTAGAGAGGTGTCCAACTTATAGGGGTTAGACATAATGATATGGATACATTACGTTCCGAGAAAAAGTGTCCAACTTAGAGGGGTGTCCAACTTGAGAGGTTTCACTGTATTTTAGAAAAATGTGAATCAAATCAAATTTTTAACTTATTACCACGCTTTGAAGAATACATTCTTTGAAATTATTACTAAGACAAGAAATGGAGCGTGTTTAATTGATGTAAAATTTTTGACAAAGAGAGATGACGGAGCGATTGCTGTATTTTATTTTCTATTTTATTTCAAAAATAGAAAATCACAGCGTAAATAAAAATTTGTTTAGTGTGCGTAAATGACACTTTTGCTGCTGTAGAGATTTTTTTTTTTTTTTTGAGTTTATTAACCGGCGATTCGAATTTTATTAAGCGGCGGTTTTAAAATTTGTTTGCAGTGATTTGATTCCGGTCTTGTCAATTTGATCAGATTAAGCGGCGGTTACTGCATATATATATAAAGAAAGAAAAAGAAAACTCAAGCTGCTTTCATAATTGTACAGTGAAATGTCATTTTTGATTTGATGTCCAATGTCATTGTTAGAAAGTTTTTAAAACTTGAATGAAGGATTTCCTTAGAATGTATCATCTCTATTTCAAATTTCTTGCTCAAGCGGTTTCCAAATTCAAAAATAATCTCCCTCCTTTTATCTCCCTGCATCCAAAATAAATAAAAACTAAATGACATCTCAACATGTATTCAATTTACTGTATACCCCATATATTTATATATCCAATCTCATAATGTATCTGATTTCATATTTTATATCTTTGTAAATCAGTCATATTAATACTTATCACACCGTATTCCATGGAATATAGGCATTTCTGTATCTGAAAGATGTATATTAATTTCTTTGTATTTTGTACAATATGTAAATATATTTAAATATGCTTTAAATAAATAATTTTACAGATTATAATGTATTGGAATTTTTTTGTGAGTCACTGTACACAAACTAGTAAAGGTATTTATAGCATGTTTCTGTGTTCAGTTCGAAACATACTATGATGGTATACATCATTTGCCGAATATTTTAAAAGCGTAAATTTATTTTCTGTTCTATATTTTTGTGACATATGTTAGCATAGCGCGATTGTCGGGGAATTTCTGTACAACAGCATCAGTAACATTTTACTTCCATTACTCTACTACCGTAGGGTAATGGAAGTAAAAAGTAACGTCATTGTATTCAGTCAAAAAATTCGATATCAACTTTTCAACTGATTTATACGTTTTAAGGCCTCTTGAGTCTAAAAAGGTAGTTTTTGGTAATTTGTCATTGTATGTGTATGACTATATGTGTGAATGTATTAGTAGGATCTTCTGGCTATCATATCTCCAAACACAATAAAGACAAAACTACGAAATCTCAGAACTGATACAGGTCTGGTGTACAGATTTTTTTAATTTTTGGTGAAAATTGGAAAACCAGAAGTGGGTCATCGGAAACCGAAAATGGGACAGTAAGTCCGTACCTCAAAAATGGATCTAATGATATCTTCAAAGTTGCTATATAAACACTATTAGATGTTCTTTCGAATGACACAGTTGGTTAGTTAAGGAAAATTAATAGGCGTTCTGTATAAATAGGTCAATTTTAAGCATTGGAAGTGCGTTCATTTCGAAACGGCTGTACGGATTTTTTTCAAACTCGCCATATTAACTTCCTTTTAAGTATCTTTTGATATGTAATTATTGTTTTCCGGTCAACTGTCAAGTTTTAGTAAAAGTTGGTTTCTGAAAAACGGCTCTAACTATTTTTTTTTTTTTTTTTTTTTTTTTGAAAATTGTTACATAAATCATTTTTAGATACCCTTCCTTATGTACTACGTGATTGTTACAGGAAAATTAATAATTAAGGTTAATTTTAGATCTCTGGTGTTTAAAAAAATAAATCGACCATCGTATTTTTATTTTTTAACTTGCTCAATAAATTTTATTTCATGTCTTTACACTTATATTAAGTTTCTCATACGGGAAAAAATTTAGGTTTCTTCTTCGTTAGGTCAATTTTGTGTCTTCAGACCGCATCTTTTCTGATCACATCTCCAAGAAATGCATATAGTATGTGCAATAGCGGGTAATGGAAGTCGTGTGGTTGTTTCATACCAGATTTTATTTTATTTTATTTTTATTTTTTTTATGTAGAATAATTACAAGATAAAAAGAACTTTTCATATACCACGTTTTTAAATTTTCTGTTGAATCATATAAACGCTACCGAAGGCACCAGGGACCCGAAATAATTGGCAAAAAAAGTATTTAAAAAAGTGCACTGTCATATGATATCTTCAAAGTTGCTATATAAACACTTATCATTATGACGGTGACACGGTGTCACCGTCTTCTGAGCTATTCTGAAAGTTTCAAATGTCTAGCTAGTCGGGAAGTAGAGTCCTGCATCGGGTGGGGTAACTCGAATTTACTCGAACCCGACCCGACCCTCGGGTCGGGTTGACTGAATTTTTTCTCTTGCGGGTCAGGTTCGGGTTCGGGTCGGGTTTGTTTTTCAGCAAGTCGGGTCGACTTGAGAGCACCTTTCTACATATATTTTACAATTATAAACATAAATTTATAGGCATGTTTATAAATCTGTAACTAATTTAAACATTCTGCACATATTAGACATGTATCGGAGCTCCCTATTCGTATCCGCGGATATCCGCCAGAAAGATAGATCCGTATTTTTATCTGGATCTGTTTTCTTTTCTTCAACGAAACTAATATGTATCTTTTGTAGAAATTGTATGTAAATTAGAAAAGTATTATAAATCTTTCTCGACTGTTGTTAACATATAAATTAATAAATTCAAATACAGTATAACCTCGTATTTACATTCTGAAAATTGAAATGATTTCGCAATTTACAAGTTTTTTTTTTTTTTTTTGCTTTCTTCTATATTCAATAGAAGAAAGTATTAGATTCGTAAAAATTTTCAAATTCCGGTTTTTGATGAATTTGCACCTTTTGAGAGTCCAGAACACGATTTGACTATTTCTAGAAAATATGAGTCTGTGTCTCTGTATGTCAGTGACAAAAATTTTGTGGCGACTGTATCTTTGGAACTACTGCACATAATTGTATATAAATTTATAAATAGATACACCTTGACATAAATTAATGCCTATCAACTTTTGGTGCCCATCGCTCAACAGGTAGTGCTGCTATACAGTGATTTCCACAATTTAAGGGAATGCTATATCTCAGGAACTACTGCAGAGAATTGCATATAAATTTATATGTAGATGCACCTTGACATAACCTAGACCCTGCCAACTTTTATATGTAAATTTCTCAAAAGGCGGCGCTGCTATACAGTGATTTCCACAATTCTATATCTCAGGAACTACTTATAATTCTATATCTCAGGTATATTCTATCTCATATTCATCTTCTATATTCTATCTATTCTACCTCAGGTATATTCTATATTCTGTAATTCTATATCTCTACTACTTATAATTCTATATCTCAGGAACTATTTATGTACACAAAATTGCACATAAATTTATATATGGATGTACCATGATATAAATTATTGTCTATCCACTTTTGGTACCAATAATTCAATAGGTGGCGGTTTTATACAACGATTTAAATAATTTAAAGGAAAGAGATATCTCAGGTTCTATTGTGTATAATTAAAATAAAATTGATATGTGAAAAGACCATTATCATCAGACATTATGCTAATTCAATTTGGATGCATATCGGCCATAAGGTGGCGCTGCTGTACTGCAATTTTCCCCGAGAACGGAAAAGCTATATCTCAACTTCCATGGTGTACAACTGTACAAAATTTGATAAGTGCGATAACCATTATCATAACGCATTTTTTAATATATTATTTATAGAGAAAAAAACTGTCTTTCTTTGTACTTTTAGTGTAACTTTTCTCTAAGATGAAAATCGTCTGCATTCATTATGGTAGGTAATTTTAATAAATAATAGCTTTAATAAATTATCAGTACTGAGCGAATTTGTATTAGAAAATATAGAAGAAAGTCTTCTGGTGGGCACAACATACTATATATATATATATATATATTTTTTTTTTTTTTTTTCTAATACCTTTACTTTTAATGAAATTCAATCCTCGCTTTTATGTGAACGGAATTTTGAATTTTCCTCCATTTATGCTTGTATATACATCAAATATAGAAGAAATACTTGTGATTTCATTTAAAGCTAGTATACTGTGAGCACCTCAAATTTTCTTCTATATTTTCCTATAGGAATTCGCTCAGTAAAAATATTTTCTTAAAAATATTATTTATTAAAATTATCTTCCATAATGAATGATTTTCATTTTATAAAAACTAACACTAAATATAAGAAAAGAAAGACAGTTTAATTCTCCATAAATAAAGTCTTAAAAAATGCGTCTTCATAATGGTTACCTCATACATCGGGTTTCGTACCGTTATATGTCATAGAAGTTGAGATGTAGCCACATTCCGTTCTCAGGGAAAATTGCCGTATAGCAGCTTCACTTATAGGCTGATATGCTTCCAAACTGAATCAGCGTAATGTCATGTAATGGCTACACTGATACGTGTCAAGTTTTGTTTGATTATGCACAACAGAACCTGAGATATAGCCTTCCCTGAAAATGCGAAAGTCGACATATAACAGCACCACCTGTTGAGCAATTGACACAAAAGTTGGTAGGCACTAACTTATGTCAAAGTGTATCAAGTGTATCTGCATATAGATTTATACGTAAAATCGTGTAGCAGTTCCTGAGATATAGCCTTTCCTGAAATTGTGAAAACCGCGGTCCAGCAGCGCCATTTGTTGAGAAATTGACACCAAAGGTTGATAGGAACTAATTTAGATCAATGTACATCAGCATATAAATTTATATGCAATGAGATACAGTCGCCACAAGATTTTTTTTTTTTTTTTTTTCACGCACACACACAAACAGACAGACATATTTTCCAAAAATACCTAGTCAAATTGTGTTCTGGAATCCGCAAAACGTGTAAATCTATCAAAAAACGGAAGCTGAAAATTTTTACGATTCCAATACTTTCTTCAATTGAATACAGAAGAAAGTAAAAAGTAATGTAAAATAAACACATTTAGGAAACGGATTCCATCAAGGCATCTCCTTATATTATTAAAATCTGTGCGTAATAATAATATTATTCTTCTCTTCAACAAATAAACAAAACACGAAAATTGCCACTGTAGAAAGATAATTTGCTGATCATGTGAATTGAAAGTGATTGTGGGAAAGCAGATGTTCCAAATAATTATAAACATTCACGTCGAACAAAAGCAATAAATAAATATACATTTTTTTTTTTTTTTTTTTCCCCCAGAATATAAACATTAAACAGCGAACTAGTAAGTAACGCTGAATTTGAAGTACATTTTTACAATCTTGAAGTTCCCAACTCACATAAATGTTTAAACAGTATTAAACATTTTTTTTTTGATTTTTTAATTTTCAACTCAATACAATCAGTAATTACATTTTAATTTTTTTTTCACTTTCTTCTATATTCAATCGAAGAAAGTATTGGATTCGTAAAAATTTTCGACTTCCGGTTTTCGACGGATTTACAAGTTTTGAGAGGTCTAGACCATGATTTGACCATTTTTAGAAAATGTCTGTCTGTCCGTCTGTGTGGGTGTAACAAACATTTTGTGGCAGCTGTATCGTTGGAACTACTGTTCAGACTTGCATTTAAATTCATATGTAGATTCACCTTGACCTAAATTAGTGCCTATCAATATTTGGTGTCAACCGCTCGAGAGGTGGCGCTGCTATACAGCGATTTCTGCATTTTCAGGGAAGCTATATCTCAGGTTTCATTGGGTATAATCAAACAAAATTTGATATGTGAGAAGACCAATGTGAGATATTTCGCTTATTCAATTTGAATGCCTATCAGCCAACAAGTGGCGTTGCTATACAGTGATTTCCGCAATTTAAAGAAAGGCTATGCAGAGAATTGCATATAAATTTGTATGTAGGTACACTTTAACATATAATAGCACTTGCCAACTTTTGGTGTAAATTGCTCAACAGGTGGCGCTGCTACACAGCGATTTCCACAATTACGAGGAAAGCTATATCTCAGGTTCTACTGCGTATCATCAAACAAAACTTAATATGTGAGAAGGCGATTATGAGACATTATGCTGATTCAGTTTGAATGCTTGTCGGCCAATAGGTGGTGCTGCTATTCTGCAAATTTCATCGATAACGGGATGGCTATATCTCAACTTCTATGTCATATAACTGTACAAAACTTGATATGTGAGATAACCATTATAAAAATACATTTTTAATTTTTACTTTCTTTTATATTCAATAGAAGAAAATATTGGATTCGTAAAAATTTTCGACCTCGGATTTTTGATGAATTTACACGTTTTGAGAGTTGTAGAACACGATTTGACCATTTTTAGAAAACGTCAGTTTGTCTGTCTCTGTGTGTGTGCGATAAAATATTGTAGCAATTGTATCTCAGGAATTACTGCAGAGAATTTAATACAAATTGGTATGTAGTTACATCTTGAGATAAATTAGTGCCTATCAACTTTTGGTAAAAACTATCCAACAGGTTGCGTTGCCATCCCGCTTTTTCTAAATTTTTAACCCGGTGGTATAGGACAAAATTTGGTATAAATGCGCAAAAATTTTGTATAAATATTTTTAATAATCATTGTGAAATTTAAAAGAATTATTTGTAATACAGGTATTCAACTGGGAAAAAAAAAAAATGTATGTAGGAGCCTCGTCTTACCCCTTGGGGGGCAAGTCCCTCCCTCGAGGGGAATAAATTTTCATGATGGGTATTTTTCAAAAGAGCTCGTCAATACCTATAAAACGAATGGTTGAACGATCGATCTGCGATAATTTGAAATAAAGTTATTGATTTTTTCATTTTTAACGATAATAATAATAATAATAATCAGGATAAAATTGACTTTTTTGGACATTTAGTGTTATACTTCTTCTCTAATATGGAAATCGACTGCATTATCATGAAATATAATTTTTTTAAATATTAATTTTAATAAAGTTTTTTACTGAGTGAATTTGTATAGGAAAATAAATTTGTATAGGAAAATTTGTATAGTCATGTGGTGGACACAACATGCTACTTTAAGATGTTATTTATAGACGATAAAACTGTCTCTCTTTAGATATTTAGTGTTAGATTTCCCTAAGATGAAATTATTTGCATTCATCATGTTGAATATTTTTAATCATAGTTTTAATAAATTATTCGCACTTAGTGAATTTGACAGAAAAATATAGAAGAATGTCTTGTGGTGGCCACAACATACACAGTTTTTTTCTTTTTTTAATTTACCAACTGTGTGACAGTGAAAATTTACTTTATTTTATGTCATGTTATATCATTTTACCTTGTTTTGCATGGTTTTTAAATGAATAAGTAATGTTGATTTATTTTTCGGGTCGGGTTCGGGTTAGATGTTTCGGGTCGGGTTCGGGTCGCAAAAAGTTCTCTGTTGCGGGTTCGGGTTGGTTTTCGGGTTGATGAAATTTTTTTTGTCGGGTTCGGGTCGGGTTTCGGTTTAATGAAAATGTTTTTGTCGGGTTCGGGTTGATTTAAAATTATCTATCGGGTTCGGGTCGGGTGACTCTATCGGGAAGTTTTGTTGAATCATATAAACGCTACCGAAGCAGCGGGGATCCGATACAATTGGCCAAAAGAATTTTAAAAATGCATTGTCATCGTGTTCTGATTTATTCAAAAAGTTTCAAATGGCTAGCTATCCGGGAAGTTCATGATTGTTGAATCATATAAACGTTACAGAAGGCAGCAGGGATCCGAAACAATTGACTTAAAAAAAAAAAAAAAAATGCATTGTCATCGTGTTATGAATTTTTCTAAAAGTTTCAAATTTCTAGCTAGTCAGGAAGTTATAAGATTGTTGAATCATATAAATGCTACCGAAGGCAGCAAAGACCTGAAACAATTGGCTAAAAGTATTTAAAAAATGCATTGTTATCGGGTTTTGCGCTATTCTAAAAGTTTCAAATGTGTAGCTTAGCTAGGCGGAAAGTTAGTTAAATAAATTTTCTGTTGAAACATATAAACTCTGTGGAGGCCACCAGGGACCCGAAACTGTTGGGTAAAAATATTTTAAAAATGTATTGTCACCGTGTTTTGAGCTATTTTGAAAGCTTCAAATATCTAGCTAGTCGGGAAGTTAGTTAAAAATCGATTGCAAGATTTGTACTGCACACACAAATAAACAAGAATCGGAGTAAATAAAAACACGGTGAAATATAAATTAATTTGCCATAATAAATTATCGCATTGTGTTGAAAAATTTGTTCTTAAAATTCTAAATTGGCGAGGTTCTACTGATATCAGTGAGTTGTATGTATTGATATAGTTGAGTTTCACAAATGTTTCACTCAATGTTTTTTCATTAATAAGTACACTATAAATATTAATCCCCCCCCCCCAAAAAAAAAAAAAAAAAAAAAAAAAAAAAAACACTGACATTCACAATTGAATATTGCAATTGTAAATTTTTTATTGGTCCAGAATAACACTTTGAAAAATCTTAGACCCCCCCCCCCCCCCCCCAAAGTCAAGTTCTGGATCCGCCACTGATTCCCGTTTGAGAGAATATAAATTTAAATTTGAAATGCAAAAAAACTATACAGAAATTTTATTATTTTACCATGAAAATTTTTGCAATTTAAAGTGTTATATTGCCCTCTAACACATTTCACTTGTGATTAAAGTTATTATAATTATTTCACTTATACAGTTACAGCGCATTTCAGTACAAACTTCTTATGTGACTGCTAATACAAAACAAATATAAAAAATCTTGAAAATGAGGATGAACCGAACTAATATATGCTCTGGGATGACCACACTTGTTTTTCCCCTTTTTTTTTTCTTTCTTTTTTTTTTTTTTTTTCCCCCGCGTACTTCACTTGACGTCACAGGAAAAGGGGAAATGACGTACTCAACAGAACTAGTTTACCAGAAAGAGAAAACTATCGCTCAAGTGAAATACAACGCCATCTCTTGGGAAAAGGTAGATTATCGAGAAACTGACGCTCAGCCTTAAAAGTGTATTTTAACATGGTTACACCCCATCAAATATAATGAAATTTTATTAGAATTTTAAAAGCCTGTTTTCATGTTGAAAATTGTGGGCATAGAATTGATAATTAGTTTAAAGGTTACGCAGAATATTTTCGATATGCTATGTAATTTTTTTTTGTATAAAATTCGGTATTTATGAATTTCCGGGAAATAATACAAGACCGTCGTTTAATAAGAATGCATATTGTTGAGTACTTGGGGGTTTGTAAGTTGTCCGAGAATGAAAGGCGAAACTTGCAAAAATTCAGTGATTTGTTCACAGAAAGTTCCAGAAGAATACAGGTCTATAAACCAAGTATCAGCTTCAATTCAACCAGTAAACATAGCTTAAACAACAGCCGTTAACAGCAAAACAACAGTACAAACTGTTTAGCAATAACACATAAAGCAAGTCTCATTCAAAGAGGCTCAAAGCAAAGCAAGCATTTGACGAAACCGACACAGATCTGAGATTGGAAGTCTTGGCTAAAAAAATGCTCCTTTTATACTATTCTATCGAACACAGACTGTTCTGGAAAATTATCGTATCTCATCAGCCAATGAGATTAGAGCTTCCATATTTGGTATATCCCTAATAAGGATTTTCTCGCCAAGGTCGCCAAAAAAATCGCCAAGGAGGGAAACAGTCGCCAAATTTGGCGCCAAATCCATTTCTTCCCTTATTGGAGCTTTTCAATTCGTTTTTAAAGGAAAATTAGACTATTTTAACGCTAAAACAACTAGAAATGCACAAAATTAGCATTTTATCGACTTACTAAGCCTCTTTGAAAAAATATATACAAAAATAAATGCAATTATTTACAATTCCGTAACACTTTATATGATATACAAATAGGTATAGAAAGAGAGATACAGCGGGGGGTTGAGGGGGGCGGCAGCCCCCCTCAGGAATGTATCTGATTATGGTAATAGGTCGATCGAATCAATATATACTATTATATAATAAGAAATAAATAAAAATGACCTATTGAAAAATGTCTGATGCAAATAGGACGTTGAGGCTCCTGATCTGCAGATCCACTAGTGTAATATATTTTCACAAGAATGGTAAAAGAAATATTAAATAATAAATTTGCTTAGGCTATGACAAAATGACGTCATTATCAAAATTAAATATTAATAATATAAATCCAACATATTTCTTCAAATTTTGTTCCGTAATCTTTTTTAACATACCACAATTTTAGATTTCTTTTTAATAGCGTTTTTATTTATTTATTGGCGAGTATAATACGTTTGGCATGATAGCTAATTCAGCATTATATTCAGATTTACTTATTCATAATGTAGGGTAATTTTTTAAATTTTGATGCTAAAGTAGATACGACATTTTTAGCCACTTTAAGCCAAGTAGCCCACAAACAAATTATAAAATATTGAGGGGGAAAAAAAGGCTAGAAAGAAAGAAACAGAAACAATAACCTCATAAATTATGTATTTTTGTTTAAAATGGTGACAAAAATTCAAAAGTCACCAAGGGGAGCTATGATAAGCCTGTACCACGATAAGGATAAATAAATATTTATTTATTTTTCCATATACGAACCACTGTTAACTAACTATGAAATACATATAGCCACAAAAAGTGAGTTGTTTCACAGCATATTGTAATATTATATTTCACGTGAAATTGCTGTCAGTTTATGGTCGACCGGAAAAATCGAATAAATATAGGAAATAACGTAAAAGTAAATATTATGTACAGTACGCATAGTGTTGTTCATATGTAATTAATATTCAAATATAAAAGGGCTACTTCATTTTTTTTCGATACTGTCTGTTTCGAAATTGTTATCTGATAAGCACAAAAGTGAAAGCCCGCTGGTATGGCATTGTCGCATGCAATAGCGACACACACCCGAAGCGAGCTTTTGAGCAATTTCAATGAATTTTATTTTTATTTTTTATCTATAAAGCGATATAGAAAAGAATTTTCTTTAAATATAATGACCAGCCAAACGGGTAAAATTTGTCCAAAAACATCCATAGGAGCTGAGGTCACAATTTTTAGTGTGTGGCTTTTTTACGCGTATCCAACATCCATTGCAACGGGATTTTGAGAATTTCCCCATTTTCCCTCCTTAAGGAAGGGAGAGCAATAAAGACGTTTCCAAGCATAACCTTGCTTAAACTTATCACAGTAAGATTAATTTTTATGTGTGGGTTGATTATGCATTCTCAACACGCACTATCAAGTAATTTTACGAAATTTCCCTCTGCCTCCCTCCTTTAAGGGCGGAGTGGGGGAAAAAACACGTTTTTAAGAATAACTCTGTTCCAAAGTACCTCAGGAAAGCGATTTTTTGATATGTCGGTTGGTTACGCGTACTCAACACGCACACTACAAAGGGGTTTTGTGAATTTCCACCCTACCGGTCTTGAGAGGGGAGGTGGAAACAAAAAAAATGTATCCATGTATAACTCTGCACTAAATTATCTTAGGAAGGAGATTTTTGATGTGTGGGTCGGTTATATGTATATCTAACTCATAGTATAAAGAGATTTTGCAAAATTCCCTCCGCCGTCCCTCCTTCATGAGCAGGGGGGGTATACGTTTTAAAACATAATTCTTTTCCAAATAATCTCAGGATCTCGATTTTTTTTATGTCTGGTTAGGTATGCGTATGCAAGATGCACTATAAAGGTATTTTGCGAAATTATCCCCTTCTCTTCTGGGGCTGGCAGGGGCAAAAAACAAGCTTAAATATACTCCAGATTAACTTAGAATGATGAATTTTGATGAGTGGGTGTTGATTAAGTGTACGCAATATACACTTTGATGGGAGGAAAGTTTGCGAAACTTTCTACATTACCCGTGAGGGAGGGGGAGTAAAAATTAGGTAAGGTACTACCGAAGGCATTGGGGCTCGAGATTCAAAAAGTGTGGGGAGGCGGAAAACTGCTGCCGAAGGTATCGGGAACTTTAACTTACATTTTGACTGATTTCTTTCTTTCTTTTTTTTTCCTTTCTTTTTTTTTTTTTTTTTTTTTTTTTTATTATTAATGATATGAAATATTGAGAATTCATTTCGATATAATGACCAGCGAAGCGGGCAAAGCCTGCTAGTTGAATATAAAACTCATAAAATAATCCATTTATTAAAATGAGAATATTTTTAATTTACTTTTTCGGAGCAACATTCCTGATTTATAGTGGCGATCTTTCAGAAACCGCGAAACATTAATCTTCTTTTCTACAAGACAAAACACTATCGGGAAGAATGAACATATGTTTAATCTCAGGTTTACAATCTAATTAATTTTTACCCCGCCAGTTACAATTAACTTTCTTGGCGAGATAAAATATTCGACTGAGACCATTTTGACACTATCTAATTGACAGCTTTACAAATGGTCACTGTAATAGGTTTATGTTACAAAAACTGCATAGTCAGGTAAATGAATTTTGAATAATTAAATAAAATTTAAATTCATTCACGCTTTTTTTTTTTTTTTGGGGGGGGGGGGGGATAATAAAAAGAAATTTTATAATGCATTGTGTCATAAACGAAAAGATTTTGTATGGTGAAAAATACATTGAAAAGTATGTTGGAAACAGAAATAAAGCATGTGTGAATTATATATAGTTGAACTTTTAAAATTCTGTCGAAAAGTTGGGGGGGGGGGGGGATAATCGTTTCGATTTGAAACAAAGGAAACATAAAAAAATATATATATAAAATTGAAGATTAATGTTTTAAATAAAATAGGTAAAATTGCTTTAGTTTAATTAAATAAATTGAAATGGAAATATAGTTAAGCTTTTAAATAATTAATATATGATATTTTGGGCGGACACATTTGTCGAAAAATGGTGATACAGGGGAATCAACATCTTTAAAGCCTATCTGGATTAGGAACGAAGTTTTGAGGCTTTTCTTGAATTTACTGTTTTTGTATTTGATAAAGAACCCTTGCGAAGATGCGTCAAAGCATTAAAACATTGTAGATCCTCTCCCGAAGAAATTCAGCTCTGTTTGGATGCTTGTACTCAGCAATGTCCGGAGAGACTATGCGATAAGCTGTTGATAATTGTTTCTGAATCAGTGATATTCCTGCTCATCGGAGTGTTTAACTATATTTAACACATTTTACTGTTTACTTTACTTTGTAAGTACATGCGGCAGTTTTATTGGATAGTTCTAAATACATTCGTTGAATAAAGTGCATTCGTCTACTAGAAACTGCCTACATATTTACAATATTTTCTTAACATTCAAGAAAGTTAACAAACAATTTTAGACTATCTAAATATAAGTAACATTTGGTTAAAGCTATAAAACTATAAAAATATTAAATATTAAATTCTAAACAAATTTTTAACAGCATACAGATATATAAGTACCTAATTAAGTTTAAAACATTTCATTTTTTAATTCTAATTTTGTGCATGTTTAATTTCCTTCTCAACGAAACATTGTTGAAATGTTGATGAAAAATTTGTTGATAAACACCATATAAAATAATTAAAGATAATATCATTAAAAATGAAAACTTTGTCATTTTTCATAAGTACTTAAGTATAACACGTTTTATTTATGAATTTTAAATTTAAATTCGATCTCCTTGTCAATTATTTTTCGATAAATAGAAAACGTTTAGATAAACACCGTATAAAATAATAAAGTTAACATCTTCAAAACTAAACCTCTCAAACTTTTAATAACAAAAGACTTAATAATGAAATTTTAGTTTTTCATATTCTAAACTTAAATAAATTTAATTATTATTTAAAAAAAAATCTTCTCTGTTTATGAATAACTTTCGATTTAAATGATATAAAATACGTAAAACTTAACATCACTAAAAATGAAGCCTCTCAAAATTTCCATAATTGCAAATTCTGTTATAAATATAAAAATGTTAACCGTAACTTCAATTATGAAACTTATCAAATATTTTTAATTTATTCCAACAATACAGGAAGAAAATTCAGATATACTTTTTTTTTTTTTAATCTTCTTTAAAAACTATGCACATAAACTCACTAACATGTCAACTGCAGATCAGATATACAACTCAAAAACCATAGAAAACTTTTATCGAATCGATAAGAAATTGTTATGGCAGAGAATTCTTCGTTGTAAGCAATATTTTTTTGAAGTAATCATAGTTCAGATGAAAAATCTTTCGACATCATTTCCTTTTATGCTATTTTGATCGCTATAAAAAGGAATATTTCTATGTTGTACTTTATACGCTTTTGTATAGTTTTCTCAATTTGGAATACGCTATAAGTTCAAATTATTACTTCCGCACTAAATATTACATATATATATATATATATGTGTGTGTGTGTGTGTGTAAAAAAAATTGAATGAAGTGATATACTGTGTATTTTTATAATATCAAACAGCAGCTAAATAAAAAACTGGAATGTTGCAACCAACACAAACATCCTTCTATATTGGCCTATACAAATTTACACGGTACAAATTTATTATTTAAAATTAAATTTATTATTTATAGATTAGAATTATTGTTCTTAATGGAGAAAGACGATTTCCATCTGAGAAAAAATAACATTAAAGGTCGATTGAAAAGCATTTAAAATAAAAAGAAAAAAAAAAAAAAAACATAAAAAAGGTCTTTAACTTTTAAAGAAAACTAAAAACAACATTAAAAAACACATATGCAAGAAACATTATAAAACTAGCATACGGACATTTTGGATATTCTTATGTTTTCTCCTCAATGCTAGATGAAAATGAATTTGAACATAATGAGGAGTAAAAAGATTAAAGAAATCAAATATAAAAGTTAAAACCCAGGAGCTTGCCAGGCTCACATGATCCAAGACTTGAATCAGAAAGTCAAATTGTGTAAAAGTCACGGGTATAAATTCAAAACTTAAAGTAATCCAATTGAAGTGGGGACCAATGAGAACCATATTACAGGAACTTATTTCAAAAAGAGGGGCAGAAGGGGAAAATGGGGGCTGCGTTTCTAAATAAATTGTAACCAAAGTTTAGCGAAATTCGGTGTGCTTCAGAGGTCATTTACAAGTGAGTTTGAGTTTTTGTATATATGGAAATGTTTCCGAAAATCCAGACTGTTTATTAAAGTACAATTTTGAATGATGGAGGTTTCGGAAGAATTAAAATTATGATTATTGAGCCAACTATGTTTGGCTATAGCAGAACTTTCTATATCCCCATTTTTAACATGATTTTTCTGCTCGCCCGAACGGAATTTAAAAAGGCATTTTGTTTGGCCTTTGTACCAAGTGGCCAAACAATATATGGCCCTTTTCCCGAATCTCCGAATTTTTAACCTTTAATTTTCCTTTCTTTATTCTTTTTCAATCTTTATCAGGTTCAGATTAATGTTCATCTAGTATTGAGTAAGGAACAAGAAGTTCTGACAGTACACTAGTTTTACAACCTTTCTTTCATTTGTGCTCTTTAACGTTGTTTTCACTTTTCTTTTAATATTCCAGCACAAAATGTCTCCACTTACATTTAATTTTAACACTTAATTTGTTTGTTTTTTTATTTAATTTTCTAAATCTAAGGATTTGTAACAATATGTCTTTCGAAAATTATGTTTCCTTTATATTTATAATTTAAATTTATTTTTTTATTGAAAAATATTTTATTTCTAAGGGGAAACCTATTACGTTAGAAATATCATATATTTTCTCTATAAATTTAAACGAATCGCCAGTTTCAAGATGTGAAGAAGCACCAAAAATCGAAAAATTATTCTTTATATATATATATATATATATATATATATATATATATATATATATATATATATATATATATATAGTATATATATAGTATATATATACATATATATATATATAGTATATATATAGTATACATATACATATATATATATATATATATATATATATATATTAGTTTACTTTGTACTGACACACATGCAAGGCAAAAACGGGAATGAAAACCACTTATTTAATGTAAAAATAGGTATGGAAATATTCCTGAGTTTTATTCCTCCAATGCGATAGCAATTTTGAAGTCGCAAAACATAAAATAAGAAAATTCGAGCAAATTGATGCACCCCAACAATACATAGAATTAATTAAAACGTAAAAAAAAATGATTATACGTACAGCAAGTTTCCTCATGTGATTTTACTAAATTATGCAATTCTCGTTTTTTAAAAAAAAAATCCTGATTTTGCAGTTATTAATTTTTACAAACTGGTCACTCAAATATTCTTTATAATAAGAGGGATAAAGAGTTAATCATAAAACCATGCTTGGGGAAACATATCACTATTCCCTAAATAACCTTCCCATACATTACAGAATTCTCTCTTAGTATGCTTAAAAAAATAATCAAATTGAATATTTGAATTAGATAAGTAATTTCCTTCATCATTTTTAAGCATTACGTAAAGACCAGTAAGCTATGTAGAGCAATTGATTAAAATGTGTAAATAATCTGATTGAACTATAATCGAAAGATTTTTATTGTCAAGCTCAACTTAATCAGATCGTTACGTGTGTAAATAAGGTTACGTATTAGTTACAAAACTTTGAATAAAAAGCATAAAATGCATTATTGCATTTTATGGTGTTTATTCAAAGTTTTGTAAGTAACAATTTAAAACGCCAGTTCTGTGGTGCTTTCTTATTAATTTCTTATTAAGGTTACCTAATGAAAATTTGTGCAGTTGAAAGGAAATTACATTCATATTTATTTAGTCAAACATAATAAAAATTTTATAAATTTTGAAAAAAAAAAATTTTTCCTTTTATATATTCATTTTATTTTTTTCTTTACTTATTTTTTCATCAGGTCTCTAAAAATTATTTAATTGAATAATTTTATAACTAAATATGCTTATTAGGTTATATTTTAAGCATAAATCATATTTTTCATTTAATCAAAACAGCTCTCGTTTAATTATATAAGTCCATTACAAATAAAATTCTTGAAAGTTCTGATTCAAAGTTTTCATCATAAGATAATGATACAAAATAAATACAAATTTAAACAATAAAAAACAACAAAAACACTTTTAAAACGTGCGGACTTTTAAATTGAAATGAAAATACTCATATTTATAACCAGAATGTTTCAAAAGGCTAGAACCACGAAAATATCCTTGAAAGAAAAGCAATTCTATCGAAAACATTGTTTTAAAAAGTTCCGTGTTTTAAATTAGCTATCATGAGGTATTATAAAGGGGCCCCAGAGGGCACAAAGCCAATTTTTTTTTAAATGTCACTACGCTTTTTCTCCCACGGAATCGAGTTAAGCGCAAATAATTATAAGATAAAAAACTTTTTATAAACCATTTTTAAATTTTCTGTTGTATCATAGCTATAGAACTAACTACATTAGCTCTTTATCAATGCGTATTTTTACGAAATTGTAAATAATTGTATTTATTTTTGTATAAATTCTTTCAAAGAGGCTTAGTAAGTTGATAAAATATCAATTTTCTGCATTTCCAGCTCTTTTCGCGTTAAAATAGCTTAATTTTCCCTTAAACACTCCAATAGGCAGGAAATGGATTTGGCGCCAAATTTGGCGACTTTTTGCCCTTGGAGATATTTTTGGCAAGAAAATCCTTATTATCGATATACCAAAGATGGCCGTTCTAATGTGATTGGTTAAAGAGTTACGGGAAATTTGAATTTAAAAAAAAAAGTTAATTAAAAATAAAATATTAATCCTTTTAGAACAACATATATTTGCATCATGAACTATATTAGCACTTTATCAATGTGTAGAACATCTTTAAAGTGATAATGCCGTCAATTTTTGCCAGATGCATAATTTAACTTTTTACAATTTTTTAACGCTCACGTTTAATTAAATGTATTTATTTTTATGTCAAAAGAAAATGAACTCGTAAATTTTTTTGCAACAATTAAATTATAGCTAATATTTTAATGACTATTTTTTATTTCTATTAGGAGCTTATTATTTTCATATTTTAATTAATTAAAAGAAAACTATTCGAAAAGCTGACTTCGAAGTATTGTGTTGTCACCGAGTTCTAAGCTACTGTGAAAGTTTCAAATGTCTAGCTACAAGGAAAGTTAGTTAAAAATAGATTGCAAGATTTCTACCGGACAAACAAACAAACAAAACTAGAAGTTAATAAAAACATGGTAAAAATCTGTTTTAAAACATTTATATTGTATTTTTACTTTCTCTTATGCATAAGGTAGAGAAAGTACTGTTTTGGGGGCAAATTTTCAAAAGTGAATTTTCGTTTTATTCACAAATTTTGAGGTACCCTAAACACAAAAATCGTGTTTTTAGTGGTTGGTCTGTGTGTGTCTGTCTATTGTCAGTATATCTCAAAACTAATTATAGCAGAAAGTCCAAACTTGGTATTCTAAATGTGTATGATATAGGTGTTCTACACTAAAATTTTTGTTGAGATCAAGAAAATGGTTCGTTTACAGGAAATTCAAATACATTACGTCTATGTGGGAAAATTGCAGATAAGTAGAGTTTAACATCTATAGACTGCACTAAACCAAATGAAACAAATATATATTTTTTATATACGTAAAACATGTTTCGTGTAGAATATTATATAGAAATAATTCACTGTTCATCTACAGGGTTACACAAAAGAACTAGATTATAGTACGACAGTATTTGAAAATTGATGGAAGCGTACTTCAGGTTGTGCCATGTGTTATTAATATAATATTTATGTCCTTCACGTGACGTGTACATAACTTTTAGAAGATATACAGGGCTGCCAATATTTAAGCCATAACATTCTGCTTTACTGCAATATTTTACCATGTCCAGGAAAGCTGCTCAGGAATTGAACTGCATTCCTCATAGCCATATGGTAAATAATGTATTTTTTTAAGCTAGATAATCATTGCTAGGTTTTTTGTATATTTAGACGTTTTGAGGCTTCTTGAATACCGAAGTCAAGTTTTTAACATTTGTCCATTGCCTGTGTCTGTTAGTTGATCCAAATGCTGTATTTTGAAATTAATGTGTTTGTTACTAGAAAATTTTAATCAAGATTGATAAGTTTCAAGAAATGTATGTGTGGAAGTTGTCTGAATAATTTTAACTGAACTTTTAAATTTAATAACAGATTCTAATTCTATATAAATGTAGGTAAAATAGATAAACGGGGGGTTGAGGGGGTTGTAGCCCCCTCACATAGAATAGGTCAAATAAAGCTGCTCCGAAGCCTAATTTGAATTGTTTTAATATAGGTTTGCATAACAGAACTCGTTATCTTACCCCTTAATCTCCAATCTGTATTTATAGTATTAAATTTCAGGGTAAGAGAAAGTCGTGTGAGAGACGCACCAAATTATTTAAATTTGCAATAATGATGGCCCCCGAATACTAATTAGTTTGAATAAAATTGTTGAGTTATTTTTTTATATAAGAAAACGAGCTAATATGTTTGAATAAATTTTCTTAGCTAAAGTACTCTTTTGTTGAAATAAATATTTTTTTCGGTTTCATATTTGCATTAATTTTTCCTTAATATTGGCGTAATTTATGTATGCATATACTTAAATATTAATTCTTAATTATCTATTTTTTCCCCAAATATGAGATTTAAACTACTAAAAATTTATTATGCTTTATAGAAAGATATTCATTCTTACTATTAAAAGAAAAATATGAACTTTTATAAATTATTCTATAGAATTCTTTTCACCTAAGGCGATGTTTCTGATTTTTCTCCGAATAAATTGCTGGAAATAGGCAGAGTTTATTTTTGTCTCTTGAATGTTTAATTTCTCGAGCAATCTGATTATTCCGATTTTTCTAACGTTGCAGACAAACAAGTAATAGAATTATTTTTTTTCTGCCTAAAGCTTTTTTCTAAAATATCTCGAGCACAAAAAACACGAAAAAATTATTTTGAATAAGCCTGTTATTCTTATGTATATCTCATTTTTCAAATAAATATTTGACATTCTCATGGACAGTCGCATCACGAATGGAATCATAAACACATCTAGAAATTAGATTAGCACCATATTTTCCTTAGGCTATGTTCAAAACGTCACAACAAGTGAAGCTATGTGAAGGAGTAAATCAAATAAAACGTCTCAGAAAAATGCAAATCTTTAAGTTGTTTTTACACGAACTCTGAACAGACTTTGATTTTTCCATAAAAATACTTTTTTTAATCTTTCGTATTTATACATAAAAAAATTATCACTTTGCATTAAATAATGTACATTTAAGAAAAATGTTCCGTTCTGGAAAAAGAAAAAGAAAAAAAAAAAAAAAAAAGGAAGAAAAAAATCATATTAGAAGTTTTAAAGTAACAGTTTTTATAATCTAATTTATAATATCATCCGATACTTAAAAAAGAAAAATAAATTTAAAAATGTAAAATGCGAAAAAATCTTGTATCTTTTCTAAAGTTTTTGAAAGTACATTGAAGTTTTTTTTTAATACTATTATTCTTATAAATAAATTTATTTTCAGAATTTATCCCCCGCAGTAATTCAATTTTTATGTATGACATTTCATATTAAGAATTATAAATTTGTATCACAAATAAGTAGAAACGTTTTTGTACCATATTGGGTGTTTTTTTTTTTCTTTCTTTTTGGAAAAGAAAAAAAAAAAAAAAAGAGGAAAAGAATAACAAATTTTCAATAGATAAAAAAAGTTACACACGACTGTGTATTGCAATGCATATGAATGTACTGGGTATAGGAATTATATATATTAAAATATATTGAGTAAATGAATATATTGGGTATATGAATTATGTCTATAAATATATTGAGTATATGTGTTATGTACATTAATATATGCTGCGTATATGAATATATTGCAACGCATGAAGCATTTTTTTAAATAGCATAATAACTGACAAAATTTAATTAATATCTTACTAGCTGGAATCCGTCGAATTCGACGGCCACTTTAGTAACCGTAATGTTTCAAAAATCGACGCATCATTTTTTAAATGCATTGCAAGTTAAGCTATCTAATATAATTTACGACATTTCACTTAAAAAAAAAAAAAAAAAAAAAAAGATATTCGGAAAAATGCTTATAAATAGAAATACTATATATGACATCACTTTCTACAAAGTACTGTCAATGTGAAGTCAAACTGACTCCAAATAAACAGTTGCAATCTTTTATTTTCTATTTCGTTTAATACTAAGACTACATGTTAGCTGACCCGCCCGGGCCCATGATAATAACCTTAAATGAACCTTAAATTTGTATGATTTTTATATCTTTAACTCGATTTTGTTTGAATTTCTATTTTTAAATGAAAGCATCACGAAAAAAATAATCAGCTGTAACAAAAACATTACCTCGAACCGAACGAAACTCTGCCTTGTGACCCCGCTGCCTGCAGCAGCGCATACACGGACCGCTAGTAACATGAAAAATTTTCCAAAAATTAACCTGGAACCAAACGAACCCGACCGGCGTTGCCCGGGTCCATGATAATAACCTTAAATGAACCTTAAATTTGTATGATTTTATATCTTTAACTCGATTTTGTTTGAATTTCTATTTTTAAATGAAAGCATCACGAAAAATATAATCATCTGTAACAAAACAATTACCTCATACCGAACGGAACTCGGGCTCTTGAGCCCAGTGCCTGCGGCAGCGTATATGCGGGCCGCTAATAACATGGAAAAATTCTCAAAAGTTGCAATCTTTTATTTTCTATTTCGTTTAATACTAAGACTACATGTTAGCTGACCAGCCCGGGCCCATGATAATAACCTTAAATGAACCTTAAATTTGTATGATTTTTATATCTTTAACTCGATTTTGTTTGAATTTCTATTTTTAAATGAAAGCATCACGAAAAAAATAATCAGCTGTAACAAAAACATTACCTCGAACCGAACGAAACTCTGCCTTGTGACCCCGCTGCCTGCAGCAGCGCATACACGGACCGCTAGTAACATGAAAAATTTTCCAAAAATTAACCTGGAACCAAACGAACCCGACCGGCGTTGCCCGGGTCCATGATAATAAACTTAAATGAACCTTAAATTTGTATGATTTTATATCTTTAACTCGATTTTGTTTGAATTTCTATTTTTAAATGAAAGCATCACGAAAAATATAATCATCTGTAACAAAACAATTACTTCATACCGAACGGAGCTCGGGCTCTTGAGCCCAGTGCCTGCGGCAGCGTATATGCGGGCCGCTAATAACATGGAAAAATTCTCAAAAATTAACCTTGAACCGAACGAACCTCTCACTCGTGTTTCCGCTGCCTGTGGCTGCGGCACCATATAGCAGGCATGCTATGCATGCACTGCAAAATCCATTTTCCTCCACCAGGGGGCGCAGTATGTTGTATACGAACATTATCAATTTCACTGAATTTCCAAGACCTTTCGAATAAGGTGTCACATAGTGGTGTCAACTGCAAAATCCTTTAGTTGTATTTTCCAAGACCTTTAAAATAAGGTGTAACATCATAGTGTCTACTATAAAAATCACGTAGTTCGATTTTTCACCACCAGGGGACGCACTTTATTGTATACAAACATCCCCAATCAACATGAAATTTCAAGACCTTTATCACTGATCGCCTTGAATTTCCAAGACCTTTCAAATAATGTGTCGCATGGTGGTGTCAACTGCTAAATCCTTTAGTTGCACTTTCCACCGCCAGTGGGCACATTGTGTTCTGTACGAACATCACCAACAATCAGGAAATACCAAGACTTTAAAATAAGTTGTAACATGATAGGACCTGCTACAAAATCACCCAAAATCAGTTTCCAAGGGGGTCATATATAATAAAGTTGTAACACAAAATGGTCTAAATTTTATTAATTTCTTTCTATTCTTAAATAATAATAATAATAATAATTTTTTATTTAAAAAGAAAAAAAATGTGGTATTAAACATTATGTATTTCAATTTGACATTAAATATGGAAATTTCTATGACATTTTTCTTTGTCTTGCGTTATACACTATTAATATTCATATTCAGTAAAAAGCCTCAGATATATTAATAAGTGAAGCGAACTGGGGATTGGTGAGTGGAGCAAGAAGGGGGTAGAGCCCCCTAGTTTTCATCTGTAAAAGGTCCTAATAAGCAACATTTCAATAAATATATTTTTGACAAAATAATTACCCTATTAGCCACTTTATCCATATATCTGTGATACTGTCTTTTAACAGTAATTTTATTGTTAAAATATTCTAGTAGTTTTAAGGTAGTTTTATTTTTCCTTTTTATTTGAGAAATAAAGAAATGCCTTTTTTTAAATTTTTGATACATCAAATATTTTCTACAGTTTTTATACGCATATAAATTTCAAACTACCGGATGTATTTTAAGCGTATTTCAGAGAAATTAAAATTAATTGAGAGCTGAGACTTATACCTTTATTCACTGAAATATTCTCCTTTATTATCTAACACATTTTGTCATCGGTCTGACAATTGATGGATGTCATCAGTGTAGAACAAATTGTTTTTTGACACGACGAAGTTGTAAATCCTTTTTTGCATTGCGTCTGCTGTTTAGAAGTATACAGAAGTATCTAGAAGTATACAAAGCATTTTGCACTGACTGGAACAAATGGTAGTCGAGAGGAACTATGTCGAAACTATACGCCCTTTTTTCCAAAACTTTCCAACCAAGCATGACTAAAAGCGCTATTACACGAGCGTCAAAAGTTGCTTGAATCTACCGGCACCGATTTTGCAACATAAAGTCTTGCGTTATCGTAGAGCAATTTCGCGGGCGTAAACCTTCGCAGTAAAGTTTCGTTTTAGGCCGATTTCCTGATTCAATCGCAGAATGTGGTGTTTAGCAGTTACATTTATACCGGCCGTCAACAGTTCACAATTTAGCACACCTTTCATATCCTACTAAATACAAAGGATTTTTTTTTTTTTTTTTTTTTTTTTTTTGCTGTGAATAATTCGTTTTAGTGTTGATGTTGTTTCACCGGTATTTACCCCCGATTATTTTAATCTCGAATTGATATAACCTATTCTTTTTTTTTCTCTCCCCTCACGATTCTCAAAAAAAAAAAAAAAAAAAAAAAATCTATGTTGCCTGTTTGAACAGTTTTATTCCTTTTGGTTCAATGTATCTAATATTCATGTTACTGCTTTTCGAATATTTCTCATTGCTGGCAAACGATTAGGAATCCTTTTTTGCGATACTAGGAGGTCCCGCCTGTGAAGGTGTTCACATATATTTGGTTAAATTTTAATTGAATTTTTAAATTAAATAAAATCTAATGATAAATTAATGCATTATTGCAATAAAAAAAAATTAAATTTTAAGTGAGATATTATATTTACATAATTTGTTCTCAGGCATTTGAAGAAAGAATTGTTTTTAAATGTCATAAAAAAGTACACAAGTTTAATTATATATACGACGTACACTATTTATTAACATAAAACAATAACACACATCATTCAGAAATCTAAATTGTATATGTTTTACACCTAAATCATAAATAAAGTGTTAGAAATAAAGTGTTAGTAATCTTTTAAATCGAAAAGTACTTTATTTTATGGGATAAAAAGAAAATAAAAGAAATAATATCTAACGGAAATTCTGACATTAAACGTAATTATAAAAAAAGGTGTTCTCAAATAGTCATAAAACAAGAAAACTCATTGTCAGAATTTATATTATTTCAACACCGGAAGTAATTTATTTCAAATTACGCAATTTTAATGATTTCTATTCATAACGGTCATTCTCTCTAGTCAAACTGTCGCTTGGCATAAGTTGGCGATTAAAGGGTTAATACAACTATAAACCGTCATTACAAATTCAAAAAATTAACATTAGTTTATTATCTAAAACAAAGAACTGAAGTTGGCTTTCATTTTGGCGAAAATAAGATAATGCATGCATATGACTTCCCTTCCGGGCGGTTCTCCCCGTGCGATAAAAAAAAGCAGACCCACAGTTTTTTGCTCTTTTCATCAGATAGCCAAGACGTAAGATTTTTCTCTGCCCTCTCTCTCTCCCTTGATCCCCGGAATTCTTGGGATTATTGAGTTGCAAATAATTTTTTATGTGTGAACTTGTATTTGTCTTCATGTGATTTCTTTAATAACCAACATTCAATAAAGACAATGTAAAATTCTCAAGACTTTGATTATATTCATATTTTCAACAACGCTTTGTATCGATTTTCACGGCCAATGGATAAGCTTCTTTCGTCTGTGGTGGATTTCACCATTACAGAAACCTGGCGCTAATGACCAGTTTCCGGAAATGCATCAGTGGAGAGAGAGAGGGGCCTGTTAAAATAACTTGAATCTTCGATTTTTTTTTATAATTGACTGTAAAAGAACATTTTTCTTGTGATTTCTACAAGTGAACGTTACGAACATGGACTCGCCTCTTCTGCTCTGTTCAATCTTAATGAAGCGCTCATCGGGAATGCTCAGTACGATAGTATCAAGTTCCGAGATTCCAAAGCGGAGCTCCTCGTACCTCGTATGTGATTAGAGGTAACTGGCGACAACTCTCCCCGTCCTAGACAAGATATTCGAGCGTAATCACTACTGATCGCTGCATTCAGATACGTTGGAATTTCACTAACCTGACATTCATCCATCAACCTGCGATTACAGGCAGTGACAACAGCACTCGAATACGATAATTGAAAAATATAATCAACTATTATTGTTCTCTTCTCGACTGCCGGCTTCAAAGTTTTAGTGATGGTGCATTTCATCTTATAATACTTGATGTTGAATAAGAATGAAAATTAAAGAAATTTTTTATGTACGGCGTATGAAAGATTTTATACAAGGTCTTCTCAAAGATTTAAACGCGCTCATACAGGAGAAAAGCCATATGTGTGTGAAATTTGTGTGTAAAGTCTTATGCTAATTTAAAATTTTAGTGCAAGACGCATGAAATATTTACACGCGCTCAGACAGGAGAAAAACCAGACGTGTGTGAAATGTTCGCGTAAAATGGTTATTTAAAATTTTTAGTGATTTCGTACAAAAAAAAGCCATGCACGTATCAAATAAGTTTTCTTCATAACTTTTATTATAAGAAAGCAGTTAATTGCGATAAAATCGTAGTCCTCGAACTATTGATAAACGGTATAAACATTAGTGCTCAAATTATTCTTTTTAATAAGTATATTTTTGAAAAGTGAAATAAGAATAAAACATCGAATCAAAAAAAAAAAAAAAAAGAGAGAGAAACAGTAAGTAAATTTTTGTTTGTTTATATGGAAGTTATTTAAATTCAGGAATAAAAATAAATAAGGACATGAAATTGTATGATTTGAAAGTTACATAATTTGGAGGATATGATAAAATATTTATTAAATAAATGACTATTTATAAAGTAATTTCAATTTTAATGATATTTCATATTTTTAACTGCATAATACTTTATATATACATTTTTTTTAATATACATTTAGCTAAGTACTTTTGCTAATATAATATTTTGGGTCTAAAAAAAAAAAAAAAAAAGATAATAATAATAATAATTAGAAATTGAAATAGATAGGGCAAAAGTGCTTGGTATGTTTAAAACTTCATTTATTCATATATTTATTTTGCATAAACACAATTTTTTCATTTATAGTGCATAATTATCACTACATTTTTACACAAATATTTATTTTATAACTTATTTCATTAACACAAATATTTATTTTATTATTGCATATATATATGGAGTGAGACTAAGTATTTTTGCTGAAATTGTCATGCAATATTATTTTTATTGCTTTAAATATCAATGAAATGTTTAATAAAGACAAAGAAATAAATAAATAAATCAGAGCAGCCGAAATGCTTGGTACAAATTCTAACATTTTTCATTCAAAATATTGGTTGAATATATTTTATTTTCAATACATTTTATTTGATTTCACAATATTTTTATTTTTACACAATATTTATCATATGTATGCTCATCTATTTTTCTTTTTGGATAATAATATATGGGCATATAAAACTAAGTATTCTTGTTTTAAAAGCGGCATACAATAGTATATAATTATATGCCAAAGTAGTTAATAAATAAACAGATTAAAAAAAAAAAAAAAAAAAAAAAAAAACAAGAATATTTGGTATTAACAATTTTTGTTTTGTGTCACATAATATATTTATTATATAGTTTATTTACAATATTTTAAGTTGGTTAGGCAAAATTATTAATTATGGCAAAAGACAAGAATGTCAACATTCAGTTGATGAATTTTGATGGGGAACCATCTTTAGTGGACTTTTTCTTCGACCAAGTGTCCACCTACGCAAAAATAAATCGGTTATCATCTGAAGAAGCTGTAGCTGTAATGAAGGGAAAGTTGTCTAGGGTGGCATTAAAATATTTAACACAATCTCCCCAGTTGTACAAATCAAATGATTTAAACTTTCTTAAGGAAGAATTTAAAACATTCTTTACACCTATGAACTCTACACAAGCTTTAATAGAATTTAACAATTTAAATTTGCTCCCTCAGGAATCCATAAAATTTTTTTCTCATAGGTTAAGCATTCTAGCAAACATTATTTACAACAAAATTACGGATGATAACGCCACTAGATAATATTAAATTTACAAGGTTTATTTCCTCTATACCATCTAACATACGCATAAAAATCATGGAAGAGGGAATATCGGATTATAAGTTGGCTGTAAATCGCGCTCAAAAATTACAAGAGATTAACATGAATGAAAGTATTCTGCTCAAACAAAATGATAGTGTATTTGTCAACACTTTATCGGAAAAATTAATTGAACTAACGGAAAAAGTCGATGCATTGTCTTTTGGACAATAAGATAAAAAAGAGGAGGTAAACAACTTATCAGATTCACAAAATGCCCATGTTGGAAGAAGTCGACACAATGATTATAGACAAAATTTTAGATCACATAAAGTAAAGGGACCACAAAAGAAAGAGGGTTATAATGGTGTGATTTGCCAGCTGTGTAATCGTAGAGGGCATGTAGCTAATAGATGTTAAAAATGGCAAAGAAGCCAAACCCAAAACAATAATTTTTCCAGAGGTAGATTTTTCAAAAAAAAAAAAAAATGACAATAACAGAAATCACAATAATTTAAACTAGACTCGAGATGTAGAGTGGCTGATGGCCTTGCATCTCAATTTCACCCGAAAACATCAGCACCCAATCCTAGTTTTGGTTTGTCAAACTTAAGTGGTATTGCAAAATTATCTAGTATAAGAAAAGTAAATTCAATTGCCTCACAAACTGTAAATAAAATAAATATTGCTGATAACAAGTCTACACAAACTACAGAAATTCAAATTGAATATATTTTTAATGTAACTAAAATTTCACCTACACTACCGTTAATTGAAATTAACTTAGCTAAAAATGCTATCACCGGATTAATTGATACAGGGAGTTCGATTTCATTGATTTCTGAAAGTACTTTTAAATCTTTGAAATTAACTTATAAACACTTGTTTTCACCAGTAACGATCAAGACTGTAAATTCAAACGTACAAATCTCCTCATGTATTCAAACTTCTTTCAAAATAAATAACACATTTTTCTCACAGAAATTTTTCATTGTTGACATTCCTAATGATTCAACATTTCAAGCCATACTTGGATGGAACTTTATTCAACAAAATAATGTAATAATAGACTTGTATAAAAACAATATCAAACTTAAAGATATAATTATTCCCATTACAAATACACTTGTAGAAGATGAAAACTTAAACAATTGTAGTGTTGCGAAAAATACTGAAACTCAGAAAAAAAATCAAAATCATCCCCAAAAATGTAAACAAATTATCGTTAGGACTTCCCAGAAAATATTTTTAGAACCTGAAGAGGAAACATTTATAGATGTAAATACAATTTTTTTGTCTGACAGGGACTATTTGTTTGAAAATACAGAAAATAATGCAAATATATTGTGTCTAGATTCAGTAATAAATTGTAGTACTTCAAAAATGCTGGATAATGATAATAATTGTAATAGAGGCCAATTTCAAATTTATGTTAAAAATCTAACTAAAGAAAGTATACACATAAATAAAGGTACAAAAATGGGCACCCTAACAGAAATTGATGAAATTATTCCGCAGGAAGCAGAAATTGATAAAAACAGTAAAATTGTTACTGATACAACTACACAAATTTTGAATTACATTCAAGCTTCTGATGAAATAATAAATTTAAGAAGAAAGGAACTCTCTCCTTTGGATTTTGATGCCAAACATCTCCAAGGAGATCAAGAAAAAAAATTAAAGAAAATTTTTTTAACAAATTTTGCAGCCTTTTCTAAATCTATGAAAACTTTAAGGCATACAGACAAAGTTATACCAAATTTAAAATTCATTACTGAGTTCCCAATTAAAACATTACCTTTTCCAATACCACAATCATTACAACAAGAAGCTAAAAGTCAAATAAATCAACTTGTAGAAGCTGGAATTATTGAAAGAAATTGTTCAGAATGGGATTGCCCCATTCTTTTAGTTAAAAAAAAACTTGACGCAGAAGGTAAACAAAAATATAGAATTGCAATGGACCTTAGAATGCTTAATTCAATAATTCAAGGATCTTCATACCCATTGCCCAAAATACAAACAATTATTGCTGACTTATCAGCCTACAAGTACTTCACATGTTTAGATTTCCAACAAGCTTACCACCAGATTGCACTTCCTGAAGATTTACAAGATAAATTAACATTCACTTCTATCTTTGGTAGTTTTAAATACAAAAGATTATGTTTTGGATTAAAAAATGCTGCTTCTCAATATCAAGCTTTAATGGACACAATTATTGATGAAATTGATTTAGAGGGAATACATGCCTATCAAGATGACCTCATTTTTGGCTCGAATAGCTTTGAGGAAACATGCACTAAATTAAATAGAATCTTAGAAATTTTTATAAAGTATAACTTAACCCTTGCACCTAACAAGTGCACTTTTCACAAAACTGGTGTAAATTATCTTGGATTCCATATTCAAAATCATTGTATTTCCCCAATACAATCAAATATTATAAAAATTAATTCTTTTCCTACACCGTCAACTAAAAGGCAATTAAAAAAAATTTATTGGTGTTGTAACATTTTATAAATCTCTTGTACCCAACTTTTCTAAACTAATACAACCTTTAATTGATCTGACTAAACCAAAATCAAAATTTCATTGGACTACTAAACATCAACAGATTTTCAACAAAATTCAGAAAATTTTCTTTGAATCACCAGTGGTTAGACTACCAGATTGGGATAAAGATTTCTATTTAAACACTGATGCATCAAATATTTCAATTGCTGGGGTACTAATGCAGAAACATGATAATAAATTACTTCCAATAGCCTTCTTTTCTAAATTATTGAAGCCATCTGAAAAACGCTACCCTGCACTAAAATTGGAATTAATGGCTATCTACAAATCAATCATTGCATTTAAATACTATTTGTACAACAGAAAATTCACAATTTTATCTGACAGTGCTCCATTAAAAAGATACAAAAAAACAACTAATCCTACAGACCTTACCACTAAGTGGTTAATGGAAATTTCAGAATATTCTTTTGATTTTGAACACATTCCTGGTTCATCAAATATTTTAGCAGATTATTTTTCGAGATGTGACTTCACTCACAATCAACAAGATTTGAACTCTAATCCTGAATTAATTTTTGATAAACAACCTCTACCTATAGTACATGATAATAGTAATGTTGTTAATCACTTTGCTGATAAAAACTGTAATAAAATCAAACAACAATACAATAATTGCTTAATTTCTGGAGATTCGAATAATAAAGACCCACTTTTAGAAATCTCTAATAATACTTTTGTAAATGAACAAATAAAGGATCCTGTATTGTCAAAAATTTACACAGAAATTCTAAAGAAAGGTTTTTCAAGAAAATACCCAAACTATTTTATTCATCCAGACGCAAAGGTACTAATGTATAAAAAGCAATGTCCCAATAGCTCAACATTCGCATATCTTATTATTGTTCCTAATTCACTAAAAGCTAAGACATTAACAATTTCACATTTGTCTCATTTTGGATTAAATAAAACTTATAATTTTCTGTCAAACAAATACTTTTGGAAAGGAATGTACACAGATACTTTAAACTTTGTCGCTTCATGTACACGATGCCTACAGGCTAAACATCATAACACTTTTCCAGCTCCATTACAACCTACATACACACCGACACATCCTGGACATACTATTAGTGTTGATTTAGTAGGACCATTTAATAATGGTCACTCAGTACTCACAGTGTTGGACATTTGCTCACGCCATCTGGAACTTTATCCATTAAAGGATACATCAGCAGAAAAAATAGTTAAATGTTTGTTTAGTTATATTACCACCTTTGGTAGACCTTCAGTTATCCTATCGGATCTTGGTCCTCAATTTACATCCAGTGTTTACAACACTTTTAATAGTACTCTTGGTATAAAAATTACACATTCTTTTGTAGCACATCCACAGTCAAACGCATTGTCCGAAAGGATCAATAAATCCATTAATTATTCAGTAAACATTTTAATGTCTGAAGGCCATACATTTGAAAACTCTTTGTTTATACATAAATCATTGTATAATGGCTCTAAACATTCATCTACTTTGTACTCACCTAACTTATTACATTTTGGAAGAGAAATTTCATTAATTTTTGACACTTTTGAGCAACAGATGAATCAACCTTTTCTCGACAAGAATGTTGATACACATAAATTATTAGAAGATTTAAATAAAATTTACCTTAAAGCTTTCTCTAACATAAAAGATAATCAAAATAAGAGATATCAACACTTTCACAGACATGCTAAATTAAGACCTGTTGCTGTACATGACATTGTTTATTTAAAATCCGTTGATAAGTTTAAACCAAAGTAAACAGGACCTTTTATTGTTCTACAAAAACACTCACCGGTTTCATTTACAATTAAAAGACTACAGGCACCTGATAAATTGTCATTTAGAGTCCATATTTACAGACTTATTATTGCACCACCTAGATACAGCCACTTACTTGATGAAGCAAGTCATAATAGAAATGTTAATTATAATTCAAGACAAAGCCACAATTATAATTTAAGAAACAGGAATTAAATTTTAATATCATATTATGTAATGTTTTACAAAAACTTGTGCATTATATGAAAAGGCCTTGATGCATAATTTCCTTTTTATGTTTATTTTTGTTCTGTCATTCATTGTATGCAGGCAATTGGCTGGACCAATATATACTCTGCATTTTTTTCTTTTTCTCTTTTTTTTTTTTTTTTTTTTTTAATTACAATGGATGACACAACACTATGTGAAATATTACATAATTTTTCTCTTTTCTGTTCTTATTATTACTGTTTTCTTAACATCAAATTTAACAAAATTTATTATAGTTCAGTTAAAAAAAAAAAAAAAAAAACTTGTTTAATAATATTTACATTTTGATAGATATTAATGTGTCATAAGGTTAACAGATGACTACAATACTGTTTGTTTACATACTATATGCATAAATTATTAATAAGTCAGAAACTTAAAGTTAAAACTCAAAATTTTAAAATGTGGCGATTACCCTATTATTATTGTTATGCTATGTTTTTTTTAAATGCTTCATTGGGTTTAGTGAGTTGTTTTGGTAGTACTATCAACACTAAATGCTGATAGTACTAAGAATTTTAATTAAATATTTTTTTTTCATTTTTAATTTTACCATCTATGGTAATGCTAACTCGTTCAAAATTTACCCGGGAGAGTAGCATTCCATTGTGATGAGACCCCCGCACTTCTTTTGAAAATTGTTTAATACAATTCAATTGACATATATATACCCAGTTTTGCGAGGTGTCCCTACAGAAGTCTTTGACTTTGATGGGGGACGGAGGCCTGTCCCTAACAGGTCAGGTCTTTATACACGCCCTATCCCGCTAGGACAATGGCCATAAGCCAAAGTCGATATACTTGTTGCTTCATACAAGATGTAGGGGAGATACATTTTTTTTGACTGTCCAATGGGCGTCGTTTTTGAATCTCTCCTGTGTGGAATTGCACGAACAAATTTTTTTTTTCACTTTTGTGATATTTTCTATTATTTGTATACATTATATTTTTTTCATTTTGTGTTCATTTTTTTTAATTTACTTGTACTCATGTGTTATTTTTTTTTTCTTTGTTTAACATTGATGTTATTTGACATGTTGCAGTATTAAATAAGGCATGTTCAATATTCTTTACAATGTAGAAAGTAATATGTAATAACTTTAAAGCATAACATCATCATTCCATGGATATATATAAGAACATTGTAGAAAAAAACTATTTTTACAAAAAAGTGAATAGTTATCACTTTCAAAGCTTTCTTGACGAGATATATGTAAAGGAAATCTGGATCCAGACTATAAACTCTAGGAAAATGTGGTGCCCACAATGATTGTCGAATGATAAAGTCCACGGAAAACGAATGTGTTTCATGGTGAAACAGATTTGTAATATGCACATTTATAGTAATAATTGACTGTTTCATTTATATACAATTTTTGTTTTTGCTTATGCAGATTTCTTATATATATATATATTTTTTTTTTTAAATGAATGACATTTTTCATTGTGTTTATATGACATACTAGGGAGTGACAGAGATTTTTTTTATTTTTTCTGGGTCGCCGGGAGAAATATGTGAAGGTGTTCACATATATTTGGTTACATTTTAATTGAATTTTTAAATAAAATAAAATCTAATGATAAATTAATGCATTATTGCAATAAAAAAAATAATTAAATTTTAAGTGAGATATTATACTTACATAATTTGTTCTCAGGCATTTGAAGAAAGAATTATTTTTAAATGTCATAAAAAAGTACACAACTTTAATTATATATACGACCTACACTATTTATTAACATAAAACAATAACACACATCATTCAGAAATCTAAATTGTATATGTTTTATATCTAAATCATAAATAAAGTGTTTATCTTTTACATAGAAAAGTACTTTATTTTATGGGATAAAAAGAAAATAAAAGAAATAATATCTAACGGAAATTCTGACATTAAACGTAATTATAAAAAAAAGTGTTCTCAAATGGTCATAAAACAAGAAAACTCATTGTCAGAATTTATATTATTTCAACACCGGAAGTAATTTATTTCAAATTACGCAATATTAATGATTTCTATTCATAACGGTCATTTTCTCTAGTCAAACTGTCGCTTGGCATAATGTTGGCGATTAAAGGGTTAATACAACTATAAACCGTCATTACAAATTCAAAAAAATAACATTAGTTTATTATCTAAAACAAAGAACTGAAGTTGGCTTTCATTTTGGCGAAAATAAGATAATGCATACAGATGACTTCCCTTCCGGGCGGTTCTCCCCGTGCGATAAAAAAAAAGCAGACCCACAGTTTTTTGCTCTTTTCATCAGATAGTCAAGACGTAAGATTTTTCTCTGCCCTCTCTCTCTCCCTTGATCCCCGGAATTCTTGGGATTATTGCGTTGCAAATAATTTTTTATGTGTGAACTTGTATTTGTCTTTATGTGATTTCTTTAATAACCAACATTTAATAAAGACAATGTAAAATTCTAAAGACTTTGATTATATTCATCTTTTCAACAACGCTTTGTATCGATTTTCACGGCCAATGGATAAGCTTCTTTCGTCTGTTGTGGATTTCACCATTACACCGCCTCCTGCTCGCTTTTCTCACCAAACTCTGGAGGAGGGGGGGGGCGGGGGTCTTCGCTCACAACTTCTTCTTGTGATCAAACTATATCCAGAAATAAAAATAGCCCTGTATAAATTTACACTGAAGTGCTATATCACAATTACAGAAAATTAATTTGATTTTTTATGACTTGCGTGTTACTGTATATGCATATACGACATAGCAAAATAATATTAAACTTGACAAAATTTCCTTTTTCTTGCCAGTTTTCAATAGAAATTATGTCCATGAAAAGGAGTGATATCAGCAACAGCAAAGTGGATAAGTCCACGATACTTTCGTCTGCCTTACGTTTTTAATAAGGCAGATTGTTAATAAATTTTTAAAATATCATATCCACATAATAAAAAAGAAATTTCTAAATAAACAGTATAGTTGTTCAGAAAATGATTTTTTTTTTTAAAACGTAATCTAATTTAAAAAAAATAATAACTATTACAAAAACATTTTCTTGTCATGTTTTTATTGTTTAGATTTCCGGACATAAAATTTTTTCCCAAATCCTATTAAGTGCTTTTATTCTCCCCACGCTTAAATAGTTTTAACTTGTTGAGGCATTATTTCTGGTAGCGATAGCTTTGTATTTGTTTCCGTTGTTATGGATTGCTTTATTGATCTATTTATATATGACTGATTACGAAAATTATTTAAAAAAAAAATCTGGAGTGACTCCACTCGACTTTCTGAACATTGAGTAATTAACAGTTTTGTAGATAAAGTTAAGAAAGGGGAGTTGTTAAACAAACAAAAGAGAGAAAACCATAATAGAGTGTTTGAGTACTTTACTCCATATATTACGCGATGTTTTATTTAACGATACTGAACTTTGAGCCCATAGATCATAATGATAAAGAATTTTTCGTTGTGTCCTTGTAAAAACCTGTAAATGCTAGATTCACCAAAATGCTTATAGTTGGTGCAAGAGTGATTTATAATATTCATATAAATTGTCAGCTCAATTGAATATGGCGTTTAGATGCTATCGCACTTTTAAAAATTTGGTCCCATAGGGCATAACGATAAAGAATTTTTCTTTGTGTCCCTGTAAAAAGTGCTAGATTCTCCAAAATCTATACAGATTGAGTATCTGTGACTTATCACATGTGTATAAATTTTTTGCTCAGATTAATAAAGCGTTTAGACGCTATCGCACTTTTACAAATTTGGCCCCATAGGCGAATAATGATAAAGAATTTTTCCTAGTGTCCCTGTAAAAAAACTATAAGTACTAGATTCACCAAAAGCAACAGGGTTCGTACTATGGTGACTTACAATATACGTACCAACTTTTAGCTTATTCGAACAAATCGTTTAGACGCTAGCGTGTTCACTCACCGACATACACACACACATACATACATACACGCATACATACACACAAACATGTACACACACATACATACATCATCGTAAAAATAGTGAAAACGGATTTAGGGGACCTCGAAACGTATAGAAACATCAAAATCTCAAATTCGGATTTTTGACATGATTACAATACTTTCCTCACTATAGTGTTCGGAAAGTAAAAATAAATAAATAGGAATTTGTAAAATGAAAGATAGCTTCTGAACAAAATTACAAATTTAATAAGCAAATTCCTTATGGACATACACCATCAGTTTCATTTTGACAGCTATTTCCCCCGCCATACAAATAACTTCAGAAACCCTCCATTTACTAAAAATCATAGATAAGGTCTGCGCTAAAAGTAGAAACAGAGTGTCTTTCGTAACATGGGATAAAAAGGGACAAAGAATTTCTTTTCCCTGAAAAAGTTATTCAGTTATGTGTAAATAAATAAATAAATAAATAAATGATCGCATAAAATTAACAAACTGAAATATTTCGATAAAATGAGTTTCAAAGTAAATTAAATATTTTTGTGTGGTACAAAAATTTCATAGTTTTATTACTCGAACTTTTCGAGATCTTTCAATTTTAAAACAAAAGCAATCTAGACATTAACTACATATGATTCGAAAAAATAAAAAAATGAAAAATTTGTCAAAATGAAAAGTAAAAAAAAAAAAAAAAAAAAAAATCATTAATCGTGTGATGTACATCCTAGCAAAATATCATAAGGTTATCAAAAATTGTTTTTGATACTGTAAAACTTTTATAATTGAAATGTTTTACCGTACATCATCTAAAATAAGGCTTTGACATAAAAACGGTTTGTTTCAGTATGTCCTTTACATATTTCTGTACAAGACTGACAAATTAAATATTTTTATGTAAAATATATGGTTTTGATGTGTAAGCCAAGAAAACGCACAAGACACGATAAATTGAAACATGGCAACTGCAGCAGTAGTAGATTTTTTTTTTTAAGAATATAGATATTTTTATGTTCAGTCGGTAACAAAAGTGTCCGAACACTATCGAAAATTCCTATGTAAAAAAAGTACACTTCATACTGTTTTGTTAAATAAATCCTTATCGAATCCTGTTCTAAGTCAGTCTAAGAACGTGATTCGATAAGGATTTATTTAACAAAACCGATGAAGTGTACTTTTTTTACATAGGAATTTTTTATAGTGTTCGGACACTTTTTGTTACCAACTGTATTTGACTTTTTTTTTTTCTTTTTGAATTTGAGATGCATCTTTATCTAGCGGTACTTGAAAATCCTCATGCATAGTCAGAAGCATTAAAATTAATTCCCGAATTCGCATGTACTCTTTGATATTATTTCCTATCCGAGAATAGATAGATAGATTGATTGACGTCTTTTTGTAGCATTTTTTCGTTGGAGAAATTGGTAACAAAGGCAGTAATAAATGAATGACTTATCATATGACATATTTCATGCTTGAAATTTCAATTTTATTTTCATTTTTATTCCAGCTTTTGCGTCGGTTTGATTATTCTGAACCGGTTCCTATCACACGACCAAAATGCATTTTGCAGTACACATGACACAAAATTCGATTTATAAGTTCTTACTACACCCAATGTAATGGAAGGTAGCCTGAACCGATCCTAGCGGGCAAAACAATCCATGTATGTTTTCTTCCAGAAAGGTTGCGTTATCTACTGTGTAACACATAAAGTAGTTTTACCAAGTCAAGGAAAAGCAATGACGGTATTCAAGTGATCGCAGTATTACGCGATCGCTTGAATATCGCTTGAAAAAGTGGGTTATATATATATATGTATATCTATATATATATAAGAGAAGAGTCTGTCTGTGTGTGTGTGTGTCCGCTATAGAATCCTAGGCAGTTTCACCGAGCGGGACCAAATTTGGCACGGTTAATGTTTACGACCCGAGAAAGACAACGCCGCAAGCGATTTTACAAAATTCGCCCCCAAGGGGGGGCAAAACGTAATTTCACAAAATCCTTCATATATCAAACAAAAAAACAGATATCCATAAAATTTTTGCTTTAAAATATAGCTAATACAAATGTCTAAAAATTGGTTTCTGGAATTTTTGAAATTCGGTCCCCAAGGGGGGCGGGTGGAGGGGGGGGGGCAAAACGTGATTTCACATGCATAAAACGTGATTTCGCATAATCCTATATATCTCAACAAAAAAAATAGATATACGTGAAATTTTTGCTCTAAAATATAGCTAATGCAACTATCTAAAAACCAATTTCTGGAATTTTAGAAATTCAGCCCCCAGGTGGGGTAGCAAGGGGGGGGGCTATGGAGCAAAAACAAATAGAAGTACAGTTAGGCCGTTCAAAATTGGTACAGATAGGTTTTAAAGGCCTGCAAGTCGAATGGGGATATTTTCGATTGTGTAAAGTTATTAGGAGGGGCAAGAAGGGGGGGGGGCAAAAAAATAAAAATAGTGTCAGATCGTTCAAAATTGGTACGTAGAGGTTTTTGATACTTACAAATTGATTGCGGATATTTTTGAATTTGTAAAATTATTAGGAGGGGCGGGTAGGGGGGTGGGGCGGTAAGGGGGGGCTATGGGGCAAAAACAAATAGAAATACAGTTAGGCCGTTCAAAATTGGTACAGATAGGTTTAAGAGGCCTGCAAGTCGAATGGGGATATTTTCGATTGTGTAAAGTTATTAGGAGGGGCAAGAAGGGGGGGCGGGGAGGGGGAGGCAAAAAAATAAAAATAGTGTCAGATCGTTCAAAATTGGTACGTAGAGGTTTTCGATACCTGCAAATCGATTGCGGATATTTTTGAATTTGTAAAATTATTAGGACGGGCGGGTAGGGGGGTGGGGCGGTAAGGGGGGCTATGGGACAAAAACAAATAGAAATACAGTTAGGCCGTTCAAAATTGGTACAGATAGGTTTAAGAGGCCTGCAAGTCGAATGGGGATATTTTCGATTGTGTAAAGTTATTAGGAGGGGAAAGAGGGGGAGGGGAGGGGGGGCAAAAAAATAAAAATAGTGTCAGATCGTTTAAAATTGGTACATAGAGGTTTTCGATACTTACAAATCGATTGCGGATATTTTTGAATTTGTAAAATTATTAGGAGAAATACAGTTAGGCCGTTCAACATTGATACAAACAGGTTTTAAAGGCCTGCAACTGGAATGGGAATATTTTCGAAAGTGTAAAGTTATTAGGAGGGGCGAGAAGAGGGGAGGGGAGAGGGGGTAAAAAAATAAGAATACAGTTAGATCGTTCAAAATTGGTATATAGAGGTTTTCGATACTTACAAATCGATTGCGGATATTTTCGAATTTGTAAAATTATTAGGAGGTGCGGTAAGGGGGGGGCTATGGGCAAAAACAAATAGAAATACAGTTAGGCCGTTCAAAATTGGTACAGATAGGTTTTAGAGGCCTGCAAATCGAATGGGGATATTTTCGAAAGTGTAAAGTTATTAGAAGGGACGGGAAGGGGGGGGACAGAGGGGCAAAAAAATAGAGTTAGATCATTCAAAATTGGTACATCGAGGTTTTCGATACCTACAAATCGATTGCGGATATTTTTGAATTTTTAAAATTATTGGGAGGGGCAGGAAGGGGGATTAAGCGGTAGGGAAAAAATTTAGATAGAGATAGATCGTTCAAAACTGGTGCATAGAGGTTTTTGATACTTACAAATCGATTGCGGATATTTTCGAATTTGTAAAATTATTAGGGCGCTCATATATATGCATTCGCGCGTGCGCATCACGCACGGGTCTACGCTGCCGAAGGCAGTGGGGACCTGGTGCGACATTTTTCCCGATCAGAGTCTTTTTTTTTTTTTTTTTCTTTTTCACATGATAAAAATTAATGCAATTTTGAGAATTCACTAATTATAGTGATTCATTTAAAAATAGTGACCAGCGAAGCGGGCATAGCCTGCTAGTATATATATATTTCTAATATCGTGGCACACATGCTACAAGCATTGACCAGGTGGTCGCCGATTTGATGACCATTTGTGAAGGGGCACCCAATGGGCGGTCATTGCTACCCCTAACAGGAAGAACACATCCATGCTTCCTCCGAGATTCGAACCCAGGTCCAACCATGTACGATTTAAGGACGCTAACCACTATACCGTCTGGACAGCAGAGTGGGTTTTACAACATCTGTATATAAGTAGTATAAGGAATCACGACAATACATAATGAAATAAAATCAGTAATCCAAGTCATATTTCTGTACATGAAAGACTATATCTAAATAAATAGAAAAGTTAGTGCTTACCTTAATACAAAGTGGGTTTTATTACATCTGTAATAAGGTAAGTACTAACTTTCCTATTTATTTAGATATACAGTCTTTCATGTACAGAAATATGACCTGGATTACTGATTTTATTTCATTATGCATTGTCGTGATTACTTTTATATCCTTTATTTTGCCAATAAAAAATAATTTACACTTACTTTATAATGAAGGATTATTTTGCCTTTAGGTGAGGGTAAAGTGATCCTTTGGAAACTTTTTTAAAAATCTATATTTTTCATTGCTCAATTTGAGTTTAAAATATTATTAAAATATGTTTATAATGGAAAATATAGGGTAAAACATATTAGCAAATGACAAAATTTTATTTCAACGATTGTGTTATTTTACACAATTTTTTTCCTTAAGGGGATCATTTTAGGCCCCCTTCTCCTGTTTAATTCGTTCTTTATTATTTATTTATTTATTTATTTATGTATTGTATTTTACACATGCAGTTATATCTTTAATCAGGATATAAAATCTTTTTATAAACATTATTTTACTGTAATAAATATAAAACAACATTAATATTACCTTTTTTTTTCTTGCTAACACCTTTCAGGAGGGAACTTTCTTAGGTTTTGCTTTCTGTCAATGTTTGTTTACACTGAAATCTTTTTTTTTTTTTTTTCTATCTAAACGTCTATTTTACTTAGAAATGTTAGCACTAGTTAGTGTCACATGTTTTCTCACCCTTTTCTTTTCCTGAGATCCATGTCAACTAAAGAAAGAATAAAGGAGAAAGTTTTTTGTAATGCTGTCTTATTACTAGGAAAAAGAATCATTTATTAAAATAATATGTTATATATTTAAATACAAAGTAATCAATTTGTATAATATTCTTCCATTTTTAATTATTTTGATCAGGAATGTAAATTATATTATAATAATTTAATTAATAATCTGTTTGTGAAATAAAACTTATTCAACATTTTACAATTTGTTAATAAAATACATTTTTAAAATATTTATTTTAAATTATTTATTTATGAAGTTTTAACCTTTTAGAAACATAATTTTTTTTTCATATATCAATCAGTTATAACTAAACTTTGATCTTGAAAATTAGTCAATGATTAATCTACATATTTTTTCATTACTTTAACTACAATAAAATAGACATTTTAATTATGGCAATGTGCAACTTCACAGAAAATAATAATACATTGGTGTACAAAATTAAAGCAATACTCGTTTTCTTCTTTTGTGCGCAATTTTTAAACAAATGAACACAGAAACGTAAAATTTAAATGACATGTCCGTTATCATATCATCAATCGAATTTTTTATAACTTTACTATAAGTAATAATTTTTAAACTAATAATGATTCGATTTTTCTAAAAAGCAAGCTTTGGAAAAAACGGAAAATTTCAACAATTTTAGAAAAGGAAACTTAATGAAAAACGGTCATAAGGATGTATTACAGACAGTAAAAATGCACATACATGCATGTGTTAGAATGTAGCCGGATTTTTCTTCTTATATTCACTTTTCTGTTTTTTCTTTTTCCTTCTTTTTTACACATGTGAATAACTTTAATATATATATATATATACAAACAAACATAACAATTGGAGAAGACGTTCATTATAAAATTATTTATCGACATTTTTACTATCATGGTGAAGCTCATAGTTTCTAAATTAGTAATTATATTTTTTAAAAAAATCTGTTATAAAAGTTTAAAAAAGTAAATACAGAAAGAAAATACAAAAAAAAAAAAAAAGTAAATACAGAAAGAAAAATCGGGATTTAGTTTGACATTTGAAGGTATGTGCATCATCACCTATGTGTTATGCATCCTTACCATCATTTTTCCTTAACTTTTCTTTCCTAAAATTGATGAAAATTTTCATTTTTTCCAAAGATTACTTTCGAGAAAAATTAAATAATTATTAGTTTAAAAATCATTACTTATGCTAAAGATATATAAAATTAGATTCATGATATCATAACAAACATATCACTTAAATTTTATGTTCATATGTTTATTTACTTAAAAGTTATGCGCAAAAGAAGAAAATAAGAAACAAGGTTGTTCCTTTAATTTTGAACGCCAGCGTAGTTTATCTGTCATCTTTTAAAATTAATGACACATTTTCTTCATAATTGTGTTATTCTGGTATAATGCTTCTTGCATAAATATACTTATTAGAGCAAGTATTTGAAGCACTAAAGATTTCATTAAAAAAAGTGTTTAATATTTATTAAAAGACTGAGATACCTATAGACGTGACTTTAACCAAGCAGTAGTTATCAAATTTTATTTATTATAAATTTATAACTTCTACGAGATGTAACCTATAAATATTAATAAAAATGCCCAATTGATTTTCGCATGAATTTAAAGTAATCGTTCCAAGGATGTTTCTTATTTGCTTACGCAAACGGCAAGAAATACGAAAAAAACTAGTATGTTGTGGCCACCACAAGACTTTCTTCTATATTTTCCTATATACATATTTAATCAGTAACAATATTTAAAAAAAAAAAATTACAATTTTTTTCTAAGTTTTTTTTCTGTTATAAGTGATACATATTCAACCAGTAACAATAAAAAAAAAAAAAAAAAAAAAAAAAAAAAAAAAGATTTTTTTTTTTTTTTTTTTTTTTTTTTTTTTGTTAAAAGTAAAAAAATATCGATAACTAAATTATCACAGATTTATAGTTCAACCATTCGTTTTAAAGGTATTGACGAGATCTTTCGAAAGATACCCATCTTGAAAATTTCCCCCCCCCCCGGGGGTACTTCCCCCCAGGGGGGGAAGCGATGCCCCCACATGCACAGAAATTTTTTCCTAGTTAACTATTACTATTATCAATAACTCATATTAATTTTACAATCACAAGTTAAAAATCACTCTCATTATGTACATTTATACGAAATTTTGTCCTATACTGCCATGTTAAAAATTTAGAAAAAATGCGATCACAGCGCCACCTGTTGAGCTATTGATCCCCAAATGTAATCAGCAGCACTTTATGTCGGGGACCAACTAAATACCAAGTTTGGTTAAATTTCGTTAAAAAAAAAAAAATAAATAAATAAATAAAATGACGATTTTTTTTTTTTTGTTGTTTTTTATTTTCGTTAAAAGTAAAAAAATCAATAACTTTGTTTCAAATTGTCACAGATTTATAGTTCAACCATTCGTTTTAAAGGTATTGACGAGATCTTTCGAAAGATACCCATCTTGAAAATTTACCCCCCCCCCGGGGTACTTCCCCCCAGAGGGGGAAGCGATGCCCCCCCATGCACAATTTTTTTTCCTAGTTAACTACTACTATTATCAATAATTCATATTAATTTTACAATCACAAGTTTAAAATAACTCTCATTATGCTCATTTATACGGAATTTTGTCCTATGCTGCCATGTTAAAAATTTGCATAAAATGCGATCACAACGTCACCTGTTGAGTTATTGATCCCCAAATCTAATCAGCACCAGTTCATGTCAGGGTGCAAATAAATACCAAGTTTGGTTAAATTTCATTCATTGGTTCGTGAGATACAGCGCCCACAAAAAAAATGATACAGACAGACACACTGACACACAGACAGACAGACAGACAGACATTTTCTAAAAACTATCAATTCGTGTTCAGGACATCCCAAAACGTGTAGATCCGTCAAAAAACGGAGGTCGAAAATTTTCGCGAATCCATTACTTTCTCTATATTACATATAGAAGAAAGTAAAAATACATACATATATATATATATGTGTGTGTGTGTGTGTGTGTGTGTGTGTGTGTGTGTGTGTGTGTTTATATATATATATATATATCATCATGTACATATTATTAATTTATTTTGTCTTTACACACACACATATATATATATATATATATATGTGTGTACATATATTTTTTAAATATTCATCATATTGTAAAATACGCAATAACTAAATTTACATTTATTTGAACTTCAGAAAATATTTTAGAATATATAACTTTATTTTAAGAAGTAGTGCTGTATTGAAGTGAAATAACTGAAGTAAAGTGCGTATAATTATTTTCGACCGTATATCTTAGGCATTAAATATATGAAACGCTATCGCAATTCGAATATTTGAGATAACAGCTATTCATCCAAATAAATTTTCCAAATACTTCACTGTCGCGTTAGATGGCGCAAGGCACTGCATAATCTCTCTATTTCCAAAATAATATATTAAATTAAATTAAATTAAAAATTGCAGCATGAAGCTGAAAAAATAAATATGAAATGTGGTAAAACTTCTATATGAAACTGGAATAAATCTAGTTAAACATCTAAATTATTTTGTAATTTATTTTAACTGAACTTCGCGCCTAACATGTAATGATACGGGGATAAACAAGAACTGATGCTGCTGGAATCTGGATGATGTACTCTCTCCATGAAGATCTTTTTAAGCAATTCTGGTCCTATTTCATGCGAGTTTTAGAGATAACTACGAAAAACTCCAAAATATTAAGCAACAAACGTGGCCTCTGTTCAAACCCTGAATTTCCCATCTATACGAAATTTAAAAACAGGAAATCACGACCACAGGTAGAGCCAAAATAAATCTGAGTAAAATTATAATTGGGAATTCTAAATTATTTTTTTTTAATAAAATCTCGATGCCTATGTTTTGCAGTATTAAACGAAAAAGTGGTATCTATTTATATAATTTTACTTTATTTTATAATAAACTAGCAGGCTTTTCCCGCTTCGCTGGTCATTATATTGAAATGAATCCTCAAAACACCATCACTTTTATGAGATAATTAAGAGCAGAGCTACTCTTAAAAACGTGTTTTTTCTTTTCCCCCTCCCGCCCTTAAAGGAGGGGGAAGAAATTTCGCAAAATCACTTTATAGTGCGTGTTGAGAACCCATAACCATCCTGCAGATAAAAAAAAAATAAAAAAAAAAAAAAAAAAAAAAAAAAAGCCTTTTTAAGATAGTTTGGAGCACAGTTACGTACGGAAACATATTTTTGCCCCCCCCAAGGGGGGGGATAGGGTAAAGTTTCATAAAATTCCATTGTAGTATGTCTCGTAAGTCCGCATAACCAAACGACTTATCAAAAAATCGCTATCCTGAGATAATTTTAAGCAGCGTTAATCTTAAAAGCGTGTTTTGGGTCCCCCCTCTCTCTTAAAAGGGTGGGCAGGGGGAAATTTCGTAAAATATATTTATAGCGCGTGTTGGGAACGACTAATAAACCCATACATAAAAATTAATCTTACTGAGATAGCTTGAAGCTAACTTATGCTTAGAAACGTGTTTATTGCCCCCCTCCAGTCTCCAAGGGGGTAAGGAGGGATTTCGCAAAATCCCGTTAAAATGGATGGATACAAGTAAATAAGCCACACACTGAAATTTGTGATCTCAGCTCCTATAGATTTTCCCGGACGAATTTGCCCCATCGTAACTGCCCCCTCTCCCTCAAAATCGAAAATCGCAAAAAATAATGAGTTTTCGGACATATCCTCACAAAGACGCTTGACGGTATTTTATAGGTTTGTGCTATTACTGGTGGATTTGTACTCGAAAATAAGTATTTTCCCAAATTTGCCTTCGAAAATCGTTTTCCTCCCCTCTCCCCTTAAAAATCTAAAATCGCACAAAATGTTTTTTTTTTTTTTTTTTTTTTTTTTTTTTTTGTACTCAAGTCTGGTTTTTCCGTCTGCAATGTCTTCACCGTGAAGTAATTTGGAGCCGAGTTATGCCTATAAAGGTATTTGTGCCTTCTGCTCCCCAAGGAGGACGAGGGGGGGGGGGGTATTTTGCAAAATCCCGTCTTAGTGGGGGGTCAGGCTCCTAAAACCAACCTGTTCACCGAAATTTGTGACTATTTCCCATAGAATCGTCATGGCAGTGTTGAGTCAGTGAGTCAGTGAGTTTACTCTTTTACATATACAGATTTGTTTATATTTTTTATGGACTACTTGGCTTAAGGTAGCTGCCACGAAAATAAAGTCCTTGGCGGAAAATGTTCTATCTACTTTTTATTGGGATTTTTTTTTTTTTTTCTGGAATAGCTTTAGTATAGGTCCCCTTTGGCAAAATTTGAAATTTGGCACTGAAGTAGCTCGAGCTTTTCTCGCTAAGCTCTTTAGTTGAGATAACCATTTCAAATCATCGCAAAGATGGCAGAAAAATAAATAAATAATGTCGCCAAGGGGATCCCTTAATAAAGTTGTGCCATTTGTATTCATTTATTTATTTGTAATATTAGTACAACTGCGACATTTGGTCCACATTTTTTTATTCGTTTTTATTAGGCGCCGTTTGGAGAAATTACGATATCATTCTGGATTCTTTGTCAACATATTCTGGTAATGGAATGGAATCCATGGCAACCATTTCAGAATGGGGCATTTCGTCATGGTCGCCAAAAGAAGTTCGCGGGAATTGAGTTGTGAATCAATGTTCCAGTTGTTCCGTAACCTTTTCTAATGGAGACATCAGGGAATGTTCATGCATTTCTCTTTCCCTTTTACACCTTTATCCAGTTCTTTCATTAATTTCAAATTTTTATAAACACTAATTCAACCTGGGTAACACCCGGTAGATCTGCTAGTAAATAAATAAATGAGTAAACAAAGCAGTATAAATTTGACAATATGAATATAAGAATGTGCTGTAGCAGCTGTGAAATTTGTTAAGAGCTAATAAAATTGAAAAATCGTTTTGCAGTGTGATATAAATGAGCCTGTATATAACCTACCAGTTACTAAATGGCATGACATAATTGTAACAACACGTGGAGTTCAACAACTAACTTTTAACACTGTCGTCAATGCTAACAAGTGGCATCTGATGCGTCGTGGAAAAAATTTTCTTTTTTCTATGAAAGAATGAATGTTAAATCGGTTTTATATCACAGCAGTAACAGAATTTGTACAATAAAATTAATTTGATTACTTTTTGCATCAACAGTCTTTTTAGAAATGACCCCAACTATTTCTTAAACAATAATTTTATCAAATGTGTAAGAGACAATTAATAAATTCATATAAGTAAGGTGAAAACTTCAAAAGAAGAAAAAATACACATGAATAATCAGGCCCAGTGTAACCCATTTGGCCCCACCTACACTATTTGAATATAATTCCGTCTTTGTAGAACATGTTCAAATAACTTTTAAACAAATATTAACATTTGAAAACATGTAAAAAAAGACTTGAAAACTGTAGCTATTATGAAATAGTGAACACTTTTAAGCTAGTAGCTATTCTAACAAAAAAGGAAAAATCTTACTTTCCAAACAAGCTTTTGCCTCCCACCCCTCTCTCCCTCATTTACTGATGAAATGGTTTTACTCACAAACAAATTAAGAATTTATGTGTTTGGTAAAACAAGTAGTTCCTCTTACTGATAGTATGTTTTAATGCATTTTATGCAAATATTTTCATATGTACTATTATCCATCCATTAATCCACATGACCCATTCACTATCACTTCCCCTTCATAAAACTGCGCCGAAATTAAAATATTTTGAAATGAAATCCATTTAATATAAAAATGCAACATAATATATTATTGATTTCATTCGATAACGTGTAAAAATATTTATTCGTAAAAATTATAAAATACTGTTGGAAATTCCATCGCATGCACATTATCATTTAAATTACAAATATGCAAGCGTTGTAAAACCTTCCCCTTCAAAAATCAAAAAATCTTAAAATATCGTCGTACGTTTCAGAAACATCTTAGAATAGATTAGTTCCATTTAAATGGTGACGACCGATACTCAAGTGAAACGCATACAAATAATACCAGCTGTAAGTGAAAGCTTTATTTATACCTTATGCATTAAACTCTATCCTATTTCAAGCACTTGAAGTGACAGTCGTTGCGACTAATTTATTTTCCAAATACTTTGCTGATGCATTAGATTGTACAATAAATTATAGTATCTGCGTTACATTTCCAGTATAATAAGAAAAATGTTGCAGCTTCACACTTACAAATAAAAAATAAAAATATACTGAGACTCTTGAATGAAATTGAAATATGTAAATTTTTAAAACATTTTGTTGTTTAATTAAAATGAACCTAGTACATAATCAATCTAAATCAGTATTGTGAAAGTTAAGTGACAGATAGGTAATGTGACTTATTATTAGTTAACTGACATAGTATAATTACTATACCGGGTGTCCCATAAGTCTGTAGACATTTTTAAAATTCATAAAAGTTGAAGGAATTGAACTGGGTTTGTGAAAAAGTTATTTTAGTGAAAGGGAGAATTTATTAATTTACTATTACTACTATTATTATTGATAAAGAAAAAAAATAGATAAAATTTTCGCCGCTAGAGGGAACTGTGCTTAAGCGCATTGCACGAAAAACTGTATTTATTTGCATGGAAATATCTACAAACATATAACCCTATTATGTGTGCCGGCCATCACCACAAATTACAATTTACAAACGAGTTACAACACCACTTATTTCATCGTCAGTCGGTAAATCTTAGCTGAGGTAAAACCACTTCACCAATAACACTTTATCCATCAAGTTAGCGCCCACTAGCGGCCGAGCGGTTCTGTCATCAAAGCTGATAGACGTGAGGTGCCACGGCTATTCGGAGTTTTCCGTGGTTTTCTCCGAAACTTGCGTAAATACGGGCTAGGACCCCATAGAAAGAACCCCACAGACAGTACTCCGCTCAGGCCTAGAACCCTGGAGTAATCAATTGGCCTTACTTCCAAAACACCAAACACTACATTAAGTTAGCATCACAATTAAAATTTCCTGTGTGTACAATTATGTAAGAAAGTAAAAAAATGAGCTGTTAATCTTAAATCCATGCAATTTATAGGACTCTGATTTGCTAATTGCTCGTTAACCGTCTGTGGAGAGACCTCTGTTGATGGAAATTTTAACTATTTTTTCTTTTCAAAAAAAAAAAAAAGGATTTAAAAAAAAAGGATAGTAAAAGGATTTAAGTAGGAATGGTCTGGACTTTGATATAAGAGAAAGTAGGATATGTATAACAGCGTTTTTGACAGCAGCATTGGCCTCATTTTTTTCTCAGTTGCTATTATACTGTTCTAAAATATATTACACATAAATTCCAACTAATTATCTTTTCAAAGGTATGAGTTTATTATAATTAACAATGCACTACTTTGAGAAAGAAATGAAAATTTTATTTTTCGTATTTCTACTTGCCCCGAGGTGAGGGAAAAATATCATCTCGCCCACTATACTCATATACAGAAAATTAAGAAATACGTGATTCAAGTATCCAAATAGAGGAAATTTTCATAAATCTGAAGTTTTTGAATTTTTAAAATATCTAAACTCGTTTCAGATTTATGAACTTTTCCGTGCACTCCAACAAGTACTTCACAACTTAAACATTTTAACACACCAACAAAATAAAAAATAAACAAAAATAAAAAGATCATGATATTTGGTTTCATCGAAAATTAAAAGACAGAACTCAAAAAATAAGTAAAAAAGTATAATTGACGCATTTGAAATTCTTGAAACAAGTGTAATCTGGTTTACCTAGTTACACTTGCCCGACTCACAAAAAATCCAGAGGTAAGTATAACTACAACGCCTAGAACATGCAGTGTGGCGAGCACTTAAAACCTAATGCTTAAAATACTGCTAAAATTTTTAAGCCTCCCCGATAACGCCGTGATCGAAATTTTTACTTAAATCATAAACATTGCATAAGAGCTGACTGGCTTTTCCCAGATTCGTCTGCTCAACTAAGCATAAAAATAACCAATAGATACATTAGTTTCAGTTTTCTAAGCAATAAACTCGAACGAGCTGATTTCTGGTGAGAAGCTAATCTTTAGGGCACTGATTTGCTGGTCAGTTTCCACACTGTTTTGGACGCTGTAGTACAACCAAGGGTAAAAATTATGATATCGGACAAATCTGAAGTTTTATTTAAAAGCCTACTTACAAGACATAGTTTTCTTAACAAAAACTATGCAGTTTACTTCACAAGTTCAGAAATGGAAAATTTTTGAATTTTGAAAGGGACTTTCTGTCGGAAAGAGGAAATGTAAGCAAATTTTTAAACCGATTCATGTTTTATTTAGTTTGTTAAAGTTATATATAACAACAAATAGTTCAAGCAACCATATATGATGACTATACAAATAATCTGAACATAATAGTCACCTAATATCAATACTAAACTTATAAGTTCAGTCATAAGGTGAGGTTACACACCTTGTGGTTATACTTAACCGACATAAGCGTACTACACGAAAACCGCACATTGAATTTATTACATGCACTTATGTATTAAATTTAAGGATATTCAGGGAGGAACAAAATAATGATGTAAGGTATATAAAAATCAACAAAATGAGGTAAATGGCTAGATTTTTATTAAATGATTAAATTGCAAAATAGCAAAGAAAGAAAAAATCATCTGAGAAAGACCTATATAACTATATGAATTAAAAATGCTTGATCACGATTACGTTAATTGTAAAATCTATGGTAGATATTATCCATTTCTTTGTGCATTGTAATTTTTCTCTACTTCGAGCACCATTATAAAAGACAAGCATCATTGCAAAATTTATTACAATCAACTTGGCTATTCAGCTTTTTTCGACGGAAGAAAAGAAAAAAGGCGGTTTTAATTTAAAAGAAATTTTTGCTTTGTTCACGTATAAAAAATCAATCTTCAAGAATTATGTAATAAATTAGACATGATAAAACTTAACTTGAAAGTGAAAATGATTTTCTTAATTTAAAAAAAAAAAAAAAACTTACAGTCAGTGATCAAATTATAAGAAATTTCTTTAATCTTGTTTTTTTTTTTTTTTTAAATTATCAAAAAATATTGGATGAAATTGCCTTGAACTTCAGACATGCAAAGAATATTTATAAACTCCCATTTTCCACTATCGATTTATTCATGAATGCAATTAGGAAACCAATCACAAATTGAAGAAAAGTACAAATACTTTAGATTACCTCGTAACCTAAAAATTTACAAATGACTGGTAATTTTAACATAAAATTTCACATACTATGTACAGTATTATTATTATTATTATTATTATTATTTTTTTTTTTTTTAGTTTTAAACCGACTTCATAAAGAAGGAGGTTCTCAATTGAAACCATGTTTTTGTTGTTGTAGTTGAGATTTGTTAGCTTATAACTACGTAAAAATTGCTTTAATTTTAATACTTTTTTTTTTTTTGTTGTTGTTGTTGTCGCAAAGATCTTGACCTGAAATAGGTCTGTCCCATCATGATTTCATTAATATATAAACAAATTACAGGGTATTCACAAAAGTCCGTTCTCACTCTAACTGCTGAACGGCTGCCTCTACACTCGTAAAAGTAATATGTAAGTATTGTAAAGTGGTCATGCACTACAAGATGTGACCGCTTACAGCTCCACCTGATGGGAAGATAGCGGAGATAGCGTTTCTATCTCAAAACATTATAAGGTATGAGAGAAAAACTAAATTACAAAGTTGTACTACATCATTGATTTAGTCACGAAAAGTCACCTTGTACACATAAATGTTTAAAACAGGATGTTTAAATGTGCAGCTGTTTGTTCGAAGTTTTCTACACTGTAAAAAGGTCAAAAAGACATTATTTCGATCTTGAAACTTTTGTCCGTCCGCTGCAATGCATATTTTGATCTTTGTTTGAACTTTACGCTGCATGCATTCCAGCGTAGTGGATGACACATATTCACTATAAAGTTCAATACATGCCTATCCGAATTTTTGGTTACGAACACAGCGTATCCATTCTTTACATTTATAAAGCCTTTTTAATTTAATGTGTAGTCATTCAGTAGATAGTTGTTTCTCATATCCGATAAAAGCAAGAAAAGTGACACAACTTAAAAGTGCAGTATTTGAGAAAATCAGCTTGAAGATAAGGCATTGACTAGAATAAAACTAACACAACTGTCTCTCGAGTGGATAATTTTTTAGATGGAGATGTAATGTTTTTGTTCATATTGGGTGCATTTCATATATTTTTCAGTGACTTAAATTCGAAATTACCATCTTTTGAATTGTGTCACTTTTCTTGTGGGTTGTGATTTGTCAAACGGCCGTTGAACGTCTTACGATATTCTGCTACTTGAATAAATTTTCACTAAAAAGAAAATATTTTTGTAAAAAAAAATAGAACCGACTCCAAAAAGCAACTACTATTCAAACAACTAAAATTGAAAGAAAATTGGTAAAAATGGTGTAGATTGCGCCTAAAAGTATAAAATAATTTCCTTCGCCAAACAACTTAATACTACAATTAAACATAACTTATAACTTTTGAAGTTGGCGTAAAATTAAATAAAAATTGATACCTTTACAGAATACAAAAATCAAATTCTACTCAAAATATACATCTCACTGTAGCATCTACAAAACACAGCCGAAAAATTCTTTGATTCGAATAAACAAATAAGATTTCGTAAACTGCAAAAGTTGGCGAAGCTGCTGGTATCTGGCGTCCTTGGTGAAAAAAAAAATTCCAAATTATATTGGTAAACATATTTAATTCCTTTGAGAAATCATGGTTATTTTTATAAGATATATTAAGATAACAATCAAGAATACGAAACAACACTTCGTACAATATATATTATAAAAATATACATCTCGCGTGTATATTTTTGCATTGCGTTTTGATCGCCAAACCCAAGCACCGCCAAGGATGATAGTTATTAAAGTTATACCAAGTTTACAAAGAAAATTTTAGTAACTTCGTAGAAACATAAATATCGAATTGCAAAAATGTTTACTTATATATGTAGATGTTACTATAATGGACCAATTGTACACAGTGATAAAATAATAAAGGAAACATAAAAATGGATCATTCGAGACAAAAGCATTTGTAGCTATCGGTCTAAAAACAAATCTTTAAAAACGAATTGAATTCTATTTAATTTTGCGCCGACTTCAAAAGTTACGTTTAAGTGTGGTATTTAGGTTTTGTTTCGCAAAGGAAATTATTTTATACTTTTAGGCACTATTTACAGTTCCATTTTTACCAATTTTCTTTCATTTTTAGTTGTTTGAATAGTAGTTGCTTTTTGGAGTCGGTTCTTTTTTTTTTTTTTTTTTTTTTAACAAAAATATTTTATTTAAAGTACATTTTAAATTTCCTCTTCGATGAAGGGAGAAGAGGAAATTTCCTCGTAATAAATCTATCATTAAAAGGATAAACTAAGTTAAAAAATTTAATTTGTTTATGATATTTCTGAGGTTACAACTGGGTCAATGTTTTCATTAAAATAATGATTTTTTTTTTTTTTTTGGAGTGAGGTAAATGCTCTATATTTCTATTTTCTTTCTTTCTTTCTTTTTTTTTTATTATTTACATAAATATGTGGTTATTCAACTTATGGTAGTTTATTTTGCGTTGGAAAGAACAATTTCAATGAAGTAAAATTTAATATATGTTTACAGAAACTGCCATGAGTTTTATTTTGGTTACTACAACAGAGTAGCTGTATCTGTCTCCAGCAAACTTCGGCTCCGTCTAACATCGTATGAATCCTGGGTTGAATTAGTTTAAATGGGTGGAAAATTTAACACAATGTAATAGATCTCTTTTCTAAACTTTGTAGTTTTGAAAAAATTTCTAATTTTATATAGTTTGAAAAATTAGCAAAATTTTATTTAAAGCCACAAAGAGCCAATTCCGTCATAATAAACCATTTATCTTCTATAATAATAAATGGAAAGGTTTGTCTGTCTGTCTGTTCTTTTATACGTTCAGCCCCTATTGAACGCAGAAGTACAAGAATTGACATACGGATGCTCTGGAGCCTTTCCGATGTTTTCCTCGAAACAGAATTTAAAAATCTTAATTAGTTTCGGAGATATTAATTAAAATGTAGAATCATGCCTAATCAGAAAGCAATCTCAATGACTGAGAATTTACCGCCATTGCTTAAAAAAAGATATTTTAACAGAGTTAAAATTAGAAAAAGTGGAAAATGAATTAGAAATATTTGTCCGATCGTTACGATTTTGGTACCAAATGAAAGGGGATTTTTTCCTGAATTTAAGTGTGCAAGCGGCTTATCGGTACAACAATTAGATTTTTTAAAATTAACTAAAGTATGAATTTTTTGTGGCAACATCATTTCAACATCATTTCATCATCACCGTCTACCTTGAAAAAGGAAATGATAGTAACCGATCAAGATGTCACGTGTTTTACAGTGGGGATAAAAATTGCAATTTTCAATTTTTTTCAAATTTTCATTCACGTTACATTTGAAATAATATTCGGCTTAGACAGCATATTATAAAGCTACTGTTCAATTTTCATGAAAATATTCGGATAAACAAAAAAATTAGATTAAATTTTGTTTTATATTTTGCAGTATATATTTTAAATTGAGATATGCCGTTGAAATTTCGTAATATTTGGTTTTAACGCCCGATAATTCGATTCTGAATATTTTTGAAAGTGTAGAATTATTAGGAAGTGCTTGAGGGGGAGGGGGCGGCGAAGGGAAAAAAAAAAGAGTTACAGCGTTTGAAATTGGTATTATTAGGTTCTAAAGAAAGATACATAGATTGCGAATATTTCCAAGTGTAAAATTATTAGAAGGGACGGAACGGGGGGGGGAAGGGGCAAAAACGTAGAAAAGGAACAGTTGTTTCGGAGAAAACAACGGAAAAACCAAAACGCTTTTATTATTTTATATTTTGCAGAGTTTCGAATTCTGTTACTCCTTTCACATTTCATACTATAGATTTTTAACAGTATTTAGCCCGGAATTACGCAAGTTTCGGAGAAAACCACGAAAAAGTCAGACATAAGTCGTTTTATAATAGTGTTTATATCATTTTTGTATCTCAGCTTCTAATTAGCATAATTTCAAAAGTAATATGTCATTTTGAAACTTATTTGAATTGAATTTCAAGAGTAGACGCCACAAATTTCTGTCCCCTTCCATTAACCGACTACCGTAAGTAGTGGAATTCGAGATTTCACGTGATTTACACGTTTTAAGGTCTCCTGATTAGGTTTTCTTTTGTATCTCAGCTACTAATTAAAATAATTTTACAAGAAATACATTATTTGAAAGCATTGTTGATTTAGAATTGAACAGTAGATTACAGAATTTTTGACCGCCAGATGGCGCTGTAATATTTTTAAATTTCAATATTTCGAATTCTGAATATGATTAAATTATTTTTAATACATCATTCGAAAGATATTTTAAAGTACTTTTATATTATCGAAAGTGGGATTCGAGATTTCACCTGATTTACACGTTTTGAGGTCTCCTGAATCGGTTTTCTTTTGTATCTCAGCTACTAATTAAAATAATTTCATAAGTAATACATCATTTGAAAGCTTTGTTGATTTGGAATCGAACAGTAGATTACAGAAATTTCTACCGCCAGATGGCGTTGTAATATTTTAAAATTTCAATATTTCAAATTCTAATTATTAAATTATTTTTAATACATCATTCGAAAGATATTTTAAAGTTCTTTTATATTATCGAAAGTGGAATTCAAGATTTTACCTGATTTACAATTTTAAGGTGTTCTGATTAGGTTTCCTCTTGCATCTCATCTAATTGAGTTAGACCGTTTAAAATTGGTATATGTAGGTTAATTAGGAGGGGCTGTAAGAGTGGGGAAGGAATAGGTGCACGCAGCGAGCACTAGACTGCGCGGCCGAAGGCAGTGGGGACCCGGTGCGACTTTTTACCTGATGAGAAATGATTTTTTAAATTTTCTTTTCTTAAGAATAAAAGTTTGATTTCAGAATATGTGCGCACACCGCACGCTATCTTAACACGTGCGCGCGCAGCGCGCATGCGTTTGGGACATTTCTAAAGCCTTTTTAATTTAATGTGTGGTCATTCAATATATAGTTGTTTCTCATAACCGATAAAGGCAAGAAAAGTGACACAACTTAAAAATGCAGTATTTGAGAAAATCAGCTTAAAGATAAGGCATTGACTAGAATAAAACTGACACAACTGTCTCTCGAGTGGATAATTTTTTAGATGGAGATGTAATGTTTTTTGTTCATATTGGGTGCATTTCAAATATTTTTCAGTGACATAAATTCGAAATTACCATCTTTTGAATTGTGTCACTTTTCTTGTGGGTTGTGAGTTGTCAAACGGCCGTTGAACGTCTTACGATATTCTGCTACTTGAATATATTTTCACTAAAAAGAAAAAAAGAAAATATTTTTGTAAAAAAAAATAGAACCGACTCCAAAAAGCAACTACTATTCATACAACTAAAATTGAAAGAAAATTGGTAAAAATGGTGTAGATTGCGCCTAAAAGTATAAAATAATTTCCTTCGCCAAACAACCTAAATACTACAATTAAACATAATTTATAACTTTTGAAGTTGGCGTAAAATTAAATAAAAATTGATACCTTAACAGAATACAAAAATCAAATTCTACTCAAAATATACATCTCACTGTAGCATCTACAAAACACAGCCGAAAACTACTTTGATTCGAATAAACAAATAAGATTTCGTAAACTGCAAAAGTTGGCGGAGCTGCTGGTATCTGGCGTCCTTGGTGAAAAAAAAAATTCCAAATTATATTGGTAAACATATTTAATTCCTTTGAGAAATCATGGTTATTTTTATAAGATATATTAAGATAACAATCAAGAATACGAAACAATACTTCGTACAATATATATTATAAAAATATACATCTCGCGTGTATATTTTTGCATTACGTTTTGATCGCCAAATCCAAGCACCGCCAAGGATGATAGTTATTAAAGTTATACCAAGTTTACAAAGAAAATTTTAGTAACTTCGTAGAAACATAAATATCGAATTGCAAAAATGTTTACTTATATATGTAGATGTTACTATAATGGACCAATTGTACACAGTGATAAAATAATAAAGGAAACATAAAAATGGATCATTCGAGACAAAAGCATTTGTAGCTATCGGTCTAAAAACAAATCTTTAAAAACGAATTGAATTCTATTTAATTTTGCGCCGACTTCAAAAGTTACGTTTAAGTGTGGTATTTAGGTTTTGTTTCGCAAAGGAAATTATTTTATACTTTTAGGCACTATTTACAGTTCCATTTTTACCAATTTTCTTTCATTTTTAGTTGTTTGAATAGTAGTTGCTTTTTGGAGTCGGTTCTTTTTTTTTTTTTTTTTTTTTTTTTTTAACAAAAATATTTTATTTAAAGTACATTTTAAATTTCCTCTTCGATGAAGGGAGAAGAGGAAATTTCCTCGTAATAAATCTATCATTAAAAGGATAAACTAAGTTAAAAAATTTAATTTGTTTATGATATTTCTGAGGTTACAACTGGGTCAATGTTTTCATTAAAATAATGATTTTTTTTTTTTTTTGGAGTGAGGTAAATGCTCTATATTTCTATTTTCTTTCTTTCTTTCTTTTTTTTTTATTATTTACATAAATATGTGGTTATTCAACTTATGGTAGTTTATTTTGGGTTGGAAAGAACAATTTCAATGAAGTAAAATTTAATATATGTTTACAGAAACTGCCATGAGTTTTATTTTGGTTACTACAACAGAGTAGCTGTATCTGTCTCCAGCAAACTTCGGCTCCGTCTAACATCGTATGAATCCTGGGTTGAATTAGTTTAAATGGGTGGAAAATTTAACACAATGTAATAGATCTCTTTTCTAAACTTTGTAGTTTTGAAAAAATTTCTAATTTTATATAGTTTGAAAAATTAGCAAAATTTTATTTAAAGCCACAAAGAGCCAATTCCGTCATAATAAACCATTTATCTTCTATAATAATAAATGGAAAGGTTTGTCTGTCTGTCTGTTCTTTTATACGTTCAGCCCCTATTGAACGCAGAAGTACAAGAATTGACATACGGATGCTCTGGAGCCTTTCCGATGTTTTCCTCGAAACAGAATTTAAAAATCTTAATTAGTTTCGGAGATATTAATTAAAATGTAGAATCATGCCTAATCAGAAAGCAATCTCAATGACTGAGAATTTACCGCCATTGCATAAAAAAAGATATTTTAACAGAGTTAAAATTAGAAAAAGTGGAAAATGAATTAGAAATATTTGTCCGATCGTTACGATTTTGGTACCAAATGAAAGGGGATTTTTTCCTGAATTTAAGTGTGCAAGCGGCTTATCGGTACAACAATTAGATTTTTTAAAATTAACTAAAGTATGAATTTTTTGTGGCAACATCATTTCAACATCATTTCATCATCACCGTCTACCTTGAAAAAGGAAATGATAGTAACCGATCAAGATGTCACGTGTTTTACAGTGGGGATAAAAATTGCAATTTTCAATTTTTTTTCAAATTTTCATTCACGTTACATTTGAAATAATATTCGGCTTAGACAGCATATTATAAAGCTACTGTTCAATTTTCATGAAAATATTCGGATAAACAAAAAAATTAGATTAAATTTTGTTTTATATTTTGCAGTATATATTTTAAATTGAGATATGCCGTTGAAATTTCGTAATATTTGGTTTTAACGCCCGATAATTCGATTCTGAATATTTTTGAAAGTGTAGAATTATTAGGAAGTGCTTGAGGGGGAGGGGGCGGCGAAGGGAAAAAAAAAAGAGTTACAGCGTTTGAAATTGGTATTATTAGGTTCTAAAGAAAGATACATAGATTGCGAATATTTCCAAGTGTAAAATTATTAGAAGGGACGGAACGGGGGGGGGAAGGGGCAAAAACGTAGAAAAGGAACAGTTGTTTCGGAGAAAACAACGGAAAAACCAAAACGCTTTTATTATTTTATATTTTGCAGAGTTTCGAATTCTGTTACTCCTTTCACATTTCATACTATAGATTTTTAACAGTATTTAGCCCGGAATTACGCAAGTTTCGGAGAAAACCACGAAAAAGTCAGACATAAGTCGTTTTATAATAGTGTTTATATCATTTTTGTATCTCAGCTTCTAATTAGCATAATTTCAAAAGTAATATGTCATTTTGAAACTTATTTGAATTGAATTTCAAGAGTAGACGCCACAAATTTCTGTCCCCTTCCATTAACCGACTACCGTAAGTAGTGGAATTCGAGATTTCACGTGATTTACACGTTTTAAGGTCTCCTGATTAGGTTTTCTTTTGTATCTCAGCTACTAATTAAAATAATTTTACAAGAAATACATTATTTGAAAGCATTGTTGATTTAGAATTGAACAGTAGATTACAGAATTTTTGACCGCCAGATGGCGCTGTAATATTTTTAAATTTCAATATTTCGAATTCTCAATATGATTAAATTATTTTTAATACATCATTCGAAAGATATTTTAAAGTACTTTTATATTATCGAAAGTGGGATTCGAGATTTCACCTGATTTACACGTTTTGAGGTCTCCTGAATCGGTTTTCTTTTGTATCTCAGCTACTAATTAAAATAATTTCATAAGTAATACATCATTTGAAAGCTTTGTTGATTTGGAATCGAACAGTAGATTACAGAAATTTCTACCGCCAGATGGCGTTGTAATATTTTAAAATTTCAATATTTCAAATTCTAATTATTAAATTATTTTTAATACATCATTCGAAAGATATTTTAAAGTTCTTTTATATTATCGAAAGTGGAATTCAAGATTTTACCTGATTTACAATTTTAAGGTGTTCTGATTAGGTTTCCTCTTGCATCTCATCTAATTGAGTTAGACCGTTTAAAATTGGTATATGTAGGTTAATTAGGAGGGGCTGTAAGAGTGGGGAAGGAATAGGTGCACGCAGCGAGCACTAGACTGCGCGGCCGAAGGCAGTGGGGACCCGGTGCGACTTTTTACCTGATGAGAAATGATTTTTTAAATTTTCTTTTCTTAAGAATAAAAGTTTGATTTCAGAATATGTGCGCACACCGCACGCTATCTTAACACGTGCGCGCGCAGCGCGCATGCGTTTGGGACATTTCTAAAGCCTTTTTAATTTAATGTGTGGTCATTCAATATATAGTTGTTTCTCATAACCGATAAAAGCAAGAAAAGTGACACAACTTAAAAATGCAGTATTTGAGAAAATCAGCTTAAAGATAAGGCATTGACTAGAATAAAACTGACACAACTGTCTCTCGAGTGGATAATTTTTTAGATGGAGATGTAATGTTTTTTGTTCATATTGGGTGCATTTCAAATATTTTTCAGTGACATAAATTCGAAATTACCATCTTTTGAATTGTGTCACTTTTCTTGTGGGTTGTGAGTTGTCAAACGGCCGTTGAACGTCTTACGATATTCTGCTACTTGAATATATTTTCACTAAAAAGAAAAAAAGAAAATATTTTTGTAAAAAAAAATAGAACCGACTCCAAAAAGCAACTACTATTCATACAACTAAAATTGAAAGAAAATTGGTAAAAACGGTGTAGATTGCGCCTAAAAGTATAAAATAATTTCCTTCGCCAAACAACCTAAATACTACAATTAAACATAATTTATAACTTTTGAAGTTGGCGTAAAATTAAATAAAAATTGATACCTTAACAGAATACAAAAATCAAATTCTACTCAAAATATACATCTCACTGTAGCATCTACAAAACACAGCCGAAAACTACTTTGATTCGAATAAACAAATAAGATTTCGTAAACTGCAAAAGTTGGCGGAGCTGCTGGTATCTGGCGTCCTTGGTGAAAAAAAAAATTCCAAATTATATTGGTAAACATATTTAATTCCTTTGAGAAATCATGGTTATTTTTATAAGATATATTAAGATAACAATCAAGAATACGAAACAATACTTCGTACAATATATATTATAAAAATATACATCTCGCGTGTATATTTTTGCATTACGTTTTGATCGCCAAATCCAAGCACCGCCAAGGATGATAGTTATTAAAGTTATACAAAGTTTACAAAGAAAATTTTAGTAACTTCGTAGAAACATAAATATCGAATTGCAAAAATGTTTACTTATATATGTAGATGTTACTATAATGGACCAATTGTACACAGTGATAAAATAATAAAGGAAACATAAAAATGGATCATTCGAGACAACAGCATTTGTAGCTATCGGTCTAAAAACAAATCTTTAAAAACGAATTGAATTCTATTTAATTTTGCGCCGACTTCAAAAGTTACGTTTAAGTGTGGTATTTAGGTTTTGTTTCGCAAAGGAAATTATTTTATACTTTTAGGCACTATTTACAGTTCCATTTTTACCAATTTTCTTTCATTTTTAGTTGTTTGAATAGTAGTTGCTTTTTGGAGTCGGTTCTTTTTTTTTTTTTTTTTTTTTTAACAAAAATATTTTATTTAAAGTACATTTTAAATTTCCTCTTCGATGAAGGGAGAAGAGGAAATTTCCTCGTAATAAATCTATCATTAAAAGGATAAACTAAGTTAAAAAATTTAATTTGTTTATGATATTTCTGAGGTTACAACTGGGTCAATGTTTTCATTAAAATAATGATTTTTTTTTTTTGGAGTGAGGTAACTGCTCTATATTTCTATTTTCTTTCTTTCTTTCTTTTTTTTTATTATTTACATAAATATGTGGTTATTCAACTTATGGTAGTTTATTTTGGGTTGGAAAGAACAATTTCAATGAAGTAAAATTTAATATATGTTTACAGAAACTGCCATGATTTTTCTTTTGGTTACTACAATAGAGTAGCTGTATCTGTGTCCAGCAAACTTCGGCTCCTTTTAACATCGTATGAATCCTGGGTTGAATTAGTTTAAATGGGTGGAAAAGTTAACACAATGTAATAGATCTCTTTTCTAAACTTTGTAGTTTAGAAAATATTTCTAATTTTATATAGTTTGAAAAATTAGCAAAATTTTATTTAAAGCCACAAAGAGCCAATTCCGTCATAATAAACCATTTATCTTCTATAATAATAAATGGAAAGGTTTGTCTGTCTGTCTGTTCTTTTATACGTTCAGCCCCTATTGAACGCAGATGTACAAGAATTGACATACGGATGCTCTGGAGCCTTTCCGATGTTTTCCTCGAAACAGAATTTAAAAATCTTAATTAGTTTCGGAGATATTAATTAAAATGTAGAATCCTGCCTAATCAGAAAGCGATCTCAATGACTGAGAATTTACAGCCATTGCATAAAAAAAGATATTTTAACAGAGTTAAAATTAGAAAAAAGTAGAAAATGAATTAGAAATATTTGTCCGATCGTTACGATTTCGGTACCAAATGAAAGGGGATTTTTTTCTGAATTTAAGTGTGCAAGCGGCTTATCGGTACAACAATTAGATTTTTTAAAATTATCTAAAGTATGAATTTTTTGTGGCAACATCATTTCAACATCATTTCATCATCACCGTCTACCATGAAAAAGAAAATGATAGTAACCGATCAAGATGTCACGTGTTTTACAGTGGGGATAAAAATTGCAATTTTCAATTTTTTTCAAATTTTCATTCACGTTACATTTGAAATAATATTCGGCTTAGACAGCATATTATAAAGCTACTGTTCAATTTTCATGAAAATATTCGGATAAACAAAAAAATTAGATTATATTTTGTTTTATATTTTGCAGTATATATTTTAAATTGAGATATGCCGTTGAAATTTCGTAATATTTGGTTTTAACGCCCGATAATTCGATTCTGAATATTTTTGAAAGTGTAGAATTATTAGGAAGGGCTTGAGGGGGAGGGGGCGGCGAAGGGAAAAAAAAAAAGAGTCACAGCGTTTGAAATTGGTATTATTAGGTTCTAAAGAAAGATACATAGATTGCGAATATTTCCAAGTGTAAAATTATTAGAAGGGACGGAAAGGGGGGGGGGAAGGGGCAAAAACGTAGAAAAGGAACAGTTGTTTCGGAGAAAACAACGGAAAAACCAGAACGCTTTTATTATTTTATATTTTGCAGAGTTTCGAATTCTGTTACTCCTTTCACATTTCATACTATAGATTTTTAACAGTATTTAGCCCGGAATTACGCAAGTTTCGGAGAAAACCACGAAAAAGTCAGACATAAGTCGTTTTATAATAGTGTTTATATCATTTTTGTATCTCAGCTTCTAATTAGCATAATTTCAAAAGTAATATGTCATTTTGAAACTTATTTGAATTGAATTTCAAGAGTAGACGCCACAAATTTCTGTCCCCTTCCATTAACCGACTACCGTAAGTAGTGGAATTCGAGATTTCACGTGATTTACACGTTTTAAGGTCTCCTGATTAGGTTTTCTTTTGTATCTCAGCTACTAATTAAAATAATTTTACAAGAAATACATTATTTGAAAGCATTGTTGATTTAGAATTGAACAGTAGATTACAGAATTTTTGACCGCCAGATGGCGCTGTAATATTTTTAAATTTCAATATTTCGAATTCTGAATATGATTAAATTATTTTTAATACATCATTCGAAAGATATTTTAATGTACTTTTATACTATCGAATGTGGGATTCGAGATTTCACCTGATTTACACGTTTTGAGGTCTCCTGAATCGGTTTTCTTTTGTATCTCAGCTACTAATTAAAATAATTTCATAAGTAATACATCATTTGAAAGCTTTGTTGATTTGGAATCGAACAGTAGATTACAGAAATTTCTACCGCCAGATGGCGTTGTAATATTTTAAAATTTCAATATTTCAAATTCTAATTATTAAATTATTTTTAATACATCATTCGAAAGATATTTTAAAGTTCTTTTATATTATCGAAAGTGGAATTCGAGATTTTACCTGATTTACAATTTTAAGGTGTTCTGATTAGGTTTTCTTTTGCATCTCAGCTAATTGAGTTAGACCGTTTAAAATTGGTATATGTAGGTTAATTAGGAGGGGCTGTAAGAGTGGGGAAGGAATAGGTGCACGCAGCGAGCACTAGACTGCGCGGCCGAAGGCAGTGGGGACCCGGTGCGACTTTTTACCTGATGAGAAATGATTTTTTTAAATTTTCTTTTCTTAAGAATAAAAGTTTGATTTCAGAATATGTGCGCACACCGCACGCTATCTTAACACGTGCGCGCGCAGCGCGCATGCGTTTGGGATCCGGTGCGAGTTTTTACCCGATGATATATATATATTTTTTAAATTTCTTTTTCTTAATAATAAAAGTTTGAGTTGAGAAGGAATTTTCGTGCACAGCGCAGGTATATCCTCACACGTGCGCGCACATGGATCTGCGCTGCCTAAGGCAGTGGGGTTCCAGTGTGAGTTTTTACACGATGCTAAATGATAAAATTTTTTAATTCCTTTTCTTAAGAATGAAAGTTTATGAGTAATAACATGGAATTTTGAGAAGTCATAAGGATGATGAAGGGATACGCGCGCGCAGCGCACGGGTGTACGCTGCCGAAGGCAGTGGGGATCCGGTGCGACATTTTTCCCGATCAGAATTTTTTTTATCTCTTTTTAACAACATGATAAAAAATTAATGCAATTTTGAGAATTCATTAATTATTGTGATTCCTTTAAAAATAATGACTATCGAAGCGGGCGTAGTCTGCTAGTTTTTTATAAAATAGAAAAAATGTAAAAAAAAAAAAAAAAAAAAAAAAAAATCTAATTTTTTGATCACTCACTGTATTTAAACGAGCAAAAGAAGCGTATTGATTAGCTAAAATCATTATATATGTATTGATAATATTTATTTTACATAGTAGATATAAATCTTAAATAAATCGTTTAAAATGAAACGGAGACTAATTTCAAATTATTCTAATATTAAAACTTCAGACTAAAATAATATTTAATCGTTGTTCTGGGAATTATAGTTTTGCAGGGAAAGTAAATAAATAAATAAATATATTCTATTTATAAAATGTAATACTTTTTTTTTTAATTGAAGAAATACATTTTATGTTTATTGTACTGGTCTTAAAAGTGAAAACTGTTGTTCTGGATATTTTACGAACAAAGTTTTGTCGATTGAGTTATAGGATAATTGTTAGGATTTTCATAATTTTGTCAGAAAAGTTTTCATGGAAACTAATTAATTTTATTTCACATGATTCCTATAATATGATCAATAAACGCTTTAATCGTATTTTAATTTATTATTATTTTCATGAAATTTGATTCAAAATATTTTTGCTACTCATAACAGAAATACATAACAGAAACTTTTTTAAAACACTATTCTCATAATACTTACAAAACTTTGAATAAACACCATAAAATGCAATACAAAGTTTTGTAAGTAATAATTTACAACTATTTACTTATTAACTATTCTCATATGTACAGTGCATAAATATAGAGACAGGTGATTTCATGAAATAACAGTTGAAAAGATGAAGATCACGAAAAAAATTAATAAGAATATGAAATCAGAATATAAGTGTACTAGCTGGAACCCGTCGAATTCGACGATCATTTTATTGACTGTAATATTTGAAAAAAACGTCGCATTATTATTTAAATGTATTTCAAGTTAAAACATCTAATATAATTTACGACATTTCACTTTAAAAAAAGAAAGTCAGAAAAATGCTTATAAATAGAAATACTATACATGACATCACTTTCTACAAAGTACAGTCAATGTGACATCAAACTGACTCCAAATAAACAGTTCCTATCTTTCATTTTCTATTTCGTTTAATACTAAGACTACATGTTAGCTGACCCGTCCGGCGTTTCTCGGGCCCATGGTAATAACCTTAAATGAATCTTAAAATTGTATGGTTTTACATCTTTAACTCGATTTTGTTTGAATTTCTATTTTTAAATAAAAGCATCGTGAAAAGATAATCAGCTGTGACAAAAAAAATTACCTCGAACCGAACGAAACTCTGCCTTGTGATCCCGGTGCCTGCGGCAGCGCATACTCCGGCCGCTAATAACATAAAAATATTTCTAAAAATTAACCTGGAACCGAACGAACCCGCCAGGTGTTGCCCGGGCCCATGATACCTTAAATGAACCTTAACTTTGTAGGATTTTATATCTTTAACTCGATTTAGTTTGAATTTCTGTTTTTAAATGAAAGCATCACGAAATCGATAATCAGCTGTAACAAAAAAAAATTACCTCGAACCGAACGAAACTCTGCCTTGTGACCCCGGTGCCTGCGGCAGCGCATACGCGGGCCACTAATAACATAAAAAAATTCCAAAAAATTAACCTGGAACCAAACGAACCCACCCGGCAATGCCCGGGCCCATGATAATATACGTAAATGAACCTTAAATTTGTATGGTTTTATATCTTTAACTCGATTTTGTTTGAATTTCTATTTTTAAATGAAAGCATCATAAAAAAAAAAAAAAAAACTCAAATTGAACGGAACTCGGGCTCGTGACCCGGTGCCTGCGGAAGCGTATATACAGGCCGCTAATAACATGAAAAAATTCTCAAAAATGAACCTTGGACCGAGCGAACCTCTGACTCGTGTTACCTCTGCCTGTGGCTGCTGCACTGTATAGCAGGCATGCATGCTACGCACGCGTTGCAAAATCCATTTTCCTCCACCAGGGGGTGCAGTATATTGTATACGAACATCACCAATCTCCTTGAATTTCCAAGATTTTTCAAATAAGGTGTCACTGGTAGTGTCAACTGCAAAATCCTTTAGTTGCACTTTCCACCGCCAGGGGGCACATCGTGTTCTATACGAACAACACCAACGGTAAGGAAATACCAAGACCTTTAAAATAATGTGTAACATGATAGGGCCGACTGCAAAATCACCTAGTTCCCTTTTTAACCACCAGGGGGTGCAGTATATTGTATACGAACATCCCCAATCAACATGCAATTTCAAGACCTCTATCACCAATCTCCTTGGATTTGCAAGACCTTTCAAATAAGGTGTCACATGGTGGTGTCACGTGCAAAATCCTTTAGTTGCACTTTCCACCGCCAGGGGGCGCAGTGTGTTCTGTACGAACATCACCAACGGTCAGGAAATACCAAGACCTTTAAAATAAGATGTAACATTATAGGGTCTACAGCAAAATCACCTAGTTCCATTTTTCACCACCAGGGGTCGCACTATATTGTATACAAGCATCCGCCAATCGACATGAAATTTCAAAACCTTTAAAATGAGGTGCTACATGTGTGGGTCTAGAACGTATTTTCCCTTCAAACTAATTTCCCCCCTTTCCCCCCCTTTCAAATCTACTTTCCCCTTTTTTCCACCCTTTAAAATCGAAAATTCCAAATTCGCAAAAAGTGATTTTTTAGTATTCGACTTTTTCGATTTTTTAGTATTAGTCCCCATGTGTACAATTTCTTGACCGTGATGTAATTTGGAGCTTAGCTAAGCTCGTAAACGTGTTTTTTACTCGTTTCCCCCCGGGGGGAACCGTTCGACTTTTTTTTATTTTTCTCTTTTCATAGCACATCTACAGACGAAGACCTTTTTTTAGACACCTCAACCAAATTTTTACACCCAGTAGTTCTCTCAATATAGTGGAGACAGACAAAAACATGTTTCAAATTAATATATAGATTACAACAAAGAAATATAATATAAGTTATACAGAATATTAAAAAAATAATAATAAAAAACAAAATATACAGTCTCAAAAATATAAAGAATGTTCGAGTATTTGGTGTTTAAATTCAAATTTTGGATCTGTTTCTTTGGTTTGTCTTAAAAATCCTATCAGGCATGCTTAGAACTAAAGTTTGGAGAATCTGTTGCTTTATTGAGTACAAACTCTGCTCAGCTTTCTGCTTTAATTTCTGAATAGTTGAAAACTGAAAACCCCGGGCATTTTCCTATCGTACAAGTATTTCCTAAAGGTTTTCAATTGGATTTAGGTCTGGGCTGATGGCTGGCCCTTTTATAACAAAAGCTTGATTCTGCATAAACCAAGGTTTTGTTGAGTTGGAGGTATAAACTGACGTATCGTCCTATAGAAATCTCCAGTTCCCCCCCCCCCCTCCTAAGATGTTTCCAGTTAGAAGGAGATTGCTTTCGTGAATATTTTAATAATCCCCACAAAGCATTGTCTGTCATTAAGAAAAGCAATTTCAGCCATATCTTTCGTTCAATTGAAACATAATGTGCCCTACAATCCCCTCCATTTTGTCGACTAAAGTACTCATGAGGTTCTCGTCATAGATCACGAAATTAGTATGCCACCCAACCATTATGGTCAACTAAATAAAATATTTTTTCGTCACTGAAGAACCATTCATTCGTCCAACGACGAGAAACTCACGAGATCTCTAGTCGACAAAAAGGAGCGGTTCTCTCGAGGTCTGGGTCGCGTTCTGTTTCAACAGAACAACAGATATTTCTCATATTGCTTTGCATAATGGTCTACATTGTTCTGAGTATTATTAAAATGACCTCAAAAGCAATCTACTTCCCACTGGAAAATATCTTGTGTGTGTGTGTGGGGGGGGGGGGGGGGGATAGGAAATTCCAACAGGACGATGTGTCGATTCACACCTCCTACTCAAGAAATGCTACTGTTGGAAACTGGTCAGCCATCAGTTTAGACATAAATGCAATTTAAAATCTTTGAGAATTACTTACACAATAGGTATATGACCGTGGTCTTCAATATTCGATTATTTAGAAAATACAAAAAACAAGTAAAGCAGAGTTGATATTTTTTACAGCTATACATTCTCCAAACTCTAGTTCTGAGCATGCTTGATAGGATTTTGTAGATAATGTAAAGGAATGGAAACAAAATTTGAATTCAAACACCTAATACTCAAAATTTCTTTGTATTTTTGAGACAGAATATTTTGTTTTTTTACAATAATTCTGCAAAAGCTGTACGATATATCTTTGTCGTAATACACTTATATTCTGATTTCATATGCTTATAAATTTTTGTGATAATTGCGTTTTTTTTTTTTTTTTTTTGTGTGTGTGTGTGTGTGCGGTGCGTGTGTGTGAGTGAGAGAGAGAGAGAGAGAGAGAGACGTACTGTAATTTCACTAAAAATAATGTTCGTATTAATTCGTATTGAAAAAGATTTCGTTTCACTGCAAGTTTTCGAGAATACCCTGTATATTTGTTTAAAAATAGCGTATATCTTAGTGCATATAATTAAAATGCACGTAATTAACTTACTTACTAACCCTCCAAAGTGTCTTTTTCTTTCTTTTAAAACTACTTTTAAGTCCGTTTAAAGCGTATAATAGCCTTGAAATAAAAATAAAAATAATAATAAAATAAAATTTGTTTGAGAAGGAAGACATTGTGAACTTACCAATTCTTACAAATCAATTACTCATATCTATATATGAAAATTATTCTCATTGATATTACTTGAGACTGTTAATTAGTCAATGAAATGTTTAATAATATAAAGAAAATCAATAAGTATAAAAAATTAGGTAAAAAATAAAATAAAAAAGTAACTAAGGAAAATTGAAGTTAAGAGTTTATTAACAATATTTTCTTTCTTTAAGCAAAAAAAATTATGTATGTATAACAGTTCTGTCTCTTTGTTAAATACCATTCTTGACTAAATATATGTAATCAATGTTGATTATTAATGTTTAAATTAACTTAACAATGAAATCATTTTTTTTCAAGATTGTTATTTAATAAATAAGATTAGATAATTGAATAAGACCTTAAAAATTAAAATTAAGTAAATATTCCGGTGTAAACACGACTTTCTCTTACCCTGAAATTTAATACGATACAGATTGGTTATGAAAGGTAAGATAACGAGTACTGTTACATAAACGTTCGTTAAAAAGAATTCAAATTAAGCATCGGATCAGATTTATTTGACAAATGATTCTGTATGTGTGTGTGTGTGGGGGGGGGGGGGGGGGGTTGCTACGGTCTCCCTCAACCCCTTTTTTGATTATTGTATCTACAATTTTATGGAATTCAAATCTGTTATTCAATTTAAAAGTTCATTTAAAATTATTCAAACAATTTTCACTCGCACCATTCCTTGAAACGGATCAATCTTAAACAATTTTTTCAAGCAAAAAACTTATATTAACTTCAAAATGCAGCATTTGTATCGCTTGAAATTATTTATTTTTGAGTTACTCTGATAAGAGAGAGAAAGAGAAAGATCAAACGCTAAAACTTGATTTAGTTAGTCAGGAAACCTCAAAAAGTGTAAATACTCAAAAAACAATCAATAAACATTAATTTAAAAAATATATTTTATTCACTGGATGGGTATAAGGAATTAATTCCAGTTCCTTGGTAGTTTTCTTGGACATGGTATAATATTACAGTAAAGCACTTCCACTAATTACATTCAATAAAAAAGAATGTTTTCGCTTAATTATTGGCAGCCCTGTATATATTCTAAAAATGATCTGCACACCACATAGTGAACATAAATATAATTCTACATTAATAACATACATCACAAGCTGAAATACACTTCTATTGATTTTCAAGTATTGTCCCACTATATTCTTTTTCTTTTGTGTAGCCCTGTAAACGAACTGTGAATGATTTTCATTCCATATTCTTCACGAAACCTGTTTTTACGTATACGAAAAATATATATTCATTTCATAATTGCTGCTGTTATTTGTTCTTGAGACATGCTGATAACGAACACACAGATCGACGGCTAAAAACATGTTCGTTGGATTCAAGGGACCGAAAAAAGTGTAAAAAGAACAAAAACTCAATTTCTAAAACTTATCCCTAAAACAATACATTCTCTACCATATATATGAGTAAGAAAAAGTAAAAAGGGATTGATGAAACAAGGGATCAACAATTTGTCCCTAAATAAACTTTTGATATCAAAAAATTTTTATGTCAAACTATTTACGGACTAAGTAACGAATATAACTTTTCACTATTCCTCCCAGAGCTGGATACATTCTGTTGATTATAACGTTTCGTTAAGATTCACATTTCGCATTCATGTTCTTTCGTGCAAATGATCAACATATTAACACATTTCCTCAAAATAACATTTGTGGCTTTCTAGCCAAAAAAAAAAAAAAAAAGAAAAAGAAAAGAAAAGAAAGGCCAAAATTTGGCTTTTTTATAGATTGGGAATTCTACAGAGAGGGAAAAAATGCATATTTTTTTAACATAGTCATTGCAGTGTCAAAATTAAATCTTAATATATCTTAGAAACTAGATTTTCTTGTTTCGTTCTCATTATATAATTTTTAAAATAAGTGGATGCCCCCTTTCAATTTGCTTGGACAATTCTCTCATTGGGCAAGTCTTTTTAAATTAAATTTTATGTTTTATATCCCATTGTCCTCTTGGGCTATAGGTTTAGAGGCTGCAATCAGGAATGTAAATTCTCTAAGGATATGTCATTCTATGACAGTTTTTATGCTTCCCATAAATTCATTCATAAATTTTTACTGATGTCCATTTGTATATATGTCATTTTTGGCGCATTTTAGGTGCTTAGATGAATATCTTTATATACCTCTGTTATTGTATTTTATAACAGTTGCGTTTTTAAATGGCTGTGCTTTTAAACACACTACGTAAGAAGCTTTTTTTTTTTTTTTTTTTTTGAGCTCTTAACTACAGATAAAATTATTATTATTGTTATTATTATTATTTTACAATTACTTTATGTTAATTTTAACGATCAACTTATTTTTCTCACTCAGTTATGAATTAAACTAACATTATAGATCATAATTCTTTCTGGTATTATAACAAGTAAAATTTAAAAATCCATTTTCCCCAACTTTTCTTAATTTATGTAGATAATGCGAAAAGTAGAGTGGAAAATTAACTCTAGATGAGATAGCTTAATAAAAGGAAGAATGAAAGTTTTATTAAGTGGATAAGATATCTGTGTGAAAAAGAATTTTTCTATGTAAGCATTTTTATTTCAGTTACTTAAAAATGCGATTATAAATTTATTAAAACTATTCCTATTTTCGATTTTTTGAATTATTTTGAAAAATATATATGAAAGATTCTTTTCCGTGGTTATTAAAAGTAATCTTAGGAATGCATTCCTTGGAAAAGAATGACGTATAATGTTTAGAATAGAAAAAATAAGAATATAAATTTTATTTGTGGAAATATATATATATAATTATAATATATGTTTTCAGTCATATAAAAGTTGAAAATATGTAACAAAAATAAATTAATAAATGTGAAACAATTCTTAAGTAAAATCTACTGCAAAAACATAAAATAAATGATTTAAACTGTCAAAAAATGCCCCGTATGACTTGAGACATACGTGTGGGATTATATATACACTGATGGAAAAAAAAAAAATCGCAACACCAAGAAAAAATTAGTGTACAATAATGAAATTTCAGCAATACATTTGTCTAGGTAACATATTTAATTGATTAAAGTTTCAAGATCACAGGTAGAGCCATTGGCGAGAAGAGCCATTTCAAATGTGAAATGTTGGTGCATTAGTAACCGGTGTAGCCGCCAGAATTTTGAATGCAAGCATGCAAACTTGCATGCATTGTGTCGTACAGGTGTCGAATATCAGTTTGTGGGATGGAGTTCCATGCCTGTAGCACTTGGGCGGTCAATGCAGGGACGGTTAATGCTGGTTGTGGATGACGCTGGAGTTGTCGTCCAATGATGTCCCATACGTGCTCGATTGGAGAAAGATCTGGTGATCTAGCAGGCCAAGGCAACATGTCGATACTCTGTAGAGCATGTTGGGTTACAACAGCGGTATGAGGACGAGCGATATCCTGTTGGAAAACACCCCCTTGAATGCTGTTCATGAATGGCAGCACAACAGGTTGTATCACTAGATTGACGTACAAATTTGCAGTCAGGGTGCGTGGGATAACCACGAGAGTGCTCCTGCTGTCATACGAAATTGCTCCACAAACCATAACTCCAGGAGTAGGCCCTGTGTGTCTGGGCCGCAGACAGGTCGCTAGCAGGCGTTCTCCTGGCCTCCTTCTAACCAACACACGGCTATCACTGCGACCAAGGCAGAACCGGCTTTCATCAGAAAACACAACAGGTCTCCACTCCGTCCTCCAATGAGCTCTAGCTTGACACCACTCACGTCGCAAACGGCAGTGGTTTGGAGTCAGTGGAATGCACGCTACAGGGCGTCTGGCTCGGAGCTGTCCTTGAAGTAACCGATTTGTAACAGTTCGTTGTGTCACTTTGGTGCCAACTGCAGCTCGGATTTCAGCTGCAGACGCAGTACGATTAGCCACAGCCATACGCCGAACATGGCGGTCTTCCCTCTCAGTAGTGCCACGTGGCCGCCCGGAACCCGGTCTTCTTGAGGCAGTACCTTCCCTTGACCACTGCTGCCAACACTCATGCACAGTGGATACGTTCCTGCCAAGTCTTTCTGGAATATCGCGGAAAGAAAACCCACCTTCTCGTAGCCCTACTACACGACCTCGTTCAAACTCAGTGAGCTGTTGATAATGGCTTCTTCGTCTTCTTAGAGGCATCCTTGACTAACATTAACCCACTACGTCAAATCTCAACTGTAAATTACGATCACGAACCTTACGGCGCTTATTTAAAGCAAACCTCATTTGCATGTTCATAGTGTCGCTACTAGCGCTACACGTATGCGCGTAGCTCGAATTTGAATCGACGTCATCTTTCAGATGTATAAACACGCCTACCAAATTTCGTTTATCTAGCACAGCTCCTTCCCGGTGTTGGGATTTTTTTTTTCCATCAGTGTATATATTAACGAAGAATAAGATAATCTCATTGTAATTATCCTATAAAAATTCTTAAAAGAATAATATACAGTGAAACATTTCTAAACGTTCATCTCTTTTCAAAGGCCAGCTTCCCCTAGGGTAAGTTTTTATAAGTCCCAAAAAGATGTCCATTTAATTTCCCAAATTAACATTAATTTATATCCATGAAAAGACCATTTATGTTTACGTACCTCTCTAAGAAGTCAAATTTTGCATGAGCAAATTATTATTTCTTTTTTCTTTACTTGAACTGACCACTGTCCACGATTTAATTCAGATTATTATCCATGTGTGTAACTATGGTGTGAGTGAAGAAAAAGATGTGAGTAACATGACCCCATATTTCTGAATGTGTATGCTTAGCGATGAAGTTGAAACTCTGAAAAGTTATTTCTGTGATATACCATTTTTTAGTTAAATGTTGACATTAAATAACAAAATAAAAGCATTAAATCTGCCTAAAATTAAAAACTAAAAGCAAAAAATTTGTCTATCAGGAAAAACTAGTGAAAATTAATAACTGAAATAGACATCTTTTTTCCCACAGAAATCATGTCAAATTAAACAATTTGTTTTTCTGTATAGAATAATCCTAAAAAAGAAAAAAAGAAAAATCACGCAGTATGCATTGATTAGTAACACTTTCCAACTGTACGCAATTGTTGTATCGAATAATTTTTAATATTCATTGCCTACTTTATCGTACAACAGACAGAAGGACTGAAAAACATACAGATAGACTAATTGATTTTAAAACTACTCTTAGGCATTTTGGAAAGTGTTAAAAAGACTTAACGCAAAAGAAAATGCAGCCGTTAGATTATAATTACAGCTTTTGGTCTCTCTGAATATGTTACTGTAGCCCTGTAAATCTGAAAGTTAATCATATCGTATTCTATACAAAACAATATTTTAGAATACTAATAATATATGTCAATGTTTTTATGATTTTTATAGAAGAAAGTTTTTAAATATAACTTTTAAAAAATTCTGTCCTGAAACGTAATACATTGGCTTTTTTTTTTTTATTGTTGTTGTTGTTGTCCCTGTAAACAAACTAGTTGTACAGGACCTATTAATGACATTTTAAATAGGGAACATTCCATAGGAACTTGAGTGTATCATTTTTTTTAAATTCTCAAAATATTCACGGATGATAGGAGCCGGAGACAAACAGATAGAAAGGTAGACAATTGGACAGACAGATGCCCAAATTAAAATCATATTTTCACTAAAATTATAAGAAAGTGTTAAAACGCTCATGTAAATAAAAGTACAATTCCGGCAAATTTTTATTAATAGCTCTTAAGGAAACTGATTATTTTTGTGTGGCCTTGTAAATCTAACGCTAACCATACTATATTACATACAAGGCACTCTTTTGTGCATACGAATAATATATTTCAGTTGCATTAAGCTTTGTGGAAAATAAAATTGTTAAAATTTGGTTTATAAAAATAACTCTCATACAACACAATGCTTTGGAATACTTTCAAGTGCCCTTGTACACAAACCAGTTAGAAATGTACTCTATTTTACATAGGAAACATCCGATAGGGAATTGAAAACCATATTACAATTTTATTAAAGTTTCTATACATTGAAGGAAAAACAACATGGTTTTTAGAAACTCCTCTCATAGAACACAGTGCTTTCGAATACTTTTGTGTGTTCCTGTACACAAACCAGAATAGGTATTCATTCCATTTTCAACAGGGAACATCCAATAGTAAACTTGAATAAAATATGTCGGTTTAAAGAAATTCCATAAATATTTACGAGAATTAGAGGGCAGAAAAACAGACAGAGAGACAGACAAACGGACAGAAGAACAGTCAGACAAATACACAAAGTGAAATTATATTCACACTACAAAAATGATAGAAAGTGTCAAAAAAGCTTAATGTAAACGAAAGTACAATTCTAGCAATTTTTAATTAATAGCTCTTAATATAACTGAATATTTTTGTGTCACCCTGTGAATCTGATGGTGACCATGCTATATTCTATGCAAAGCATTCTTTTATGCATATAAATAATATATTTCAAATTCCTAAAACTTCGTGGAAAGTAAAGTTAATAAATTTGATTTATAGAAATATCTCACAAAGAACGCAATGCTTTGGAGCACTTTTGAGTATACCTGTACATCAACGAGTCGTGGTATTGAATGTATTTTATATTCAAAACACCCAATAGTAAACTTGAATAACATATTTCAATTTCATGAAGATATTGTACAGTAAATGTAAGAAAATATGGTTTATAGAAACACCTCTCATAGAACACAATTCTTTGAAATACTTTCGGGTGTCCCTGTACACAAACCAGTAGAGGTATAAACTCCATTTTCAATAGGGAACATCCGATAGTGAACTTGAATAACATATATCAGTTTCAAAACATTCCATAAATATTTACGGGAGTTAGAGCTCGGGCAGACAGACAGGCGGACATATACACAAATTGATATCATATTCACACTTAAAAAAATTTTAGAAAGTGTAAAAATGCTTAATGTAAACGAAAGTTGATTTCTAGGAAATTATTAATAATAGATGTTAATATAACAGAATATTTTTGTGTCACCCTGTAAATCTAATGCTAATCACGCTAGATTCTATGTAAAGCATTCTTTTGTGCATAAAAAAAAAACATATTTCAATTTCCTAAAACTTCATGGAAAGTAACGTTTTTAAAATTTGATTTATAGAAATATCTCTCATAGAACGCAATGCTTTAGAATACATTTGATTGTACTTGTATATAAAACAGTGATGGTATTTAATCCATTTTATACAGAAAACATCCTATAGTGAACTTGAATAACATATTTCAATTTCATTGACATATGTGTACAGTAAAGGTATGAAAATATGATTTATAGAAATACCTCTCATAGAACACAATGCTTTGAAATACTTTCGGGTGTCCCTGTACATAAACCAATTTAGGTATAAACTCCCTTTTGAATAGAAAACATCCGATAGTGAAGTTGAATAACATATATCAGTTTCAAGAAATTACACAAATATTTACGGGAGTTAGAGCGTGGACAGACAGATAGACAAACCGAAGTCATTAACACATTCAACCTTGTTGGGAAGTGTTAAAAATGTTAGAAAGTGTTAAAAACGAACGTTATTGAATAACATATATCAGTTTCAAAACATTCCATAAATATTTACGGGAGTTAGAGCTCGGGCAGACAGACAGACGGACATATACACAAATTGATATCATATTCACATTTAAAAAAATTTTAGAAAGTGTAAAAATGCTTAATGTAAACGAAAGAAGAGTTCTAGGAAATTATTAATAATAGCTGTTAATATAACAGAATATTTTTGTGTCACCCTGTAAATCTAATGCTAATCACGCTAGATTCTATGTAAAGCATTATATTGTGCATATAAAAAAACATATTTCCATTTCCTAAAACTTCATGGAAAGTAACGTTATTAAAATTTGATTTATAGAAATATCTCTCATAGAACGCAATGCTTTAGAATACATTTGATTGTACTTGTATATAAAACAGTGATGGTATTTAATCCATTTTATACAGAAAACATCCTATAGTGAACTTGAATAACATATTTCAATTTCATTGACATATGTGTACAGTAAAGGTATGAAAATATGATTTATAGAAATACCTCTCATAGAACACAATGCTTTGAAATACTTTCGGGTGTCCCTGTACACAAACCAATTTAGGTATAAACTCCCTTTTGAATAGAAAACATCCGATAGTGAAGTTGAATAACATATATCAGTTTCAAGAAATTACACAAATATTTACGGGAGTTAGAGCGTGGACAGACAGATAGACAAACCGAAGTCATTAACACATTCAACCTTGTTGGGAAGTGTTAAAAATGTTAGAAAGTGTTAAAAACGAACGTTATTGAATAACATATATCAGTTTCAAAACATTCCATAAATATTTACGGAAGTTAGAGCTCGGGCAGACAGACAGACGGACATATACAAAAATTGATATCATATTCACACTTAAAAAAATTTTAGAAAGTGTAAAAATGCTTAATGTAAACGAAAGAAGAGTTCTAGGAAATTATTAATAATAGCTGTTAATATAACAGAATATTTTTGTGTCACCCTGTAAATCTAATGCTAATCACGCTAGATTCTATGTAAAGCATTCTTTTGTGCATATAAAAAAAGCATATTTCAATTTCCTAAAACTTCATGGAAAGTAACGTTATTAAAATTTGATTTATAGAAATATCTCTCATAGAACGCAAAGCTTTAGAATACATTTGATTGTACTTGTATATAAAACAGTGATGGTATTTAATCCGTTTTATACAGAAAACATCCTATAGTGAACTTGAATAACATATTTCAATTTCATTAACATATGTGTACATTAAAGGTATGAAAATATGATTTATAGAAATACCTCTCATAGAACACAATGCTTTGAAATACTTTCGGGTGTACTTTCGGGTCATTTTTTTTAAATTCTCAAAATATTCACGGATGATAGGAGCCGGAGACAAACAGATAGAAAGGTAGACAATTGGACAGACAGATGCCCAAATTAAAATCATATTCCCACTAAAATCATAAGAAAGTGTTAAAACGCTCATGTAAATAAAAGTACAATTCCGGCAAGTTTTTATTAATAGCTCTTAAGGAAACTGATTATTTTTGTGTGGCCTTGTAAATCTAACGCTAACCATACTATATTACATAGAAGGCACTCTTTTGTGCATACGAATAATATATTTCAGTTGCATTAAGCTTTGTGGAAAATAAAATTGTTAAAATTTGGTTTATAAAAATAACTCTCATACAACACAATGCTTTGGAATACTTTCAAGTGCCCTTGTACACAAACCAGTTAGAAATGTACTCTATTTTACATAGGAAACATCCGATAGGGAATTGAAAACCATATTACAATTTTATTAAAGTTTCTATACATTGAAGGAAAAACAATATGGTTTTTAGAAACTCCTCTCATAGAACACAGTGCTTTCGAATACTTTTGGGTGTCCCTGTACACAAACCAGAATAGGTATTCATTCCATTTTCAACAGGGAACATCCAATAGTAAACTTGAATAAAATATGTCGGTTTAAAGAAATTCCATAAATATTTACGAGAATTAGAGGGCAGAAAAACAGACAGAGTGACAGACAAACGGACAGAAGAACAGTCAGACAAATACACAAAGTGAAATTATATTCACACTACAAAAATGATAGAAAGCGTCAAAAAAGCTTAATGTAAACGAAAGTACAATTCTAGCAATTTTTAATTAATAGCTCTTAATATAACTGAATATTTTTGTGTCACCCTGTGAATCTGATGGTGACCATGCTATATTCTATGCAAAGCATGCTTTTGTGCATATAAATAATATATTTCAAATTCCTAAAACTTCGTGGAAAGTAAAGTTAATAAATTTGATTTATAGAAATATCTCACAAAGAACGCAATGCTTTGGAGCACTTTTGAGTGTACCTGTACATCAACTAGTGGTGGTATTGAATGTATTTTATATTCAAAACACCCAATAGTGAACTTGAATAACATATTTCAATTTCATGAAGATATTGTACTGTAAATGTAAGAAAATATGGTTTGTAGAAACACCTCTCATAGAACACAATTCTTTGAAATACTTTCGGGTGTCCCTGTACATAAACCAGTAGAGGTATAAACTCCATTTTTAATAGGGAACATCCGATAGTGAACTTGAATAACATATATCAGTTTCAAAACATTCCATAAATATTTACGGGAGTTAGAGCTCGGGCAGACAGACAGACGGACATATACACAAATTGATATCATATTCACACTTAAAAAAATTTTAGAAAGTGTAAAAATGCTTAATGTAAACGAAAGTAGAGTTCTAGGAAATTATTAATAATAGCTGTTAATATAACAGAATATTTTTGTGTCACCCTGTAAATCTAATGCTAATCACGCTAGATTCTATGTAAAGCATTCTTTTGTGCATAAAAAAAAAAACATATTTCAATTTCCTAAAACTTCATGGAAAGTAACGTTATTAAAATTTGATTTATAGAAATATCTCTCATAGAACGCAATGCTTTAGAATACATTTGATTGTACTTGTATATAAAACAGTGATGGTATTTAATCCATTTTATACAGAAAACATCCTATAGTGAACTTGAATAACATATTTCAATTTCATTAACATATGTGTACAGTAAAGGTATGAAAATATGATTTATAGAAATACCTCTCATAGAACACAATGCTTTGAAATACTTTCGGGTGTCCCTGTACACAAACCAATTTAGGTATAAACTCTCTTTTCAATAGAAAACATCCGATAGTGAAGTTGAATAACATATATCAGTTTCAAGAAATTACACAAATATTTACGGGAGTTAGAGCGTGGACAGACAGATAGACAAACCGAAGCCATTAACACATTCAACCTTGTTGGGAAGTGTTAAAAATGTTAGAAAGTGTTAAAAACGCTTAATGTAAACGACAGTACATTTTTAGCAAATATTTATTAATAGCTCTTTACATAACTGAATATTTTTGTGTCACCCTGTAAATGTAATGCTAATCATGCTATATTCTATGCAAAGCATTTTCTTTCGTGCTTATAAATAACACATTTCAATTTCATAAACCTTTATGCAAAATAAAGTTATTAAAATTTAGTTTATAGAAATATCTCTCGTGAAACGCAATGCTCTGGAATACTTTTGCATGTCCCTGTATACAAATCAGAGGTGGTATTTACTCCATTTTATACAGGAAACATCCGTTATTGAACTTGAATAACATATTTCAATTTCATTAAGATTTGTGTACAGTAAGGGTATGTAAATATGGTTCATAGAAATGCCTCTCATAGAACACAATGTTTTGAAATATTTTCGGGGGTCCCTGTACACAAACCAGTAGAGTATAAACTCCATTTTTAACAGGGAACATCCGATAGTGAACTTGTATACAATATTTCGATTTCATTAATATTTTGTACAGTAAAGGTATGAAAATATGGTTTATAGAAACGCCTCTCATGGAACACAAGGCTTTGAAATACTTTAGTGTGTCTCTGTACACAAATCAGTGGTGGTATTTACTCCATTTTATACAGGAAACATCCGATTGTAAACTTGAATAACATATTTCAATTTCATTAAGATTTGTGTACAGTAAGGGTATGAAAATATGGTTTATAGAAATGCCTATCATAGATTACAACGCTTTGAAATATTTTAGGAGGTCCCTGTACAGAAACCAGTAGATGTATAAACTCTATTTTCTACAGGGAACATCCGATAGTGAACTTGTATAACATATTTCAATTTTATTAAGATTTTTTTAGAGTAAGGGTATGAAAATATGGTTTGTAGAAATGCCTCTCATAGAACACAATGCGTTGAAATATTTTCGGGGGTCCCTGTACACAAACCAGTAGAGGTAGAATCTCCATTTTCAATAGGGAACATCCGATTGTGAACTTGAATAACATAAATCAGTTTCAAGAAATGCCATAAATATTTACGGGAGTTAGAGAGGGGACAGACAGACAGTCAGACTGGCCGAAGTCATTAACACTTTTCAACCTTGTTGGAAAGTGTTAAAAAGAAAAAGAAAATAATGATAAAATTTCTAAGGAAAAAAAAAACTAGTATTTAAGATTAATACATATATATACAGTCAAAAAATATAAATTTGTTTAATCAAACCCATTTGATTTGCATAATTTGTTGCCAAAAGGACACCTCTATAAAGGGCCAATTTCTATGACACGGTGAGTGACCCTCTTAAGGTGGCTTAACAATATAATTAACTAAATGTTAAACATCAAAATATTGATATTATTAATACACATAAAAAATATTAATCATGTTGTGAAAAATGTTTTACGTATGAAATATTGATTTACAAATCTTAAATACAGAAACGTATCTTTTTTTTTCCTTTTTTAACCGACAAGTAAAGACTCTTTCTTTTAATTATTATTCAAGCACAACTTTTTACTTTGTTTTATTTTTACTAACAAATAAATATATAAATAAAAGTAAAATAAACCTTTGCCACTTAATAAACAATTCTGTTTTTCTTCATAGCACGGTTACAATGGTTAAATCTTGAAAAAAAAAAAAAAAAAATAGAAAAGAAATGAAATTTAAACTGAAGAGAAATAAAAATAAATGAATAAATAAATAAGTTGAGGAAACTTTTAATGTAATGATGCTTAAAAATCAAGTATTGCTTTACAATTTGTATTTCAATATTTTATAAAAAAAAAAAAAAAAAAAAAAAAAAAATTATACAATGAACTTCGATATAAATTTACATCGATATTTCATTATAGTCTTATGCTTTAAAACCTTTTATTAATGTCTAAATGCAAATTATAATATAAAATTGCAATCCATCAATAAAAATATTTTGTATTGCTTTTAGGATGAACTTACATCAAGATGACCAAATTCCTATATACCTGTATGTATATATTTTTTCCATCAACCAATTAATTATTTCAAAAGTAAGTGGATAACGCTATTTTTAATTGTCTTGTATTTAAAATTCCTAACTGTTTTAATTTCCTTAGTAATAAAAATAATTATCGTTCAAAAATTCTGAAAATAATAGAGAATTTTAGTTGTTTTATAGATTTATATATACTAGTATCGCCCAGTGGTCGACACTCGACCATTTTTTTTGCAAAGCGAGGCAAAGCAAAGTTATTGCCTTGTCCTAAACGGAATGCAATTGCAACACAGCTGCGGCAATTGTTTGCCGATATTCACTCTAACTGAATCAGCAGAGTTGTACTTAATATTTCTCTCTGTAGATGTTAGTCTTTCCTGAAATGAGAGAAAATCGCAACGTGAAAACGCCCGTTGTTGTGTGATACAGCCCAGAAGCTAATAGGTACCATGTCAAACCAAGGCCCAACCAAGTATCAAATTCTGTTAAATTAATTCGATTGTTTCATAAAGTACAGTGTTTGAACACACACATACAAAAAAAAAAAAAAAAAAAAAAAGATATTTTTCAAAAATGGTCGAATTGAGTTCGGGAAATTTCAAAACGTGTAACTTTATCGAAAACCGAAAATCTAAAACTTTTCTGAATCTTATATTTTCTACTTATATATGCAGAGGAAAGAATAATAAATCCACTTTTTAAAAAATAAAAATAAGTAGTCAATTTCACTTAATTAAAGTGCAAGGAAATTTCAAAACGTGTAAATTCATCGAAAACCAGAAATCGAAAGTTTTTATGTATCTTCTACTTGCTTCTTCTACCCACAAAAGCTAGCAATAAAGACACTTTTTTAAAAAATAAGTAGCCAATTTCAGTTAATTGAAACGTAAAGAAAGCAAAAAACGGAAATCGGAATTTTTTCCGTGTCGTCTACTTATACATGCAGCAGTTAGTAACAAATCCATTTTCCTTTTATTTAGTATATTAGTTGAATATTTATTGTTTAAATATCATCCTTTAAAATGAAATGTTTATGTTTACATTCGAAACTGGAAGTTTGCCATTTTTTTTTTTTTTTTTTCCTGGAGTTTTGTGATTTTAAATTAATATTTTATCAATTTTACAGAAAAAATAACTCAATCAAACACATGTAGACAGTAACTTATATATAACTATACCCAAATATCGGAATTAAAATCGGCAGATAATATCCGTTATTTTTTAACAATTTTTTACAAAAAATCCAATGGACGATTAACATTGAAAATCTTTTTCATGGCTCCATGGACAGACAGTGACGTCATCACTTCGCTTGCGTATAGTGATGCTACATTATACAAATTACTGTGTCTATGGTTTTATTTGAGCTTTATGAAATTGCCAGATTTAATAACTTTCTACTTTTAGGTATTTTTTTATGTAAAGGAATACGTGTATAAAAGGGAAAAATGGGAGAAAATTCATAAAAAATAAATGTATTTTTAAATACCTTCTTGACATCGTAAGAAAATAATATTTGTATTCGCACCTTCCGGCTAACCATACCTTTCGAATGATACCATTTTCAACCCTCTACTCCCATAATTAATATGTTAAAAAGGGACAACAAATTTTATGCTTGCCTATTAATATATAGATACATACTTGCCAACCATCTCATTATGAACAGTACAATTTTTAGTACCCGCCTTTTTTTTCACACCAATGACTTTTCAGAGTAATTTTTGTCTTATTTAATCGTAACAACATTTGAAGAAAATAACTGTAAAAATATAGTGGTGTGAGAAAAGGGGCGTTTTTTCAGGGGGCGTTAACAATTGTACGGTTATTAATGAGATGGTTGGCAAGTATGTATATATATAAAGCTAACACTTTTTGAATGTAATACAATTGTCATGCATATAAAAAATTAATATCTATTCATTATTTCATAATTTATTATATAATGAAGGGTTTACTAAATGTTAATACCTCTAAAGATGAAGAAAGTTAAAATTATTCATTTTTAATATAGTAAGTACTTTCACGTATAATGATGAAAGGAATAGAGGCCATCAACACAGTTTGCATTAAAATTTAATACAAAAATGATGTATAAATCTGTAAAATGATTTGTGAATAAAAATAACGCGTTAAATTTTCTTTCATATTCTATTCATGCAAAAAAAAAAAAAAAATCAAAATTTCAGAAAATATTGGAAATGTATCGTTCTTAAAATAGAATGTGTGCAGAATAAACTAAAAGTTGAAAAATTATGCGAAATCTCATCAGTAAGACACTATTTTTGAAATTATTACAATTGCAAAAGTCTAGTTTCTACATTAACACAAATAATAAAAATGCTGTTAACGTGTAAAAAGTAACTAAAATGGCACAAAAGCAGACAATTACTAGGCATACTTTCTGATGAAAAGCTTTTTTGTATTCAATAATGCTATATCGAAAAACCATTCTATGCATTCAGCAACATAAAAAAAAGGATTCTAGAAACGCGTGGAAATATTCAGAATCTTCATAATGAAATTTCTTAGATATTTCTGACTTCAGTAACTTCAAAAGGGAAATTCTAGAGAGTTTTATAAAAAATAAATTTATTCTCTGTCTGTATATCCTTCATAGTAGGTATGTATGCGGGTTTCTAACTTCTTCTAAAACCTTGAACAAATGTAATGAAACTTTACGCATGCATTACCTTCTGCGACAAAAAATAACTTATTAGGAACACTTGATAAATCGAACTCATTGTCATTATTTCGTTCATGAATGCGAGTCGAGGAACTTGGAAATTTATAAACTTAGCATCTTTAGCAATCACAGTTTAATAAGAAATGTACAAAAAAAAAAAAAAAAAAAAAAAAAAAAAAAATCCAAAACAGTGATTTAACCGCATGTCTGAGGCAAAATTATGTTAAAAAACAAACATGACACCGGAAATAATTATAGAAGTTACATTTCTTTACAAAATATATTTCATACATTGAAAAACAAACAAACAAAAAAGAATATCATATTTTGAAATTTTGTTTTTCCGACTGAGTGAAAATAATGCCTGGACCGGGAGTCGAACCCCGGATCTTTGACTTACAAGGTCAAGGATCTATCAATTGAGCTATCCAGGCCGACAAACCGGTCGGCATTACTCACTCAGACAACCTTTAGGCAGAAAACATCTGGTCTATCATTTAGATAGCTCAACAGAAATAAGCCGCAGGTAATGGAAAACACCATTAAACAATGGGAAAGAAATACAATTTTTTATTAAAATCACACAATCAACTGATTGGAAGAAAATCATATTTTGAAATTTGTTAATTTCAAAATATGATTTTCTGATGTATCCTAATATTTTGGTGATACTCATATACAAAGTGGTTGCTCAGTTTGTACTTTTTATTTCATTTATGGAGAAAAAAATCTCATTTATAGTTTTACGTTTAAAGAGAAAACTTAAATATTACGCTAGTGTGGCTCTATTTGTTGTCATACACCCTAAATTAGCTACTAAAGATTTAGAATATTAAAAAAGACATTTATTAACTCAACTGAAATATCCTTTGAGCAGTTTCCACTTATATCTCACCATGCATTTAAATATTTTGCGTGAACCTATAAACTAATCATTAATGTTAATCGTACCCTATTCTTTAGAATATATTCTAATGGACAGCTTCATAGTGTTTATTCACTACTTTATGCCTTGTGTAGTATGAAGATATTAAATTTTCTTTAGAGAAATATTTCTCGTAGACAGTAATGTTTCGGAGTATTTCTGTGAGAAGTTTTTATGTCTGCTTCAGAGTATTCTCAAAATATCTACGGAAATTCAACATTAAATAGTTCTTAAAATAGTGTTTTGACGCATAATTGAATTTTTCATCATATTTATTGTACATTTCTGTACAAAACGGCAGCGGTAGTTTTTTTTTTTTTTTTTTTTCTTCAACAAAATTTCGAAATGAGTTTGAGGTTCACTGAAAGATGGTTGCCTGTATCAGTTTTTTTCTTGTGAGTAATTATAAATAAATAAATAAATAGAATATACATATATATTATACAATTCCTAAGTATTTACATTTATCTATTTTCATTAGGCTTTGAATATAACATACACAGCTGTTTTAATTTGTATAAAAACGATATAGTGCATGTATTTATCAAAAATTGAATACTCTCAATAAATAGAGGAAAATGAAATTATCTATGAAACATTCCTAATACAAAATCTAGGGAATTAATTAATTAAGAAAGAAAAAAAAATTAACATTTATTTAAAAATTCGAATATCGAATCCTCCCCAAATATTCCTTTAAATGTCGTGGGAGAATGCATGCTGTAAGAGACCGTATTCAGAAAAATGTATACATTTTGTATGTAATAATTATTACTTTTTTGTAAATGGTAATTCTTTTAAAAGTAATTTACCATGAAAAACAATGAAATATAATATAATTAAACTTATTACAATTATTTAAATTATAACTGAACAGTTAACATATTTCAAAATATATTTTTTAATTATTCTTTAATAAATAAAAAGACTGATACGTTAAACAAATCTTTAAATGAATATATAAACAACTAAAATTGTGTAAACAATATATATATATATATATATATATATATATATATATATATATATATATGTATGTATGTATGTATATCAGCTTTATTTACGGCTAATTAATGTAATTAAACATTTTCATCCTACATATAAAATGTCGTCTGTTGGAATGTCTAATTCATCTACAGGCAGTCATGTTTAGATGTAAATAAATTAAAACTGAATATAATATGCCTCTTAAAGTTAAACTGGAAATACGAAGCTTTTTTATTTAAAAAATCAAAGACATATATTGTAAAAAAAAGGCAAGTAAAAATAAGGGAAAAGTCCGGCAGCAGAGATTCCAGAGATTCCAAAATGCCCGTAAAAAAACAGTCTATAAATGATGTATCGCCCGTAATTTTCCTTTGTGACAAACATACAACCAACCCATAAAAATAGTAGTATTGCCCGTAAATTAGAATGCAGCTTAGTATGTTAAAATAGTAGTGTTGCCCATAAAATTATAAGGCAGCTTGGTATGTTAAAACAGTAGTATTTTCCGTAAAATTAGAAGACCGCTAAGTATGTTAAAAAAAAGTACTATTGCCATCAAATTAAGGGAACTTTGCATCTTTTCTTTTACGGCAGCACTAAAGTAAAAAGCTTACATTTCCATTTAATATTTATAAATTGGTCTAGAAAACGTTTGTTTGTTCAATGAAATATATATTCATGTAACAATTCTTATGGTTATATATATATATATATATATATATTACAGATTTGAAATCTTTAAATTGCATTTTCTCAATTTTCATATTTGGATAACTTATGATCTTCAAAATGCTAAAATTGCTTCAAATATTTAATATTTATAAATTGGTCTAGAAAACGTTTGTTTGTTCAATGAAATATATATTCATGTAACAATTCTTATGGTTATATATATATATATATATATATATATATATATATATTACAGATTTGAAATCTTTAAATTGCATTTTCTCAATTTTCATATTTGGATAACTTATGATCTTCAAAATGCTAAAATTGCTTCAAATATTTAATAAGAGACTTAAAAAAAATTTTTAATGTTTAACTGAATCTACTTAAAAGAGTTAAGGATGGGTTTTGAAATTTATTGATTAGCCTTTGAGAAAAATAAAAATAAAAAGTTAATGTTTATGTAAAAATTTGGAGGGGGGGGGGGAGGAAACTGACACTTGTTATGTTTTTATTTTTAATATTTTTGTTTCTTTTAAAGATATTGCAAAACCCTTCTCTAACTCTTTTAAGTAAGCTTTATTAAACATCTAAAATATAAGTGTTTTTTTTTTTTTTTTGTCTTCTTTAGCATCTATGGAAATTTTAGCATTTTGAAGATCATAAATTCTTGAAAAAATGCAGACTGAGTAAACGCATTTTAAACATTTCAAATCTGTAAAAAATGCATCAAAAAATATAAGAATTGTTTCCTGAATATATATTTCATTAAACAAATCCAATATAATTTAATTTATAAATATTAAATGGAAATAAAATCTTCTATATGAAACTTACTGCAGTGCTATAGTCAAAGGTGCTAAGTCCCCTTAAAAAAGAATTATGCAGAGAAAAAAGCATAATTGTCTGTTTTCCAAGTATACGATTAAAAGCAAAATTTGCCTCCTCCCCCGCCCCATACACAGAAAAGTATTCAATTTTATATTCTATATGAATATCAGAGATAGAGATCAATATTATTAAAGAGATCAATATTATTAAAGCTCCTTAGCAGCTTTCTGATTTCCTTCACTATGATGCTAAACCTACGGACGTGAAATGCTTTTGTACTTTCAAACTATGCTTTAAATAATGAATATTTTAAACTATTTTTCTGCATACTCTTCTTAAAACATGCCTCTTCTTAAAACATGCCTTGTAGCATCTTTGCAAAATATTTTTAAAATGTACACTGTTATTTGAAGTGTTAAAATCTTTTACTTTCAGCTCGTTAGCTTCGATAATTTTAATAAATCAAATACAAAATTAAGAAATATTTTTACAAAAAGGAACATAAGACATGCTTCAAGAGGTCCCAGAAAGAAAATAAAAAAAAAAAGTTAAAAATATTCATTTTGTGATGAAATAGTTTTAGAATGTGATAGGATCCCACAACCATAGGCTTAGCATTAACGGGGAAATCTTAGAGCTAACTGATGAGGGGGACCTAAGTGGGTCCCCCTAATATGGTATGTTCATGTCATAAATGAAACTGACAAGCTGTTAATACTGCGAGACCGTGTACTTGACAAATTATTTAATTGCCTAGTTTTTCAATTTTAGTTGCAGTTTTTTCTCTTCTGAGAAACAAAAACTTCAGATGATATCGAAAAATTATGCAATCAAGAAATTTTCCAAGAACCTGCTGCCATGCAATTGACATTAGCTTGTTTCTTGGTGGACGTAGTCTCTCAAACGCAACAATTAATTATGAGTAATCACCAACAATATGATCATTAATCAAATTTTCAGAGAATTAGTATCTAAAAATACTTATTTATGGCAATTTTTAAACTTTCTTTTACCACTAAAACTTAACAGACTTTATTTATTAAGTAAGTAAGTCAAAGTTTTAATGGCAAGAAAGTACTATATAAAAAAGTGGCAGTTATAATTAATAAAATTTGTATTCAGAACCTAATTTTCCAAGATTATGTTTACACGTATGACATTTTTCACCAAATTAAGACTGAATTTCATCACAAATGTTAAAACTTTTATTCATGCTGAATATAGCATTGATAAAATAAATTCATAATAAAAAAGTATAAAACATTTGTTTAGTATTTTGTAGACTACTAAGGCAGTTACCACTTTCTAGAGTTAATATGAGATACTACTGTATTCAAGATATTTTTTCTAAATCTTACAATACTTTCTAAAGTTAATCTTTTATTTGTGCAACTTCATTTACTTCAGAGAGTATTTATATAAAACAATGCAGATAATTCATAAATGGAGTTTTGAAATGTCTTATTTGTTAAAAAACATGTAATGTTTTTACTTTCAAAATTTCGTTTCACTGAATCTGAAATAGGATTTATAAAACAGTTTGTGAAATATGAAAATTTAGAGATGAAATCAATACCATTATATTAGTTATGTATGAGAAAATATGAAAGACTGGGAAACTGAACATGAAAATATTCTGAATAAAACATGAACAGAATATATTTACAAAATAACATTTTAATATTTTTAATGGAATATAAGACTCTTTTGCAAAGTATCCCCCCCCCTTTTTTTTTTAATTCAACATAAAATTTTTAAGATTTTCTTCTACACTCTTAAAACTTTTGTGAGTGAATTTACTCCTGGAAAAACGTTTGTTTTGGGAAATGCAAGAAGAAGCATGGGGGAAAAATCTTATAATTAGAAGGGTTTCTAAACATTATATATATTAAGTAGGTTACAAATGGTTTACTGTATTAGTAATAAAATTTATTTGAATTAAATTAGGAAAACAATAGCTCTTCTACATCAATCTCTATTTGTATGAATGTGTTAATAAAACCTATCAATCAATAAAAATATAATTATATTTTCAGTTACAAATATGAAATGATTCTTTTATGACGTCGCTGAAAATCTAACACTTTACATTTGAAAAGATTTGACCCTAAAAATAGAGTTTGATGGCATATTTGAGCATTTTTCGTCGATTAACGGATTTTTTCCGTAAAAAAATTCCAATTATACTTTCATGACATCAATTTACAGGTTATTACTGTTGAGTTAAAAAAAAAAAAAAAAAAAAAAAAAAAAAGGTCGTTTCTCGTAAAATTATATGGTCAAATCCCGTGATTTTACATTTTTTTTTTTTTTTTTTTTTTTTTTTTTTTTTACAGAGTACTGAAATAAACATTCAATTCAGGTTAATACAATTTAGTAGTGTACATTTTTTACAGTTTCAAACATTTCGAGACAAGTTCGAAGTGTGGAATTATTAGGCAGCATTTAATATTTTATCTCAAATTTAATTCAAAATTTAATATGAATTTATATTATTAATTCATAGTTTATTAGAATTCTCGAACACTTTTGATATTAAATTCATAAATAAATTATTCTTATTTATATTCGAGTGCATTTTAAACACTTAACGAATTTACTGTTTTTAAGAAATTTTCACTTTCAGTCGCAATATATATTATTTACGTTACTCAGTCAAGATTTAAAAACTTACTTTTACCGGCAAAATATATTACACTCTTATTATTTATATTTGCATAAAAGATAAACGTAGCCGAAGAGTAATGTTTAATATTAGAGAAAACTGAAACTCAAAGGAGTCGGCCTGAAACTGGAAAATTCTTTGATCATCTAATTGAGTTTTGCTAACTTTATGTAAGAATATAATTTTTCGAAAATTAAAATTTCTCCTAGAGCTTAACAAACGTGTCAGTGAATTATAGTTATTAATATCTGAAATATCAACTTTTAAATAAATTCTGCAATAAGATAGTATGTTCAAAGAAACATATTAAAAATGAACAATTCAAACAGAGGCATGTTTAAATTTTAAACGTTCATTAAATTAAATTGACTTTAGGGACAGCTAGGATGTCATGATTAAAATATATTTCATTCATTTTTAATTTAACTTTTCTTTCTTGGAATTAACAGAAACTGAAAAATTCATATTACCTAATTAGTCTATTTTTCTAATTTGTTCTATTGACATTTCAAAGAAAACTAAAATTATCTTGGGAATTTTAAGCAAATTGGCATTTTAATTTTATTAATGGACTTTTTCTTGCTTTAAGAAACATAGTTTATTGAAATTCTGTGTTTCTAAAATAAAAATTTCTTAGCAATATTCTGTATATTTATAATTATATTCTATTTATTAATGTGGGAATTTTGCGGGGTAAAATAATATCTAAAAATCTGAAATCCTAAATAAAATGTTAGTCAAGAGCTCAAAATTTGCTATTCTGTCCCCAAATATCATGATATGGGGAACTCATGATATGGTAGTTTGGTAATCGTGAAAACTATATACCTCGGTTTTTTTATGTTTTTGCACGTTATGAGTTACGAAGAATCCGAAAATCACAAAAACGGTATAGTATACATTTGTAAGGTGTCAGTGTGTTTGTTAGTATGTTAGTGTGTTAATTTTTAAGACTGTATACACGATAGATGACGAACAAATGAGCACAGAGAGGTCGTACCAGTTTTAAAATATCACTTAAAAAATGGCAAAAACAGTATTTGCTTTTAAGATTCTAATTCGAAAACTTCATAAATTATTTTAAATGTACGATTTTCATAACATGGAAAAATAGGGGAAATTTTTGCATAAGCCTGTATTATGACGAATATTTTTATTGTAAAGATATTGGACCAGTTTCAAAATTTCATTTACGATGCTGGCAGGAACATCATGAACTAGGAATATTTTACTTTGAAAACTACGAAAGTTATTGAAAATTTAAGTCTTTCTTAACATAGGAAAACAGGAGAAAATTTGTACAAACATTTATTATGAGGACTATTTTTATTGTGAAACTGTTGGGTCAGATTTTAAATATTATTTATGATACTTGAAAAAACATCATTAATATAAGTATTCTGTTTTGATTACTTAGTAATTTATTTGAAATTTGTGATATCCTTGGCATGGTAAATTATGGCAATATTTCACAAAAAATTGAATTATAGGGATTATTTCTTTTTGTTTGACCAATATAAGATAAATCACAATTATTACAAGGGGCATTATACATACCCCACTTTTGAAGCTCGGGAACAGGTGATTTTATTGAAGGCAATTGGAATTTATTGACAGGTTTAAAAATAACGCAAAAATTGAAACGCTTCAAAACTTTGGCTAATTTAAAGCATAAGGGGGGATAAAAAAGCAAGACAATAATATTATCAGGTTTAATTTTATCATCAATGGAAAGAGTAGAATTATGAGTTGGCCTACTGAACTTTTTGAGAGCTTTATCAATTATAGAGGGTCTAAAACCTCTTTTAATAGCAACGGACTTTAAATAATTGAGTTCTTCGTAAAGAGAAGAAATATCAGAACAAATTTTAAGGGTACGATACACGTAAGTGTAAAAGGTGCCAATTTTTTGTTTAGCCGGATGATTAGAGAGAGCATGGGGAGGGTTAGAAACAGAGAAAGGTTCCCTGTACACAGAGGTTTTAAAAGAGAAATCGCACTTAGTAACTGAAACATCAAGAAAAGAAAATTGATTACAATTTTCTAACTCGAAGGTAAACTGAATATGGGGATCAATAGCATTAGCTTTATTAAGAATGGCTGAAACATCAAACAGATTTTCAACAAGAATGAAAGTGTCATCTACGTAACGTAACCAGCATTTTAAATTTAACATCTTCAATAATTTTTCCTCATATAGATATCGGAAAGAATGGGAGATAAAGGGTTACCCATACTTAAATCATCACACTGTTTATAAAATTTGTTATTAAATTCAAAAGTAGTTTGGGAAACACGGAGTTTAGTTAGATTAACAAATTCTTTGATTTCAATGTCAGAATAATGAAATTTGCGTAACCTTTTTTCTACACAATTAAGCGCACCTTCAGTGGGGACATTGATAAATAAAGACTTCACATCAAGAGATAACATTGAGCAATTGACAGGATTCAGATTATTTAACTTCTTAACAAAATCATAGGTATATTTTATAGTATGACTATTAGTGCTGCATAAAGGCGAAAAAATAGAAACAAAAAATTTAGAGAGGGGATAAGTAGCAGTACCAATATTCGAAACAATAGGTCTAAGGGGAACATTATTTTTATTAACTTTAGGTAAAGCATAAAAACGAGCACAAATTGCTGAAGAAGGGGAAACCGAGAATTTGGTATTGTCATGAAGAACAATGGAATTTTTAACAGCTTTTTGGACAGAGTTTAGAAGAGATTTATGTTTGGTCTTTTTAAATTTCAGTATAAGTTCCTTCAGATAAAAGAGAATTAACTTTATCAACATAATCAGTTTTGTCCATGAGAACAATCTGGCCATTTTTATCTGCTTTAGTAATGACAAGATTTTGATTAGATTTAAGTTCCTTAAGAGCAACACTCTCAGATTTAGAAAGATTAGATTTATAATTGGAATAACTGGAAGAAATGCAATCAGCAAGAATATGGCGCAGAGATTCTTTTTGAGAGGTAGATATTTTACTATATTTTAAAGAAGCCTCAATGGGAGCAATTAATTTAGAAATTGAAGGTTTACAAGATTGGGAAAAATTTAAACCGAGTTCTAAGACTTTATTTAGTTGGGCAGTTAAGTTATGTGAAGACAGATTAACAATGTTATTTTCTTCAGGAACTTTGTTAATTTCACGAGAGATTTTTTGGTTTTTACACAAAACAGTAAACTTAGAATCTAAATTACGTTGATAAGCAGAATTAAGTGAATGTAAGAATAAATAATCATCATTTTCCGAAACAGCAAAATAATTGAAGTTTTTACCAAGGAAGAGATGAAGCTCATAAAGCTCTTCCTCAATTTTTGGCGATACGTTGACGAAAATCTTGAATACAAGCATTTAAGATAATAAATTTGGAGCGAAATAAGGCTTTAGATACTCTACCAGTTACAAGAAGAGAACACTTCAGTTTAATAAAATTTGGAATAACTTTGTTATATTTACATTTTTGAAGAAATGTCAGATAGTTAAGAAATTTTACACGTTTACGTCTAAGTTTAGAAAATCTGTTGAAATGGGAGTTAAACATGGTAACACAAAAAATAATGTTAAAATAGTTACAATAAATACAAAACAAAATAATAAAACTACAAATTGACAAAAAAGTAAAAGCATGCAAAAAAATAAATAAATGACAAATTCACAAAAAAAAAAAAAAAAAAAAAAAAAAGTAAAAGCATGCAAAAATATAAATAAAATAGAAATACATGGAACACAGGATCGTGATGAAACTAGAGAAACCCAGAATGAGTTTAATCACCAAAACAAAATTCAAAACTGGTGCACAATCAATATATAGATTTTAAAACTTCTATACACACCATAAATTTTAAGCCAGTACAACCGGTTTCGAAAGGACGTAGCCTTTCTTCATCAGGTGCAAAAGAACACCTGCTACTGCCTTGGAGGCAAAAGCAAGACTGAAAGCAGTGCAAAATCCAGAAGGGAAGAAACAACACAAACAACTAATAGGTAGCATCATGCAGGACTAATCGGAGAGGAACACACACACACACAAATAAAAATAAATAAATAAATAAAAATAAAATAAATAAATAAAAATAAAATAAATAAATAAAAATAAAATAAAAAAGAGGGAGGGAGGGAATAATCAATTAAATTTTTTGTTAAATTTTAATTCAACACTAAGAAAATTTTAGAGAAAATTATACATATTTAACTTTTGCAAGAGATGAAAATTTGTAAATATTCAAAATATTTTAAAAAGCTTTCGAGACTAATATTCATTAGTTTCTACATAAGTATTTGTTAAATCATAAATTTCAAAGGTCTCGAAAGCTTTTTAAAATCATCTTTTGCAAAAGGGAAATATCTATATATTTTTCTCTAAAATTTTCTTAGCGTTGAAACATTCATTTATTTATAGCATGTCTTTGCAAGAATAATTTTTTATTTTATGCTTTTCAGGGCTCCACAATAAATAACTTCTACTGTTAATTTTTTTTTTAACTTAAATTTTTATTTTCTGCTTTTTAGTTATTAAAAAAGTTTCTAAAAAACTAATAAAAATTTCTTAGGATACTGTGTAGACTTTGAAAGATTTTCTTTTATCAACTGTCACCTTTTCTATTATATATCTGCAAAAAATTAACATATCGGTCCTTGGAGAATCAAACCACGGCACGCTCTTACCAAAAGTCAAAGAACAGTAAAGAAAAGTCGAAGAACAGGCTAAAAGATTCCAACAAATACTTACACAAAAGAATATTAATCTCGAATGCTTTTTTAAATATTTTGAACATTTAAAGTTTATTATCCTTGCAAAGTGAAACATTTATGTTTTTCTTTACCTATTTATATTTTTGTGTTTAAACAATTTTCTTATTGTTGAAGCTTTTATTTATTTTTTATAGCATATCCTTGCAAGAATATTTTTTTAAATGTCTTTAGGGCTACACAATAAAAACTTCCATTTTTTTTTTTATTACATTTTTATTCTTGTGCGTTTTAGTAACTAAAAGAAGCTTCTTAAAAAAAAATTAATTAGAATTTTTTAAGATAGTGTGTAGACAACGAAAGATTTTTATTTTGTCATTTGGCATATTTCCTATTAATTATATGCAATAAAGTAATACATCGGTCTTCGAACTTACAGCCATCGTGTTATCAACATCCATTTGAGCTAACAAGTAACAAAAAAAGGTGCTAAAATTTACGTTAAAGAGGAGGCGTTTTGTTTTTCAGTGTGACACGAAAACACGATGACAAAATCTAATTACAATAAAAAACTACTAAAAAAGAAGTATTTATTTATGTATTTTTTATTTAAAAGTTTTTAATTATGCTTTTTAAGAAAGGATTATATTCATACTTTTAATAGATAAATTTACCTTATACTTTATCCTTTTAAAAAACTTAGCAAATATATTTCGGGTATCTCCGTACCCATCTTCTGTGCCAAGTTAAAACGTCTGTTCCTCTGAGGTGGTCACTTCGTGGTATTGTGGTGTTCGTGGTCTCGCTTCACTTCTCTTCTTTTTTCATTTCCTTGTAAAAATTGTTGCCACACTTCCGGAATAATGCAGTGCTCTTGATTGTTAGTAATTATTTCTATGACCTCATGTTTTAGTGCGTAGTGGTGATTATTGTACGGGGCTATTTTATTAATATTGATGGAGTTAACGTTAATAGGGTTAGAAGATGGGTATGGAGATACCCGAAATATATTTGCTAAGTTTTTTAAAAGGATATTGTATAACGTAAATTTATCTATTAAAAGTATAAAAGTTTTTATTTTGAACTTTTTTAATATCTTAAAAAAAAAAAAAAAAAAAAAAAAAAAAAAAACTCTTCAAAAATAATTTAAGGATACTGTGTTGTCAACGAAATAAATTTTTTTTTATCAATTGATACCTTTTCTATTAATTATCTGCAAAAATTAACACGCCGGACCTTCGGGGATCGAACTCTCGAGCACTGCGCTATGAACGTGACACTTTAACCAAGTAGGCCAAGGAGCGACAAACGGAATAGCTTATCTTTACTTTAAAATGAAGGAGCCTTGTTTATTAGCGTGACACGAAGACTCGATGACAAAGTGAATTCCATATAAAAAGCTTCTAATAAATTAAAATAGGTATATATATTCAATTTGCTTTAAGTCAGCCTATCGATATTATACTGTACTGAACCGAAATTTTCCCATAGACATAATGTATTTGAATTCTCTTGGATGTCCCTAAACACGAACCATTTGCTTGATCTCAACGAAACGTTTAGTGTAGCATCCTTATATGATACACATCTAGAATAACGAGTTTGGACTTTCTGCTGTTATTTATTCTTGAGATATGCTGATAGACAGACACACAGACGTAGACCAATCGCTAAAAGCGTGATTTTTCGATTCAGGAGACCTCAAAACGTGTAAATATAACAAAATCTCGATATCGAAAATTTGAGCCCAAAACAATACTTTCTCTATCATATACATATATGAGTGTAAGAGAAAGTAAAAAATCACTATCACATAATTAAATTTTTCGTAAACTGCATTAAAATATATGTTTTTTAATTTTATAAAAAATTATAAAATTTTAAATTATTTATGAAGTTTTTTACAACCTAGTATTTGTAAAAGATAAAGAAATACACCTCAATCAAATACTTAAAAAAAAATAAAAAATAAATAACTAAAATAAAATGTTAAATTTGAATTTAATAAAAAAGTACCACAAAACTGGCGTTGAAAAATATTACTTACAAACTTTGAATGAACACCATAAAATACAATAAACTCGCAACAATTGTTTCGGGTCGAAAAAACACACGACCCTTCATCAGGCGAATAAAGTAAGCACGAGTGCTGCAGTCAAAGCGGCAACGCACCATGAATATTCAAATGCTATTCATGAATATTCAATGAATTTGAATATTCAAACAAAAGTAAGAATAAATTTCGCGGAAAAAAAAAAGGAAAAATCGGGAAGAGTTTTAATGTTAAGGCATAGAAATGTGAAAATCATTAAAACAATTGTGATTTTTTCCCCATAAAATATTTCCTAACTATATTGCTAGTCACATGAAAAGCATGTCACAATTACTTTTAACATAGTTGGATGGTGCATAAATCGTATAACACAACTGAAAATACCCTTTCCAAATTTCTTCGAAAAAAAATTGTTTTTTTAACCATACTAAATGTATCATTAATGTTACTAACATGTTTCTCCACAAGAATTAAAAAAAAAAAAAAAAAAAAAAAAAAAAAAAAATGATTTATTTCATTTCCAATAAATCTGAAAAACCTTAAATAACTTTTATCAGCTTTACGAATATATAAAAATATTTAAGCAAAGCAAAACCAAAACTGAATCGAAATCATAAATATTTGTAAATATTGTTGGAAAATGTTAAAAACATCCTCTAAACTATTTTTTTTTTTAAATAAATAAATAAAATAAAAACATAAATCATATCAATAAGTAAAATATTTTTTCTTATATTATTGCAAAAAGCAATAAAAATAAAAATAAAAGTTAACAATTATTCTGACAATTTTCACCCGTCTACATTTTCATGCTCAATAGTTCTGATAAATATAAGACGTAAAATAAATACATGTCATCTATATCACACCCACTCCCAATTCTTAGGTAGAGATGTTTTAAATAGGAGTGAAAAGATATTTCCTCTCTCTGATGATAAAGTGCAAGGAAATGTCATCTTCAAAATATCTATAAATAAATTGATGAAATCTTCAACTTTGTGAATCATCTTCGTATTCAGCTCCTGAACAATGGGTTCCATTTATACTTTATCTCTAACAATATAGAGTTCTACAATCTAATAATATCTCATTCAAACTTTTGTTTAATTTCACTTTATATAAAAATATTTACGAATAATATATATATATATATATGATGAAAAAGTACATTTAAATATTTTATAGAATAAAATACAACAAGAAAAGACAATAGTAGTGAACATTAAGACAGATTTCTTCAAAGTATTTTCCAAGAATTTATATTATTATTTTTTTATATTTATATTTATATATATATATATATTTATAATATTGATTTCTACAGCAAAATTTAAATCTCAATGAAAAAAAAAAAAAAAAAATACAATTTATTATGTTATTCATTATTCATTAACAAACTAAAATAAAAATTAAATTGTAAAAAAAGCAACATTTTTAGTAAAGCAGTTCAGTCATCCAAACGTGTGTACAGATGACAGCATTACCCCCGTAACAGATTTATTTCAGTAAATGTGCAATCTCAGAAAAGGCATCGCTGCGCAAGTAAACACTTTAGACGACAGTACGATATTTATTTTTAGTTTTTACGGTTGATACAAATGGGCATGAATAAGTTTTAAGTTTAATTATATAGTAAGTTTTAAATAATAATCATAATTAAATACATAACTGGTTATTATATAAAAAGAAAATCTTAAAGAAGTTTTAAATACAAGATTTTTAATAGTTTATGGTTTATGCTATATATGTGTTAATATAATAAATGTGTATATGCATGTAAAGAAAATTTAATGGAGAAATTCTAAAAGATGAAATTAATCAAACATAAAAATAACTAGCATGTTGTAGCCATTATATAACTTTGTCCTATATTTTCCTATACAAATTCACGCAGTACAAATTATTTATTAAATTATTATATATTAAAATTATTTTCCATGGCGTACGCAGATTATTTTCATTTTAGAGACGCATAAAACTAAATGTGGAATGAAAGTCATTTTAATGGCAACTTCAGAGATTTTTTTTTTTTTTTTTTTTTTTTTTTTTTTTTTTGTGGGGGGGGGGGGGGCTTAATTATTTATTCGTTAAAACTAACACAGATCTATGGTTCAATCATTCGTTTTAAAAGTATTGAAGAGTTCTTCTAAATAATACCCATCTGAAAATTTACACTCTGGTGTGCAAGGGTAGCAATGCTCCTAAGTAATAAGTGGAAAGCTTTGAATAAGTACCATAAAATCCAATAAACTCGCAATAATTGTTTCGGCTCGAAGGAAAACGCGACCCTTTTTCAGGCGAACAAAGTAGGCACGAGTGCTGCAATCAGAGCGGCAATCAGTACAGCTTTGATTGCAGCACTTGCAATTCTATTACAATTCTATTTGCTTTAATCTATTACAATCATAGCAGTGTAATAAGAAAGCACCACACAACTGGCGTTTTAAAGTAATATGTACATAACTTTGAATAAACAGCATGAAATGCAATGAAATGCAATAAACGCACAACAATTGTTTGATTGCAGCACTCGTACCTACTTTGTTCGCCTGAAGAAAGGTTGTGTGTTTTTTCGACCCGAAACAATTGCTACGAGTTTATTGAATTTTATGGTGTTTATTTAAAGCTTTGTACTTATTGTTTTAAAACGCCAATTCTGTGGTGCTTTGTTATTATTAACCCCTTAACGCGCGCTGTCCTCGCTGCGAGGACGCAAAATTTAAGATCCAGCTGAAAAAATTCGTCCCGGAAATTTTTTAGCAAAAATTTACGTTTGTAACATATCAGAAAAGGCCGGTTTTTTTAACCTTAAAATTTAAAAATTCTTTTAGTTTAATTTAGTTCATGAATTCCGGGGGTAGTATAATTTAAATGATCCGAATTGTCTTGCGCCGCAAAGGGTTTTAATACTCCTAAATGCAAACAATTTCTTTTTCTTATTTTATCAATAATTCACATTAATTTTACAATCATTCGTTAAAAATAACTCACATTATGTAAATGTATACGAAATTTTGCCCTATACTGCCATATTAAAAATTATGAAAAAAAGGGGATGACAGCGCCACCTCTTGTTCGATTAATCCCAAAATGTAATCAACACCAATTTAAGTCAGAGTCCAATTGAATTTCGTTCATTGATTCTTAATATAAAGCGTAAACAAATTTTCTATACATATATAGAGACGGGCATTTCCTAAAAATGGTCAAATCGTGTTCTGTACATCCTAAAATATGGAAACCAGGGATTAAAAATTTTTATAAATCCAATACATTCTTATATAAATATAGAAGAAAATAATAATATACAAAACATAATAAAACTTTTAGATCGTTTTAAGAATTGCGATTTTTTTTTCTAAATTAATTATACAGTTATATGTACATGAAGCTACGTATATAGAGCGTTATGTAAAAATGAGCTAAGTTCACAACACTCACAATTTTGTCCTATATAAAAATAACAGTTTATAAACAAATTGTAAAATTAATTAATTTAAAATATGGTTATTATTTCTTTAATAACATACGAAGATCAAAGTAAATAAAGAATTTTCCAAACTCAATACCTTTTATTATACAAAATCTATATAATTTACATAAAATTACTATATTGTTAAAAAAAAATAAAAAAAAAAAAAATTATATATATATATGTTTCCCGAAACTTGTATTTTAATTTTTTTTAACCTCTATGTGCATTAAAGAAAAAAGAAAAATACATATAGTTTTAATGTCTTTCATCTTTATTGTTTAAACAATTGTTTTAATTTATAAAACTTTAATTATCTCTTTAACTCAAACACATACTAAAAGTACGGTCTTCCACCTACAAAACTCCCGAAAACTTTTGTATGTATAACTAAAAAATAAAATGTGTTTTTAAAAACAATTTTTAATTTACAGCTTAATAAAAAAAAAGGTAAATTTGAAGTAATTAAGTGAGGCTTTTTCAAAGTTAATTAAAATCTCGCTGTTTATATTGTTTTCAATTAATTATTATACATATCGCTAAAGCGTAATGCAGGTATTTTTAAACGATATTTCTCATTTAACTACTGCTGAAACTATGAAAGAAAGTTTCATTATTATTATTATTATTACGTTAAAAGTTAACTTCACTTTAACAAAATTTTCTTTTCACATACGTCTAAAAATTTATGCATATGTTCGCCATCCAAATTTTCGTTTTATTATTGTTTTGATATTTACTGAAATGAAAAAGAATCACGCTTCTTTTCGTAATTTAAATTATATTATGTCTTGGAAAATGTCATTCAACTTAATAATAATACAAAGCTTTGTTAATTCTTAGTGTAAATTTTTAATTTACTGAAATTTCTATTTTAAAATAATATTTTTCAAGACAAAACAACTTAGATACGTACGTTTAAATTTCATTATTTTTTTAAATAAAAAAATAATTGATGCAAAATGTGAGAAATTAAATTATTATAATTATATTATTTATAATTATAAATAATTCATTTGAAAATAAGAAATAATTTTTCAATTACTTTTTTTTTTCAATTAAGTTCTGAATATTGTAAATATATATTTTTAACAAAATATCCTTAAAAATTATCTTTAAATTAGAGTAGTATTAAATGCAATTCTCATTATGAATAGAAATTTCTATTAGTGTTATTTCTTGCTCGAATGTCGGAGATGCATGAATAATAACTCACACAATACGCAAATCTTATTTGAATTGGAATGAATGAAATAAGTTAAAAATATATTTGCCGACATATCGAATGTCTAACAAAAATTCTGTAAACTTACAATAATGGTACAATTGTAAGGGATATTTTTAAATGAAGTGTTACTGTTACAAAATTGCTGAGATTAAATTATCTTTGCGTGCGTGAGATTTGATTGCATGAAATACTTTTTTGTAATGTATTTTTTTAAAAAGAAACAACAATACAACTATTGCAATAATTATATATATATATATATATATATATATATATATATATATATATTCTATTATAATGCTTTACTTTACACGTTGCACAAATTAAAAAAAAAAAAAAAAAAGTTACTCGAATGGAGGTACTTCAATTTTTTTATGTAAATGCATAATATCTATTCCTAATTGTGCATTGTGAAACTCGATAAAAATAGCTTAAAACAGTATCTCATCAGTAGCTCTTTTAATTGCCAAATAGAAATAAAATCAATTAAAGTTTATTTGAAATTTTTCTGAAAATACTTTAAGATAATACAGATAAAAACCTTTAATAACATTCGTAGTAAAATAACATTACACAACACCTAAAATTTAATTAAAAGGAAACAATGACTATTTAAAGTTTATGAAATTGAGATTTTGATATGCTTTCGAACAAATAATAACAATAGTAACAATATCAACACTATCAACACTATATCTTTCTGATAATATTTATCTATTGTGCAAATTGGCAAAAGCCAAAAAAATGGCAAAATGAACATTTATCTTTCGAAAGGAATAATCTGATATTATGATGTTATAGTATATACACAAGACATCGAAAAAACTTCAACGCCCCTTTTTTAATTTTTCAGTTCCTTAAATAATGATGTTAGACATCAATTGGGAATTTGTGTATGAAAGAAAGACTCTCTCTCTTTTTAACGAATAGGAAATTTTAAGATATTTAACTTAAAGATTTGCAAAATTAAAGCTTTTTACACTAACATCGTACGAAAAAAAAAAAAAAATCCACTGTGAAAAATGTTCTTCACGCACTAATAAATTAATATACAAAATTGCAGAATTGTATCCTTAAAAAGTCCCAGATACATGACAAGACAAAAAGCTAACAACACCACTTTCTAACTATTTTACATAAGTTCTCTAAATGAAGATGTTTCGGGATGATCATGCACCAATTATAAGTGAAGACAATGATAAAGAAAATAAATAATCATATATATATATTAATTTGTGACTTTTGAAAGATACCTAAAATGATTGTGATACGGATATTATTTCAGAACTTATTAAAAGTACATGTTCATTTAATACACTGGCTTTACTTATTTACTTATTTTATATATTTATTATTATTATTATTATGTATAAAAGCTGTATAAAAATTTAAAAATTGATTCCTATGAAAATTTAATTTTTTTAAAATTATATTCTTTACTTTTTCCTTTTTTGTGTAATTTTGTGTTTTATACGTCTGAGATCAATTTTCAGAGAATAAAAGCCAAGGTCAAGATTTTATATATGCGTATAATGGGTCTTTGTATTATTATTATTATTTATTTATTTATTTTTATTTTTATTTTTATTTCATTTTACCTTTATTTATTTATTCATTTATTTATTTTTGTATTAAGTTTTACTGTATTTATATTTTTGTTAATTTACTTGCATAAATAATTTCTGTTAACTATAAACCTTTTTAAGACATAAAGTTATTGCAACTCATGTAAGTAACAAAGTACATTCAACACGAAGAAAAACTATTATCTTCCATTAAGGAATCGTAACACGTTTCTATAATTTCTATCCACAAAAAACAGTTCCGTTGAAATTCATTAACAACAGCTGTTCCTGTTTTCAAAATGAAGCATTGAACGTATAACGAGAAATATGTTTGGTTACAGTAAGTGTTATAAGAATAAAAAAAAGCAATGCAATCTGAAGTTGTTTTTATGGCAATAAATAAATGCATATATTTAGAAGTTTGGTAAATGGTTTAAGAAGAAAACATTTTTCCTTACGTATTCAGCCTAAAATATTCCGTTCAATTAAATAATTTCTTTCACAAGTAAAATAAATGTTTTGAAAACTAATATCATGCACACTTAAATAAAAGTGATTTTGCTTATTGAGTATAAGGTTAGATGGTGTCAACACAGCGGTCAACTCCTATGCAATAAAAATCAAATGAAAAAATCATTATGTTTATAAATGACTAAGATAAAAATAAATAAATAAATAATAATAAATGTAAATAAAAAGAACAAAAAAAAATAATAATAATAATAATAAACCCTAAAATTTCTAAGTTTGTAAAAAAATATTTGTTTATGTATTTTTTAATTAAAATTTCTTATTTGGTGCTCTTTTTTTTAATATCAAAAATATTTTTTTATTTTTAATATCTAAATAAAAAAAGTTTCTTAAAAAAACTCTTCAAAAAATTCTTAGGATACTGTGTAAGCAACAAAAAATTTTCTTTTATCAATTGACACCTTTTCTACTAATTATTCGCAAAAATTAACACGCCGGACCTTCCGGGGACTGAACTCTTGACTACCACGTTATTAATGTGACGCTCTAACCAACCGAACCAAGGAACGACAAACGGAATGGCTTATATTTTCTTTCAAATAAAGGAGCCTTGTTTACTAGCGTGACACGAAGACACGATAACAAAGTCAATTTCATATAAAAATATTCTAATAAAAAGAAAAAAAATGATGTAGGAAACAACATACTGTAATAAAGGATTTCTTACTCTATAAGATATTTTAGAAAAATTCAGAGAATTGATTGTTAAATTATACGGCCAGCTCTCTTTCTCGAGAAAGAAGTATAAAGCCAGTATTTGTAATAAATTGCTGTAAAATTCAGAGTGTTAATCGTTTATTAAAGGATATCTTCCCTTCTTTGATGAAAAAAAGTCCATTACTTTAACGGGCGTAACTTTATTTTAACGATCTGGAATACTTTTTACCCGTCACTGACTGTCACTGACCTAATCTATCGGTGAAATGTCTTAAACTGTACAATGATAAATAAGTCTTACAGCAAAACTGAAAGGGAAACTATACTAGAAAAATCGAAAGAAAAAAAAATTGCAACCCCACAATTTTAATAGAACTGTTTGTTAACACAGTTATTTCTCGTCTAAAGAAATTTTATGCTATAAAATATAAGTTATATTTTAGAAGTAGGTTATTCTGTGAAAACGAAACTAAATAGCGGGGAATTTCGAAAACTCGGTTGGTTGATTGGGTTTTACGTCGCACTAGTGCTGCACAGATGGGCAATTGGCGACGGTCTGGGACTCACCCTTAGAGGTGGTCCGGAGACATGCCATCGCAATTTTGATCCTCCACGGAAGGGATGTCTCTCCCGCTTCGGCGACCCCCAGAGGTATAATTTTATATGGGAACATGGAGGACATTGTGGCCACGACAGATTTTACGTGCACCAGCCACCATTAGTGTACATGACGGTCTTTGGCTGGCTTGAGTACCGAACCCGCAATCTTCCAATTACGAGGCCGGCGCTCTACCGACTGGGCTACCGCGGCCCTTCGAAAATTCAGAATAATTTCATATATTAAAAAAAAAAAAGACTCGAAACATAATTATGTTAAAAGATTGTTTAGTTATTTGAGGTAATGTTAAAAAAAAAAAAAAAAAAAAAAAAAAAAAGTGAAAACTTTAGAATTATTCATTTAAACCATGTAAATAAAGACTTTGAAAAATGTCTCATCGACATATAAAAATCTGTCTTGCATCAATAAATGGCAAACCAAACAAAGCACGTTTTGCGCAAATTATATATATATGTATGTATATATAACTCATTCCATGTTCATGGATATTATTATTCTTACAAGTGTTATTATTACAAATTGTATTTAGTAGTTTCTAAATTAATAGCTTGTTTACTTTTTATCTTAATTAACTTTTGCATTTCTGTTTTAATGACTTTCATAAAGAGATGGCAGGTTGAAAATAATTTCTAAAGCCAAACATTTAAATGCAGATGCAGAAACAGAAGGGTGAGAAAATTCATTAATTAAAAAAGTATTTGAAAAGATAAAGAATTAGAAATTAAACAGTGTGATAATTTGATTTTGAATATGAATACAATTTTATGAACACAATTTTGTAACTTCGATCGAACGTAACATAATATTCAAGATAAAAAAGCCAAATTATTTGTAAATAATGTGACTAAAATTTGAACCTAGTTGATTAGGGTAACAAAAAGTTTACCAACTGTATTAAAATTCAGCTTTGCCTGAAAATAGAGCAACTTAAAAGACCCGTTGGCGGAACATTTATATATTTTTAAATATATTAATTATTTAATTATATAATGTATATTATGTGCATTGAAGTACTGAAAAACAAAAATTAGACCTCAATGAATAATAATCTATCTTTGTATGACTTTAAAACTAAAACGAAGATTTAGTTTTCCAATTTTGTGTGAATTTTCCAATAATTGCTCAATGCTACTTCTCAAAAAATCTGGAGTGACTCCACTCGACTTTCCGAACATTGAGTAATTAACAGTTTTGTAGATAAAGTAAAGAAAGAGTAGTTGTTAAACAAACAAAAGAGAGAAAACCATAATAGAGTGTTTGAGTATTTTTCTCCATCTATTACACGTTGTTTTATTTAACGCTACTGAACTTTGAGCCCATAGATCATAATGATAAAGAAATTTTTGTTGTGTCCCTGTAAAAACCTATAAATGCTAGATTCACCAAAATGCTTATAGTTAGTGCAACAGTGATACTCATATAAATTTTCAGCTGAATTCAATAAGGCGTTTAGATGCTATCGTACTTTTAAAAATTTAGTCCCATAGGCCATAATGATAAAGAATTTTTCTTTGTGTCCCTGTAAAAAAACTGTAAGTGCTAGATTCACCAAAATCTATACAGTTAGTTCAACTGTGATCTATAACATGTGTACAAATTTTTTGCTCAGATTAATAAGGCATTTAGACGCTATCACATTTTTAAAAATTTGGCCCCATAGGCATAATGATAAAGACTTTTTCTTTGTGTCCCTGTAAAAAAACTATAAGTGCTAGATTCTCCAAAATCTATACAGATTAAGTATTTGTGATCTATAATATGTGTATAAAATTTTTGCTCAATTGAATAAGGCGTTTAGATGCTATCGCACTTTTAAGATTTTGCTCCCATAGGCCATAATGATAAAGAATTTTTCTTTGTGTCCCTGTAAAAAAACTATAAGTGCTAGATTCACCAAAATCTATAGGGTTCGTACTATGGTGACTTACAATATGCGTACCAACTTTCAGGTTAATCGAACAAAGCGTTTAGACGCTAGCGTGTTCACTCACAGACATACACACATACACACATACACACACACATACATACATCATCGTAAAAATAGTGAAAACGGACTCAGGGGACCTCAAAACGTATAGAAACATCAAAATCTCGAATTCGGATTTTTGACATGATTACAATACTTTCCTCACTATAGTGTTCGGAAAGTAATAAACTAGCAGGTGGGAGCTTAATGATTACACTTGACTTCGTTTCGGTGGATCAAAGAAAAAGTTTTCTTTCTTTCTTTTTTTTTTTTTTTAATCTATATGTCTTCTTGTGAAGTTTGCGTTGATGCAAACTCCATCTTAATAACTTAATTAGATAACTAAATGATAAGTAAGAGAGTACAAGACTTGAATTAGACAATAAATATAAGTTTATTTGAACAGATTTAACGGGAGGGCGGTCTGGCAATCAAGCTAGCTCAGTCAGCGTAATTAATTAATCAAAATATATGTATCATAAATTAAATTAGATAATCGTAAATACTTCAACCCAGCAAATAGTTGAAGGTGTAGAGACGGTTGCACTCGTATACTCCGTTATTACGACTTCACTGTGGATCAGAGGATTCCCTTCAGATCCAACTTTACCATTACGAATGCTAGTAGATACTCGTACCAACACTCATTACAACTTTATCTTCACACCACTAAATCTCCACTACTTTACCACTCAATATTCGCCAGTTAAAGAAATCTCCACAATCTACTCTAATATACATCACCATCCACCATAATATACTCCAACATCCACACCTAACTACTAAAACCATCTCCATCTTATACTTCTTCCTACTAACCTCCTTTCCCTTCATTTCAATCAATACTTTTAAAATCACTTCTAATTCCTTCGTTGCAGCACCCTGACGACACAAAACTAACCCGACCTCAACTTTCGCTGAATCACTGGAGTCGAAGTAATTTAACCGTCCCCACTTTCTACTTTGCTGGATCCAGCTTAATTTTACACAAACTGTGATGACGTTCTGACGTCTCAACCTCAAACTCTGATAAATTAACAACTTTATATTCAAAATTGATTTTTATTTATCAAATGTAATTATGGACACAACTTTTCAAACAATGAAAACAAGATTCACAAAATTTGCAACAACTGCCTTTACTTACACCTTACATGAAGCTGTATCCAATATTTTAACTTACTTATTATCCCATTAATTCAACTACAACAGCATGAAAGGGATTAACAAAATAACGAGGTTAAAAAAATATTATTCAATTATCACAGTTTTATCAAATGAGGGTGAATGAACATTCCGAAGCTAAAACATAAAAATACACTTAAAAATTTTCTTTTGCATGCATTATTGATATCTAATCCTCTTTCTTTCAGTGGCATTTATTTATAGTTCTTTACCTTTAATTTTTAATTATAAAATAAAATACATAATTTCAATAGAAATTATTTTATTTCGTAATGAATTAAACTTGCGGTATGTATAATTTAATTTAAATATCTACAAATGGATGACTTTTGAAATTATTTTCATTATGCATGTTTTCTTGGATTAAAAAATTCCGTTTTAATTAATTCATTGGTTTTCATTATTAAAACTAAACGCAGTTTGTTATAGAAAGAATGCTAATGTTGTGTTTTTTACTTTCTCTGACCCATAAGGTAGAGAAAGTATTGTTTTAGGGTCAAATTTTTGAAAATGAGTTTTTGTTCTATTTACATGTTCTGAGGTCCCCTGAATACGAAAATCATGTTTTTATCGAATGATCTGTGTGTGTGTCTGTCTGTCTGCCTGTGAGTGTGCTATCAGCATATCTCAAGAACAAATAGTAGCAGAAATTCCAAACTCGGCATTTTAAATGTGAGTCATATAGGGATGCTACACTATAAGCTTTTCATTGAGATCAAGCAGATGGTTCGTGTACAGGGACACTCAAGAGTAGTCAAATACATTACGTCTATGGGGGAAATTACAGGTAAGTAGAGTTTAACATCTATAGACTGCACTAACCAAATGAAACGAATCTATATTTTTATATTCATAAAAACATGTCTCATGTAGAATAGGGTAAGAAAATCATTGACTGTTCGTTTACAGGGCTACACAAAAGAACTAGATAAAAGTGCGACAATCGCTGCAAATTGATAAAAGTATATTTCAGGCTGGGCCATGTATGATTACTATATGATTATATTTAGATGCACCATGTGGTCTGTATATAATCTTTGAAAGATATACAGGGCTGCAAATATTTAAGAGATAACGTTCTTTTTTGTTGTTAGTGGATGTGCTTTACTAATAATATTTTACCATTTCCAGGAAAGCTCTTCGGGAATTGAAATAAATTCCTCATAGAAATATGGTAAATAATGCATGTTTTAAGCTAAGTATTCATCGCTTGTTTTCTGTATATTTACACGTTTTGAGGCTTCCTGATTACCATAGTCAAATTTTTTAACGTTTGATTTTTGTCTGTGTCTCTTAGAGTGACTTAAAAACGAATAACTTTAGGAGATCCAAATGTTGTATTTTGAAGTTAATATACGTTTGTTGCTGAAAAAGTTTGATCAAGATTGATAAGTTTGAAGGAATGTTGCGTGTGAAAATTGTCTGTATAATTTTAAGTAAACTTTTAATTTTAATAACGGAATTGAATTCTATGTAAATGTAGGTGCATTAATAAAACAGGGGTTGAGGGGAGAAGTAGCCCCCTCACACAGAACTATTTATCATATAAAACTCTTCCGCAGCCTAAATTGAATTGTTTAACATAGGTTTACATAACAGTACTCGTTATCTTACCTCTTAATCTCCAACCTGTATTTATAGTATTAAATTTCAGGGTAAGAGAAAGTCGTGTGAGTGACACACCAGATTATTTACTTTCTGTTACCCATAAGGTAGAGAAAGTATTGTTTTAGATTCAAATTTTCGAAAGTGAGTTTTTGTTATATTTACATGTTCTGGGGTCCCCTGAATACGAAAATCATGTTTTTAGCGAATTGTCTGTGTGTCTGTTATGAGCATATCTCAAGAACAAATAATAGCAGAAATTCCAAACTCGGTATTCTAAATCTGTATGATATAGGGATGCTACACTTAGCTTTTTGTTGAGATGAAGCAAATGATTCAGGTACAGGGACGCCCAAGAGAATTCAAATACATTATGTCTATGGGGGAAAATGCTGGTAAGTAGAGTTTATAGATTACACTAAACCAAATGAAATGAATATATATATATATATTTATATGCGTAAAAAACATGTCTCATGTAGAATGTGGTAGAGAAATCATTCACTGTTCGTTTACAGGGCTACACAAAAGAACTAGATAAAAGTGCGACAATCGTTGCAAATCGATGGAAGTGTATTTCAGGATGGACCATGTACGATTACCACAGGATTATATTTAGATGCACCATGTGGTCTCAATATAATCGTCGAAAGAAATACAGGGCTACAAAAACATTTTTTTTGTTGTTGTTGTTAGTGGATGTGCTTTACTAATAATATTTTACCATTTACAGAAAAACTGTTCGGGAATTGAAATAAATTCCTCATAGAGATATGGTAAATAATGTATGTTTTTAAGCTAAATATTCATCGATTGGTTTTTGTATATTTGCATGTTTTGAGGCTTCCTGATTACCATAGTAAAATTTTTTAACGTTTGATATTTGTCTGCGTCTCTTACAGTGACTTAAAAACGAATAACTTTAGGAGATCTAAATGTTGTATTTTGAAGTAAATATAAATTTGTTGCTGGAAAAGTTTGATCAAGATTGATAAGTTTCAAGGAATGTTGCGCGTGAAAATAGTCTGTATAATTTTAAGTGAACTTTTAACTTTAATAACAGATTTAAATTATATATAAATGTAGGTGCATTAATGAAACGGGGGGTTGAGGAAAGGCGGTAGTCCCCCTCACACAGAACTAATTATCATATAAAACTCTTCTGAAGCCTAATTTGAGTTGTTTAACATAGGCTTACATACAGTACTCGTTATCTTACTTCTTAATCTTCAACCGGTATTTATAGTGTTAAATTTCAGGGTAAGAGAAAGTCGTATGAGTGACACACCTGATTATTTAAGATAAATTACGAATAATATCAAAAATTGAATAAATAGCTTTAATAAAATTGTAGAAATGAGCTAATTTTTGGTTTCTTCTAACATATTTTAATAAATGAAAAAAAAATATTGCTTCTGCTTAAAATCATATGATATCCATTTCCTAAAGTTATTTACAAACAATTTTGTGTGAAGCAATGTATATTTTTTTTTTTTTTTTTTTTTTTTATCTTTGTTTATATTCTATACGTTGATTCTTTAGATCGAAAATTTCTTTTTCTTAGAAAGAAACTTTCCCTAATTACTGTCACTTATACATCTTCGTTTCTAGGGAAATGAATGAAGAAAAATCAAAGAATTAACAAAGAAGAAGAATTTACACAATAGCAGCTTATTATCAAAGAATGAGATTGACTTTCCAAAATACCCGCCCCTTTTTCATTCATTTTATCGAAATAATAGTAGACATTAAAATAAGGCTTAAAAACCTTATCAAATGGAAAACAATGAAAGAATCCATTCACAGAAAATTAAATCCTTTTAAAAAATTACAATAAGGAGATCTTTTCTGGAAATTTGTTTATCAAGAAAAGTAATTCTAATTGAAAAGAAGACACAACGATTTATCTAATCTTAATTAAGAATAAAAAGATAAGGATACTAGTAAATTTAAATATATTAACTGGAATTCAGATAAGTTTTATATGTTGTATTTAGAAGTTTCGTTAACGATTATAAGCACTTCTTAAATATTGTTATATTTTGAAATATGCTAAAATTCAGTTTAAATTTGGAATGAAAAAGAAAAAAGAAATTTTTCTTACGGGAATAGAAGCAAAAAGAAAGGGAAAAAGGCAATGATATTAAACCTAAAATTATCATATTAATTATGAATAGACAATATAATTTATTTAAAAAAGTACTTTTTTGTACGCTTTCGCATTTGTTAGAATTTTCTTGCTTTTGCATGTCTCCTATATACTCATTGATGTTCTTCGTTTATCTGACATGAATTTTGAAACAAAACGTGATAACAACTGTACTATATACTAACAAGTATTTCAACACTTTTGAATTTACACGTTTTGTCAAAAAAATTCTGCAAGGATTATCTTGAAACTTTGGGAGTGTAAAGAATATGTTATAACTCATATCTTTCAGGGAACGTTTTGTCCTAAAAAAGAAAAGAGGAACAGTAAAAAATTAAACAAAAATCAAAATGTTTTAGATCACCCTCTAAAAAGTAATGCTTGAAATATGTTTTGGCTGTAGCATATGATTATAGGGAGGCTTCTAATTATCTATATAAATTTTTATGAGGCTTCCACACACATTCATAACGGCTTCCTTAAAAATTAAAAAAAAAAAAAAAAAAAAATCCACGTTTTTAATTATAACACTAGAGAGTTAGACCCAATGCAAAGTCATTTTTAGGAAACTTAGCATACTACATTAGACACAGCATACTGCAATCAGAATGTAAAAATGTTTCATATCTTACGAAGCACGAGCATTTTTGCTAAATAGTTTTTAATTACACATGCGAAGTTTTAAAAAATTTCATTTTCATATTTTAATAGCCAAACGTATTGAGCTACTTATTTGAAAGCCCCAAATCATGAGAGATAGAAAGAATATAATTTCAGTTCCTCTCAAAATAGAAGCTAAACTATTAAGGGGTTTCACTCACATTTTTATTTTCATTCAATCAGTGCCCAATGGTAATTACAGTTTTCACTAATTGACAATAAATACTGATAAAACCCCCTATCATCTTCCTTTTTACCCTCTTTGACAAAACTTTCTCTAGAATATATGAAGAATAGCAAGTTCTTCATACTCCCAGAGTTTCAAGATAGTTCCTAAAAAATTTTGTTTGGCAATATTTTTATGTTGCTTAGAAAAATACCTTGTTTCTTTAAGAGGTAATAAAGTCTTTCAAGTAAGTTTAACAAAATTTTAAAAATAGTTAAGTTTATACAATGGCAGTTTGATCAAATTTTCGTAAACTTTGAAGATATAAAGAACGGAATTGTCCTCATGTTTTTCAGTGAAGGTTCGATTATATATATAATTGCTAGCCGGAAACAAATTCAGTATAAAAAAATAAATAAATAAATAGGGAAGAACCGTGTATTATGGACCCCCTAAGCAAGAATGCTCATAAAAGTTAAATTATTAAAATAAAAAGTTTTAATTTGGTGGCTGCTCATTACAATTGCATAGTTACATAGTTTAAACTTGGTAAAGTACTCTGGGAACTATTAATAATTGCAGAAAATAATTATTTTATTTACGTATTGGTGGTCCACATTACACGAACGTATGTGTAATATGGACCAAGTGGTCCATAGTGGTCCTTCCCGTTCCCCAACAGTTGACACACTTGGAATTGTGAAACGAACTGTCCAGCATGTTCCCTCACACACTTGTACATCTCTTGGGAATAGTAGAAATGGACGAAAAAAAAATAGTTAATGGACGAAATAAAAGGGAGGTCTAAAGGTTATATCCAATGCGAAAGAAGTGATAATTCATTTACCTCTGATTCCCTGGCATATTCTATAGCCTCTAAATTTTTTAGTATGCGACATATGTACGCCGAGCATTAACAAAATTTCTCTGTTTTTATTATGGACTGCTGGTCCATATTATACAACACAGCATGGTTCATATTACACGCATAAACAGAGCAACGTGGTTTCCAATCAAAAAGCGCTATGAAAATTGTTGCCCGTGAAACGCATGTCTAAATTGTTCATAAAATAAGTACATTTGCTACTATTAACGCGAAAATAATTATATTACAATTACCTAACAGTAGAAAGTAATACTTTCATTTTAACATACTTGTTACATCAGTGATCATATAAACTAAAACTCAATTTCATAATCGTCCAAATACAGGTATGCACGTACAAGTCCCTTCCTGCTTTAGATAATAATAATATTCACTAAACTCAGTGAGATGATTTCACCATCTAGTGTTGAACATACAAATTTCCTAATGGACCGTATTACACGATGGTCCATAATACACGGTTCTCCTCTATATAAATAAATAAATAAAAATTGGATAGCCCAATATCAAAACATCTGTGAAACTATCTTTAAATCTAGAAAAGGTTTAATTAGATTTTGTGCAATTTTCTGTTGCTTTGCGTAAAATTAGCAGATGAAATTAAAAAGCTATAGGCATTTTTATTTTTAAAAAATTTCAAACATTTCAGCGTGTTTTTTAGTTTTAATCAGCAGTGTTTTCAAAGAAATTTAATGTCATTTTCTGGAAGTGGTACAATTCTGTACCACTTACAGGAAACTGGTTCCTTAATTCATGCCATCTGCTTTTTAAAACGTGTCAGCCTGAAGAAAGTTTAAATAATTATGAATACCCAAATTAAAAGAGAGTAAGTGACTCAACATAGTGCTACATTATCTTAACAAGTATGTTAACAGTTTTATAAGCCTATAAAATGCTATTAGAAATGGTGATACTTACTGTAAAGTTTAATGTAAGTGTGCCTTTTTGTGTGAAAATTAAAGAAATTGTTTTATTCGATTTTAGTTTAAGGATTTCTATCTTTGAATTGAAATTGAGGACGTTGGACTTCCTTCACTTAATTTTTATCTGCAGCTCATTTGCTTTTTCTCTAGCAAGTTCAAGTTCATTGACTAATTCCACTTTATTTTTATGAGAACTGATTATTAAGACTACAGCATTTTGGAAGCTAGAAACAAATTTCATCTTGGATTTTTGAACTGGTGAAATTGATTTGGTATAAACTTTCGATGAAGAAGGCATTAACACAGACCGGCCTATCAAATCACCAGCAGACAAATCATCATTTGCATCACCAGGAGGCTCATAATTTGGATATTCTTCATAATTTTCACGTTCTTGGTTCACTAGGAAATTAAGCCAGTTTAAATTTAATAAAATAGTTACCCTTCATTCTGTTTGATTCACGTCCAAGTATGAATTTTTTTTTTTCTACTGGCAAAAAATAGGTTTTCTTGAATAAAATTTTCATATGTTGCAGTCTTGATCACTAGACGAGAAATTTTGTATTGGGTGACTGACTGTCAGAACAGTCTCTGTTTACAGCTACTTTTCCTGAGATTGGGTGTAGCTCATTTTAAAGTATTTGAAAATGACCTGATCAGTAGTTGAAATCTAGTCATATATGTGATATATATAGGCAAAATTTCAACTTAATTTCCTGTTAGAGCTCCAACGTTAAACTCATTACTTCTTCTCAAGAGCTCAAATAAAACCCTTGTGATATGGAGCTGAGAACCTACTAGCAGGCATGGGATAGTAATTACAATGGTACTAATAAGTTCCTGTTTTCCACAAATAAAATCAACGATTTTGTCCAAATTACTTAATTTTCGTCTTTTATCGCCCTAACCTACTGAACATGTAATTCAAGACTAACGTTGAAATGCTTCGCAACTTCTGAAATATTTTCACTATTCGTATGACAGGTCACAGTAACTTACAGTCGGCAGCAAAAGTATCCGAGCATTAGCAAAAATTCCAATATAAAAAGGTAAACTTGATACAGTTTTGTTAAATAAATCCTTGTCGAATCCTGTTCTTAATCAGTCTAAGAACACGATTCGAAAAGGATTTATTTAACAAAACAGTATCAAGTGTACTTTTTACACTAGCAAAAATTCCTATGTAAAAAAAGTACACTTAATACAGTTTTGTTAATTAAATCCTCGTCAAATCCTATTCTTAGTCAGTCTGAGAACAAGATTTATTTAACAAAACTGTATTAATTGTACCTTTTTTATATAGGAATTTTTGCTAGTACTCGGAGACTTTTGCTACCGACTGTAACTATACAGAGTTTTAAATATTACGTTATTTCAAATTTCGAATAATAGATATCTAGCAAATAAACAAGTAGAACTCTATAGAATAAGCTGATTAAGAATTACATGATGCATTTTGTGACCTTTGGTCCTGCTAAATCCTTACACAGGATGCTCAAAATTTACATGGAATAACTTGAAAAGTAATAAACTCAAAAAAAAAAACTTACACATAAACTTCATTCTTCAGAATTTGTTTTAACCTTAAAAAAAAATCTTCCTTGTTTGTCAACTAGGGCATTTCCCAACAATCAGAAATAGTACGATTTGGAGAAGTACGATTTAGGCAACTGTACTAAAAGCTTAAATGTTTTACTCCGAGAGAATGCTAATAACAACTGGTACTCGTTATCAGCTAAATCCAATATTTAAAAACTGAGTTTGGTAAGAAGTTAGTCATAACGAAAGGTATTAATATGTATACAGATATAAGAGGATTTTTTAAAGTTCACGCACATACAATATGCGACTGAAAAACCGCATTCTTAAATAAAAATTAGTGTGCGTTAAAAATGGGAGCAAACTCTGTTGCTTTTTAATTAAAGTTGAAAGTTTTGAAGAAGAAACACTTTCAATTTTATAAAGTTAATTAGTGTTAATAGCAGAAAACTTTTAACAATAGACCCTGTACCTTGAATTTGCATGACATTAGTTTTCGTTCTTACCCTAAAATAAAGGTATTGAGTTTTTTGTGCAGCTGCAATTGGTTTATTATTACAAACTAATTAAGACTAATTAAGACATTATTTCAGACTAACAAACCCGTGCGAAGTATTCGCACTTTATTTCTTTTCTTATTTACCTTTAAAATTTCAAGCTCTTAAATGTTATACCAATTTCACCACCTAATTAAAATTTTAATTTGCCAGAAGCCAAATTATTATTAGAACCAAATTAATATTGTACAATAGTGAAACCAAAATCTTCAAGGAAAGGTTTCCAAATAAAATTCATGGTTCACGACCCAATTTTCATACTTCCACAGGCAGTACAGTTTTAATATAGAACTCCCACGACGCCTTTTAAATTTTTCTCGTCATGTTGGTGATGACTTTTTATTAATTTTGGTATATTTTTTTTATTTTTTATTTTTTATTTATTTTTTATTTTTTTTTCTTTAAAAATAAATAAACAAATAAATAAAATAAACTAAACTAATTCCTATTTTGATTATATTTTTTATGATTGTGTTTTTTAGTCAATTTATGACACAAAAGTTCATATTTTGTATATACCTTTAAAGTGTTGCTAGGTTTAAAATGACGCTTACAAAGATTCTGAAGAAACAACTGTTAGAAATACATTTTTTTTTTTTTTTTTTTTTTTTTTTGTGAAATAATCTCATTAGACAAATGTCGTCATTCTTTCTTGTTAGTCATTGAGCTATGTCTGCTTGCTTAAATATTGTCCATGTATAAATATTATTTTTTTATCCTCGCGTATCGTATCGTTTCGACAAAAAATAATTGAAACTGTTCCATGTTAGAGAAATATTGATTATAACAATTCAATGCCATTTTATTCAAAAATTATTATCTTGAAATATTAGAAATTTCAGTTCATTTTCTGGATATTTGTTCCACTAACAAATTTCTAAAATAAGTACCACTGAAATATAGGAATTCCGCTCTAATTAAAAAAAAAAGAAGAAGAAGATGAAGAAAAAATATGTTAATTAGTTTTAAATAAATGAAATATGTTTATTTATTAAGTAAAATATAAATGAATTTAGTATGAAAGACAAATCATAACTTTTTTTTTCTTCTAAAAGTGAATAATGTTTATAAACATGCATTTTACCATTAATATGGATTAAAATTTTATTTGGGAAAAAAAAAAAAAAAAAAACTACATTTCTCATAATTATATATTGTAAAATTTATAAATAAATATGAATAAACTACAAATAATTCGTTGTTGAAAATATACATTTTGCATACAATACTTATTCGATACTGTACACCACAAAATGACAATTGTACCGTGAGTGTATTTATGCTGTGACATTTAATCTAAATATTTTTAATTTAAATTCTGCTATGCAGTATTAGACAACAAACAAAATAATCCTTTAAATCCCTAAATAATGTAATTCTTGTTTAAATTTAATTATAGACTGATAGTGTGTATCTTACAGGATTTAAATTTTTGTTTAGTTTATTATATAGTTTTTTATATTTATCAATTTTAAATCAATATAATTAAACAGCTAATAATAATAATTGTCGAAATTGAATTTATGTTTAAAATACAGCTTATAAAGTTATTATAAGTATCATTTTTAGTTTCTTCTATATTCAATAGAAGAAAATATTGGATTTCTAAAAAATTTCGATTTCCGGTTTTACACGTTTTAAGAGGTCCAGAACACGATTTGACCATTTTTAGAAAAGTCTGTGACAAACATTTTGTGGCGACTGTATCTCAGGAACTACTGCACAGAAATGCATGTAATTTTATATATAGATGTCCTTTGACCTAAATTAGTGTCTGTCAACTTTTGGTGTCACTGCTCAACAGGTGGCGCTGCTATGCAGCGATTTCCACAATGTCAGGAGAGGCTATATTTCAAGAACTACTGCACAAAAATGCATATAAATTCATATATAGATGCAACATGATATAAACTACTGCCTATCAACTTTTCATGTCAACCGCTTAACAGATGGCGCCCAATTTACGGTAAAACTATATCTCAGGAACTACACTGCAGAAAAATACATATAAATTCCTATATAGGCGTAACTTGATAAAAGTTAGCGCCTATCAAATTTGGTGTCAATTGTTCAACAAGTGGCGCTGCTATGCAGCGATTTCCACAATTAAGTAAAGGCTATATCTCCGGAACTACTGCATAAAAATGCATATAAATTTATATGAAGATACATCTTGACATGTGTTAGTGCCTATCAATTTTTGGTATCAACTGTTCAACGGGTGGCGCTGTTATACAGCGATTTTCATAATTTAAAGGAGGGCTATATCTCAGGAACTACTGCGCAAAATTGCATAAAAATTTATATGTGGATGCACCTGGACATAAATTTGTGCGAATCTACTTTTGGTATTATTAATTTCTCAACAGGTGGCGCGGCTACTACAGTGATTTCCTCAGTTTAAGGGAAGACTATATCTCAAGTTCTAATGCGTATAATCAAACAACAATTGATATGTGAGAAAGCCATTATGAAATATTAAACCGATTCAATTTGGATGTATATCTACGAAAAGGTTGCGCTGCTACAGTGCAATTTTTCTCGAGAACGGGAATTCTATATTTCAACTTCTATGGCATTTAACTGTACGAAATTTGATATATGATATAACCCTTATGAAAATGCATTTTTTAAAATGCTAGTTAAACTGTCTTTCTTTGGATTTTTAGTGTAAGTTTTCTCTAAGATAAAAATAGTCTGCATTCATCATGGTAAATAATTTTAATGAATAATAGTTTTTGTAAATTATTTGAACTGAGTGAATTTGTATAGGAAAATATAGAATAATGTCTTCTGATGGCCACAACATACTAGTTTTAATTCTATGATTCTACTACTTTTAAGAAAAATTTTGTGTAAATTGAAGTATTTCAGAACTACTGTTAGCAAATACAAAACAATTACGAGTTAAGAACACTAAAAATAAAATTTTAACCTTTAAATGCATGAATTTTTATTTATAATAAATAACATTTAAAACAACAAGGAAATGAGTGTAGTTAATGGAAGAAATACATAATAATAATAATAATAATAATAAATAAATAAATAAATAAATACAAAATCCACATAAGAATTTAAAAAAATGTTACATTTTCCTTACATAAATTTTTCAGATATGCATTTAAATAGAAGACTAAATAAACTAACTTCCGAATTATTTGAAGAACTAAAAGTTAATTCCAACCATGAATTAACTTACAATTAAGTATATAACTCTTTTAAAAAATTTACATGTTTCATGGATTTTTTTTTTTTTTTACTGGATTCAAATGAAATTAAAAATTCTTAAAACAAGTTTAGAAATTATTTCAAAAAAAAAAAAAAAAAGAAAAAGAAAAAAGAAAAGTTAATGCTTAACCTTTTGAATGTTTTAGAAAAAAAAAGTAAATTTAATAATTTAAAAAATCATATTTCATTTCTAATAATTATTTATCATAAATGTTTGATATTTTTACTATGCTGTAGGCATCAAAGTGTAATTAAATTTATATATTTATTTATATTTATACCTTTAGTGCATATTTAATATATATATATATATATGTATCAATCATTAAAAAGAAAAAAAATGAGATTACATGCATTAATTTAAGCTGATTTTTTTTTTTTTTTTTTTTTTTTTTTTTGAAAATCATTTTGGAAACTGATATTTACTAAACATTTCTGACTGTATTTTTATTTAAAAATAATAATAATTTTAAATTTTAAACCCATTTATAACATCTCACATTTATCATTTATTCGAAAAGTAATTGGTTTGGAATCTGTTTACACAGTATAAAATTTATTTTTTTTATTAACAAAGGCTTCTGAAAATAAATAAATAAATAAACTTACACATATTAAGTACAAAACTTAAATACCATAAAACTTATTATTGTTGTAGTTTATAAAGTTTTGTACTTATTATTTTTAAATGCCAGTTCTTTGGTGCTTTATTATTATAAATTTACACATATTTAATGGTTTATTTTTACTTATGTTTTTTCAGCTTGAATTTAAATTATCGTACTAATGTAAAAATAATTCTTTCCTGTTAGTTTCAGCCCACTATTTAAACTAAATTATAAAAATCTACTGCCGTGAAAATATTTTATCATAAAGATACATAATGGCACATTTTTTAGATTGTTAGTGTTGATATTAAAAGTGTAAGATAAAAATTATTTTATGAAATAAGCTACTTATATCAATGCAAAGAAACAATCTTTTACATTTTTATCGAAATAAAGTACAATTTACAGCATATTTTGAAACCTTTGCCTCATTATTTTGAAACCGTAGCACTAAATATCAAAATATTTCTCAAATTTTCCATTTGATGCTTGAAAATTTAAATCAGTTATTTGAAAATAACAATGAACACAAATATACTTTATGCTCAAAAATAGAGAAATTACTTTTTGGCAAATGATATAGTTATAAAAATAATACTTTGTATAGATTGTTTGCGAATATTGTTAGATATTGTCCATGTTTTATTTTATTCTCTCATTTTTATATTTTTAACTCACGTGATGTATTTTTGTTTTGTAAAAAAAAAAAAAAGAAAAGATTATTCAGATGATGCTCGTGCGCGTGCATCTAGTTTCTTTTTCTCAGTATTCAAATTTTTCAATGGAATAAAAGCAGCAAGTAGATTTTGTTGTTAGAAATTATTATTTAGTTTTTTAGAAAGCTTAGGAGTTTAAAATAACTTCTTTTGTATGCTTTAAGTTTATTTGGCGTCCGCAATTATATATATAGTAAGCTAGAGAGTTAAAATAACTTTCTTTTTGTACGCTTAAATAACATTTTGTGGCGTCCGCGACAGGATGAAGTAAAACAATGTTTCAAGCAATTAAAGGTTTTAGAAAAGCCGATCTGAAGTTTGTAGCGGAAGAGCTTGGCGAAATAATTCCTCCTGAATTTACTATTGCTACCTTGAAGGAAATTATTTTGAATAGCAACGAATATAAAAATGATCCCAATTTTGTGCAAGAAATTATATCAACAGCTGTTGTTGAGAGGCAAGAAAAAGAAAAATTGAAAGTCGAGCAAGAAAAAGATCTTCAGCAACAAAAACTTAAACTTGAACAAGAAGAAAAAATTGAATTAGAAAAGCTTAATCAAGAATTAGAGATAAAGAAGATGGAATTAGACCAACAGTTGGAATTGGCTAGAATACAGTCACAGGCCTACATTCAAGGGGAGTCAATTTTAACTGTTAATGAAAATAATTCATCTAGAAGAAAAATTTCCTTACCCAAGTTACAATTCCGACAATTTGATGGGGATTTAAAAGAATGGCTACCATTCTGGAGTCAGTTTGAACAGATAGATAAAGATAACGATATTCCTCCAGAAAACAAATTCCAGTACCTCATTCAAGCAACGGTCGCTGGTTCCAGAGCACGAGAAGTCGTAGACAGTTTTCCGCCAACTGGCGCCAACTATGCCAAAGTTATAGAGAGTCTAAAAGCTCGTTATGGAAGAGATGATCTTCTAGTTGAAGTGTACGTTAGAGAATTATTAAAATTAATTATAGTTGCTCATACAAAAGAAAACTTTTCTCTTACTTCATTGTACGATAAACTTGAATCATATTTAAGGGCTCTTGAAACGTTGGGTGTCACTACTGATAAATGCGCTTCTATATTATATCCTATGGTAGAATCCTGTTTTCCAGCTGAATTTTTGAAAGCTTGGAATAGAAGTAACATTGTTTCTACTAGTTCTGATGCGAAAGAACGGTTGGACAATTTGATGCAATTTCTCAAATGTGAAGTTGAAGGAGATGAAAGAATAAATTTGGCGGTAGCAGGTTTTGGTCTGGCGAAGAAAAATGATGACCGAAATTATAGAAAAAGAAGGACTTATACTGATGTTGTTAAGCCTATACCCACTGCCTCTACTTTATTAACGACTTCTTTTAAACAGGATCTAAAGAAAAATTGCGTGTTTTGTAATGGAAAGCATATGAGTTCAGACTGTTTTACGGCACGAAAGATGAGTTTTAATGAGAAACAGAATGTTCTAAAGGATAAGAAGTGCTGTTTCCTCTGTTTGGGGTCAGGTCACACTACCAAACAGTGTAAAGCTGTCCTGAAGTGTTTTATCTGTGATAGAAAACATTCCACCGTGATGTGCCAAAGTCTTGATAAAGGCAAAACAAATGAACGAGAAGAGAAAGAAAAGTCAAATGAAAGTGAAGTAAATATGGCAAATTTCAATAAAAATCCAAGGGTATTTCTTCAAACTCTCAAAGCAAAAGTCGTCTCAGATAATAAAGAAAAGGATATTCGTCTAATTTTAGATACTGGTTCACAAAGATCGTATATTTTGAAGAAATTAGCAGAAAAAATGAAATATGCAGCCATTAAAAAAGAAAAGGTTGTACATTCACTTTTTGGCGGAGTCTCAACCAAAGAATATGAACATAGCTTTTATAAAATAAGATTAAGAGATTTGACAGGGAAATTCAGATGCAATTTTGAAGTTTTGGATCAAAATATTATATGTGAAAATGTTAAGCCTGTGGGAAAAGGTTCTTGGCTGAAAGAATTGGCCGAGAAAGGCATTGTTTTGACAGATGTTGGCGATGCAGATGAGTCTATTCAAGTACTGATTGGAGCCGATATAATCGGTAAACTATTGACAGGTCGAAGAGAAGTGTTGTCTTCTGGGCTAGTTGCAATGGAAACACTTTTTGGCTGGACATTAATGGGAAAAGTTCCTCAAGAAAGTTCATCTAAAGAAAATTTAGCTCTATCAGTTACTTCCATGTTTGTAAAAGAAGCAGAAATTTCTGACTTATGGAGATTAGATTTACTTGGAATAAGTGATCCAATCGAAAAGCTATGTAAGATGGAAGTAGATCGTCAAGTAAAAGAGCACTTTCTACAGACAGTAACACGGAATAAAGACGGTCGTTATGAAATATCCTTACCATGGGCTGAAGATAAACCACCTTTACCTGATAATTTGTGTTTAGCCAAGAAAAGGTTAACCAATGTCACACAAAAACTACTTGCGAGTAATACTTATGAAAAATATGAGGAAGTACTTTTAGGATGGCTTGGCGACAAAATTATTGAAGAGGTCCCTGAATGTGAAAGGTCCTTTTATGGACACTACTTACCTCATCGACCAGTTATAAAGGAGAATAGCACTACTCCAATTCGTCCAGTATTTGACGCATCAGCAAGAATCCAAAACCATCCATCTTTGAATCAATGTCTACACTGCGGTCCAAATCTCATTGAATTAATTCCTGACATACTTTTGCGATTTAGAGAAAATAAATTCGGTGTCTTAGCTGATATCAAAAAAGCGTTTTTGCAAATAAGCATCCGGAAAGAAGATCGGGATTTTTTACGTTTCCTCTGGTGGAGCAATCCAGAACAAAGTGAGCTGAGAATATTTCGTCATGCTAGAGTCGTTTTTGGAGTCAAGAGTTCACCTTTTTTGCTAGCTTCAGTAATAGAATACCATATTAAAAATGATGAAGAATACGACCCAGAACTTAAGCAAAGATTGTTGAGAAGCTTCTATGTTGACAATGTTGTTACGAGTGTCCGTACAGAGGAAGAGTTAAAGAGATTTATTACTTGCTCTAAAAACCTAATGTCTAAAGGCGGATTCGACCTAAGAGGATGGGAACATACAGAAGAGAGAAAGGACTCGGAACACAATAAAGAAGCTGTTGTACTTGGATTACACTGGAACAGATTGTCGGACATTTTAAAGGTCAATGTATCCTGGACGAAAGATGTAAACCTGGAGAAAATAACAAAACGTACTATGCTATCAGTGGCACATAAAGTTTTTGATCCAATTGGTTTTACTTCACCAGTCATGATTTGCCCCAAGATGATGTTACAGAAAACCTGGAAAATTGGTTTAACCTGGGATGAAGAAATTACCGGGGATCTAAAAAACGAGTTTATCGGATGGTTTCGTGAATTAAATATATTGGAAGAAATTGAAATTCCGCGATACATTCAAGTCACTCCAGATAATTTAAAAAAATGTACTCTTCATACATTTTGTGATGCTAGTAATCAGGCTTATGCTGCTGTTGTATTTTTGAGAATAGAAAAAGCTGATCAAGTGAAATTATTCCTTCTGGCTGCCAAATCCCGCATCAGTCCTTTAAAGTGCCCAACTATACCTCGAATGGAGCTTTTAGCGGCTTTGATTGGTGCTAGATTATCGAAATCAGTAACAGATGCATTCAGTTGGGAAAATATGGAAAGATATTTTTGGAGTGATTCCACGACAGTTCTTGCATGGATAATCAGAGAAGAGAACTGGTCAGTTTTCGTCAGGAACCGAGTTCAAGAAATCAGGAGTTTGACTGATCCTTCTTTATGGAAATATATACCCAGTGAAATGAACCCATCGGATCTACCCTCTAGAGGTTGTAAAGCCAAACAACTTGTCTCTCTCAAATGGTGGGAGGGTCCATCGTGGCTTAAGAATCCATATGAGTATAATAAACATATGGATTTCATCTGCCAGAATATAAATGAAGAAGACGTTGAAAGAGAAAAGTTAAAATCTACAAAATTACTGATAAATATAGATGAAAATTCACAGAATACTTGGTACTATCACTATTTTTCATGTTATGAGAAAATCGTTCGCCTTGTGGGATGGATTCTCCGTTTTAAACATAATACTTGTAATCCAAAGGATAAAGTGAAAGGAGAATTGACAAGTCAGGAATTTCACAAAGCAGAAATGAAAATAGCTTGGATGATTCAGAAGGAAGCTTTTTCCTCTAAAGATTATGAGAAATTGAAAACTCTTGAGACTTTCAAAGATGAGGAAGATATAATCCGCGTGAAAACTAAAATTTTGTATAGACAAGACAAGAAGGATTTTCTCACACCTATCGTTCTACCATCTAACCATGAAGTTGTTAAACGACTAATTTCATATTTTCATCTGAAAAATTGTCACGCAGGTCCTCAGATACTTTTAAATTTGATTAGAGAAAAATATTGGATTTTGAATGGAAGAAGAACTGTGTCAGCTGTTTTATTTAAATGTACTACTTGTAAAAGATTCAACTCTAAGAACGTGGAATCTTCGCCTATTTCTCTTCCAGAAAATCGAGTAAAAGATGCAGCTGTGTTTCAGATCATTGGTATTGATATGGCTGGTCCTTTGTTTCTGAAAGACAATCAAAAGAGTTGGGTTATCTTGTTCACATGTGCTATCTATCGGGCAGTACATTTTGAACTTGTTACATCAGCATCTACCGAGGTTTTTTTGATGGCTTTAAGAAGATTTATATCTCGTAGAGGAAGATGTTCCATTATATATTGCGATAATGGCTCTAATTTTGTTGGTGCAGCCAACTATTTGAAACGACTGAACTGGAATCATATACAAAAGGATGCAGCAACCAATTCAATTGAATGGAAATTCAATCCGCCAACTGCAGCGTGGTGGGGCGGATGGTGGGAGAGGCTCATCAGACTGATGAAAGATCTATTAAAAAGAGTCCTTGGGCGAGCGTGCTTGAATTATGAAGAAATGATTACTGTATTGGCTGATTGCGAAAGCATTATCAATTCTCGACCTTTGACTTACATGTCAGAGCAAGAATCTATTAAGCCAATTTCTCCTGCCATGTTTTTGAAAGATATTCATGAATATATTGTGCCAGACATTGATGCAGTCGAGGGAAACTCTTTCAAACGAAGGCTTAAATACAGACAAGCATTGCAGAAAAGTTTAAGAAATCGATTTAGATCAGAGTATTTGGGTTTACTTATTCAGCGACCGAATGTGAGAAGAAGCCAACAGACAGTTTCTGTAGGAGACATTGTATTGGTGGGAGCGGACAATAAAAAAAGGATGCACTGGCCATTAGGACGCATCATAGAGCTTATTCATGGCAAAGATGGAAAAGTGCGACTCGTAAAGTTACAAACATCTCATTCAGAGATACTTCGACCAATACAAAGAATCTATCCTCTAGAAGTATCATCTAGTGACGGTGCTGAAAATACGTTTCCTAATCCAGCTGTGAAGGAAGCACAAATTAAAAAGCCTTTGGAGGATAAGTCCTGCAGGGAAATTAGAAAGACTAGATCTGGAAGACTAATTAAAATGCCAGACAGACTGATTTTATGAAGAAGAAATCTTCTAGAGATATCAAAATGAAGAGTTTTGATTATAAGATATAATCAAAAGGTGGGAGGATGTTAGATATTGTCCATGTTTTATTTTATTCTCTCATTTTTATATTTTTAACTCACGTGATGTATTTTTGTTATTGTAAAAAAAAAAAAGAAAAGATTATTCAGATGATGCTCGTGCGCGTGCATCTAGTTTCTTTTTCTCAGTATTCAAATTTTTCAATGGAATAAAAGCAGCAAGTAGATTTTGTTGTTAGAAATTATTATTTAGTTTTTTAGAAAGCTTAGGAGTTTAAAATAACTTCTTTTGTATGCTTTAAGTTTATTTGGCGTCCGCAATTATATATATAGTAAGCTAGAGAGTTAAAATAACTTTCTTTTTGTACGCTTAAATAACAAATATACAGTTAATTATAAAACTCCAACTACGTACTCAAAGCATTTTGTATTTGATTTATAAATTTAAAATATAGTATTTATTTATAAACATTTTAAAAAGTAAAAATTAGTTTTTCCCAATTAATATAATGTGTAATTATACGAGTTTGTCTTTATACATTTCAGGTTCTCATTCCACGTCAACTGCACACTATACCATCCAGAGACTTCCCCAGTTTGAAGTGTCAGCTGTAGACACGTTCAGTCCATGGATTTATAAGGTTGCCTTCGTACGCGTACACATTCAATCTCGCAGCGAAACTCATAGGCGCAGGCAACATGTTTCCAATCATCAACAATCTAACAGCGTCAGTATTCGCGGACCCAAGCAAAGCGCAAAGTATTGTGTCGTGCAGTCAACAATGGTACACGAGTGAGCCTTCACTTTTGAAAACCCATATATTTTGATTGTTCGTTCAACAATCTGTATGCTCACACTTGTTGATTCATCAGCATTCAAACATGCGAGAACTTAAGAAAATACAATGGACAGAAAAGTTATTAAAGCATACATCCACACTTTTCATATATATATATACATATATTCTTAGCTTAATAGCTAATTTTTATCATCAGTTTACTTTTTTATAAACAGTATAAGACTAAGATCATGATTCGACAAATATTTACTTAACAAAACAGTATTAGGTGCCCATATTTTAAGTAGGAATTATTGCTAGTGCTTCAATAATTTTACTGCCGACTGTATTACACCCCTATCTCGTTAATGGATTCTCGTTGGTTGTAAATAATTTCTTTCTTTCAATGCTTTTTTTTTCCCTACATTCATGTCGGGGATTTTATATTTTACCCGATAATAGATAACCGCGGTGCACTCATGAAATGATCGTACGTGAAAATCTAAACTTAATCGCAACCTCGTAGATGCCATGTTCCATGTCTCGTGAGCTGAGTATAACGCCATGTTCATAGTCATTGCAGCAGCATGTACCGATCTAACAACTTCGCCAGACATTTGTCGTCTCATACAAGTGCTGCCCGCAGCCTCGAGTTACGCTGATTGGCTGCATATGTTCGTTGTTTGCATATGCTCGCTTATACCAGTTTTTCTGTCTCTTCAGTATTTATTTCATAATTACAAAACCGAAAAGCTAAATTTTCGTAAATATCAAAATAAATAAATTGATTAAACAATAAAATTGTTTTATTATCATTTAATTACATTATTATAGTCAAAATCAATTTTAAATACTTAATTATTCACATTTATTTTAAGTAATCTAAGCTGAAAAATCAGCAACTTATATTTTCTATGACATTTTAAATCTATGCAGAAATATCGGTCGAAATGTAGCAAGTTAGTCTCAGATTTGCGAAACGACCGCGAAAAGCTAAATTGATAAGAAATTGTTACCAGAAAGATTTTTTCCCCGTCAGCAATTTCTTTTTAGTGCAGTAAATCTCAGATAGAATTTATCTCTTTGCACTGTTTCCATTTCTAGTACATGAATTGTTTCGAAAATGATATGCCGATGATTGATTCATTGGTTTGCAAAGAAGATGAAATTATAATTTTTTAAAAGTGAATATTATGCATTCTTGCTATCACATTGTTGACGTAATATGAAATTGACTTTCTCATCGTGTCATCGTGTCACGCTAGTAAACAAGGCGCCTTCATTTTACAGTAAATATAAGCCATTCCGTTTGTCGCTCCTTGGTTCAGTTGGTTAGAGCGTCACGTTAATAACACGGTGGTCGAGAGTTCGGGAAGGTCAGGCGTCTTAATTTTTTGCAGATAATTTTTTTTTTTTAAGATATTCAAATCACGAAATATTTTTTAAAGTAAAAAAAAAAAAAAAAAAAAACGCCAAATAAAAAGTGTTAAGTAAAAAATACATAAATAAATATTTTTTAGAAACTTCTTATTTTTGAAACTGGATTTTGTCATCGCGTCTTCGTGTCATAGAAAAAAAAAAAAAAAAGCGCTTCCACTTTAAAGTAAATGTAAGGAATTTTTACATCGTTCAAATGCGTCATGTTGATAAAGCGATGGTGGTGGGTGGGTTCTGTCTTCAAAGGCCGACGTGTTATTTTTTTTGTAGATAATTAATAAAAAAGATGTCATTTGTTAAAAACAAAACCTTTCATGGCCTACACAATATCCTAAGAAATTTTGATTAGTTTTTTGAGAAGCTTTTTTCCTTTTTTTTTTTTTTTTCCCAAACATAACTTAATATGCGGAGTGACGTCATTCTGTGTATATATATATGGCCTTTAAATTACACCTTCAAATCCGCAACTTTTTATCTAATTTTATACCAGTCCCCCCCCCCCCCCAACTTTGCCCGTACCGGTGTTATTTAAAATTACAATTACCGATTTATTTATATTTTGTGTTTTACCGAGTATATATTTTAATATTTTTATCTGAGTTGTCACTTATTATATAACGTATCTCGATTTATATTATACTTTATTTATGGATAAATTAAAGAGATTTCTTGATTTATTAACATTTTTTAAACAGAAAAAAAAATGTTAATTTTAAAAGAAATGCAGGCAAAAATTTTGAAATGAAAGCATGCAAAAAAATGGAATAAGACAAAAATTTATAGCAAACCCCACAAAAAATACTAAGACCATATTCAGGGAAGACCCTGAATACGAGATAGAAACAGTAAGATGTTTCAAGAGTTGCTTGTAAAATCTAAAAGCAACTTAGCCCCATACATCTTACCAAGAGAAAAGAAAAGAATAAATCCACTGCGGTTCAAAATACAAAAAGGAAAAATAAAATAGATAAAAAGAATTACAGTTTTATAAGTTATATATATTCATATATATATTTGAATAAGGTTTTAATGTTACATTAGGATTTCTAAGGTAATACATCTTTTTCAAAAATGTCAAAATAAATTTTGTTTTACTCTTAAACCACACGGCCTTCAGAATCTATTCAGTACTTTGAAAGTTATATTTTTCCTATTTACAAAGGGGTATTTCAAATGCCAAATGTATGGTTTAAATATTTTCCATTTAAAATATGTGATACAATTAATCAGACCTCAAAGATTATGTTTTATTGGAAAAAATATTATTTTAAATGCAACAAAGAAGATCTCGATTTTATTCTATTAAGTGTTCAGGGTGGTCTTAATTAATTTGACAGTGCTTCTGTAGTTGATCTAATTGCAAGAATGGCACCAAAGTTTGTAGGAAGATTAAACTAGACGGGGAATAAAAAATTTCGCTAATAAATAAATAAATAATAGTTCTGGAAGTCATTCTTAGGAGAAACCGTGGGTGGCGCTGTGTAATAGAAAAGTGAGGACAAATTACCGCGGTGTCTTCAATTTAAAAATAATAAATGGGGACAAAAGCAGGGCTTAAAACAAAGTGCACAATAATCAGTTTTGAATTATAAATTGTGACAAAAGCAGGGCTTAAAACAAAGTGCACAATAATCAATTTTAAATTATAAATTGTGACAAACGCTTTACTTGGAAAAACAACGCCACATATTTCCCTTGTGGTAAACTTTGAAATTTTTATTATTATTATTATTATTGTTGTTGTTATTATTATTCCTTTGTCCCCCGTCTTGTTTAATCTTCCTAAAAAGCTTGGCGCAATTCTTGCAAAAATTCGCGCTGTAGAACACTGTAAGTTTAATTATGGCCATCCTGTATTTCAAAATATATAAGACTTATTAAAATCCGAATAAACTACTACGTCAGAAACGCCAAAGAAAAATGTTAGAGATGCATACAGCTGTTTCGGTAGCCTTAAGCGTACCGTCTTCTGTGCAAAAAGAATTCTGAATCTGGAGAAGTGCTCGTATATATATATAGGAGAGGGACCGAATTTAGTTCAACCAATAGGATTACGGGAAATGTGGGGAATGTGGCCAATAGGAATTTAGGAATGTTAGCTGTGTAAACAGTAAAAAAATTACGAAAATGTAGACTGAATGTAAAATTTCCAACAATCAGACAAATAGGGAACAGCGAAATCACAATTTACAAGGTTTTTAAAAATTTTATAAATATAAAAAAGCTTTAAAGCTTTATAAAAGCTTTTCTCAGTTGAAAGATCCCATTCATATGCATAATTCTTGGGGCATTTATAGTATTTCCTGTGGTTGTGATTTATCATATATTGGCCAAACTAAACGCAATCTTAAATTTCGTCTAAAAGAACATATGAATTACGTCCGCAAACAAGAAACCAATAAATCGGCTATTTCTAAACACTGCTGGGAGGAAAATCATAATTTTAAATTTAATTCAGCTAAAATAATTTGCAGACCTAAATCCATTCATGAACTCGATTTCTTTGAAGCTTTACGTATTTATAAAAATTTTTAAAACCTTGTAAATTGTGATTTCGCTGTTCCTTATTTGTCTGGTTGTTGGAAATTTTACATTCAGTCCACATTTTCTTAATTTTTCTACTGTTTACACATCTGACATTTCTAATTTCCTAGTGGCCACACACCCCACCTTTCCGTAATCCTATTGGTTGAACTAAATTCGGTCCCTCTCCTATATATTCTTTTTGCACTGAAAACGGTACGCTTAAGGCTACCGAAACAGCTATATGCATCTCTAATATTTTTCTTTGGCATTCCTGACGTTGTAGTTTATTCGGGTTTTAATATTCCAACGCCAAGTTTCCTGTTATTATATAAGACATACTTATAACAACATAATAGCTTTTTTTTTTAACATATATTTTTATTTCTCTTATGTATTATTCTTTTTTTTTTAATAATAATTTTTATGTAATATACTTCCATAAAACTGTTGTAAAATATTGCACTTTCGAAATACGCATATTCACACATACAAACCGCAGAAGTAGTGACTGTGTGCCATAAGGATTAAAATTGTTAAATTTGTTAATATATAAAAATTTTTGTGGTTACCTAACTTCTTAAGTACAGTTCTACTTTGTACCGCTTATGCAGTTGCATATACAATTATGTTTTCGTATACATGGAAACAAAAATCTATATAATTTATTCTTTACACGTTTTCTCGAAAAACAAGTCTGGTAATGACGCCGTAGGAAAATGTAATCGTATTCCAAAGCCTAAAATTATATAAATTCACGCGAAAACGAAGCAATCTCAGATTTTAAAACATAATACTTCATTGATTTTGTAAGTTTTTTAATGATAATTTTAATTTGAAGAGAACAAAATTTGAAGATAATAAAATGCGGAAAAAAATAATAATATCGAAAAATTTTGTTTTTCTTAAAAATCAGTTGTTTTGAAGATAGCAGTGACAATGCTCGATTCTTATAGCATAGCATTTTGGACAATAGAAATCTTGTCACTGTAGATTGTAATCTTGCATGTCTAGACTTTATAAAACAGCCGAGACAATACCGTTTCATCCATTAAAAATTTAAGCAAAGAGGGAAATGTCGTATTAAATTTTTAGCATGAGCGTAGTATTACAAGGTAGCTGTTACATTGTCATTTTTATTATAGCTTAAAAAAAAGTAAGTTGCTTTTATAAGTACCTAGTCGATTCTTATAAAGTAACTGATAAATTCCTATGAATAAAAATCATTTTTAATAAGGTAAAATGTTCAGTATGATTTATCACTGTACGGTTATGATACTTATTCCGGTGATTAGACAGGGATCTACAGTTAAAAGTGGATTACGAACCATGATGAACATTCATGCCTGAATTGGCATATGGAATCCAGCACATGGCAACTGTAGCTCAGAGAGATAAACGTTCAGGCTTCATAAGAACTAATGAAAAGGAAATGAAGAGTTTTATGCTTTCGTATGTAAATATCTGTGAGTTAATTTTAATATGAGACTATGCATTAAATACTGGAGGATTCATTTGTTTTACAAGGGAAAATATCTCTTTTTATTACACATTTTGTGCAGGAAGGAAAAATTATATCTATATATTTTAATTACCTGAGTAAGGTAAGTAACTGAAATATTGTATTCGGCAAAAAATTTTAATTTTGATTTTGTTTCATTTACGTATGTTAAGGTTTCATAAGTCCAGAAAAGTTTCTTTTTGTTTTTGTTGTCATTCTTGAATTGTTCATGGCATGTATATGCCTGGGAGGGAGATCTTCTGATCATCATAGCTCCAAAACGAAAGAAGGCAGAACAAGGAAACGTTATCATTAAAGCTGGGACAGTGTGAAGAACAGCACGTAAAATTTGGTAAAAATTGGAAAAGAGAAAATGGTACATAAAATGGAGATTAAGTCAGTATTTAAATATAGCTTAATCTTATTTGTCTATTTTATTTATTTATTTATTTATTTTTTCAAATTCATTACATAAACCCCATCTAAGATGTCCTTTCGTATGTTTATACTGTTTACCACAGAAATATTAATAGGCATTCTGATTAGGTAAGTCAATTTTAGATTTCGAATGTAAGTGTCTCAAATTCAGCCTTTTTTTTTTTTTTTAACTCGCTACATCAAATTGCTTTTAGATGCTCTCTGGTATGTATTATTCGGTTTCCATGCTCGGATAAGTTTGTTTAGCTTTGATGCAATCGGAAGACCAATAGTATGACATAAAAAAACAGAAGGGGAATTCAAAATCGGCGTTTCAAAAATGGCTTAATACTTTTCTTGAAATCTGCCACACTGTTCTATTAAAAAAAGAAGATGAAAAAAGAATTTTATAACTTAAAATTTTGTTTTTTTGAATGCTATCACTTTTTGCTACAAATTTTTAAAAGTACTGTACACTGTCAGTTCCTTAAGGAAAAAAAAAAAAAAAAAAAAAAAAAAAAACATATGCATTAAATAAAACACTTCCGTTTCAACCTTGCATCGAACCAGGGCGCCCACTGCGTATCAGATAAGAACGTCACTGCTAATCCGCTGATCCACGTCATAAACTGCTACTTACCTCTAAGCTAATCATATTATTCGATCAATTTTTTACTTCATTTAGCAAAAAAATAATAATTTTTTTAAATCCTTCGGAGCGATAAAATATTAATACTATTTAAAAACACGAAAAACCAATTCGATATTAGATTTTAAATTAGCTTTCGAATGAATTATATACAAGCTAATGTGTTTAAAAAATTCGATATTTTTGATCACACATCTGCAGAATTTGTTGAATTGCTAAAAGCAGTTTGTGGTTTGTTTTGTTTTAGAATACTAATTTTTTTCTTAGAATTTTATTTATTAGAAAAATATCACTGCTCACTTTTCCAAATTTATACATTTCTCACTTTTAATGAATATTTAAAAATATTTATATAAGATACAAATTTGCCTTAATGAATCTTTTAATGATACAATTTTTCTGTTATATTGAACATTAAAAAAGTTTTTTAATTTGGAATTAAGTATGTAAAAAAGGTGCGGGATAATTTGTTGCATTCTTTTAATTATTCAGATAATCAATGCTTTAAATATGGAATGAAACTAGAGTACTCAGACATTCAAAACTTTCCCAAGTATTTCCTGAAAAAGAAAGAAAACGGAAGAATAACTTTCATTTTCCAAGTAGATTATATCACGGGTAACATAGTAAGTTCACAGCAGATAAGATATTTGAGAAAAAGACCGAAGAAACCTTTTATTGAATCGATAAAGAATTGTTATGGAAAAGAATTCTTCGGTGTAAGCAATTTTATTTCAGTTAATCACAGCAAAGATGAAAAGGATTTTTTTTTTTTTCTAAATTTCCTCTTTTATAAGTAAAATTGTTTTCGAAAAATGCACGTGGATTATATTTCTTATGTAAGTGGATACACTTCTGTATATTGATATCATTAAAGAAGTTATTATTTATTATTAAATTAATTATTTATGTATGTTTATTTTATAATTACAAATAGAAATAGGAAATTAAATTAAATTAAAATTTTAAAAAATGATCGCAAAATTAATTGCTATAAAACATATATTAAAATGAAAATCTAATTTTTGAGATTGAGTGTATTACTTAAATATATTAAAGCATTTAAAAATTTAAACCTTCGAAAATAAATCTAATTATATTAAAAAATAATAAAGAAGAAAGTAAAATCGTACGAATTCCATAGATTAAAAAAAAAAAAAAAAAATGTTTTCTTGCTATAAGAGAAACAGGGAGAATGGCGTTACCATACTCTTTTTCTACCGACAGTACTTTAAAGCATGGGTGGCAGATCCGCAGAATCCGCATGTGACCTGCCGTGTAAGGTTCTGTGACCTGCGACAGAATTCAGGAAATTTCTAATTTGAGATCTTCGGTTAAATGTTTTAACCGAAGATCTCAAATTAGAAATTTAGAATTAATAAATTGTTTCTGACTTTTCTAATGAAAATACCGATTAAAGTAGCTAAAGAAACAAATATATTGCTCATGATGTTAATAAAATATTAACAGATCGATAGTGGATTGTTACTATTATACTTATGAATATATAATCATAAATGTTTGACAGTTTTATAGTTATTTTATGAATAAAAATATACATAATATAAAATCCTCACGAGCCAACCGCAAAAGAATTACTATATGTATATGGTTCATGCATTTATACAATGTGGCCCGCGTGTGTAAAATAAGCTTTCGGCCGCCAGAATTTTGGGTTGGACAAGCCAGCTTTAAAATGTTATTAAAATGCGTATAAAATCAAATATATGGAAAAAATGTGAAAGTTATTTATAAGAATTGAAACAACATAGCTTCCTTTAACCCATTACAAAATTCGAAATAATGATTTTTTTCTGAATACAAACAGTAACGCTCATTGTTTTGATCATATATAACAGTAATGTAAAATAAAATTATGAAAATTACTTTTATCTTACTAAAAATAGAGTGTTATGTTTGTGCAATTTCAGTGGAATAAGAGTATAGAATTAATACAAATAAATGTTTACAGAAATTTCCTTGAAGGATTATAAAACAGAAAAAACTACAGATAACTACAAAAGTAATTATTTTATTACGAAAACATTTTTTTACAAGTTATGTAAACTCATTCAAATATGAAGATTTTCAAAACTTTTGGTTTGAAAAGTGTTTCAAGTTGAAACTCATTTTTAAACTTAAAACTATTTTTTAGATCAAGTTTTTTTGTAATCAAATAAACATCTATCATTTTCTTACTTAAAAACAATACTTAATATAAAATACCTTTTTTAGTTAACTGTTAAACGTGATTATTTCTGGTGCATGGGTTAATCTTATTACTAGACACTAGACGCTACATGTAGTCGTTTTTGTGGTAGAAAGGATTTTAAAGAATGTTCTCACTGTTTTTGCTAGCAACTTTTTACGAACTTCACATGCGTTATAATTCCTATATTACCTCAAGAATCTCCCACCATTGTCGAAAAAATATAAGTAACGTAAAAAGTAAATATTTTTAAAAACTTTTTTAATGTCGAAATCTTTTTTCCGACCTCTATGCACCAGTGGTACACTAAAGTACCACCTCACAAAAATCCTCATTAATGACTATGGGGAGGTGATACTTTTTATTGCAAATATCTTTAAGAGATACTCTTAAGTAATTAAAAAAATGTGTTTCAAAAACTTTTTTTTGTCTATTCCATAATGCGGTAGATAAAGTGTTACGGAAAAACTTTTTTTTTTCTATGTTATAAAATAATTTAATACTTTAAATAAGGGGATTGTTTCATTTTACGGTTTCTTACGCAGGGCATACGTATGTTGGCAATGCTTAAATGGGTTTTAATATTATTTAAAAAACATTTTTGCGAAACATTACTCAGTGGCGTGCGATTACCCCGGCATCGGGGGTAATTCTTCCACACCTGGGGCATCTAAAAAGGCAAATAAAACACACTTAAGGTGAGTGCACCAGTGATTGACACTTTTAGAGCAATCTCTGATGTTTTTAATGTTCTAGTCATCAGAAAATGTTTTTAGAATTCTTATTTTAGTACATATGGCATGAAATACATCCAGAACCACATATATGTTAAAATATATACATTTGATAATTATTTTTTTATGAATTTTTATTTGACACCCACTCAGTGTTCTAGTAATTGACACTGCCAGTTTTTCATTTTATCAGTAATTGGCTCCCTATGTTTCAGTGTTTGACACTGCTAGTTATTCATTTTACCAGTTATTAGCACCCTATGCTCCAATGTTTGACATAAAATATTAAAATTCTTATGCAAAATATATGATTTTATTATTTTTCCTATTTATTAATTATTTCGGGGTAGATATCAATTACTGGAACATGCCAATCACTGGAGCACCTACCCTATAATTATGAGTTTTATTTTACACAAATTTTGTCTTCTTTATAATAAGTGTTTTAAACACTAATAGAAATAAAAATACTGTTTTAATTATGGAGGCGGATACTTCTCAATAACTATCTTTGTAACATTACTTTTACAAAAGAAATTTAAAAGATATTGTTATTATGTAGATCTAATATTGCCCAAAACTTTCTTGTGCATCAAATACATCCTTTTACATAAATCAGTTTGCACAAATTTCAGAGCAGAACTTGCTACAATAAACAGAAAAATATAACATAGATCAAATTTAATGAATTTTAAATTTATTACGCGAAATAAGAACATAGATAGATAGATGGATAGACAAATATAGACGGACTGAAGATATAAACACTTTTTAATTATATTGGGAATTGCTAAAATCCCATAACAGAAATAAAAATCCACCGAGAGCAATTTTCATTTATATTTACCAATGTATCGCAATATTTTTAGTGTCTTCTCAACTGATAAATGATGTTAATCATACCATATTCCACAGAAAAAAGGAGTATTTGAGTAATCTATGCTTAATTCACTGCGTCATGTGCAGCATAAAAGTATTAAAATGGGATTTAAAGAAACACTTCTTATTGGTGCTAATGTTTTGTAATTCTTTTCTGCACCTTGTAAATAAATGAGTTGCGTTAATATACTATTTTCAATAAGGAATATGCTATAGTGAAGCTGAATCACATACATTTGTCTCAACACATTTCAACTTTTTTAGAATGTGTTAAATATATATATATATATTTCATATTGATTGCCAATTATTAGATTGGAAAATTTGATAATTTGATTTTTTCATTATTTAGTAACCTCGTACAGAATTTTGAGAAAAGTCAAAATTAAAATATTTTACATATCATTAGTTTTCAATAAATAATCTAAACATAATTAACTAAAGACAAATAATTATAATGCAAATGTTATACATTCTTAATTAAAGAAACATATACAAGTGAAACTATTATTTACGTGTTATACATTTAAAAAAAATAATTGAATATATAAAGCTTTATTTCATCGAATTTATAAATTATCCATTAAATTTTTACATATCTTAAATAGCTCCTATTTTATTTTCGTAAGGAAAACAAATATTCAAGGAACAAATATTTGTGAATCTATCAGCCATTAAATCTTTGACATGAAATGAAAGAAGATTTATTTCTCTTCATTTCTTCCGCCTTAAGACTTCGACTATTGCATATCCCTATTACTGAAAAGTATTTGATAACTCTCAAGTTGTTGATATTAAAATGAAAATATATGTCATCCAGTTTTATTAACAAAGACCCGGAATCGCATGAGCAAAATAAAGTTTTACGCCTATGATTGCCTCCATAAATCTTTATAAAATTTCGCTACTTTACAAAGATAAAGAAATTTTTAAAGCTTGTAAACATCTGCTTTTGCCTTCGGAATCATATCATTAACCAAATTTCAAGCGTACTTATAGTTCATGAAATTAAAAAAGTTCTTTAATATTATGCCTGCTTTTATGCAAATATGTAAAGAATGTATATTAAAGATGTTAGAAATATTAATAAGTTTAAAGATTCTTGAATCTCAGACAAATAAAAGATGTTCTTCGAAATTTAACTTAGTTTTATTTCCGTAGTTCTTGTCTTTTAAGTAAATGAAAGCATATGAATTGGTTGTTAAAATAATTATAATAATAAATCTTAGAGTAAAATATTTTTTGAAAATATCATATCCAAGTAAATTCACGATCATTACGGTCATGTGTTATATAAGTTATTTTTAAGTCAGTTAACTGTTTTCAGATTAAATAAATGTTTCTTACTCGATAAATAATATTAAGATATCGTACCTGTTTTTAATCTCCTTTAATACAAAAATAAATAAATAAAATAAAATAAAATAAAATAAACAGTTAAAATTCTATTTATTCTCGCAATGAGGAATATGCAACGCATGTGTTTTTCAATTTTTCACAATTCAAATAAAGCAGCAAGAGTTGGTTTACATATATAATCATGAACTGGAAGAAAATAAAGTTTTATATTTTATAAAATATATACATAATTTTTTTTCGAAAATAACATAAATTATAAGACTTTTTCAAATTAAAGTAGATCAGTAAAAATGTTTTCCAAGCGCTGTCAAGCCGCGATAGCCTAATCGGAAGAACGTCGAGCTCGAAGAAGAAGAAATGGAAGAATAAGGGTTTGATACTCGAGTCCGCTGTAGACTGTACATCATTGGTGGTTGGTGCACCTAAACTCCATCGTGGCCGCAATATCCTCCATGCTCCCATACCAAATAATTCCTCTGGAGGCCACCGAAGATGGATAACCATGGATCATAATTATGGAGGATCATAATTATGATGGCATGTCTTCAGACTATCCATTTTGGGTGAGTCCTAAACCGTCGCCATTTGCGCATGGCGTAGCACTAATACGACGTAAAAACCCACTGAACTAATCAGCAAGTGTTTTTTAGTTATCATACGCATGTAATTTAAAAATGAACATTGATACATACTCAGTATTAAAGTAAGTAAATGAAGTGAAATTTATATGCATTTACGTGTTAAAATATAAATGAAAACGTATGTTCCAAGTCCTAAACCAATATCATCCTGTGAAACACTGAGGATAGTTTATACAGAATGAAATCAGTTATCGGTGTATACGCATATTGTCTATAACTTATAATCTATAATTATTGTCTATAACTTGTTTAAAAGAATTATTTATTTGTTTCACAAAACTACTCGTAGCGGCTTTTAATAATATATTTTGTTATATGCGGTATTATTTTGCAACGCATGCACATACTTTAAATTTGATCATGCAAAAGTTGAATTACTGCTCACTATGTATTCTTGGGAGAATCCTATGCATACTATTCTCATATTGTGCCATGTTTCTGCTCACGAAAACGATATAAAGCATGTAAATCAAACACTGATGCTTCTCTCATATATATATACAATGTCATATACAGCAGAGGTTTAACAGCTCTACCTCTCAAAATACAGCTGTTGTTTTTTACTTCCTTATACAAAGTATAAAGAAGTATTGTAATCACGATTTGCGAAATGGATTTTATATCTCGCATAGTTCAAAAACGAATCATTGCAGAATGTTTCAAATTTACATGTGTGACTTTCAGGATGTCTAATTGTACACCTGCAAGTTTCTTCTTAATACAAGCTCTCGTTTTAGAGATATCAGCGAATTTACACGATCTTTCGTGACGTCTGTATGTGTGTGTGTATGCGTGTATGTATCTCGCATAACTCAAAAACAGTTAGACGTAGAACGCTGCAAATTGGTATATAAGTTTGTTATAACATCTAATTGTGCGCATCCCTTTTTGGTCTTTCTGTGACTTTCCATTGGAGATATTTACGAAAATTATATTCATAATGACCAAAAATACAAAGGTTTTGGCCATTATGTAAGACCTACCATCATCGATATTTCAAAATAAGCTAGTGATAGAGCCCGTAATGATATTCTTATAAAATTTTCATCATTTTTGCGCGTAGTAAGTAATTTGTAAAGATTTGTAAAGTAATTTGTAAAATAAGTAGGTTCTAGTCGACGAAAGCATTTTATTTAATGAATATTCAGCCCATATTGATATTTTTATGAAAGTTGCCGACATTTTTGCCTGTAGAAAGTAATTCTTAAAGACTACAGTTTCTAGTCGACTAATGCACTTTAATGAATATTCAGCACGTAGATAGAGCACGTAATGATATTGTTATGAAAGCTGCTGTCACGTTTGAGTATAGAAAGTAATTCTTAATAAATAAGTAGGTTGTATTCGACAAATACTCTTTATATTTTTTTAGTAATTGTTTGTACTTTAAAGATTTTTCGAAGAGTTTAATTCAGCGTTAAAAGTCAATGAATCTTTCTGGAAAATTCCAGAATTCAGTTCTTATTGAAGTTAGAGCTTTCAAACTTTGGTACCACCCTGGGTACAACCCTAAACTACAAATTTTCGTCGAATTCTGTCACCAAGTCGCTAAAGTCGATTCCAAGACCAAAATCAGCATTGGCTACAAACTTGGCGACTTGGTGAGATTAGTCCTCAAGTTTGGCGGCAAAGATAGCTAGAATTATAACTCTTTTCTCAAATTTAGCTGAATTAATTGTTTTGGTAAAATGTATTGTTTTTCAACTCTAATTTTCGGCAAAGAGAATAAAAGTAGGCCATCTATACTCGAATGGTTTTCATTAAACTCTAATCTATAAATTTGCCAATGAGAGATTCTGTAATAAGCCATTCCTGAAGAAACTAGTATATTTGTTTGTGGTACATATAATCCTATTATCAAGTCTAAAATGCCATAGATAACTTTTTTCTCATACATTTTCACAATAACTTTGCATTAAATTACACATCACCATATTATTTTTTGAATGGTACATTTCTATGTTTAAAAACACATATGGATATTCATGCTCAATTTGCATATTGACATTTAAACTTCTATCCCTTCGTTCGGCATAAACTTTTCCAAATGATTTATAATATTTGATAAATCAAAAAGACAACTTTATATTCGCGCAATTTCACAATAACAGACATTGAATTACATGTTGTCATATTCTTGTCTCATGTAAATATTTCTAAGCATTCAAGTATGTCATATGACATTTTAAATTACCATTTCTTTTTTGACGTATAAACTTATAGTTTTGATTTAAATGTGTCTAACGATATAACTATAAATAATACGATCATCTTAATATTGAAATAAAATATATTTGTATTTATTTATATATTTTATTTTATTTTATTTTATTTTGCTTTATTTGTTGTAACTGAAATAACATTTAAGCTCACTGTTGAATTATTATATCATTGTTGGAAGTAAGTTTATTTAGAAAAAAGAGTATCAAGATTAGGAATATGTTAATTTTTTTAATTCTCATTAACGTATAAGAATACGTCAATGATCGTATGTTTTGAATTGGTAGGTACAATAATTTAGGCAAATATAAATGCTCTAGTGTTGGTTTTCTTCATATTTATGGAATTAGATGACGAAAAATAGTTTAAAAATAAAAAATGACTGAAATAGGTTTTTAGTATTGCCTTCCCATACGAAAATATACCCATCGTAAAGTCAGTTTAAAAACCATTTCTGAACTTGTTAAAAAGTAGATATTTTATAAGAAATTTGGCAAGTTTTTACCAATTCGAATTACATAAATTTACTTTTGAAAGATGAGAAATGTAATAAAAATGCGGAATTAACATGAAATTTGCATAATTTCTCATTTTATTTAAATAATAATTTCCAGGCATATATAGTATTTTATTGTAAATTCAGAGTGAATTTTAATATAAAGAATATCCACACTGTCTTTTGCGGCACATTAAGCATTGTTTTACACCAGCGCTGCATACGTTTAATAAAACGATTATTCTATCATGTCTGTATGTTTGTCAGTTTGTGCGCTTTCTAACTCCTCTCATGGAATTCCTCATTTCATGGAATTCCTGGAAATTGATATATATTATTCTAGTCCGGTATAGGATATTCTATATTGAAAACAATCAAATAGAACCACTGGTTTGTGTACAGGGACATCCGAAAGTATTCCAAAGAACTGCGTTTACACATTGAATTTACACAATGCGTTTACACAATTGCGTTTTTCTACAAACCATATTCTATTAATATTTCATATACACAAACACCATATCGTCTCATTAATATTCACTAATTAAAAAAATTAAATGTTTTTTATTATGAAACATTCAATTAAAATACACAAATTAAAATAAGTTAAAAGAACACAAGAAAGAAAAAATCATGTCGTACGCATAAATTATTAATACTTTTCAACCGTACGTACGCGTTTCATCGTTTAGTTTTCAATGTACGTGATCACTCAACAGATAGACATAATGGCAGAAAGACTGAAAAATTGATTAAACGAATTCATAAACACTCTTAAGCATTGTTGGAAATTGTAAAAATTTGCTTAACACAAACGTAAATGTAATTTCCAATTACAGTCCTTTACGAATCTGAAGATATTAATGCAGCCCTCCAAATCTTAACTCTAAACATATCACATTCTGTCGATTTTTTTTTCAACGTATGGATATGTCAGTTTGCACTATTAATTGTGGAGTACAAAGTTTTTTAAATATTTTAAAAGTGCCTCACATAGAACGCAATACAATGGCATACTTTTGAATGTCTCTGTACACAAATGAGTTGTACTACAGTGCGTGTCATAAATATACCTACTTTTGAAATTATAATTTCGTGATCTTGAAATTAAATCTTTTTAATTGGCATTAGTTTTTTTTTAATTGTACGTCTATAATTCGTAAGTAAAAGCAATTGACCTGAATAATATCGGATGTTTTTTATTTAAAAGATACAAAAAAGTGAAAAACGTGTGTTTGCTGCATGTCAAAAATATACCTACCCCAAAGAAAAACAAAGATTATATGAAAGTAGCACATCTTTAATAATCAATTACGCTTCCATTTCTCTGGATTAACTGAAAAATGCGATTATTCATGCTATGCATAAGGTTACTTGTAGTTTGTGCATCAATTTTGGACCAGACATTTAAAATTGCAGCTTTAAGTTCGTCTGTAGAATGAAGTTGTTTTTAATTGGCATATATCTCGCGTACAAGTATTCCCCAAAGGTTTTCCATTGGATTCAGATCAGGCGAGCAGGCGGGTCATTTTAATACTTGAATGTGATTGGCTGAAAACCATTGAGAAGTGGTGGAACTAGTATGGATGCTTGCATTATCTAGCTGAAAAGTGTACTTTTTGCGACGAAATCTTTTTAACAATGGCAGTAAATGTGTGTCTAACACACTAACGAAGTCGTTGCTGCTCATCTTTGATGAAGTGAAAGAAAGTGGAAGAGTTCCTCGGCTACAGAACACCCCATACCATAACACTTCCACCACCAAAATTTCTTCTGGAGAAATAACGTTTTTCTTTCCTCAGATCTCTCCAATGGTGTTTAAACCCATCAGGTCCATCCAGATTAAATTTGTTTTCATCGCTAAATATGATCCGTACAATAAAAATAAAAATATATATGGTTTGGTACATATTATACAAGTGATTGATGAAAAGAGGAAAATACGAACCATATTCCAGTCTGTGATCATGTTATTTTTAGCATATTCCAGTCTCTGAATTTTGTGTTCCGCCTTTAATTTTGGAACTGAAGTCATTTTCTCTCTCTTCAAATTAGGATTTTGATGAATAGTTCGGATTATGGTAGATTTGCTCACTTGCAATTGACACTCTACTTTAATTTCACTGGCAGATTTTGTTGAATTCGATGCAATTCTAGAAATCTGCCTTTCTTCTCGTTGAGTCAGGACGACCACTTTGTCTTTTTATGCCATATGACCGCCTCTTTGTAACAAAATCTTGAATACATCCCTAGGATCGATGTAGGTGGTTTGCAATAAAAGTATAACTTTTACCTGCAGCACGTAAAGATTCAATTTGAGCTTTTCAACTTCAGTTAGTTCCTTGCCACGAGGCATTCTTGAAAAAAAATTTAATAGACTTTTTACGCACACAAAAACTGTAAAAAATAGCACAGTAGGTATATTTATGACACGGCACACAATGTTCAGATTTCGATATCTATACATTCATTTAATATTGTAAAAAAAATTTCCGGTATCTATTTAAAAATCAGATTATTTTTTCATAAAGCAATAATATTATTAATAAACTACTTGCATAATATCCGATATTTTAAGGTTTCAATGAAAAACACAAGGGTAGGTATAATATTGACACGCAGTGTATTTATACCATTTTAAATGGAGAACAAGCCATAGGGAAATTGAAGAACATATATCATTTTGAAGAACTTCTGAGAGTATCGACGTCTAGAGGCGTGCAGATAGACAGATAGGCAAATCGACAGTCATACGGACAAAAAGAATATATAGACTAATTTAAGCCGTAATAATTTTTAACCATCGTTTGAAAGTTTTAAAAACACTTAATAAAAAAGTAAATACTATTGCAGTAATTTCCAGTAATACCCATAATAATTTCCAGTTTCCATATATGAAACACGATTTTTTCATATATGGCCATATTTCAGGTATTGAAAAGAATTTTGAATTTGAACGTTTTTAACATTTAAATTTTTCGAATAACATTAGGATGGTTAAATTTATAAAATTTGACATTTTAATAAAGAAATAAAAAGTTTTAGGAAAAATTTCTTTTAATGAAAAAAATGCATTAAAAAAATTATATAAGAAGTATTAAAATAATATTGTTTAAAATTCTTAATGAATAACACAATGTGTAAAAAAAAAAAAGTAAATTTTAACATTTAATTTCTTAATAATATTAAAATGAAAAAATTTAAAAATTTGACTTCATAATAAAGAAAATGATTTTTAATAAAACAATATATAATGAAATAAATTTATTAAAAACCATATTTACAAGTTCAGTGTTAAGTACTTTGTATAGGAACGCTAAAGTAAAAAATAATGAAACCCGTCGAGAAATAAATGTAAATTTTGATAAAGAAGCTAGAACTTTGTAGTTTACAAAACGTTTAGTTCACTAAATATTACCTAATTCATGTTTAATGGGAAGATTGGTAGAGATATTTAAACCACACAGTAGCTATTTCTTTTTAGTAACATTCCTCATTGTTAGTTGTAAAAACTTGTATTTAAAAAAAATGAGCAAAACTTGGGGAATTTATTTAAAATAATTTTATAGTTTTAAAATATTAAAAAACACGCTTTTATAGAAATGTGAACTAAAAAGCACAAAATATTTATCTTAGTATTAAAATGCAGGGTAAGAGAAAATCGTGTGAGTGACACACCCTAGTATTTACATACATTTAAATCTTTAATTAAAATAATTTAGAATTAAACAAAAACCATTTTTAAAAAATCTACCCTGACTGGGCTAGAACGCTAGACCTTTATGTTCGTACAGGGGAGCTTTACCTCACAGCCATAGCGTCTTTTTTTACAATATAGATTTATGTTTGCTCCCAGAGCGGTTACAAACATACAAACCTACAAACATACAAACAGGTGAAGCTAATAAAAACGTGTTAAAAGAAGCATAGTATACAGATAATCGGTTCCGTTTCCTAGTTACATTAAAATTCAAAAAACAAATTTTAATTTCATATTAAATAGGAAAGAAAACCTTTTTTCCTATTTAAATTTTGTATTAATATTTGTATAAAAATCGTGAAATAATTGTATAAATAATTTATACATATATATATATATATATATATATATATATGTATATATATATATGTGTGTGTGTGTGTATATATATATATATATATATATTATTATTATTATTATAAATAGGAAAATAATCAGCTAAATTTTTTATTTTACATTTTTCAATTCTTTACTGTATATAGATCATTGTTATATGCATACATTCTTTAAAATATTATTTTTATTCGAAATTTTGAATTTAAAAACGAAAAATCACCATGACTTCCGTAAATTATATGTGTTGAATTTTAAAACATTTCGCTCTGTCTGAAGTCTTTGTAAAGTAAAAACACCATCATTTTCAAAAAAGTGGCAGTAGCATGCATGATATATAATATAAGGTTCTGAATACGTAGACGATGGCTGAAACAGACTTTATATTCATGAAATACTTTTATCTTATAAAAAATAAAGGAAGAAGAATCATGTTTTCTTTCGCATATGACTACATTGAAAGTGTTGAAAAGAAACTTGAATTTGAATATTTTTAGCATTTAAAATTTTCAAGTAATATTAGAATGTTAATATTAGAATGATTACATTTACAAAATTTAAGCTTTTGGGGGAAATTTTCGATAGGCAATAAAATTTAATTAAAGCTATATAGGTAGAATTGAAAATTAAAATGTTTAAAACTGTAAATGAACAATCCAAGATTAAAACAAAATAAATTTTGATACTTGATTTTTTAGAATGGTAAGTTTATCAAATAAAACCTATTTTATATTTAATGTAAATTTTAATGACAGCCATTACTAAGCAATATACTCAATCATATTTAGCAATATTTTTTGCCATTTAGCTGTAGAATCATATCAGTAAAATTGATTAAAACTTAAGGAATTCATTTTAACCCATATTGGACCGCCGTCCTATTTATAGGACAGTTGAATTAAATGTCAATAATGTAAAAGAAACATTTAAAATCTGCAAAAAAACTTGACATATTTTTTAGAAATAGACTAAATTAATTAAATTACTGTGAAAAATGGAATTTGAAAAAAATATTAATGCTGCAGAATAATAAAGAACTTCTGCTAAATAGTGAGCATGTGCTAGTGAAAAATCCAAAGACGATGTCAACTGAAATCATACAATAAAAAACCTGTTACAATTTGAAACATGTGCAATGTTGGATGTAGAGATTGTTTTTTAGACTTCCATTCGTAAAAATCTTTACAATTTGCAAAATGCTCACTTTTGAACTGTGTAGAGACTGTTTTTTGGACTAACAAACAAAATAAAAAATTTTGTAAAATTATTATAATTTTTTAATTTTTTCTTTTTTATATGTGTAAGTATCTTATACTGACCATGTTTTTAAAAAATTATATTTTTCTAATGATTCGTTTAATGAGTGGTCCAATATGGGTTGAAGAAACGTAATCTTCTTAGATATTTTGGTTTCTTTTTCAATCTTTTATCTACCGCATTATGCATTACACACAAAATCTATTTCAAGTAATTTTTTTTTCTAATTATTTAAGAACTACTTTAAACATGTAAAGAATAAAATTTGTGATTATTACGCTATTACACTAAATAATGGTAATTAAATGAGATGGTACATTCAAGTAGGGGAGAGTGGGGTTGAATGAGACGTAGGATGAATGGGATAATAGGAAAATTTTTATGTTTTGCAAGTACTGGAAACTCGACAATTTTTCTGATATATGACAGCACTGAGGTCATTCATCAAGTGTAGTTTGCGAAAAGTGCTATCCATAGAAGGGCAGAAAAAAAATTAAAGTGTCTTTTTAAGCTGTCAAAGTAAGTAGACTATGTGCTAATTTAAAATTGTACACAAGAATTATATTAAAACAAATCTTAAATAAATTTTTAATATTTTTATAACCTGTAGTTCAGTAGTTATAACATGGAATTATAAAAGTAACATGGATTTAGTAAAAAAATAGATTGAAATTAATTGTTCTGTTTTTTGTTTATAATAATTATGATTAAAAAATTATAAGTTAGAATATTCAATGCAACTTAAATCAATAATTAAAAAAAAATAATAATAAAAATAAACTAATAATATTTTGATTAAAATCACAATTTCAATCAAGCTAATTAAATAAATCCTAGTGATTATTAATGCAATACAGAATAGAATGCTGATTTTTTCCGATCAGTCGGAAACAAAAATTTATTTTGATAATTTTTACTCTATTATAATGGTTTAACTCTTTCTAGTGTCTTATTTATTCATTTATTTTTCGATTAGATCTTATTAGATTAAATTACCAAAGCCTAGAGCATTAGGAACTGCGCGAGCCAAAGGACTTTTGACTTTTGACATTAATTTGAGTCAATTCATAGTGTGTAATAAAATCACATAAACCAATTTAACTTCAAAAATTTATTTACTTTCCATTTTGTTATCTTTTCTTTGTTAACTCCAGTCCTGTCCCATTCATCCGAATAGGTGGGGATGAATGAGACAATGCACATGCATGTAAATAAAAATTATTATTAATTAAAATGATAACTTTTTATTAAAGTTAGTATTTTTATATGTATTTGATTACTGAAGTGTACTTATGAGCAATGTTATAAAATTCTGAATTACATATGGTGAACGTTATTAATAAAAACATCAAAAATGTCCCATTCATCCCCAATCTCCCCTACGCTGTAAAAAAAGAAACTAAAATTGCCCCATATTTACAAATTTTTGCCTACCAGTAAACAGTCCCGGCCAAAAACACAGTAATTAATGTTTTGCCCGTAATTTTACTATTTTGAATTCCATTTTACATGTAAAACAAATTTTGTATTGTTCTTTCGAAGATATTACTACGCACGATTCATGAAGATTACTATGGAAAAAGTGGTATTGAAAATAATGGCTGCTGAGAAACCTCTGATATAGCAGAAAATATCAAGCTGTATCAGAAAATACGGGTTTGTCCGTTTTGTAAATAAAAAACGGTCTTGGTCGTATAGCTAATAATGGACAAAAGCACGTAAATTCGCGTGTTTTTTTTAACAATGTACCGTCGGAACACAAAGGTTGAAAAAAAGTCAGGATTTAAAGGTTTGAATGTAAATTGATTTTAATTTTATTCTCAGTTTATCTATGATTGACTGTATTGATAAAAGAATTTTTTTTTCATTGCAACGTAAAATCACATTACATAGAATACATTTAGAATGAGGTTTGTTTTCAATGCCGTTTTTGGAAAGAAATTCATTCTGACCTCGAGAATTAACAAACGTTGGACATTAACATTTTCTGTTATTTAATCGGACCTCATTTGACACCAAAAAGGTTATTTCCCCTCCTCTTATTGTTTCAAGTAGAGGTGAACCATTATATTCATTTACAATATGTTTTAGTCGCCCTCTTTTCTTACATTCTGGTCCGGAGAGTATGAGCAAACCCTGAGTCACCCTCTTTTTTTATTCCTCCTTTTATATAGATATTTGTACAATTATCTCTTTATACGCAACATAGGAGTTAATCAGAGCCATTTCCATCATTGCATGAAGCAATCGTGGCCACCACCCCTTTGATTTTCTGTCTCTGTTGTATAAGAAACGCAGCATATGAGCTTTATATTTGGCTCCCATTTACTTGTTGTTTTCTTTTACCAAAATTAACAGCTGTTCTATCCAATCAGTGCATTTCTCCGGTGTTCTTTAAACTATGCAGGTTTTATTTCTGTGGTAATACAATAATAAATGAATTCACCTATTACTTTTCCATTTGAAGTCGGCAATTCCTTGATCATTTATCCGATAACACTGTACAAAAAAATTAAAAATTTATTGGAAACAATGTTATCAAAACCAAAATAGTCCATCACGTAACGTTTTTGTAGGAGACACACTTCTCATATATTCATGCAAATTGGTTACTGAGAAATGTAACAGAGGCTTCATGATAAAAAACATAAACGCTAAAAGTATTTATTTATTTATTTATTTATTTATTTATTCTTTTTTTTTTTTTGCGGGTTCCTCTTGCAGTCATCAGTTAGTGTGTCGTTAATTACAGACCAACAATATTCAGATGGCCTAATTCCATTCCATGGTCCACTGAAACGCTTTTCAAACACAGAGATGCCCTGGTGAAACCTTTCCCCATGCTCATCGCTAATTGCTCCAAGGTTTTGAAGAAAGAAGTCCAGATATGAGTCCAAAAAGTGTAGTTTAAATAACATATTGCAACCTATAACATGAAAGCATTTCACTATGTCACCAACAAAATCTTCATAATTTAGATCTTCTAAAATTTGGATTATTGAAGAAATGGTTCTTGGTAAACTAAAGTAATTATACAGTCTTTATTTTCAGCTACAAATATACAAGAAACACATATTTTCATCTAAAGAAAATTGTTCATGTTGTACAGTGTAATCTGTCTCCACGTTGTAAAATAAATTAAGCATTGTTTAAAGTATAAATCTAAATATATAATATAAATATTACTTATAAATACACATAATATTTTTTTTAAATAAAGTCGTAAAAATCAATCATAAATATTTACGAAACAAAATTTTGCCTTAATTCATGATCCGTTATGTCTTAAAGGTATATATATATCCAGTCAATAGTAGAGATTATACAAATATACATAAATGCATATCAACAGGAACATTGTCAGTAATAAAGCATCATCAATGGATAAAAAAATATATTTGTGACTTATCTTCCATTTTCGAGATAATACATAAATAAATTCAAACACAAATGGTGAGCTCGTACAATGGCGTTTGCAAAACAAACTAAATGATGCCATCTCCAACAAATACAGTTTCATAAAACCACTAGTGCCATCTAGTGAAGATAAAGAAGACTATATAGATTTAACACGTAAAAGTACCGATGACATTCCAAAATCACATTATATTTTATTTAATTTTGAATCTAATGGTACTTTAAAATCGGTAGATAAAGAGATAATTATATTGTACTGTTAAAAGCGAAAGTTTATTTTTACAATGTATAATAATAAGTTGAATGAAAAGAACATTCTTTATTTTATATTTCTTAGTTTATTTTCTGCATTTAGATAGTTTTTTTACAGTTTTGTTTTCTTCGAATACGTCATTAAAATATGAAAATCTAAATCAAAAAGAATTTATATATATATATATATTATTTATTTATTTTTATTTATTTATTTATTTTCAGTTTTTTATAGTTTAAAACTTTACATCGTCAGGCCTTCTGTAAATTACATTTGTTGAATTTTAAAATACTTTTCACTTTCTAAGATTTTTTGTGGAGAAAGAACATTATCATTTGGAAAGCAGTGACTGATATATAAAGTTGACGTTTCAGACGACGCTGTCTGAATTAGATTTTATATTCACATAATACATTTAGTTTATTAAAAAAAAAAGGAAAAAGAAAAAAACACGTTTTCTTTCATATATTGCCATATTTTTTATGTTGAAAAAATAACAGGATTTTGAATATTATTAACATTTAATTTTTTTAATAACATTAAGATAATTAAATTTAAAAAATTTAAGTTTTTTGGGAGGAAATTACTTGTGAATAACAAATACGATTAAAAAAATTATATGTCATAATTGAAAAATTGAGATGTTTAAAACTGTCAATGAAACACAAAATATAAAATTAATAAATTTTAATATTTGAAACTTATAAATTTACAAAAATTAACTTCATAATTTAATTTTTAATAATTTTGATAAAAAATATGATTCAATAAATAAAAAAAAAAAATAGAAAACAGTGTTTACAGAGATATTGTTAAATAATTTCTATAAATCACAAATAGTGAAAAAATTATAAGAAACCCTTCGAGAAATAAATGTAAATTTTGATAGTTAAACTAGCAATAAATTGTTATTAGTATTGTGATATTCTGATTAGTATAGTATGTTGTGATTAGTTTCGAGAATGCTAAGTTTATCAAACATAAACTTTTCAATATCTCATGTATGTCGTATTTAAAACAATAAATTAAGTAAAAAAGTTCTTTCCAGCAACATTTTCCATCATTAATTGAGCAACCTTGTCAAGAAAATTACTTAAAACTTATGAAATTCTTTTTAAAAGGGGATGTAGTGTCTATATATTAATAAGCAAACAGAAAATTTGTGGTACACTTTTAACACATTAATTAAGGAAGTAGAGGATTGAAAATGATAACAAATGATAACATTCGAAAGATATCATTAGCCAGATATGCAAAATACAAAATTTTTTTTCTTACGATATCAAGAAGGTATTTAAAAATACTTTTATTTTTTTATGCATTTTTTTTTTTTTCATTTTATACACGTATCCTTTTATGTTAAAAAATACCTAAAGAAGAATGTTGTTAAATCTGGCAATTTCTTAAAACTCAAATAAAACAATTGACTCAGTAATTTGTATGGATGTAGCATCACTCTACTTTCGACTACATATTTTTTATTCTAAGAGAAAACAGTTATTTGAATGGTCGAAATTTTAGTAAATGAGTGTTAGATCGAAAGTTTATACAGTTAAAAATATACGGAAATTAAGAAAAGTTTTCATTTATGAAAGATCTATTTTTTTTTTTTTTTTTTTTTTTTTTTTTTTCTATTTTCTTTCTTTCTCTCTTTTTTTTTTTTTTTTTTTTTTTTGTGATTTACATCAGTTCTAATGTAAAGGCATAATTTTAAACTAAAACATAATACATTCCAATTAAACAAAATAGACTACTTATTTAAAAAAAAAAATACTGTATCTTCTGCATATTTAGGCAATTACTTTGCTTCTCTTTGCAAAAAAGTAGTCGCGTTTCGACCGCTGGGCGATACTAGTTTTCAGTTAATCGATTTCCTTTCTTAATAACATTACGTATTAAGAAAAAAAAAAGGAATTTTAAAAAGAAATACCAGTCAGGTGATTTATTTTATGTTTCGAATTTTCAATTATTTATTGAATATATATCACTGTTTTTTATCCAATGTTGTTATTAGGATATAAATGTCTAAATTAAAGAAACAAAAGAAACATAACAAAAATTATTTCCGTAAATTATTTATATTGAGTTTTAAGATTCTTCCCTCTTTCCAATGTTTTTCTGAAGTAAAAACATCATAATTTTCAAAATATTGACTGTAACATGCATGTTATATAAGGTTGATGAACATGAAGACGCTGTCAAAAAAATGTAAATTACATCCGTTGAATTTTAAACTATTTTACTCTTTGCGGTGATTTTGTGAGATAAAAACACTGATGTTCCTGAAAGAACGACTGTAACATACATATTGAATAAATTTGATGAATAAGAAAACGCTCTTTAAACGAGACTGTGTATTCATAAAACAATTTCATCTGGGGGGGGGGATGAAGAAGAAAGAACATGCTTTCTTTCTTGCATATTTTTCGGTACAAAAAGAAAAAAACTTAACATACATTTAAAAAAGTATTACTTCCAAATTGCATTAAACATTATTATGTCATTAATCGTGAAATGACGTAGGTTTCTGCAGACGAAGTTGAGACAAACCTGAATGACACAAGGTGTCGCGATGTACTCAAAATAAGAAAGAAAGAACAGCAGAAAAGAGAAGTGCAGAATTTACAGGAATACTGAAGATGGTCGCGTTATACAACAGGAAACGATTTAAATAAAGTTTTTAAAGGTTTTCAACTTGTAATTTTTTAATGTATTTAATTTTTATGTGATCATTAATATGAATTTTAATATTTGGATTGTTAAATGTGATTTTGTAAGGAGATAATTTCTATCTTAGTGAACAGCATCATAAAAAGTAGTTCTACAGTATAATACAATAAAAAATATTTACAGTTGGTAACAAAAGTATCCGAACACTAGCAAAAAGTCCTATATAAAAAAAAAATAGAGTTAATACTGTTTCGTTAAATAAATCCTTGTCGAATCATGTTCTTAGTCAGTCTAAGAACATGATTCGACAAGGATTTATTAAAAAAAAAACAGTATTAACTCTATTTTTTTTATATAGGAATTTTTGCTAGTGTTCGGATACTTTCGTTACCGACTGTATATTACTATATTTCAAAAAAGGTTTTAAGAAAAAATATCTACTATATTATAGTTACAAGTTCACTTTAAACGAAGTTATTGCCAACATCGTTTATAATCGTTGTCATTTTTAGTCTAGAAGCAATATTACGAGTGACCAACAGAAATCTTAGTGTGATTACAAAAGAAAAGATCAAGTAATACCAATCATCAAAGTGAAAATTCATTAAAGAGACTTTTTCTTGTGAATTAGAGTCCTGCATCGTGTCGAGAACCCGTGGTTACCCGCAGGTTACCCGCTTTACGGTTCAGGTGTGGGTCGAGTTAGCATTAATTTTTGACCTGCGGGTAAAATCACGGGTCTACCTGCAAAATATTTTTCTTCGAAGAACTTTTTATGTTGCTATTTTATGAATATAATTTTTTAAATACAGAGATTGGATGACATTCTTTCCTTCATAGCAGTTTAAGGGGACTCTCCACTTCTTATCTCCGGAAGCTGAAGCCAGTGCTATACTATAGGAAATTTTGCCACATTATAACTCATTAAATAAGGGATATTTTTAAATTCCGCTTTCACATTTAGAAAATTCACAACTGTTTCACAGTTTATCGCTTTCTAAAAATTGAATTATTTTAATATTTTATTTTTAAAATGCAAAATTTCATATTGTGAAAATTCGTATTTTACAACCTCAAAATAAAATATCAAAAATTTAAAAAATCAAATTTTAGAAAGTGATGAACTGTTTAATAGATGTGTATTTTCTGAATTTGAAAACGGAATTTAAATATATGTATTAGTTAACGAGTTATAATGGGGCAAAATCCTCCATAGAATAATATTGGCCTTGGCTTCGGTTGACGATAAGTAGAGAGTCCTCTTAAAACAGCTTTTTTCATAAGTTTAATTCGTTAAGAAGAAATGCATAAATATTAGTACTTTACGTTTAAAACATTATATAAAACAATTATTTGCCTTCTAACGCATATCTGCTTCCGTATTTTTTATTTTGTATATACTGTGAATATTTAAAACAGAAGACTTTTTAAAGATTTTTTTTAACTATGCACTGAAGTTTTGTTTATAATTAGACTAGGTATTTTTAGTATAATTTTAATTATTCGCTAGTTTTAATATAATAATATAATATGCACTTGTAATATTTATGTTATAATCGATTCTCTCAAAGATATTTTCAATAATATAACTGTATTTAGTGAAATAGTATTTTAATTCAATATCTTATATAATTTAAATTGAATAATACCTTTCAGGGTCACAGATCGGGGCGAAGGTCAGAAACTGCGGGTTCGAGTCTGTTTGCGGGTCGGATGCGAGTCAAGTATACTTGACACGCGCAGGGCAAGTGTGAATGTATGTATATCTCTCTGTGTGTATATATGTGTGTGATTTTTATAAGATGATAATACAAGTTTTAATAGTGTACTAAAAATTTAATAAATAAATCTTCGTTGTACATTCTTTAAAACCATCATTAATTTAATTATATTAAAATGCTTAATAATCAATGTTTTACACAAGATTTGCAAATATTGGCTGATAAAATTTAAAAAATCACAAGCATGAAAATTTTGAATATAAATCTTTCAAAAGTATGTGTTAATTATTTAATCGAGGAATTTTAAAACTTTTTTTTTAACATTTGTCACTTGCAAATCAATCAAATAGATTAAATACTTTATATATATATATATATAAACGAAAATAGAAAGTTAAGAAAATTTTATGTCATTTCAATGTAGTACATAAAATGAATAATGACAGAATACTTTGACATATATCTTTCCATCAAAAGAGCATAATAAATTCCAACAATTTCACCAAAATTTTTTCTTCGCTTGTAAATAACATCTGCTTCCACTTTGAAATTGAAGTATGAAAAATGTCAACAAGTGAAATTTCGATCACACATGTTTTGGACTTATCTAAGGGTAAAATGTCTTATACCATGATTGAGTTCTGTCTAATATGCTAAAGGACAAACGTTGAATAATAAAGAGCAGGAGCACAAAATAAATAGAAAAAAGTTTTTTACTTTATCTTTAAACTTTTCTTTTGTAGTTACTTGGCTGATTCACGTAAACAAAATGTGTCAAAATTTAAGACATTTTTAAAAAATAAGTATCCAAATGTAATACGCATATAATTATTCTATTATATCTCATTAATTTTTTGATTAGACACGCGAAATATTATTTTCTGTTTTCTATCAGACTGTCACACAAAACTATATTAAATAACAATTTTCTGCATCAATGAAGTTGCTAAACTGAATGTTAAAAAAATGAAGTTACTATGTAATATTTGGGTTCAGTTGAGTTAATTTAACGTAGCTACGTAAGAGGCAATTGGCGATGATCTGAGACTTACCCATACTAAGGCTCCTATATATACGAGCTGGCACATTAGGCATTTTGTTGCCTTAGGGTTGCCACAAGTACCCAGCGCGTTTCTCTGATAAACAAACCACAAACATTTTTTTTATCGTCTTACGTTGCTTTAGAGTAACTTGTTTTATTATATTTCATAATTTTAGCTAAGTAAACTATGATATGGAAGTTTGTTTAGCGATAAACTGCTATAATCATTCAAGAAGTGAATATAAATTGTTCACGACAGAACTTCTATTATTGTGTATTTGAGTTTTAGCGACATTTTGTAAAAGAAACAGAAACCACCCTCACAACACATCTTACCCCAGTACATCCATAGGATATCCTCAGAATAAAATGGCATCCTGAGAATGTACTGTGAAAAAAATGTGTTTTTTGGAATATTATTGTTGCTTATTACTTTTATCTTGACCGGATTAGCTTCAGATCAAGATTTCTTAAAATCATTAGGGAAGCGATAAGGACGCCAAGCGGAAATGCTGTCATCTTCGGAGGCAAAAAATGGCGGGGATGCGCCGGCCTATTATTTTATTTAGAGGCTCTAACCCATACCGGTAGTTCGGAGACATGCTATCAGAATTTTGATCCTCTGCAACAGGGTTAGCTCCCCAACTTATGTGACCTCTAGAAGTATTAATTTACAAACATTTAGGAAGTTCAGCCTAACGGATTTTGTGAGCACCAGCCACCATTAATGTACAGGATGGCCTTCGGACGGCTGGAGCATGGAACTTGCAATCTTCAATTACGAACTCAGTGTTCTACCAACCAAGCTAAAGCGACTCTATGAAATATTTGTGCTTTGTACCATTTTATAAAAAAAATGCTTTGAAACGCACTTGCAATGAAAGTAATATAAAAAATTCTGTGGCTTTCTATAGTCATTATTTAAACACATAGACAGGGAATTAGATGACGCAGATAGATATAAAAGCAGCTTTTTCTTGGAAACTTTAAAAGCATAATCTATCATCAGGGATATCCAAACGTAAAACGTTCTCTCCTCATTCTTTGCAATTTATTATTGTTAAGAGTCGTTTAGAACATTTTTTTTTTGTCAACATAAGAGTTAGATATAAAACGACTCTGAAATATCCACAGTAGAGATGATGTCATCCACCTTACATGATATAGAGTAGGTAGATTATGGGATGATGCCATTGTTTTTGTTTCACATTTCTGTAAAACCCCATATTGGTTATATTTGTTATTTATGTGTAACCATGTTGAAATGTTTATTTTGAATATCCAGATGGAGGCCTCTAGTGACGTTTCGGCAAAAATAAAAATGAACTTCCTTTATATGTTTGGCAAGAAAGTCAGACAGCATGTTTTTAAAAATTGTTTGAATTATATATATATATATATATATATATATATATATATATATATATATATATGTATATGTATATGTATATGTATATGTATGTATGTATGTATATATATTTCATGTTTAAATTACGGAACAACTAAAAAAGTGTTAAGTCAAATATTTTAGCACTTACTAAAAGAAGAAATTTCGATTATCGATCCAAACTAATTAAAGGAATTCCTAAAAAATTGATAAAAAAAATAACATGTGTCTTGTTATTGATGTCACCTCTTTTCTGAGTGACTGGTGTCCCCTTAAGGCCTCTACGTATAAGAGAACCACGTATTTGACGTAAATTGTAGCTGAAAGTTCGAAATTACGATGTATTTAATTCGTATGTGCTATGAAACATGCTGATGACAAAAATAATATAAATTAAGTTAAAAATAATTACAATAAATGCTTAGAAGATGTTGCATTTAAAAGAGCTTAATTGTTTAAGTAGTAAATGACTATGTGCTGACTTCGTAGTATAATAGAAGTATTACATTCAGTTTAGTAATGAAATTGAGTTATGTAGCGGTTATTAATTTAGTGTACATACGGCTTTTCTTGTAGATACGGCTTTTCGTTACGACATTTGTTATGTTACTAATTCATTTTCCCCCTTTATATTGTTAAATAATTCGCGGTTCAGTGGTATTCACATTTTAAGAACATAAAGAATCAAAATTAAAATGCCGGATTGCTTTGAAACAAGAGAATGAATAAAATAGAACGATGCATACTTTTTCTTGGCGTTTAATGATCATAATAAAATAAAAATGCTATTTACACTTTAATACATTATTTACAAAAAAGAATATTTAAAGCAACGTAGTTCCGAATCTAATTAACTCTCATAGAGAGAGATCGAATAATTCTATCTTCAAACACAGCCGAAGAATCCAAAATCTAAACTAAAACTTTTATTGGCTGTTGCCAAAATCTATAAACAAAATATGTAAGTTCTTTTTTCTTTCTGCGGCGACGCATCGTAGTCTAAATGGAATTGTTTTTACTACAATATATATATATATATAATTGCGAGGTTATAGAAGAAACATGGAGAGAAAGAAGTGAACCTCAGAAGGATTCAGAATTGTATTGAAACCCATATCTCTAAACGCCATTTTAATCCTTTAAAAGCTGGATGTTTTGGGCTGCTGTGTACTACTAACTCCGCCTACTGTTTAAATTTTAAAATCTGCTATGCTTCATTATTTCTCAGAATCATACACAACGTTCGTATTATTGCAATCACTGCGAAAAAATACATCAATAAAAACATAATTTATTTATTTGTGTAAATTATCTATTTTACATATTGTATCGTAATTTATTTATTTATTTCATGTGAAAACTCTTTTTAAAAATGCAACATTGTAAAATCACGTCCATATCCCCGCAAAATCACCTGGTTCTTAAAGAGTTCAAATGACGTTTAAGGATATGGGTTCTTTGTACAATTCTGAATCCTTGTGATGATCTCTACCTACCTTCCAAGTTTGTCCCGTGGCCTCGGAATTATCCTGCATATATAATACTTTGTAAATTAAATCTTTTAAATTAACATTTGTTACGATGTTCCTAGTAAAATATGTGACAAAAATTTATTTATTTAAATTGTATTACACAAAATATCGCAATTATCGAGCATGTCTATATCACGATTGAAAAATAAATTTCGTATTTCCGATGTGGACACACTGATGCATACTTCGACGATTTGAAACAATCTGGGTGCCTGACAGAGCTACATTTAACTTTGTTTTGGAAACAAATCTTACATTAAATAAGGAGCATATATGTTCTTTGTTTTTTCATATTTCTTAATTAATTACCGTTAATTTTTAAATGTAGAGTACATTAAAACATTAAGTGCAATACTCTTGTAACAAAATGCGCATAAAACAACGCCGATATACCCGATTTATTATCCAAGCTTTTAACAGAATTTTGCATAATCTCATGCAAATTATCCATAAACTTTTAACAATAATACTTTTAAAAATTTTAAAAGTACAATCAATTATCAGTTATATCAAAGACATGAAGTTTTAGTAATAAGGCGTTGTAATTTGTTATAACTAATTTAACGGCTGAAACGTTCTGCTCTTCAAAAATATACGTATTTTGGTTTTTCAATTTGCACAGTAGAGAAACTTATACATGTCCTGCATGACAAACATTGTCTTGTCCTTTCTTTTGTTTGAAGTTTGAAGTTCTGCGAGTAAAATGTCACGCAGCTATTTTCCCACTCAAACTGCAAATTGTTTTAAAAGTACAAATTACTTGATGGTTAAACTTTAAAAGCTTTCATTCTATTTAACATGGTTTTAATTACACAGCGTATAGTTAAAGTTTAAAAGCTTTTGTTTTTTGTGACATCGTTGACTTAGAAACTAAATTTAAAAGCACAGTTAATCATTACTTGTATCAAAATGTGGCAGCATTGAATTAAAATTTGTAAAATGTTAAAAACAATTAATCGTGAAAATTGTTTCGTTACTATATAATAACATTTTCAATTAATTATTTACTACCATTAAGTCATGCAATATCACTTTTTTTATTAAGCCTTAATATTTGTAAGATAATACAGGGTCACAGTCGCAAAATTTTTTAACGTACAACTATACATTAATATTAAATTTATCTCGCAGTTAAAGCTTCAAAACATTTATATTTTAAATTTGTTATATTTAATAATGTTTATAATAAAGGCAAAGTTTAAAATTTGTTCATTACTTTTTTATTAAATATTATCAAAAAGTTAAAATAGAATTATATATACTCTTAAATGTTTTTGAAAAGTTTTGAATTTAAAATTTAAAATGATAAACCACGGTCAGTGATAATAAAGCTTGGATATAATATAGTAATGTTTTGTAAGTTTATCATATGTAGTAAGTAATCCCTGTAAAATGTTTTTGTAAAATAATAAAAATAGATAATTTAATTTTAAAAAAGTAGAAAAATTATATCTTACATGAGTTATAAATACACAGCCTTTCATATTAACGTGGTCACCACCAAATTTCTGCGCCAAAACTGAAACAACCATTCATAGAAAAAAAAGGGACATTACTAACAGTGGAAGGTATATCAAGTGTGGTGAAGGGAAGCAGAAAACTATTCATTCGTTGTCGTAATTTAGAAACGGCGCCATTTGTTTGACGTCAAAAAGGACATAACCATTAACTTCCAGACTAAGGGCTGCAGAATTTCTAAAATAGTTAATTTTTTTTAACTGTTCCCGTATTGTAATACTTACCGTGCATGGAAAAAAAATACTATTCAAAATTAGCGAAAAATCCAAAATCAGCTACATGACTAGTGTGATGCGCCTCTGGCCATAGGTGGCCGAGGCGAATGACAGCGTCTGAGATGTGTTCTGTCGAATAGACCGATGAACCGAGATGCTACCAGAGAAATGCCTCTTCAATAATAATTCAACAAAAATTGCTGCATATGGGCCTCGCAGCAGATGTCTGGTTAAAACACCTATGCTGACTTTTGTTCATCAGGGACCAAGGTACATTAATACTGCAACTAAACGTATATTCAGTAGCAAAGTTTTATGCTCCTTTTAACAGATAAACGTTGGTGTTTACGACGTGAAACCTCCGAAAGCAAATACCCTGTCATAACTTCTAAAAGAGTCCAGCGGCAGGAAGGAGTATTATGATCTGGGGAATGTTTTCAAGGTAATAATCTCTGTGTCCACTCATCATAGTGAAAGCGCAATGGATAAACAGAGGTACGTATCTGTCTTTGCGGATCACATCCAACTCTAAACGCAGATTGTTTTTCCTCAGCACGATGACCTCTACGAGCGAGACAACGTGACGTGTCTTATAGATCGCAGTGTATGTGCATGGCTTGAAGAGCATCAATATATGTTTATAGCACTTCCCTGGCCAACAAACTCCTCAAACTTAAACCCAGTCGAGAATTTGTAGGAAAATATTCAATCGTTTTGCTTACGCCATATGTCCTGAAACGCGCAACCAAGCGCACCTGGCCACAACACTGCAGTTGGAATGGCTGCACATCTCTGTGAGTACCTTCCAGAACCTTATAGAAATTTTTCTTGTACGTCTCAAAGCGGTCCGCACTACGAAAGGTTGGTATTCTGGCTTTTGACAGCTGATCACATTAATGTAACTGGATTGCGTAAATACTTTTCTTCTTTCTTATTTATTTTTAAATTTTTCTTTAGTGCATATTTTGCTTCAAATTGAGCAAAGCTGCTTCAGAAAACCATTAAATGTTAAACAAAGAGGATGATGATGAAGCATTATCCCGTTTCCGCATGTTTGAATCGTTTAGACGTTGTCGGAACAGCTCAGAATCATTGAAGATGAATCTCACACTGGATTGCCGATTTCAGTGCGTAAGCAAGAAACAATTGAGAAAATTCGTGAGCTTGTGATACAGTGTTTATAAGTAAGCAGTGTGTTTATCGAAATATAACTGCACTAAAAAAAAATATTTCTAAAGGGAGGAAATCCGCAAGAGGTTGTCGAGTTCTCACCGCCATTTATTCATGTTTGAAATCGCACTTAAACTGTTTGATCGTAATATTAGTGGCGATTTATGGCGTTAAATTGGTGAAAATATTTTAATTACTATTTATTAACATTACGATCAAGCACTTTAAATGAAATTTCAAACGAAAATAAACGACGGTGGGAACTGGACGCCCTCTCGCGGATTTCCTCCTTATATATATATATATATATATTAGAGCAATAAAAACCCTACGTACTCCTAGGCACTGTACTTCAGACATGAGATCGTCTATTGAATATTCGAGTACTCGCCAATTAACTGAACATTGGTAAGGAGATAGTCTGGTAAATTGTAACTTAATCTTCTGCATTTTGACAACAACAATTTAAAGCTAAGTTTTAATGCATGTTCCAAGAACAATCTCTAGCTTCAGAATGACGCGCAATTCATAAGGCATGCACAGATACACTAACCTCCAGCTACAAGCATTGTCACTTCCCCCGAGTTGCAATTCTCGTATAGTTACGAAATTACATCAGTCATGGAAGTTAATAGCCGCACCTTGTATATTTAGAGGTGCTATTCAGAAACGTTCTATCTAACCTCTTCACACAAAAAAAATAGGCGAAATAAAACTGTTTGTAAGATTGCTTTGAACATTGTATTTTAAAATGCTCCAGAAATGAATTCAATTAGAGCATTATATTTCCTCTTATCTTACACTTTAAACCAGTGGTTCACAGAAAGATGTGCCAAAGCGCATTAATGCGCTTTGGGAGATTTCCGGATGTGATGTATGTTATTCCAGAGAAATGTGTGTCGAGATATAAAAACACATATTGTTACTTCCTTACACTATTATATTTTATTAAGAATATCCGACTATTTTTATTAATACATCATTATTATGATAATTAACAGTGGTTTTTTTCTTCCAAAAAACAGTCATTCACGCGTGTTGTAGTATTCTTGTTGTGCCTTTTACTTATTTAAAAAATTCTGGAAGTGGAAACAATGTGCTTATGACTATTTTTTAGATATATTCGCTCAAATTGACTGCATAGATCTCTCAAAAGAAACATTATATAAACTATCCTAACCTGGAAGTAAACAAAGGTTCCAATAAGAGAGCAAACTAACAGCCTCTTTGAATTTATAAGTTGTTTTCAACTTCATATTTATGAGAATTACGATATTCTAGCTTCATTACTATTATGTGCTAAAAAAGAGAAATTTTGCTATATATTGACGAATTGCTGAAGAAAATTAATTTCAACTTCTTATGCTTAATTATTATATCATATTTCTCGAAAATATCTGTATAGCACACTTACACTTATTCGTAAAATTTTTCTTTAACGATTTTTAAAAACTATAATAATCTGTTTCTATATACAAATACCGGATAAGAAAAAATAATATAAGCGCCCCACCAGATTGTTTCCAAAATGAACATTTTCTTTAAGATATAATATCTAATTCATTCTTCCTGAAGATCATTGTTTATTATCTTATATATTTGTATAATATTTCGTACAGATACCAATTATCTTTTTTAAAAAATATTCTATTTATTTCATCAAATCCTTTAAAATAATTAAACAGCGGTTATTTATTTTCCTAATCTTTCCAAACAATGAAAATTTAAAATGCGTGAAAATCTTTTTCATTAAAATTTCTTTTCATGATGTAGAACATTGAGTAAACATGTGAAAATCTCTTTTCCTTTTATATAAACAACGTCACTATGTGAGTGTGATAAGCTTTTAATCTTATCTATACTTTCAGATACAACTTTCCATTTTTTACGAGTTGTATTTCTTATGTTTAAATTTGTTGTACTTAGTAAAAAAAATCTGCAAATAAAACAACTTTTTTTTTTTTCAATTAATATCCTCTGTTTTATCCGAAACTGAAAAATTCTTCGATTGTGAAGCTTAGATTATATTTACTGAGTACAATTTAATTATAATAAAAAATTAATCTATTATGTAATTTCAAGTAGTACTTAAATTCTCTCGCTATTTTATGGATGCCTGTTCCAGTAACAAAATTAAATACACGAAAATTATTTGAAACGGTATTTAAACAACGAATACTTATTAAAACATTCATTTTATATTTATTTAAAAGAGATATTAGAATTTCAATTATTTCTTATAACATATATCATACAATAAATGTATGCTTCTATATTTGCTTATTAAGAATACTTTTTATTATAAATGTTAAACATTAATAATTTCTGTCGATAATATATACGCATATATATGTATATATAACAAGTCTTGCCGCCTGCCTCCTTCCTTCCTATCTTGTGTTTCTTAGGTTATTTTTTCATTAATTTTGATAAGTATATGGTTTTAAGTTAAGATTTGTTGTGTTACTGTATTGATTCGTTTGTTTTGCAGGCTGTTAATTAATAGATCTGGTTTCTTTACATTAGTGCATTTCATCCACTGATAAAAAAATTTTAATCTTATTGGTCATTGGTGTATCAGTGATCTTGTATCTGTTGCTTGGCTTTTACTATACTTAATAGATCATCATCTTTATATATATATATATATTAAAATAAATAAAAGTCATTGTATGTATGTGGGCATGCCATACATCTCCTCCGTAACCACTGGGCCGATTTGAGCCACACATGACGCAGTTAATACTTATGACCATAATTGAAGTACTGTGGGTGTTTTAAACTTCTAGTGCATACGTAATGGGAGGAGGTTGAGGAAAAATTCCTTTTAAAACCATATTTTTGCATGATTTCTTCGGTACTGTTGTAGCTAGAAGCTTCATATTTAATATGTAGGTTACTTGTAATATACATATTCTGCCAAGTAGAGTTTTATAAAAATTCGAAATTAAAAGGGGTGAAATGACTAAAAAAATTTTCTTAAATTACCTTTCGTCAAAATTTCACGCCTGCGATTTAAACATTTTACTGCGAATATGTAAAAATGACTTAGTGTCTTAGTATAATTCAAACGAAAAAAAAATTATAATATGTTAGACTGACGTCACTTACAAGGAAACATTCAAAAGGTGTCATCTTCAAAAAGTATTGAAAAAAATATGTGTGATTCTACGCTTCATAAAATACCAAAAAATGAAAAAATTATCGGCTGAAATTAATTACAGCGACCACAAAAAATTATCAAAATTAAGCATATTTGGCGATTTCACACTGCTAGGCGATTGATTTTGAGTACTTGGCGGAAAAGCAAAACACGGTCCTGTTCGTACACGGCAATCTCGGTGCCAGCAAACGTATCGCTTAACAGCGCTAAATTGCCAAATATGCTTAATTTTGATATTTTTTTGGGGTCGCTATAATTAATTTCAGCCGATAATTTTTTCATTTTTTGGTGTTTTATGAAGAGTAGAATCACATGTATTTTTTTCAATACTTTTTGATGATGACACCTTTTGAATGTTTCCTTGTTAGACAAAACCTCCGAAATGAAGTACTATTGTCTCTGGAAATGACGTCATTTCTTAGAAAAAAAATTGAAAGCAAAGCTAATTAATTTGACCTATTGACAACAGATTGTTTATTCTGATTTCTGATGAAGAACAAGCTTTGATCAAATCTGTTAAAAAAATGTATTGAAAACCACTGCGTTTTCCCCCGTGTGAAGAACAGGTAGAAATGCTAAACACCCCTCCTCTTAAGTATTAAATTTCGGACTATTCTTAAAATATGCCTTAGTTACGGCCTAAGAGGAAACATTTTCTAAATTTCACGTTTCTACAGGAAACAACTGAGATTTTTTCCGTGCGAAGAACGGTTAGAAATGCTAGACACCCCTTTCACACCCTTAGTTAAATTTCGTAAGATTCTAATCATTCCCTTTAATTAGGACATACGAAGAAACATTTTACTAAATTTGAAGCTTTTATTAAAAATTATTACGGTTTTCCACGTGTGAAGTACGGGTAGACCTATTACCCCCCACCCTTACCCTCCATTAAAGACTAAATTTTAGAAAATTCTTATATTTTACCTTAATCAGGGTTTAAGAGAAAGCATTTTGATAAACTTCAGGCTTCTAATGAAAACCACTGTGATTTTCCCCGTGCAAAGAAAGGGTAGAAATGTTAGACACCCCTTTCTTTTAAGGGTTAAATTTTGTAATATTCTAATCTTTCACTTTATTAGGGCCTAAGATGGAACATTTGGTAAATTTGAAGTTATAAATGGAAACCACTGCGATTTTCCACGTGCGCAAGAACGGCATAAACTGTTGGACGTCCCTCACCCCTCCCTTAAGAACTAAATTTCAGAAAATTCTTATATTTTATCTTAGTTAGAATTTACTAGGAGGCATTTTATTAAACTTTGTACTTCTAATGAAAATCACTGCAGAAATACTGTGAAAGGGTTCAAAAACCTCGATTTAGCTTTCAACTTCTTAAAGGTTAAATTTCAGTAAAGCCTTTTATAGAGCCTTTTATACATCATAAAAAGAATCAACTGTGCAAACGTCATGTTTTTAGCTTTGGCGATTTGACGTTGGAAGGTGAATCAGTGATATTTTGCCATTATATATAGAAATATCAGAAGGCTTTTCCACATTACAGATAAAATTTTATTCGTCTGAGTAACAAATACTGTTTTCTTAGAACAAAAATTTTACTTTTTTAAGAGTGTTACACTCGAGAGTTCTGTTTTCAAATGAAATATTTTTGATATACTTCATTTGTAGCAAACGATAACTGTTCAAATATTTTAGGTTCATTGAAAAATATAGAATATAAAGTATGAGACTTATTATTTTAAAAAGGATTCATTTACATATATAGTGACCAACAAAGCGAGAAAAGCCAGCTAGTATATATATATACAGGTGTTGGACAAAATGATCTCTCTCTCACACTTTCTCTTTTTTACTTTCTTCTATATGTATATATAGAGAAAGTATTGGATGCGTAAAAATTTTCGAACTCCAGTTTTCGATGGGTTTACTCGTTTTGGCATGTCCTGAACACGATCCGATTGTTTTAAAAAAATGTCTGGCAGTCTGTGTGTGTGTGTATCCCAAATTTTCTGGACGCTGTATCTCACAAACCAATGAACTAAATTTAATCAAACTTGGTATTTAATTGGACCATAACATGAACTGGTGCTGATTAGATTTGGGGGTCATTCGCTCAACAGATAGCGCTGTGATCCTACAGTTTCTAAATTTTTAACATGGCAGTATAGGACAAAATTTCGTATAAATATACATAATGACAGTTATTTTTAATGTGTGATTTAAAAATTAATATGAATTATTGATAATAGTAGTAATAAACTAGGATAAAAGTTTGTGTCCTTAAGGGATGAACAACAAATCCAATAAAATAAAAAGCATTTGTGATAGCCCTGCATATGGAAAAGCTTCCTTTGATCTGCAAATTTTAGATATGGTTATAAATGTTTTTTTTTATACGTGTGTAGAGTTTTGTGAGAATATCTTGAATATTTAAGGAGTTATTAATATTTTATTAAAACACAGAAAAATGTTTCGCAAGTTTTTACTTTATAACTCCAAAAGTTTTTCTTTAAATTTCTAGATATTTTCATAAAATGTGACGACATATGCTTAAATCATTATACTATAGTTTAAAACAAATATATTTAATATTTCAAGATATATGGACAGGTGTAGAAAATAATTTATTACTGTGCATGCGCGGACTATAGCAAAAAACTTTGACATAGTTTGATATTTAACTGTATAGTCACAATATAAAAAAAACGTCCAGTTAAATATCGCAAAAATTCATAAAAATATCAGTAATAAAATAAGCACTTTTCCTGCTGTTTTCTAAAAAGGTCTTTACGATAATCTCTTCATTTCGAACATTTCGACGGTACTCGTTTACTTTATATTTGAAACGCCTCTTATTTTGACCAATATAACCTAAATGATAAGAAACAAACTTTCAAAAGAAAAAAAAAAAAAAAAAAAAAATTTTTGGTTTATAAAAACTTTTCTGTATTAGTATTTCACAGTTTGAATTCATCATATTTATTCAACAATACATTTTCTTCATAACTCTTTTTGACTTTCATCTATTTTTTTTGAGATTTCTAATTGATGTTCTGGAAATATCTCTTTCGCTTTAATTAATTATGTATAACATCGATTGTAATTTTCGTAAAAACAAGAGTAAAACTTGTTTTGAAACATAAATAGAATCACTCTTTAAAATAAAATAAAAAATATATTTTTTTTTTTTTTTTAAATCTTTCTTTATGGAAAAAAATTGTTTTTATATGGACCTTGGCTAATCTCATCTGTATCAATAAGACTTTATTCCATATAATTTTCACTGAACTTTTTGTAAAGCCAAAATCATTATTTTTAATGACTTCTTTGAATTTAACTATAAGCAAGAAAATTTTGTCGAAACAATAAACGGCAATTTAGTTGAAACAATTAAGGAAACTATGTTTTACAATGTAGGCTGTTCCCACCTATATACCACAGCATTTTATTTATTTTATTCATTTATTTATTTATTTATTTTTAAGGGCGTAACTGTCACAACTAAGAAAACGTTATTACAATGTATTTTTATAAACACGTCTTTCGGAAGGAAAACGAAGTTAAACTGCAGAGAAATAATACAATGAAATAATAAATACATGCTATTAAAAGTCTAATGATTAAGATGTCATTTTTTAGTTCCCCATCATACTATAGGTATGGGGAACTTAGGTAATCGTGAAAATTTTCGACCTCGGTTTTTTGACTTTTCTACACGTTTTCAGGAGTAAGGAATCCGAAAATGACAAAATTTCTATGGTGTCTGTTTGTCTGTTAGTGGGTTAGTGTGTTAGTCCGTTAGTTTGTTAGTCTGTGTACACGATATCTCAAGAACAAATTGTTGCAGAGAAGTCAGATCAGTTTTAAAATATTACTTTCGACACTGGCAAGAACCCTATTCATTTGCGACATTCGAATTTAAAAACTTCGTAAGTTATTAGAAGATTACGATTTTCTTAACATGGGAGAATAGGACAAAAATTCACTTAAACGTGCATTAAATGGAAACTTTTTACTGTAAAAATGTCAGACCAGTTTTAAAATATCCGTTTTGATGCCGGAATGAACATTGGTAACTATAAATATGCTACTTTGAAAATTTCGCAAGTTATTGGAAATTTACGAATTTCTTAACATGGCAGTATAGGGCAAAATTTCACATAAACGTCAATTTTGAGAGATATTTTCATCGTAAAGATGTCAGGCTTCTTTTGAAATATTATTTAGGACACTGGCATGAATATTAATGACTATGAATTTTCCAATATAAAGATTTCGTAAGTTATTGGAAATTTACGAATTTCTTAACATGGCAGAATAGAGAAAATTTCACATAAACGTCAATCTTGAGGGATATTTTCATCGTAAAGATGTCAGACCACTTTCAAAATATTATTTAGGATACTGGCATGAATATCATAGACTACGATTTTTCCAATTTAAAAGATTCGTAAGTTATTTGGAATTTACGACTTACTTTGTCAGAATAAGGCAAAATTGAGCATAAACTTCCATTTTGAGGATCCTAAATACATTAGACAACTTCAAAATTACTTTTATGATATTTGTTTGATTGAATACATATATTCTACTAGGAAAAGGTCGTAAATTATTCGTAATTTAAGATTTTATCAACATAGCGAAATTGTAAATTTTTCATATAAATATGAATTTTGAGGATTATTGCATTGGAAATAGTAGCATGAAAACTAAACAACGGAATTGACCCTAATAAAATAAATTAATAGATTAGAATAAGATAAATATATCGAAGTGAACGGTGGATAGCCTTTTAGGCGGGGATTTCATTCTGTCACTGTATCAAGCTTTGGTCAAATTCATTTCTTTTAACATGATTATAATATGTCTCGCACTAGAAATTTCTGAGAATATAAATATGGGAACTGAGCAGAGTCCACCTATGCCAACTAGTTTTTTTTTTTTTTTTCATCAACAAATTTAATTTACAAAACTCAACAACGCGAGAAAAAGTACTACTGATAATGACAGTATCTTTGTTTGAATGTTCTTGATGCCTTAGTATTTATTAATAGATATTTCAAAAACTTGACAATTTGACATAGAATGCCACAGACAGACAGACACAGACTGATTTTTCTTTTCTTTTTTTTTTTTTTTTTTAGTAATAATTAAACAATGTTTAAAACATCTGACCTCATGATAAATGCTTAAATTTGAAATGTAAAATAATAGAAACTCCTACATTATTCTTTTGAGATTTCAAAAAAAAAAGAGTAAAAACTATTGATGAATTATTGATCATAAACATTTTACATATATAAATCAGAAATTTTAAAGAAATTATTATGATTTTTAATGAATTATTATAGTTTTTAAGAACTTTTAATTTTTTTTTTTTTTTTTTTTTTTATTATGCAATTTTTAAAGTTATCTTTTTAAACATAAGAACGTTCTAAATTATTTAAGGAACATTTAAAAAAAAAAAGAAAAAAAAAATCATAAAATTTTTAAACGGATGTAAGTTTTTATTGTCTTACAATTTGCATTATGTTATTCAATTTTCTATTAATTTTAAATACATAAAGAAAAAAATGTACTTAACTATCCAAACTTTTACTTACTACTCCATAACGAAAAAAAAAAAAGCCTCCAAAAATAGAATATTTTTGATTTCCCTGCACAGACTTTATCACATGCAATGTAGTATTTCCGCTGCGATAGAGATATTTGAGAAGAATTCAGAAAAAAAGAAAAGAAAAAAAAAAAAAAAAAGCTTCTATTCAATCGATAAAGAAGTGTTATGGAAAATATGTAAGGAGATCGAAGACATTTTATTAGAATTGTTTCAAACGAAGATCAAATATCCTTCGCTATTAAGTTTCCAGCACACGTTCTGAATTTATTTATTTATATTTAAAATATTCAAAACAAAATTGTTACAAAATTGAAAATAATTGTGTTTATTTTTGTATAAATTCTTTCAAAGAAGTTTAGTAAGTTGATAAAGTGCTAATTTTGTGCATTTCTAGTCGTTTTAGCGTTGAAATAGCCTTATTTTCCCTTAAAAACGCATTAAAAAGCCCCAATGAGGCAGGTAATGGATTTGGCGCCAAATTTGGCGACTTTTTCCCACCTTGGCGATTTTTTTGGCGACATTGGCGAGAAAATCCTTATTAAGGCTATACCAAATATGGAAGCTCTAATCTCATTGGCTGATGAGATACGGGAATTTCGGGAACCTTCCACACTTTTCTACAGGGGTATATAAATAGCGTTTTCCCTCGAAGGCGAGTCAGTTCAGTTCAGTTTACAGCCAGCTTCGCTAATGCTTGCATTGTTTTGAGTCTCTTTGAGAGAGACTTGCTTCAAGTGTTATTGCTATACAGTTTGTACTGTGGATTTGCTATTGACAGCTGTTATTCAAGCTGTGTTTACTGGTTGAATTGAAACTGATACTTGGTTTATAGACCTTTATTTTTCTGGAACTTTCTGTGAATAAATTACTAAATTTTTGAATGTTTTGCCTTTCATTCTCGGACAACTCACGAACCCCCAAGTACGCAACAATATTATTGAAATGTTTCTTTTTAATAAAAAATTAAATTAAATATTTTTTTTTCTTTGTTCGCTTTAATTTTTATTATTAATGTATTCTACAGCAAATAAGCAAAACACGTGTAATTCAATTTCTAGAATTTTTTTAACGCTTGAAGATTGATGCTATTTTCATGTTTTCTTTGCACTTTTATGAAAAAAGTATTTCCATTTCTGAAAATGTCTTCAAAAAAAAATTTTTTTTTTTCTACTTTTCAAAATAACAGATTTTAATTCATCAGGTGATTTATTTTAGCTAATTTTTGTAAATTTATGTTGTCAATGAGTTGCATAGAAATACATTAAACACTGTCAGACGATAATAGCAAATCTTCCATGATGATATGAACAAAATTAAAAAATAAATTTTTCGTTTATAAAAATAATGTTAATAAATACTTTAAATTTGTAAATATGAGGACTGCAAAATATTTGCTCTATATGTTCTGATTTTGATTTATGTAAAATTTTATAGAAGAACTATTTATTGATCCCCAGTATTGTGGTACAATATCGTTGAATTTAGGAAAGGCAGATAACCTAATTGCTCTTAAAAAAAAAAAAAAAAAAAAAAAAAAAAATCTAAATGTAATATATATATATATATATATATATATACACTGAATAGTGCTTATTTATATCTTTTTATTTTATTTTTATTATTCCTCGTTAATAAAAGTTTGTGTTCTCTAAAAGATTATATCAAAAATTACATAAACAAAACAATGTGTACTTAAAAATGCCATTAAAGAATTAATCTATAATAAGAATCTAGATATAATATTCAAAACTAGTAATATTATTTTAAAGGTGTAAAACTTTTTTTTTTTTTTTTTTAATATATTATAATAACTTTAAAAGGAAATTTTCAAAATAATGTAAAAGGAAAAGAGTTATTTGGTAACATGTATAAATTTGCGCAAAATGAAACAATAACATAATATAATTGCAATTCTCAACATTATTATTATAGAATATACGAAGTAAACATATTTTATTTTAAGCTGTAATGTATTTGTTTTTGTTAAAAGACAGCTATATTTTTAAATCTTGAGAAGTCGTTAGGAAAACTGTTTTAGTATGTGCATGGTGAAATTGGGTGAGAAGAGTATATGTTGTGCAGGGTAGCATCATTACTCGTAATTTTTATCTAATATTTATTTACAGTTTCTGTAACACAACAGTGAACTTTTTTTCACATACATTCATGCACATGGATCGGAATCTGATATCATAACTATATATGAGATTTTGCATGAAAACAAAAATAATAATATAATTCTTATGCTCTACTTTGTCACACACGAAGCATTTTCTTAAAAGGAACGTATATGCTTACAAAGAAGGTCTCCTAAAAGCGCATACTCAGAATATTGTGAAAACAAAATTACAGAGATACTACTTTCATAGGTAATACAAAATCAGTCAAATTTATCAGCGAAATCCTACAAAAAAAAAAAAAAAGAAAAAAGAAATCGAAAATTTGGCGCAAATAGACTAAAAGTGCACGCGATTTGGCGAGCTACATCCTACCCCGCTAAATGCAAGTAATTTTAATGCGTTTAAGAATTTCTTGTAAAATAAATCTTTCTGAATAGCATTACAGGAAATATAGTTTGAAACTAATCGATGTAAGAGTTGCCTGTTTCTCAAACAAGATTGTATAGTATATCCAAGTGGTCTTTTACTAAATTATTTCATTTTAGCTTTGATTTTTTTTTTTTTTTTTTGGTAACTCTGCATGAAAATTAGCCCCAACAGCATTCTTCCAAATTCTTATATAAATGACCTTCTGAATCCGAATATGACGCCCATTTTGCCCCATCACCCACCGTTTTTTAGGGACGCCCTTCTATTTTTATCACTTTTCGGTAATTTTATGGTTATTTGATTTGTAGGGGAGGGGAGATTATTTTAACTATTAAATATCTTCTGAGGGGCTATAGAGTTGAAAAATTCTTAAACATGAACATTTGCAGCAAGGGAAATATTTCGGGGAAGATGGGGATTTGCCACTGAAATTACATATTACATTTATTATACTTTATTAACCAATTAATATTATTAATTATCATACAGTCGGTAACAAAAGTGTCCGAACACTAGCAAAAATTCCTATGTAAAAAAAGTACACTTCATACGGTTTTGTTAAATAAATCCTTGTCGAATCATGTTCTTACACTGACTAAGAACAGGATTCAACAAGGATATATTTAACAAAACCGTATGAAGTGTACTTTTATTACATAGGAATTTTCGCTAGTGTTCGGACACTTTTGTTACCGACTGTACATTATATACATTTTTGTTTTTGAGTGTTAAAATAGTGAAACATCATAATTATCAATAAAATTAAGTGTTAAAATACGAGTGTGTAAGTTCTGACAAATTTGAAAGCATTCTTGATTATGCATATCCTTCGTCTAATTAAATATCACAAAATTCTGATGAAAATGGGTATATTACCGAACTGCTTGATAAAGATGTGAAACATCAATATATATGTATGTATAATGCGATTATAAGAAGGGGGTTGTAATTTACTGTCATAATGTGAATTCTGGAAATTCATGGCGCAATTTAAAAAGTGTCCAAACGAAGTTTAATTGCGTAAAAAAATTACTTTAAAATTGTATGGGAGAAACAAATAGAAAATGTAACAAACTGTACAAAAAAAAAAAAAAAAGGGGGGGGGGGGGAATGAAAGGAAAACCGTTTTTTCTTAAAAAAAAGGGGAGGGGGGGGGGATGGGTAGAATTACACCTTGAAATGAAACATCTTTTAATAACAAAGCGTATGTTCATATATATATAGCATTTTGGCTAATCCAAAGACCTGTATTTCTCCCCCTGCTGATCTATGATAATTATATAAACTCATGAAAAACTTAAAAATTTTAATTCTTTATATTTTCCGTTAAAATTTGGATTAAAGTATGAATACATTAACAAAAGATACACGCTTCAAAAAATTGTAGTTACATACAAATGTACTTTTTAAAATAAAACTTATTTAAATTAATTTGGTACGTAGAACTTAAAAAGTTATTTGGTAAATTTTATCTAACGAGTGTAATAAAAAGTTAATTATAATAATAAAAAAAAGTGTAAATTTTCAATATTAATGTGTAATCTATACTGAAATTTGAGATTTAAATTTAAGTTTGGAATAATTTTTATCAATTTAAATTTTCCTCTAAATCCCTGGTTGGGAAATCGGTATACATTGAAAACATAAAATAGCGCATCGATAAATGATTGCCGTTTACCATTGCTTCATTTCCAAACTTTTTTTTTTTTTCTGTGCAATATGAATAAATGTGATTACTATTTCACTTTAAGTTATAAAATATGAAGATCAAGTGAAACTTAAGCTTAGTGTATTTCACGTTAAACATAAATATTGCATAATTTGATCGTTAGGCATACTTATAATTTTACATGCCAAAATTGCAGTTATAAAAGTGTATTTATTTAAACTTTCATAAACATGTTTAGTATTAACAGCAGGGAAATCATTTTTCTGTATGGAGTATTTATCCAAAAACCGTTTTTCATCATTTTTCATCATACATAACCTCATGAGGAGAGTATTCTGTAATTTTTTCAAAAAATTTTGCGTATACGCCTATGGAGACATTCCTTGTTAGAACACAAGAAATTACACTATCTACCAATAAGTATTTGGACACTTTCAAATTTAGATGTTTTTAATAAAATATCAAATGATCTCAAATGTCAAATTTTTAGATGTTTTGCCAAATATCTAAAAAGTTCTTTAGGAATCACATTGAAACTTTGTAGCGTAAAGAACATATTATACCTCATACATTTCAGCAAAAGTTGTGTCCTGAAGAGGAAAAGGAGAACAGTAAAAAATTAAACAAAATTCAAAACGTTTTGGATGGCCCTGTAAAAAATAATGCTTTAAATGCGTTTTGGCTGTAGCATGTGATTAAGAGGATATGTTTCATTATCTGTATAAATTTTATGAGGCTACTACATATATATATCTTTTTTTTTTTTTTTTTTTTTTTTTTTTAATATAACACGTTAGGGTATTAGACCAAGTGCAAAGACATTTTTATAAAATTTGGTACACTACTTTAGACGCAGCATACTGCAATCAGAATATAATAAAATTCATTATCTTACGAAATAGGAGCATTTTTGCAAAATAACTTTTAACTACGCATGCGCTAGATTTAAAAAAATTTCCTTTGCATAATTTAATACCCAATAGTATTTAGCAACTTATATGAAAACCCAAACAAATATCGTGTAAATTCAAAAAGTTATGAGAGATAGAATGAACAGAATATCAGTTCTCTCAAAATAAAAGCTAAACTATAAGGGGGCTTATTCACATTTTTATTTTTATTTAATCAATATCCAATGGTTATACAGTGTTCACTGATTATAAATAAATATTGATAAAACCCCCTATCATCTTCCTATTTTTCGAGAAGAACTGAAATTCTATCCATTCTATCTAATTCTCATAATATTTAAATTTATACGATATTTGTTTGAGACTTTCGTATAAGTTGCTCAATAATATTTACATTAGCTATTAAATTATGTGAATGAAATTTTTCAAAAGCTTGCTCATGCGTAGTTATTATTTAATAAAAATGTTCGTATTTCGTAAGATATTTAACATTTTTGCATTCTGATTGCAGTATTCTGTGTCTAATATAGTATGCCAAATTTCGTAAGTATAGTTTTGCACTGGGTCTAATACCCTACATGTTATAACTAAAAAACTGGAATTTGTTTTATGCAATTTTTTACAAAAACCTTTATATCTCCCTAAATATATGTGGTAGCCTCATAAAAATTTATAGAGATAATGAGAAAAATCTTCTTAACCACATGCTAAAGCCGAAACGCATTTAAACCATTACATTTTGCAGGGTCTTCAAAAACATTTTGATTTTTGTTTAATTTTTTACTGGTCCCCTTTTCATTTTCATGGCACATCTTGTACTGAAATATATGAGGTATAACATGTTCTTTACGCTACCGAAGTTTCCAGATGGTTCCTAAAGAACTTTTCTAGATATTTAACAAAACGTCTAAATTCGAAAGTGTCAAATACTTATTGGTAGATAGCGTATAAACGAAACGAAATTTAAAATAATTATTTGGTATTTAGAATTATTGATATTTATTAGCGCAACACAATAAAGAAAAATACGATTAAGAAAAACACGATAATTTTAAGAAAGACAATGCGCAATGGAAACGAATCATAAATCCCTGATGATGCTTTAATATTAAAGCGAAAAGCTTTGGATAAAAAAAATTTAACATCTTTTAAATAAATTTATATTTACGTGTGTTTAAAGTGCTTTAAATATATTTAATACAAATGACACGTGTTCAATTTAACTCTTTATTTTTTAGAGATTATTTATAATTTTTTAATGATGATATAAAAGAAAATGAAATGCTGCTTTAATTGATTTTTATCCTATTCATTGAAACTTAAAGGAAATGAAAGATAAAGATGTAGTAAGAAATCATACTCTTGTATTATTTCTATAAAAGGTACAAAAAAAAAAAAAAAAAAAAAAAAAAAAAAAATCAGTTAAGATTTAATAATATGAAATTCGTACAACAGAAAAAGGATACACGTGATTCAAAAGCAACGAACAAGGATACACTAAATAAAATCTGTATGAAAACATAAAAATTTAACTTACTATTATATTTTAACTTTATACTACAAAGTCTGAAACTGGGGTGCAAAATATGTCCCAACGCTCGAATGAGACGCGGAGGAAATTTCGGCTGAGTGGGTAAATTTCGAATATTCATTTTCTTAGAACATAAAAATGAAAACGGAAATAACAAATCTGCTTAAAACATAAACTTTCTAATACTAAGCAATAAACTAACAGCTATATTCTCATGTTACAATGTGTATTGCTTTTAAACTCTTCTTATGTTTAATATATAGCTTTGTAAAACTTAGAACATATTTTTTTCTTATGGGTAATCTTGAAAAATGTTTTGTGGAAATAACAGAGATCCGAACATTTTCTGACCAATAGAAAAGAACAGTTTTTGATTGCTCGTATATTAGATTAAAAAAAATCGCTTAAAGTCCACACATATATATCACACATCATCATGAATTTCATCCTTTATCAATCCACTGCAGTATGAAGGTCTCTCCTAGGTGATTTCAAACTGCACTTTTAACTGCAATTCTTCTCCGTTCAGCTCTTCCAAACTTCACAACTTCATCTCTACCTCGGTGATCTCTACCTCAGTCTTTTCTTATCTCTTTGTATCCAAAATAAGACTTTGGTGGTCCATCTATCATCATTTCTTCTCGCAAGGTGTCCAGCCCAGCTCCATTTTGACTTCTGGACTCTAGAAATAACATCAGTAACTTTTGTTCACTTCCTAATCCAACTGTTCTATTTCCTGTCACTTCGGGTGAATCCTAATATGCATCTCTCCCTGCTTCTCTAGGTCGTTTGAAGTTTTTATATAGCTTTACACGTTAATGTCCCAGTTTATGAAGCATAAGTTAAAACAGGCAAAATGCACTGATCAAAAACTTTTCTTTTCAGAAAAACTGGAAGGTCGCTTTTGAATATAGCGCTATTTCTTCCGAATGCTCTCGATGCAAGTTTAACTCGGTTCTAAATTTCTTCCATGAATATCCCGTTCATCGTAAGGACTTGTCTCGGATAAGTATAACTGCATACCGTTTCTGATTCATCCATATCAACAGTGATCTTCAGGAAAGAAACAAAGGAATTTGACATAACTTTCGTTCATTTTCAATCCAACGAGCTTGCTTTCTTTGTTCAATTCCTGAAGCATTTCTTGCAAACCCTGAATGAGGAGGGCAAACAGTACAATATCGTCTGCAAATCTCATATGATTCATATACTCTCCATCAGTTTTTATGCTTTTCTGTTCCCAATTTAATTTTTTAAATCTTCTTGAATTTTTTTTAGAATCCCTTGTCATACACCCTTTCTAATTTTGAATTCATTACTCATTTTGTGAAGTATTAATTTGAATGTTACTTCTTTATAAATGTTTCCAATGAGGTGAATATATCCTGAATTAATATTAGTATATATATATATATATATATATAATAAATATATGCATAACAAATATATAAATATATACATAACAAATATACACACACACACACACATATATATATATGCTTTAAAAATTTATGTTTTGCAAAAAAGTAATCATAAATATGCAGTTTAGTTTTATTATGCATTTTCATGCAATAATGAAGTGTGAATGTACTTTTAAATACGCTAAAACGTGAAATATCTATATCATATATCGCTTTTTCAAGAGAAGCAAGTCAATAAACACAGTATCAAATTATTAATTGTAAAGTCAGTTTATTTATAATTTATATATGCAAATAACCGTTTACATTTCTTTTTCTTTAGATTAACAAATGAATGCTGTCTACAGATAGAATAAAATATCTATCGTGTTTATTACCGGTTATACTCCACCTGTATTAAATACATATTACTATTTTGAATGTCAAAAAAATGATAAATTTTAATTATTCAAACAAGACATATTATTCACATACATATAACTCAGTTTTAAGAGAGAGAAGTAATGTGCTGCATTTATTGACAATGGTATATTTCATAATTAAAACAAATTTCACAAGACTGGTTTCATTTATTAAACTGAATCGTTCATTTAATGATAATTCGATTTTTACGAAGTTCGAATCACAGAGCGACTATCTAACTAATTTTTCTTAAGTACATTTCCAGGCATTTCAAATTACTTCTGATTCTACCTTTGCATAGCTGAACTAAGGAAAAGTATTTATTTAAGCTTGAAATTTAATACGACAAGGTGAATTTAGAATAAAGAATTGTACATCCCGAAATTGTAAGGTTTAATTCCAGCTAGTAATTTCCTGTTTGATTAATCTAAATTTGGTTGATGTAGTCAATGGGAATTTTAATTTGATTTTGTTAAAATTTAAAAAAGCACATAAATAAAAGATCTTATGTAACACAGTAAACTAGCTTAAAACGTTTCTTCCAACGACATATGCATTTGACAGCTGGGGACAAATTTTAATAGAAAGTAATAACGAAAAATTAAAATTAAAATTCTGTCCTGAACAAAATTTAGTCTAGGATGAGGACTTTTTTCGAGGGTATCGATTCTTCCATTCAAAGGTTTGTTGTGTTCTTCATCAGCGACCAAAATTCTTGCAAAATAACAATTAGACATTTTTTAAGATGATCAGATAAAGAAAAATACATTACAATATTGGATTGATATTCAAATATAAATTAAAAAAAAAAAAAAAACACCAAAAATGAAATACTATAACTTGCAAAATATAAATAAATATAAATCTTCCGGCTCAGTCAAAGAAGTCGGTTGGTTTCTTTATTCTTTTCAAGTAGCCACATTTTTAAAACAATGTGGCGGATCTAAATTAATAATAATAATAATAATAAAAATCACAGAACTTGATGTGGGCTATGTACATTTTGAATTCCCTTCAAATCGGTTCATCAATACGTTTTTTATCTGAGTTTAAAATTCTGAAGTGGCTGCTATTTTGAAAAAAGGTGAAAGACTGAGTTGTTTAATAAATTTGGCTAACACCTTGATACTGTCTTTTTATAAATTAAGTTTTGAGCAAATCGTCTCATGAAAATGTTTTTCACATAAGTTAGAAATTTTCAAGAGGACGCTTTATAAACAAAATTGCGGATCAAGTTTGCTGACAAACTCCTCGAGGATATTCCTAAGTCAACTGTCCAACTTTGATTCGAATTAAATCAATATTTTGAAAAATATCATGATACCAAATTTTCAAGAGGCTAAGTGATTTTGAGTTTCCCCCATTTTGAGATTAAGTGATAGAGTAAGCTTATTAATAAATTTGTTTAAGATATTTTAAGAAAATCGGGTGTTTTTTATGTAAGTTTAATATTTTCAAGTGGTCCCTATTTGGAAATAAAGTGGCGTATCAAGTTGCAGAACACATTGATACACCAGTTATAGATTGTTTATTTTAACTTGTGTCCCCCCCCCCCGTAAAAAAAAAAAAAAAATAAAATAAAATAAAAATAAAATGAAATAAAATGAAATAAAATTAAAATAAAATTAATTAATTAATTAATTAAATTAAATTAAATTAAAATAAGAAATCAGTTGATCTTTTTCAAACAAACAGAAAGAGAAAAGAAACAAACCTTTTTCCTAATAAAAATAAGTCAAATATTTTTAGTAAAGTAATATCTTGCTGATAGATAATATTAAAAATATATGTATATGTGTATATATGAAGATGAAATATTATTTAGATTTTTATTTGTACAGCAGTATTTTAATAATCTGCAAGAAATAAGAATTTCTCTAACTCGTTAAGAATTGAAGAATTCTAGAAAATAAGGGGTGGAATTCCTGTTACTTTCTTTCATTTAACAGAAAACATTTTTGATATTACAGAAATAGTTTCCAAATATACAAACCACTTAAATGAAATAGTTCTTTTTCTAATAACATTCGAGATAATTATTTTTTTCCATTTAAAGTAAAAGTAGTGGCAAAATATTGATCGTTATAATTATAAGCAGCTGAAGCATAAATTCATCTAGCAATGAACAACTGTTTAATTAACAATAAGAAATACCTTATGATACTTTCTTAAAATATTTCAAATATTCATTAAAACAGATATGTTTTTTTATGGGGTTTGAGTAGAATAGAAATCTCTAATTATGTTTATATCATTAAGAAAACGAATCTCCTACTTAGAAATTTGTTTTTTAAAAGTTTATAAAATATATTTTCAATTTTCCTTTTTTTTTTTTTTTTTTTTTTTTTTTATTCAAAGAATAATCATCTAATGATATATTTACATATTTTAACACTACAAGCGAGACGAAATTTTCGATAAAAGTGCATATTTATGGGTTTTTTTTAATTCTTTTTATTATAGCATTACAAAAACTGAACCCTTCTAAAAGCAATATTATCAAAATTAAAAAAAAGAATGTAGTAAAAAAGGTAATATTTTGGTAAACAGATTTTGTGAATTAACAAAAATTTTAAAATATTTTACTATTAATAAGATACGTAAGATTTATATTTTTAATTCAGCAATTTAAATTATATGTTGTATTAAAAAAAGTATTAGTTTTTGTTTTAAATTGTTGTACTGTTGAAATTCTACTGTATGTACGTCCGGCTGTCTCCTTATAAACTGATAAATGCATAAAGATGCGGAAAGTGCCAAAAAAAAAATCGATATAACCCAAGAATATCTAACTGACAATTTAAATTAAATTATTCCAATTAGTTAAAAAGATATCAAACTAAAATCAAAAGCGATCTGAAGGTGTGCAGCAAAATACACAGATAAAATAATATCCGTTTATAGCTGTGGTTCTCAAACTTAAAGTCGGGGTACATTTAAAATCCTACAAATACGTTCAATGCACTATATACAAATTTCTGAGAAATATGTCGTAATAATAAAGAATTTGAAAGGCAAACTCGTATCTTTTTTTTTTTTTTTTTTTTTTTTTAATACTCAATTGTGTTAAATATTGGAAAATCTTAATTCACACATATATGATGTTCAAATAAGTTTTACTATATTTTCAAAGAGGCTTTGAATTTGGTTTCGTAAAACCTATTTGTTCACTTCTAGAATAAGATTATTCAATTTTAAGCTTCTTTTTGAGAAATATACGAAATTTATTTGGGTGTATTTACTTAAAAATAAGTAAAATATACATAACATTCATTCTCAAACCTTTCAAAATAAGTAATGTATACCATAAAAAAAAATAAATAAATAAATAAATAAATAAATAAATAAAAGGCTGATTTTTACAAGAAAAACCACTGTTGATTAATATATAATAAGAACGTGTTAAAAATAAATAAGTAAATAAATAAATAAAACGATGTAAACGTAATGGAATGACGTAATACCGTAACTATATTTATTTTCATATTTGGAAGCGTATTTCCATGAAATATCCCAGGGTTCTCCATAAAATCTTCTAGGGTGCAACCCAGTTTCCTAGCACTATTTTGAAATAATACCACTATTTTAAAGTATTTTTCTTTCTATTATTTATTGAAAATTTTTAAGCTTTAAATACATTAAAAATGTTTCTACAAAAATAGTAGTTTTCAAAAGTTGTCAACTATGTAAACAGAATCATTTCTTAAAGGAATAAGTCTGGGTATTGTCTTAATGAGGAGATAATTTTAACAAAAAAGAACATATTAGTGCAGTATTTATAATCACGGGAATTTTTAAAAAAATTTTGAGATATATTATCTCACAATTTTAATTTTAATTTTTGTGAAAAAACATATGTGCGGGAAGAAGAAGCTCTATCAAGTCCGTACTAAAATTTTATTTACTCTTATATTACATATCTTTACAATAAGACGACAAAAGCATTTTTAACACTTTCCAACAAGTTTGAAAAGTGTTAATGACTTAGGTTTGTGTGTCTGCCTGTGCGTCTGTCCGCCTATCTGTTTGTCCGCCTGTCCGCGCTCTAACTCCCGTAAATATTCATGAAAATTCTTGAAACTTATATATGCTATTCAAGTTTACTATGTAATGTTTTCTATTGAAAATGGAGTGAATACCTCTAATAGTTCGTGTACAGCGGCACACCAAAGAATTCTGTAACATTATGTTCTGTGAGAGATATTTCTATAAACCAAATTTCAATAGCCTTACATTGCACAACTTTAATGAAATTGAAATATGTTATTCATATGCACAAATGAACGCTTTATACAATGTAGCATGATTAAGGTTAAGATATACAGGGCCACGCAAAAATATTCAGTTACATTAACAGGTATCACTAGAAATTTACTGGTATTGCATTTTTGTTTACATTAAACTTTTTTAATGCATTTTACAATTTTTAAGTATGTATAATATTTCAGTTTATGTATTTGTCTGTCCGGCTGTCCATCTATCTGTCCGTCTACCGGCCCCCAGCGTTCGTAAATTTTTTCAGAATTTATGAAAGAAAAATATGATATATGTTATTCAAGTTCACTATGAAATGTTTCCTATTTAAAATGGCATTATTAGGTCCTGTACAACTGCCTTGTGTACAAGGACACTCAAAAAATGCCAATGCATTCCGTTTTAGAACAGACATTTCTATAAATCACATTTAAATATTTAACTTTCTTCTGCAAAAATTATGAAGAAAAAGTAATTTTAATGTTAATATGCTAAAATAATGTTTTTTTGGAATATGTTATGGTTAACCTTCAGATTTACAAGGCTATACTAAAATATTCAAATACGTTAAGAGCTGGAATTAGAATTTAAGGTCTGCAATTAATTTTAAGTGAAGCATTTTCAACACTTTCCAACAATGTTTACGAGTTATTATGAATTCAATTAGTCTACATGTATGGCTTTTATTCCTTCTGTCTCACAATTGAGTTATAACGAAGGCAAAGAACATTGAAAGCTATGCGATACAGCCGCCACGTACAGTTGGTAAGTGTTAATAATCAATGTGCATAGAGCCCGATTTTTCGTTCTTGTTTAATTTTTACTAGAAGTATACTGTAGAGAAAAATATAGAGAAAAAAAAGGATTTATATATTCCATAAATTTTCAATTAAAATCTACATAAAGCAGATATATTTGCATTAAAAGTTTTTTTTTTTTTTTTTTTTTTTGTAATACTAAATTTGTAATACTATTTTGTAATACTACTACTCATTTTTCAGTTATGTTTAAAACTAGTTGGCATAGGTAGACTCTGCTCAGTTCCTCATCATATTTATGTTCTCATAAATTTCTAGTGCGAGACATATTATAACCATGTCAAAAGAAATTAATTTGACCAAAGCTTGATACAGTAACAGAATGAAATCCCCGCCTAATAGGGTATTCACCGTTCACCTCGATATGCTTATCTTATTCTAATCTATTAATTTATTTTATCAGGGTCAATTCCGTTAATTAGTTTCATGCTACTATTTCCAATGCAATAATCCTCAAAATTCATATTTATATGAAAATTTTACAATTTCGATATGTTGATAAAATCGTAAATTACGATTAATTTACGAAATTTTCCTATTAGAATATTTGTATTCAATCATGTTCAAACAAATATGGCAAATGTAATTTTGAAATTGTCTAACGTATTTATGATCCTCAAAATGGAAGTTTATGCTCAATTTTGCCTTATTCTGACATGTTAAGTAAATCCTAAATTCCAAATAACTTACGAATTTTTTTAATTGGAAAAATCATAGTCTATTATATTCGTGCCAGTATCCTAAATAATATTTCGAAAGTGGTTTGACATCTTTACGATGAAAATATCCCTCAAGATTGACGTTTATGTGAAATTTTGCCCTATACTGTCATGTTAAGAAATTCGTAAATTTACAATAACTTGCGAAATTTTTAAAGTAGCATATTTATAGTTACTGATGTTCATTCCGGCATCAAAACTGATATTTTAAAACTGGTCTGACATTTTTACAGTAAAAGGTTTCTATTTAATGCACGTTTAAGTGAATTTTTGTCCTATTCTCGCATGTTAAGAAAATCGTAAATTTCTAATAACTTAAGAAGTTTTTTAATTTGAATGTTGCAAATGAATAGGGTTCTTGCCAGTATTGAAAGTAATATTTTAAAACTGATCTGACTTCTCTGCGATTATTTGTTCGTGAGATATCGTGTAAACAGACTAACAAACTAACGGACTAACATACTAACACACTAACAGACACCCTACAGACAGACACCATACAAATTTTGTCATTTTCGGATTCTTCAGACCTGAAAACGTGAAAAAAAGTCAAAAAACCGAGGTCGAAAATTTAACGATTACCTAAGTTCCCCATACCTATAGTATGATGGGGAACAAAAAATGCATAAAATGTCTTTAAAAATCTACAGATATCCATAATATCAATCTCACATAAAATAATAATTCTGAATTTAAAAGTAGTTTTATATTTAAAATAATCTTAAATTGAAAATAAGTAAATTTAAAAAAAAAAAAAACTTATTTTAATTTAATTGTAAAATATTAGATGCATTAAAATGGGAAGAAAACAAATTATTCACGTGGTTGTAAAGTACCTTATTTAATTTTTCTATAGATAATTACGTAATTACATTATTATAGTCATTGTTACACTATCGCAAGATAAAACATAAAAATACATAAATAAGCAGATCATATTTTATCTACGAAAAAGCCACTTACATGTTGCCATCCTTAAACAATATGCTTTGTTTAAAGCATAAAAAATCTGCATAGAAACTGCCTTTGAAGGAGACGACAAACGTGCTCTCGTGGATATATCGAATGATACACTCCATGTATAGCGTATTAGATTTATAAAACTATTATTTCATGATACTTACTCAAACTGCAAGATGCTTCCACAGAAGAGCTGCGTAAGCTTGTCTCTATTAACCACTTACAAAACTCGTTTTTATTTGTTTAGAAATTTGAATGTAGCTAATGCAGTGAGTGTACGTGTTTGTGAATATGTTCTTTATTTTATAATTAAGATTTTGAAACTTTCACAAAAAGCATTATATAAAATTAAAATATAATCGATGTACTAATGATATAACAGTAGTACCTACAGATGATGAAAACTTTAACGATCTTAAATTCAACTAGCTTCCTAATTTAATTTTAACTGAAAATTGTCTAAATAATAATAATATAAACTTTTTCGATTTAAAAACTGAAATGATAATAAGATGATATTTGTTGATTTATGTGGCAAACATAAAGATTTTAGATTTTAAACTAATATATACATACACAGTTTATATCCTGTCTTATGTAGAGATAATGAATTCCTGGAGGTAAATTTTACAAAAAGTAAAATAAATAAATAAAAATTTTGAAGACATTAGAAAAATCTAGATTTTTAAATAGTTAAAGTTAATTAAGAAAAACTTCCTTAACAGGACTTAACACTTCTGAAATTTCTTAATTTAACAAAAGTACACATATTTAGTTTTCTGAATTAAAATTATACTTAATGTTACATATCGTAATTAGAATGGCTGCTACATCTCCCTTTAGCAAACACTTTTATTATTATTATTATTATTATTATTATTATTATTCCAACATTTATATCAAACCTTTCAACCCATTTACCTCAGTTTGCTGTTTTCTTATTTTAATGTTATCGAAATGCTAAGGCTTTGTCGAATAAGATTGAAACAGATCAGACATTTTTTTTTTAATGAGTGTTATAGTATGTGCAATAGATTTAAGAATCGATTTTGTGTTTTATAAAATATTTTCTTTGATTAATATGCGTGATTATTTATTTTCACTGTTCACGTAAGAATGTGTGTGGTTTTAGATTTTTTCTACTAGAAACGAAGAAAACAAAATTGGATGTGATCCTGAAACTCCTTCAATGTATGACGTGAAAAAAAAAAAAATCAGAAACGCAACTTAAAATATGTAAATAAGGAACGCCTAATTCATAATTAAATAATTCGCATATTTAAAAATATCAAAAATATAATTAGTTATCAAGTCAGTAAATTTGCTTTGTACCGTAAAAGTATGAAGTTATTTATAGAAATAATTAAAATGTAAAAATAAAGGAAAAATTACTTAATTTTATATCAAGTTTTTGATAATGGCAGCATTAAAAAAAACAATCTATAGTACACTTATTTGCTCCTCTGTATATTAAATGTGTAAGGTGCCGGTGAGAGATTTTTTTAAAAAATGTTGTTTATTAAACAAAAACGTTGAGTTAAGACTGTTGACATACTTTATGCAATTTCAGATATAAATTATTTTTCATAAATATACTCTGCTGGCCGTTCAAAATGCAACACCAAGAATGATTGAAAATATCAGAATGATATTTATTGGGCACATTCATTATAGTAGGAAAAACAATTGATTAAATTTTCAGGAAATTTGGAGTAATACATCCTGAGAAAACAGAACATAAAGCTGCGACCTCTGAGAGCAATAACTGCTCTTACCTGCTTAGGCATTGAATCGAACAGCGATTGGGTGATATATTCAGCTACAGCACTCCATGAAGCTATAACACGATGCCACAATTCCTCAACAATAGTTACTAGTGAATGATTGCGGGTTCACTTGTTTTTCGATGATTAAACAATCATTTTCGTTGATGCGAGATCAGGAGAACGCGCTAGCCAGAACAACAGTCGAACACATTTTGTATCAAAGAAGATCCGTACAATACGGACAACTTTCAGTCGTGCATTGTCCTGCTTAAATTTTGCGTTACGTAGGCCTCGAATATAGGAAAAAGCAGAGAGCCTAAATACATCAGAAATGTAATTACCGCTATTCAGTGTGTCGAGAATGTGAACAAGAAGTGATTGAGACGTGTATCCAGTGGGACCTCATACCATCACTGCAAGCGATGGACAGTATGATGATGTCAAATACCAGCTGGCAATGTGCATTATTCACAATGTTGTTAAATACAGATGAGGCAATCTTAATAGTCCGTGAGGCGACAGGCCAAATTGTGCTTAGAAAATGAGGTTCGTTTGCCATGTCTGGTAACAAAGAAACTGCTTTTTTTTTAAAAAAAAAAAGGTATGCATGCAGGGTAGAAAATACAATGTTCCCCCAAAAATAATTGCTCATATTTTTTTTACAAGCAAAAAAAAAAAAAAGGCCTACAGCAACATTTTCATAAAAACTGTTTAAATGCTTTCAAATATTATATTTAAAATTTTACAATATGTTAATTTTTTTTCCTATTGAAAAATAATAAAAACATTCAAAACTATCTGAAAAATGGAAAAAATATGAAAAATAATTTTTTTCTATGAAAGTTATATGCATTTTAAAGGGACATTGCTGAAGTAGGTTTCACATAAAATCTTCTATTTTCATTTAACATTAATAAATTGAATTATATTAGGTTTGTTCTATAAAATACATATTCAGGAAGCATTTATTATGGTACTATACATGCTATTATTATTATTATTTTTAGAGATTTGTAATATTTAAATTGCGTTTTCTCAGTTGCTTTTTCTTAGTGTCTGTTTCATACACACACAGAGACATACATATTACATACATCATCGTAAAAATAGAAGAAATGAACTCAGGGGATCTCAAAACGCATAGAAATACCAAAATCTCAAAGTCAGATTTTTCACATGATTACAATACTTTCCTTACATATGTATGTTCGGAAAGTAATAATAATAATTAATTCAACGAAATTAATAATAACGTAAAAGATATTGTCAAAAAGGACTAAACATGTCAGATAAAAAAAAAAGTCATTACAGAATTTTTTTTTAATGGAATTAAATCAAAATAATAATTGTTAAAATGTAATTTAAATTATGTTTCTATCATATTTAATATGTTAAAACGTTCAGAGCAAATTTATTTTTAATGTAAACTTATGCAGATTACTCGAAAATAATTGAAATCTAGAAAGTGTAATTGAATTTTACATATTGATATTTTATTCAAATTCAATTATCTAAATCATAAATGAAGCATTATATACATTGCAATTATGAATACACATTTGGAAAATCAATACATTATTCAAGATGGCTTATTTTCTTTTAAAGTAAATTGGTGAGCGAAAGATTTATTTGTTAAATTAAAATGTCGGGTAAACATTAAGTGGGATTTCGCGAAATGCAAAGTTCAAACTTACTTTTAAATCAATTCTCTTCAGGGTATCATTAGCAGTTTTAATTTATTCGTGATTTTTGTCTTCAAGCATTGTATGCTGACAGCAATTAGTATTTTTAAAATTAATTAATAAATAAATAGAATTATTTAATTACTTTCTATATATGTGACTTATTTTATTAAAAATTAAATTTCAAAACAAATATATCGTGCGCAAAATAACATTAATCACAAAAATGTAGTTACAGAGAACTGAAAAAATTCTGAATGATTTTAATTATTTTATTTCACGTTTAGGGACAACATCAGTACTTTTCCTTATAAATCGTGACCGTAATAATTGGTAAAAGAACGCACATAGTAAAAATTATTTCATAGCTAATTACCGCAAATAAATAACTTTAAATTTAAAAATCGGTTTCTGTATAAATTTATGTAATTAAACTGTAGTAAGTTAAAAAAAATAAAAAATAAAAAAAAAGTTTTTTTTTTTTTTTTTTTTTTTAGTTAAGTCACCAAGCTTCAAAGTTTACAAGTAAAAAAATCATCATAATTTTATACCTGCAGAGAAAAATAATACTCATATTTTTTTTTTCTTTTTCCTTCATCTTGATTATTCCACTTTATTGTAGAAAAGTTTAAAATATAAATATTAATTCATCCCCTTGCTACTGTCTTTTTTTTTTTTTTTTTTTTTTTTTATGTGGTTTTGTTGAGGGCAGACAGTATGTGAATAAAGGAGGCTTACTCGCTGACTTTATTGTGGCTGTTAAAACAGAAATACAGTTTTTATTCATACATGTGCTCGAATCTGTGACTGTCAATTACGACTGGCGTCGTGTCTCTATCATGCGGTAATTAATTAGGGATCGCACATAAAACATATTATATTGTACTTTCTATGTGTTACTTTATATAATGCTGAGGAACAATGCGTTATTGGCAATAACCGTTTGATTCTGCATAGTATCTCTCTCTCTCTCTCTCTTTTTTTTAATACTGTCTGTAAGTTATCTATATCGGAAAAAATTATTTTGAAATTAAATAATAAACTATAGTTTGAAATATAATGTCGCATAGCTGCCACTTAATTGCTTTTAATACCTCTTTTTCTGAACAAAAATTTTCGTTTTATTCAATCATTTAAAAGAAAAAAATTTACTACAAAATTTTAATAAAAGATTACTATTAATTAATAAATAGCGTTTGCAAATAAAAATAATCTGGTGTGTCACTCACACGACTTTCTCTTACTCTGAAATTTAATACTATAAATGTAGGTTGGAGATTAAGAGGTAAGATAACGATATTATGTAAACCTATGTTAGATAATTCAAATTAGGGTTCGAAAGAGTTTTATATGATAATTCTTTCTGTGTGAGGAGGGCTACCGCCCCCCTCAACCCCCCGTTTCATTAATGCGCCTACATTTATATAGCATTTAATTCGGTTATTAAAAAATAATTCTGTTTTAAAAAATAATTTATTAAAATTATTATTTAAAAAAAAATATCTTTTATGATAATGCAGACGAATTCCATAATAGAGAAGTAGTATATTACTAAATAACCAAAAAAATCCATTTTATTCTCAGCATTAAAAATAAATAAATAAAAAATACGATTACGACGTTTTTTTTCGTTAAAAGTAAAAAAAAAAAATCGATAACTTTGTTTTAAATTATCACAGATCGATGGTTCAACCATTCGTTTTAAAGGTATTGGCAAGCTCTTTTGAAAAATACCCATCATGAAAATTTACTCCCCTCAAGGGGGGGGGGGGCGAGGCTCCTACATACACATTTTTTTTTTTTTTTTTTTTTTTTTGCAGTTGACTATCTCTATTACAAAAAATATATATTCGTTTCATTTGGTTTAGTACAGTCTATAGATGTTAAACTCTACTTACCTGCAATTTTCCCCATAGACGTAATGTATGTAAATACTTTTGAGTGTCCCTGTACACGAACCATTTGCTTCATCTCAACGAAAAGCTTAGTGCAGCATATGATACACATTTAGAATACCAAGTTTGAACTTTCTGCCATAATTTGTTTTTGAGATATTCTGATACACACACACAGACATACACACAGACCATTTGCTAAAAACATGATTTTCGTATTCAGGGGACCTCAGAACATGTAAATACAACAAAATCTCACTTTCGAAAATTTGACCCAAAAACAATACTTTCTCTACCTTATGGGTAAGAGAAAGTTAAAAAAAAAAAAAAAAAAAAAAGTAACTTACATGATTTTTTTTTTTTTAATATAAATCTAAATAACAGATAAAATGCCCCATGTTCAAATATATTAATATTTAATAACAGATAAGAAATCGGACGAAATTATTTAGGATAGCTCATCCAAATAAATTGAAAAGCAAAACAGCTCTGCGAATGATTAGTTATCTTTTCAAATGCCGCAAGCTTTTGAAAAATGTTTTTTAATTTGTTCGACTTAAGTATGCCTGAAGAAATTTTAATTTGCCTATGACACTTTGTCTGAATAGATGATCCCAAAACAAAAATTTATTTAGGTAACAGACTTTATCATTTATGTAATAATAAAAAGTGAAATTTGCCTATTCTTCAATTTTAAATTTAAAATGTAGCTAGTTATTTAAAGTTTGGTTGATTTAAATATGAACTAGGGTTACGTTCAAGATTGAGATTTAGTTTCCAATTGGAATATAATAAGTTGAATATCATTCTTTTTTCTGTCAAAATAATATAAAGTAATATTTAGTTCACTAGGGGGCTCTGCCTCCTGCTCGTTCCGCTCACATTTTAATTTTAATAAAGAAAATTTAATTTTAATAAAGTTTCGTTTAATTTTACTGAAGAAAATGTATTGAACATAAACGTTACTCATGGTTTTTAACACGCTTTTATTAGCTTCACCTGTATGTATGTATATTTGTATGTATGTATGTTTGTAACTGCTCTGGGAACAAACAAAAAATTTATATTGTAAAAAAATACTTTCCCTACGTGAACGATGTGGCGTTGAGGTAAGGCGCCGCGCTACGAACCTAAAGGCCCAGCGTTCGATCCCAGTCAGGGGAGATTTTTTAAAAATGGTTTTTGTTACTTCTAAGTTATTTTAATTAAAGATTTAAATGTATGTAAATATTATGGTGTGTCACTCGCACGATTTTCTCTTACTCTGCATTTTAATACTAAGATAGATATTTTGTGTTTTTTTAGTTCACATTTCTATAAAAGCGTGTTCTTTAATTTTTTAAAACTATAATTTTATTTTGCTTGGGTGTTTGGGTGGAAGACACTTATCAAATTTTACGGCTTTAAATTGTATAAAAAGTTTAAAATAGAAATTTATTCATTCTTAAATTTTAAATCAAACTGAAAATTTAAATTTGTTGATTTAAATTTGAATAGTTATTGCAGTGTAATTGGTAATGGAAGGGTGAATGAATTTTTGTTTAATATTTTTGTATATTTTATTAACCGTGTAACTTCAGCTGTTAACAGTGAATGATTTAAAAAGTCTGCCTTGCAGTCCTGTCCTCCAATTATCAGAAGACGATTCACGTGCTTCACGTCCGGCTATTTTCTTATTTTTAACAGCTTTTGACTTTCCTCTAACCTCTAAAAAGTTTCGTTGTGTAACAAAATTATTTTATGTACTCGTGTTTAAATCATTTAACTTTTACCATCAGCAATAGGCGCAGTCGATTACTGAGGATGATTGTTCATAAATGCCGCTGGCATATACATACGCTGATCCGTACTTAAGGGATTAAACACAAATAAGAAAAACGATTTTTTTTAAATAATATAAATATTTAGAGGGTCACCTAATGACGGGCTCATTTTTTTTTACCACGTTTTTATTAACTCGCTTTCTTGTTTGTGTAGTACAAATCTTGCAATCGATTTTTAACTAACTTCCCGACTAGCTAGACATTTGAAATCTTTAGAATACGTCAGAGCACGATGACAATGCACTCTTCTAATAATTTTATTCAATTAATAAATGTTTAAAAAAATCTTATAATTGTTCTCTTTATTACGCATTTCATCATTTTCGTTCAAGTTGAAGGGATAATTCATCAAAAAAAATTTTTTTAAAGTATTTTTTAATATAATACATAGAATTGTCAAGTTTACATGATTCAACAGAAAATTTAAAAACGGGATAGGGTAAGTGGACCAGTGATTGACACTTTTAGAACAATCTCTGATGTTTTTAATGTTCTAGTCATGAGAAAATACTTTTAGAAATCTTAAGCTAATACATATGGCACGAAAGACATTCAGAACCACAGATATGTTAAAATATATACATTTGATAACAATTATATTTTTTTATGAATTTTTATTTGACACCCACTCAATGTTCCAGTAATTGACACTGCCAGTTTTTCATTTTATCAGTAATTGGCTCACTATTTTCCAGTGTTTAACACTACTAGTTATTCATTTTATCAGAAATTGGCACCCTATGCTCCAGTGTTTCACATAAAATGTTAAAATTCTTATATGCAAAATATATTTTATTATTTTTCTTATTAATTATTTCGGGATAGATGTCAATTACTGGAGCATACCAATCACTGGAGCACCTACCTATATAAGAAGTTTTTTATACTGTATTTTTTTTTTCTTTTTATTAAACAGAAACAAAAAATAAATAAATAAATAAATAAAATAAAATAAAATATCTTTTTTTCTCTCTGACCAATAACAAAATACTAAAATTACCATTGAATACAACTTATACAAATAATCCTTATGTACTAATAATCACTGAAATTTAGTCGAAAGCCTTTTTTCAAATCAACTAATTAACTACCCATACAGCACAGAAAGTTTCAGTTATATTGCAAAAAGCTTACAATCTTTCAAACACATAACATATTTAAGTATGCTCTCTGATACCTTTCTGAAACATTGGACTTTTTGATTTTCTATCTGTTAAATGATTGTACCGTTTCTGTTACGTATCTAATTTTTTGTTACAATCACGGACATTTCTACGTTTTTGAAACCAATCGGAAAGCAATCTGAACGTTTTTAAACGTTTCTGAAATGTTTATAACATTTCAATGTTATATGATTGTTACGTTTCTGGAACATTTTGTGCTGTTAGGGTAGTGCCTCAGGTATGCTGAAGTTAGATAACAATTTAAACTAAAATAATGGATAGCATAAACTTATTCACGATAGTATATTTATTTTAAAACTGATGATATGTCAAGTAATTTATTTATTAAATTCAATAACTCCTTGAGAGACTATTTGATTGTTATTAATTAGAAATATGTGAAAATTTTATTCAACAATTTTATCAGCTAGATAAATTTAAACATTTTACGGCATATTTTACCAAGAATAAAACGAATACACATTAATGCACAAAATTCACATTAAATAATTTATAGTATAAAGGAAGTTTACGTTTTATAATCGTAAGTTTAAATTTGAATTATTGCTTCACTTATTATAATATTTGTTTATGATTCAAATTAGGATTTAACTCTGATCACTTTAAAATACCACATAAATAAGTAATTTATATATATATTATTTAATTGAAGAACTACGTCTTTAAATAATCCAAAACAAAATTGTAAAAATTGGCAACTATGAAAATTTATAAAATTGTACTTTAAAATCTATAACTCTAATTTATGATGAATATCAGAGGCAAAATTAAGGATAGAAATATATGTGTGTAACAGGAAAAAGAAAGATCTTAGCTCTTTGTAATCGAATGTATCTGAATTAATATGCAAAAGTTGTATAAAACTTTAAATTTTTTGAAAGAATACGTTTGGGAAATTTAAAAATAGAGTCTTGCAACTCTGCACATATTCACAATTCAAATAGGCTTAAAATATAAAGATGCACTCCAGTTGTCCACATTTTGTAACTTATCTGGGGATTCTTATCATGTTTATTGCAAACATAAAAAGTATGGAAATAAACAATGAACATCATATTTTAGGATGAAACGTCTGATTTAAATAAATTTCATAACAACATAACTTCACCAAAAATAATATTATAGATTTAAAAAATTAAAGAACACGCTTTTATAGAAATGTGAACTAAAATACACAAAATATCTTAGTATTAAAATGCAGGGTAAGAGAAAATCATGTGAGTGACACACCATAATATTTACATACATTTAAATCTTTAATTAAAATAATTTAGAATTAAACAAAAACCATTTTTTAAAAATCTCCCCGTACAGGGCTCGAACGCTAGACCATTAGGTTCGTAGCGCGGTTCTTTACTTCACGGCTACAGCGTTCACGTAGGGATATTTTTTTTTTTACAATATAGATTTTTGTTTGTTCCCAGAGTGGTTACAAACATACATACAAACATACATACAAACATACATACAGGTGAAGCTAATAAAAGCGTGTTAATAAATATAAAAGAGTGTAAAAGAAGGTTGTACAAGAGTGTTAATAAATGTAATCTTTAATAAAACGTTAAACCCAAGTGATATTTCATTACACTACACGCTTTTTCAAACTTTATACTGTATTACAATATTTAAAATATGTTTCAAGCCAAAAAGAGTCCTAAATATGCAATGCTTTCGAAAACTCAACCTAGGCTTTAATTTCATAAATATTAAACTTAAACATAAGTTGCAAATTGGAAGAAGTCGTTCTGGCTAATTTGAAAGAGTGGATTAATTTCATTGTTATTTTCATTTCACACATTGGTTAGGAATTTTAGTTGAGATCAATATATGAGTTATGTAGTACATACCGAATTTTAAGCAAATTAATTCATAATAACAATGTTTATAGGAAATCGAAATTTTCAAGTGACCGCCATTTTGAAACAAAATAGCTGATCGATGTCATTAATATATGAGTTATGTAGTACATACCGAATTTTAAGCAAATTAATTCATAATAACAATGTTTATAGGAAATCGAAATTTTCAAGTGACCGCCATTTTGAAACAAAATAGCTGATCGATGTCATTAATAAATTCGTTTTATATCTTGATATGGGTTATATATTTATCCAGTTTTAAGCAAATCGGTGTATAAATACATTTTTCATACGAATTTGAAAATTTCAATATTCGGATATTTTCAACAACACTGTGAATTACGTCTGCCAATGAACTAATTAAGAAACTACTAAAATAATTACACAGTCCAAAACTGTTTCTAAACTTTGTTAAAAAATGTTTCTAAACGATTCTAAACTTTCAGTATTTTAAAAATCGTTACGATGAAAGTTTTTTTCATTACATGTATCTATCTACCTATTTATCTATATATAGAGAGAGAGGTACATAAATAGATGGATATAGATATAGATATTAAACAATATTATTTCTTCATAGCTTTCTTTTTACTTCCTGTGGCTTGTTCAAAAAGGTTTTTCATTTATATGCACAACCTTAAATATTGTTTTAATTTTAAATATTGTTTACCTTAAATATTGTATCAAAAAACCTAATAAATATTTTAATATTATATAATTAAATTAAACTCTATCTAGATAAAAATAAGAAAAATAAATTTTTGCTTTCATTCATTTTCTCTCTTTTTTTTTTTTTTTTTTTATTATTATTATTATTATTTTGCACGACTAGGTTTGTTTACCCGTTAACCAAATTACTTCTTACTGTATTCCCCTGTTACATGCATCTGGCTATTATGCAAGTACTGTTTTGTTTTTAAATTCAAGTCTACTTTATAATGTAGAAGTGCCAATTTTTACAACTTATTCCGAAACATTTTTACCCCTGCCTTTTTTTCGAACGAGAAATTTTGTAGAATATTTCTCTCCAATACGATTAAATAAAAAGAAAATCATTCTTGAAAATTATACGTATGGAAAAAAGACGGAACTAACAATGCTCCGGAATAAATTATAAAAGTTGGTAACTCTGATAATGTTTACCATTTTCTTCTTCATATTTTTGTAATTATGGTTAGGGTATTAGCACAAAGAAATTATAGAAATATGCATTTTCTTAACCACAATTTGCATCACAATTCCTAAAATGCCATCGATGATATTGAGAATTCAGCATACTTTCATTTATTTTATTTGTCTTATTGTAACCTTCAACTGACTTATTGTGACTTAAAACTAAGTGACTGTAATTGTGACATTTCGAAAAAAATAAACCAAAATAATGCATTATAAGAAAGGGATTTTTGTAAAAACAATTAAAAATTTAAGGGTTTCGACTTAAAAAATTACAAATTATAAAACAGCAACCATTAGAGCCTCGGTATAAACTCTCGGAGAAAAAAATTACATTTTGAGGTGTCCCGTTTAAGGGATTATACATAAAATAACGAAAAAAAAATAATTATAATTTTAATAAATGCTTACATTTGTATTTTAATTTGTGAGTAATCAACTAATTAGGGTAGGGGTTACAATTTACTAGAAAGAGTTCTTGTATGTTGAGGCTGTATTCAAATATTGCATTAATCATTCTTGAATTTGAATCCGCTAAATATTTTTACCGATCCTGTACCATATATCTAAGATGAAGAATTAAGTAATTATAACTGAAATAGATGGTTTTGAATACCATGTGTTTAAAAATGTTGAAGACAATACTTGGAGAAAATGTTTTTAATATATTTTAAAATACATTATTATTTCATATCGAAAAAAATATTCCAGGAATTCTTTTGTGTGTGTGTGTGTGTTTATGATTCAATAAGTGGTAAATATTGGCTGTCTACTTTTTCCGATTAGGTTAAGGTGCTCTATATCAAAAAATTAATTTTACAGTCACTTAAATGGGATCTGTATTACATTTTTTTTTCTTAAAATATTCATTTCATGTCTTACTTTGTGTGTGTGTGTGTGTGTTAAATTAGAATTCAGTAAAAATAAATCAGCCTGCAAGAAATTATACTTCTATTTTAAAAGGAATAGTTTTTTACATGACTATATTTAAATTATTGGTAAATAAATAATCTAGTGTGGCACTCACACGAATTTCCCTTACCCTACGTTCCAATAATATAAAGGCAGATTGCAGATTATGAGATAAAATAACAAATATTGTACAGGAAACTACTTTAAAAACAATTGAAAATAGAATTAGGAACAGCTTTATTTGACATATTATTCTGTGAGAAAGAGGCTAATACCACCCTCAACCCTCTATTTGAATATAGTACCTTCATTTATTGAAGGCTGTTTTAAAATTTAGAATTTTATTCAAAATTATTCACAGAAGGTATACCTGCAATACTTCTGCTATATGAAAAACATATAATCAAACAGTAAATTTTCTTACAGCACTATTCATGTATCTATCCAATATATCCGAATTCTTTATGTTAGCCCTGTAAACGAATGCTGAACGATTTTCATACCATATACGACACAAAACACGCTTTTATGTATATAAAAATATATACTCATTTTACGTTGTTTAATTCATAGATACCATCTAGAAATTTCGGCGATACACATAATGTATTTCAAGACTCTTAGATGTCCCTATACAAAAAGTCATTTTTTTTTTTTTACCACAATGAAAGCATAGTGTACTATAAGTCATTCTGATAACATACACACAGACCAACCACTCAAAACATGTTTTTCGTATTCAGGGAACCTCAAAAGACTTAAATATGACAAAAACTGAATTTCGAAAAAGTGACCCAAAAAACAATACTTTCTCAACCGAAAATGGGTAAGAAAAAGTAAAAACAAAGAACGTGATAAAATTCTTTGATTTTAAAATAGATATGTATCTTTATTTACTTTCTTCATCAAACTAGCAATATATATAACATTTTGGGGAATATTCACCACCAAACAAAATAAAGGTTGCAATTTATTTTTTAATCCTAAAATTGAATATTTGGAACGTTATTTTACTTTACTTTACCGCATTTATATTTCCTTATTTTCAAATAATATTTCATCCACTCATGGTCAACTCCTGTTTGATTCTTATTACATGTCTATAACATGCATGTAACTTCAGCAATAAAAAGATCAGCAATAAAAAACACATTTCTGGTACAGACATTTCATTTATAAAATGCCCTCATGTTTTTTAATACTTCTTGTATGAATAAATTTTCATAATGTAAGAAGGAAATATATATATAATTTAATATATATATATATATATATATATATATATATATAATTTATAAAGGATAAAATCGCTACATTTCTAAATTTAAAATTGTAATACAATTATTTGTATTTTAACTAAAGGATTGAAAAGAAAGGTTTTCGATTGATCCAGATTTCAAATGCCAAAAATGTTATGGTTTAAATATCCAATACATAGTTTTTTGCAAATAAGAAATAAATTATAATTTATCGTTAAGGAAATTTAACTCAACTGTTCCTTATATAGATTTATAGTATGGAACATAATATTAAATTTTATAAACTATTATTTTAAACTCTAATAATTGATCCTTTTTTTTTTTTTTTTCTTTAATTATACTTCTAGAACTAAATTCCATAGTTTAAACATTTATATTTTAAAAAATTTGCGAGCAAAAAATTGTTTGGAAATCATATATAAATTAAAAATTATACATATTTTTTTAAGTACATTTTTATTTTACAAGAAAATGTAGTTTTTCCATTAATTATATTTTTATAATAAAGTATAACTAACACTTTTTCCAAGGTTTTAACAGAAATTATATATTTTATATTATAGCGTGTTTTTTCATAGTGACCTTCTTGCATGTACAGTTTTGAGAAATTATACCCAATAGAAGCTGAAATATAGGCCTTTTCATAAATGGAAATCGGAGCAGAAAAGCGCCATCTATTGGATGATATACACTAAAGTTTGACAAACCACAGTTTATGTCAAGGAACAATTTAATGTAAGTTTTTTAAAAATTAAATTATGAGCAATAATTCTTGATATAGATCTACCACAAAATTTTGGTCACACACAGACAGACAGACATTTTTTAAAAATAGTCAAACCGTCTTAAGATATACATCAAAACATGTCGTAAACCGACGATCGAAAATTTTTGAGGATCTTTCTTTCTGTGACTATAGAAGTTAGAAAGAAATGCAAGCTTAATATCACCGGTCATAAAATTCATAACAGTTACTTTTGTTAAAGTTCTATCTTTATTTAAAAATGGTCAAAATCTTAATTAGAGGTCTGCACTGGCCAAAATTTTCAGGCCCGGCCCGTTGGAAAGGTTTGCTTACCCGGCCCGTCCCAGTATGAAATCGAAAAATTCGGCCCAGGCCCGGCCCGGACAAAAAGCGATAAAATCAGGACCGACCCGGCCCGATTAAAAAATATGTAAAATTACAAAAAAAAAAACATGCATTTCTACGAAAAAGATTTTTAGCATGTGTTTTGCAGAGGTTTTATGTAGTTAAGCAATAGAATGTTCTTTAACAAAACTGCTGAATGTTTACAAGATATTTATATATAAACGGTATTTCATTATTGCAGACGTACAGAAGGCACAAAGACAGACAGAAAGTAAAATCGAAAATATTAGCATTCCTCAAACAATATAGAAAGATATTTAAAATGGTTAATAGTACTAAAAATGCACTTTCAACCACTTCCTGTTACATACCGTAATGTATCCAAATCTTTCATGTGATCCGGTAAACAAAACTTTAATGATAATCCAACCATATTCAATAGAAAAGATGCTTTTGCAGATGGTAAAATTGATGCAACTTTCATCCAGTGCTCCGGAGAAAAGAAAAAGAAGCCTTAGAGGGAAAGTTACAGCGGAAGGATTTTCATAGCCTTCATACCAACTAAACACTACAGACCATAGAAAACAAAGCCAGCAACGTATACAGTAAACGATACAGTAACGTATCTAATTTCTTTTGTTTGTTACATGTACACAAACTGGTAGTAACATGCATATTATTTTGAATTAGAAACCATCTAATATTACTTTAAATAAAATATATTAATTTCGAGACATGTTTAAAATATTTGCGGAAAATCAGATCGCGAATAGTCAAACTGATAGACAATTAAATTGTAGTTACAGACACCTTTTAACAAAATAAAATTTTATGTGACGTACCAGACTGTAAAATTACGTAAAATAAATGGCTGAAAAAGTATTTTATGATTTTCTCTTTTCTTTGATTAACGAAGAATTTAGAAAAAGATTCGGGCCGGGCCGGTTTCGGGCTTAAAATTTCCTCCAGGCCCGGCCCGAGTACACACAAAAAATATTGAGTCCGAGCCTACAAAAAAATTTTAAGCCCGATCCCGGCTTGGCACGGCCCGAGAGCAAATTGAAAAATTCGGCCCGAACCCGGCCCGTGCAGACCTCTAACTGAATATCAAAAAATTTACTAAGCAAAATTTCATTTCATTTATGCGCATTTTATTTATATACATATACTTTTTTACTTTTTGAAATACTTCGTACATATATATATATATATATATATATGTATGTGTGTGTGTGTATATACATAATTTATAGATTTAAGATATAAATGCATGTATATTTACTTAAAATTGTATTATATTTGTATGCATAAATAAATACATATATAAATTCAAGTACAAATAAATAGGTATGTACACTTACATGCTCAAAGAAGAAAATGCATATACATACAAGTTTAAATAAATACGTAAATATAGCTATAAATATATATTAATATAAATAAATAAAAACATGTATTACAGATATAGTAAAAATGTGATAATTTTATATTCATAGAAAATTGATTAAATAAATAAAGCATTACATTATCATTGTTTTTATTTACTTTATATCATTTTCATGTACATACGTTATAAAAATTCTCGGCAGGCAGTATGCATTATATATCGCAACACAAGTCGGAAGTCTGAGGTAATATCAGGAGCATGATATTAAACTATAAAAGCGGTTGATAAATATGACTTTGTTTAATAGAAAATGAAAATTTATGTGTTAAGCAATTTTATAAAAATGTGTATGATTTTATCTTCCTCTGCATATTTCGCAAATCTAGAATTCATTATTATTGAACAAAATGTAAAAATTATTCAATAAGGATTTTATCTGTAGTTAATAAACACGTTTTTATTTTTATGTAAACTATTTTTATTTATTTATTTTTTTTTTTTTTTTTTTCGCTAACATTTTTCCTATTACATATTTGGAATACATAAGACGTTTTCTAAGCCAGTTTTTAAGTAAACAAATTCAAATTTTTAAATCAATAATTATTCTCCCCAAACTTTAGGAATTGTTATAAAAAAAAATATTTTTTCTAATAATAATTATTTTTCTAGTACATATATATGCGCGTGTGTATATTTTTCTAAGAAATCTCATCTGAAGATATTTTCTTCAATACAATAAAATATAAAAAATTTTAAGCAAATTATGCAAAACAGCCTGAAATAAGTTATATTTTGTGTATTAAAATTTACCAAATATATTTTTAGGATATTTTGTGTTTTTATGTTTATGTTTTAATAAGAAATATGTCTGTAAATTAATTTCTACCATTTTATTATTAAAAACAAATTCGCCATTAAAAATATTTGTAGTGGAAATAGATGTTATACATGCAATAAAAATAACACTGGTTTTTTGGTGTTTCCGAAGGTTGACTTGGTCGGCGAATTTATAGACTCGCCGACATTTTTGGCAACTTTAGTAACTAAATTTGAAAGAAAAAAAAAAATTAGTTTAAGGTGGCTCAGATTAGATTATTTTTGGAGATATTGGGTTTTTCTAAACTGATCTACAGATTTTTCACGCCACATCAACGCGAAGGCTGTAAAAGAAGAATGTCCTACTCTCGAATCAAGTAAGTATTGTTCAGATATTTTAAGTATACGTTTGTCACTGAAAGATTGTGGCAAACTGTTGTTTGTTGTTGTTACTAAACGAGTAATTTTCGTGATTAAGTGATATTCGTGTAATAATTCGATAGGATAGTTTCGAAAATATTTTTTGAATAGTCAAAATGAATAGTGTTTCGAATAGTGTTTTGAATAGTGCTTCATTGAACATAATGGAATTAACATACATTATAAAGATGCTTAAAAGCATGTTTACTCTAAATAAAGGATATGTATAGGCTAAATAATTTATTTATGGGACTACACAAAATAATTCCGATGACGTACTGTAATTATCCAAATGATGTCAAATGAGTTTGAAAAATTTATGATTTATAATTAATTAAGTGTATTCTTATTATTGGCGTATATAATAACTGTGGCTCCTTTTCCGGGATACATAAAAGAATGTCGTACTGTTACGGTATATAGTCTGTATTTCTTAAAAGTTTATTTTAACATATTTACACCCCATTAAATATAATGAAATTTTATTAGAATTTTAAAAGCATGTTTTTCTGTTGAAAATTGTGGGTATAGAAATGGTAATTAGTTTACAGTGTTACACAAAATAATTCCGATGTGCCATGTAATCATTTTGCATGAAATTTGGTACAAATATTTGTGAATTTTAGGTAAATAATGCAAGACTGTCAGTTAAGAATACATATATATGATATACAGATACATATAGAAAGAGAGATACAGCGGGGGGAAAGGGGGAAGAGGCTGCCACCCCCTTCAGGAACGTATCTGTTTATGTAGCAAGTCAGTCAAATCAATATATATATATTATATAATAAGGAATAAATGAAAATATTCTGTTGAGTAATGTGTGATGGAAATAAGACGCTGAGGCTTCTGATTTACAGATCCACTAATTTTATTTGTTATTTGTGTGTTTTTATAACTGAAAACGATCAAAATGTTACTCTATAAATAGTATTTTTCGGATGACGTTGCATCACCATATATATATATATATATATATATATATATATATATATAATAAAAGTTTAAATAACGAATGCTGTTGTATTTCTAAAATCCTACGCATATAAAATTTAAACGAAATTTTATCTTGCCGCATATATAATTTTTTTTCTTCATGATTAATATTCGTCACCTCATGGAGGATTGTCTATTTTACATATTCCATGTCTAGGATATCCGTATAAGATAAATTTCACGGATAAAAACAAATTGTCTGTTAGAAAATTTTTTCTATTCATAAAATATATTCATGTTTTAGGAAGACAGAATTTTAAATATTTCTTATGAGAATACATTAAGATGGCTTTTGTATTAGAATTTGAAAAATATTTTAGAAATGTGAAAAAATAGTATAGAACTGTTGCATCTCGAACATTTTGATAATATATGAACACTCTTATTTAATTTTAAAAGTGATATCAATACTCTTGATATAATTATTAAAACTTAAGCATTTACATATAAATGAAACATTAAATGAATCTAAATTCTTTTATAAATATGCTACAAAGTATCACTTTGTTAACATATAATAGTTTATATTTCATTATTTTTTACAATTATATAAAAATACTACATTATTTGAAAATACAACATATATAAAAATATTTTATTTTGTTATATTAAAAGACACAATAAAAAATTGTTATATAATCATTTAAATTCAAGTTATTTTGTGTAAAGGAAATAATAAATGATTTTATTATCATTATTATTATTATTATGTTCTTAAATGTTTTATTTAAATTTTTTTCATTATTATTTTATATTGTTTTACATTTAAAATACACCGTTTTATATTTTCTAAGTTCCCAGTTAAAACTACTAAAATTGCAACAAGTGGCACAATTACTAATAGTGGAATAAAATTATTTTTATTATTTTAAATATTATTTTATTTAGCCAATTAAAATCTGCTTTTCTGCTTTTTATTTTATTTATTTATTATTACTATTATTATCATTACCTTTATATTTTTATTTATTTAATTTTTTTTTTCGTGTAAATTTTTGTAAAATTTATAAATATACAATCATAAACATTATAATTTCTCTTTAAAAATGCATTTACTCTATTTTTGTTAAACGTTAAAAAATATTAATTACTTAAATGGGAAATTTTGGATCTGTTACATTTTAAAATCTTTAAACTATAAATTTAAGCCAGATCAATATAATGCTTATTAAAAAAGAAAGAAAGAAAGAAAGAAATGAATTGTATAAAATTTTTTTGTAAAATTTCTTTATATTTTTATTTTACTTAACTGTCTGTTTAGAGATAACCACTTTTTTTTTTTTAATGAATTCAGAACAACTGTCTATGAATGTTTTTTTCCGAAATACCATTCATAAAATAGGGGAGGGGGCATTCCAATAGAGTAGTCGGCAAAAAAAAAAAAAAAAAAAACAAGAATATTGAAGAAATTTTGTAAATTATTCAAATTACTTTTAAAATATCAAATAAAACAAATTGAAATAAGACATTATGTAATTTTAAGGCAGGTATAAACAAAATATTTAAAAAATACCACTTTATTGGCTTTTATTGTGCAGTTGTTTAAATTTGTATAAACAGGCTTTTTTTTTTTTTTTTTTTTTTTTTGTCGAAAAACAAATACTATGATTTACAAAATTTTAATACGAATTATTTCTCCAAATAAGTTTCAGAAAATGTTTTCCTTAAAAAAATATGAAAATCTAACTTATGCACCAAAAAACAATTCTGTGACTGACATTTTGAAAATAAATTGTTGCTCTAACGATAGTAGTTTTATTCCAATCTTTTAAATTCTAGTTCCCTTTGTTAGTGAATTTTAGAAACTCCTATTAGAATTATAGAGCGTTTTCCTACATTATCCTGGTCAGTCTTATTTAAAAGTCTATGAAAATAATTGCGAAAACAAGAGGTGAGTTTTAGTAACTGTAATTTTCTTTTATGGTGCAATTCTAGCAAATCAAGCGAGAATACCTCGCGATACTAAGGATTCATAATATTCATAATATTGTTTGGCAGTCTAGAAAAGTATAGACTAGAAATTCTCGATCATTTCACCGGTATAGTTTATTCGTTTACCTCATGCGCATAACTGGGAAATTTATATTTAGTATAGTATAGAGAGGTAACATAGTATAGAGATTTATTTATCGAAAAACTTGTTTTTTTTTTTTTTTTTTTTCAAATGAAATCTGTAATACGTTAAAGAAATAGCAGAAATATCCAACGATATTAAAATAGATAAAGGTAACGACGTGATCATTTATATACAAAAAATATTTAAGAATTTTTACAGTCAATTTTTCAGTTCAAAAACAAACGAAAGAAAAATATATTCTTTCATTTCTAACTGTAAAAAGAAAAAAAAATTATTACTATCCTTAAGCCTATAATTTTGCTTATAAATCCGTATTACTATAATGGAAAAAAGACTTTCACAAATATTACCTTAAAATTATCATCGCATTTTTCTTGGATAGAAAAAGAGAGGATTTAAAAATTCTTTAAAAACATAAGGGGTCAGGTACCTTTGAAAGAAAATAATATCAGAAAAAAAAATGGTCATAAATTTATTTACAACAATTCAAAAAAATAATTACTTTTAAAACTGGTGTTAATAATTTCTTTTAACAGGTGTTATAAGAAAGGTTTTTGGTCTTTCTGTTAAAGCCATTAAAATAATTCTAAAAATTTTCTCTAAAAATTTTTTTATAAAAATACCAAAGAGAACTTTTTGTTGATGTATAATTTTGCGCGCCAATATCTCCTTGATAGTTATCCAGAATTTAATAAAAGTTTAACAGCTTTTACTTGAATCATTATTCATTTACTTAACAATGTATATATATTTTTTTTTTTTTTTTGCGTAACTGTATATAACACCTCAACACTGTTATAATATATTGTAAAGAAAAAAACTGATACATCAGATTTATCTTTTTCTTCTTTAACATTGACTGTTAAAAAAAAACAACTTTTCAAAGCTCCAAGTATTGCGCAATACTATTTGTGAATTCTCCCCCCTCCCATCGGACTATGTCACGTGACTCTTTCAAAAAAGAGAACTATGATTAACTTTTGTTTTAGTTAGAAGTGTGGGATTGCGGTGTGCAAATATGTAGCAGTGGCTCTCTAGCCGAATAACCAAAAATGTTAAAATTAATCAGTTTCATTTCTTTTGTAAATAGTTATTTCTTTTGTGTGCTGTGTATCATCGTAATGTGTCCGTGAAATTAAAAATTATGTTTTAAGTGTGACAATGAGTCAAGTCATCTTCTTTATAAATTTTAAGAACATTCTATTCTGCATTCGTTGTTTAAAATATAACACTGTGCAAAATAAAGGAATAAAATTCATTGGTAGAATTTAAATAATAAAATACACTGTAAAAAAATGTCTATAAATTTACTGAAATGTTTATCAAGTGTCTCTGTCAATTTACAATAATTCTCGGTTAAAAGAGAAATTCCCAATCTTTATCCCGTATTTTTATCTATTTCTGTTATTTATCTTTTCAATAAAAATTTAAAATGAATGTTTTTTATTTTAGAAAAAGCATTCTAAGTTACAAATATATTCTCACCAATAATTAATTAAATTGATATTAGTCATTAAAATGCATATATAAAATAGATTTTTTAGCATCTCCGTTTATTTTTCTGTGTAATTTTTCATAAGGCATAAGATAAATGATTACTAGTATTTCTGTTAAAATTTTTAACAGTGAGTCTAATACTAAAATATAATTGCGTTGGACATTTCTAAAAATGCTTTGTCGTGATTTCAATCAAAAGAATTATCTGAAAATTTAAATTTCTACTATTTAATATGAAAATTAAACTTTTATTATAACGATTGTTTATTTATGCATTTATGAAATTTCATTGGGATAACATTGGTCAACCTTTAATCGCTAATCGAAATTCTCGTGACAAAAGTTTCAAAAAATTAACGTAAAACAAATAGGTATTAAGCACATTACAGCAATTTAATGAATTTAGTTACATTAACAGGCATTTAAATATAATTATCTTTGAAGCACTTGTAAAATCTCTTAGGTCGCATGTAATACAATAATACTCTCTCTTTCATTACAGAACAATCCCATTTATGGCTTTTCTAAGTTAAGTTTACGTTTAAATTCTTTTGTTGTTCTTGTTTATTGCCGAAACGTCAGTAGAGGCCTCCACGTTGAGGCTCAAAAGGATTTTGGGTTCTGTATGCGTGTCTTTCTGTATGTAAGTATGGATAGAGCCCTCGATTTACATTACCATCGTAAATCGAGGGCTCTAAGTATGGCGATAGTGGTCGCAAAAATCTCACTGTTGGCTTTCAAATTGTTCACATGTTGATATATGTCAAATGTTACACATGTTCATGAGCTACACAAAATAAGTTGTAAAGTTTTGAGCGTACGGGGACTCATCAAAGCCCTTCTTATCAATACGGCCTATGGGCAGAATTTCATTTAAACGCATTTGAACATGGATTCACTGCATTCAACAAAATGAAAATGACATGCATTATTGAAATATTTAAAAGCATGTTTTCTGTAGAAAATGTGAGATTAGACTTAATAATTAATGTTCAGGACATAACAAAAATTTTCCAAAAAGGTCACGCAATCCTCCATATTGCGTCAAATTTCAAAAAATAAATATTCAAGAGCTACATAGGAAAAGTTGCATAGTTTTCACTGGTTTATATAATATTTATAGCTCGTTTACAGGAACACATAAAAGAACTTCGTCACATTAGAGCCTATGGACAGATTTGCATTTTAACACGTTTATTCTCTGCGTTCAACGTAGTGGGATAATCATACATTATTAAGATGCTTAAAAGCCTGTTTTCTCTAGAAAAAATGTACGTATAGATTAATTAATTTAGTTACAGGACCATACAAAAGAATTTCGATGATATTCTGTAATCGTCCAAATAATATCAAATTTAATTCAAATATTAATGAGCTCCAAGGAATTACTTTTATAGTTTTTATTGATGTATATAATAACTTTGACTCGTATACAGAGACACATACACAAAAAGAAAAAAAAAATCTTACCATTACGGTCTATAGACAGTATTTCTTATAAGAGTATTTTAAATGGTTATACTCTATTAAACATAATGAAATAAACATACGTTATTGGAATGCTTAAAAGCACGTTTTCTGTGAAAAACGGTGGACATAGATTTTCTAATTGATTTACAGGGCTATATTTGATTATTTCGATATGTTCGATTATTTCGATATAACGTTGGCATGAAATTTGGTACATGTATTTATTATAAGTTACAAGGAGTTAACACAAGGCTATGAGTTACAAGGGAATATATATATACAAATATATACAGATAGATATACACGGACAGAAACAACGGGTGTAGCTCCCCTCAGATACGTACCTGGTTATATAATGAGATAATACACATAGGATGATGAGGGTCCTAATCTGCAAATCCACTAGTTTAAAAATTATGATAAAAATTGTGAACTTAAAATACATTTCGACAAACAAAAAAATTTTTTAATTTTTTTTATTTATTCTTTTTTATATCTACAATTTCTTTTGATTTTTTTTCTAAGATTTGCTAATGTATATTACACAATATTACGCATGGAATTTTTTATATATATAAAATTGTATTTAATATTTTTGCGTAAATTAATGTAAAATAATGTAATTTAATGCCTCTTCAAGTAATTTTATTTCGAAATACAAAGATAAAAACTTGAAAGCTAACTCCATGCGCTAGCTCACCTCATACATTATAGGAAGATAAGCAAAAAGCCTTAAATTTTTATCTCAAATACATTAGACAAAATTAAATCAAATCAAAATCTTAGTATTTTTGAAACATAAAAACAATGAAAACCTGAATATGGTGAAATAGACCTATATATTTTTAAAAACAAGTGTCTCTTATCAACAGTCTTTGCAATATAATGGCCCGTGATATAATTGGGTAGGGAAAAAAAATGAGAAGCGTCGCATTATTTGTTATAGGAAAGGTTTCTATTTAATATGAATAACTCAGTTTCTATGTGTTTGGGGTCTTGTTTCCAAAAAATTTCAAAATATGCAAATGGTGCCAAGTTTTACCATTAAATTTAAAAGTTAGACGTTAAAGTTAAAGTTAGTTTTATTTCGAAATACAAAGATAAAAACTTGAAAGCTAACTCCATGCGCTAGCTCACCTCATACATTATAGGAAGATAAGCAAAAAGCCTTAAATTTTTATCTCAAATACATTAGACAAAATTAAATCAAATCAAAATCTTAGTATTTTTGAAACATAAAAACAATGAAAACCTGAATATGGTGAAATAGACCTATATATTTTTAAAAACAAGTGTCTCTTATCAACAGTCTTTGCAATATAATGGCCCGTGATATAATTGGGTAGGGAAAAAAATGAGAAGCGTCGCATTATTTGTTATAGGAAAGGTTTCTATTTAATATGAATAACTCAGTTTCTATGTGTTTGGGGTCTTGTTTCCAAAAAATTTCAAAATATGCAAATGGTGCCAAGTTTTACCATTAAATTTAAAAGTTAGACGCTGACTATACTTTCTTTTATATCTAGGTTATTAATTTAATAAACTCACTTTTGAGGAATCTAAAATACGGTGTGTGTAGGTTATTGCATTTTATTTATAATTTACAAATTCATGTACTACATTTAATTTTTCTGAAGCAATATCATTCTCGCAATTCCAGTCTATGTTTAGAAAATTTTGAATCCAGACTGAAATTGCATTAGTTTTAAAAACGCATGTTATAGCATCAACAAAATTCACGGCAACAAATGCATTATATTGGAAACAAAAAAGAAACAATACCAAATGCATTGGAGTTATATTTTTAAGAATCTATTAAAAACGGAAAGTATGGAGACAAAAGCAGCGCAAGCATTCATTTTACTTTATTTATCCTGAAACATTCAATAAAGAGAAAACTCATGTGTGAAATGGCAGATAGAAATCCAGATGGAATTTTAAAGTATTTAAAGTAACATTCTCCTGCTTTTAAATAAATTCCTCTCGGTTTCTATGTTTAGTAACTAACTATAAGCATTTAGACTTAGTACCATATTGAAGCTTACAATATGTGTTTAAAAATTTTATGTCAAAAAACGCAAAAATTTCAATCATCTGGATATTTTCTCATTTGCAGCTGCCTATTAAAAATGACCTATCTAAGCAAATCATTCCTGAAACTATTTCGTTATTGGTAGGATGCCAAAATATTTCTGATAAAAGGAAATATTTATTAATTAAAACCAATGTAACATTTACAATTAGATAAAAAATACAAAAATTTAAAACTTTAAAGATACATTTTAATTAAAAACACAAGACAGACGTTTCGGCTAGAACACTAGCCCTCCTCAGTGCCAAACATACAAGCACAAACAACATTTACAAAAACTCATAATACATCATAGCAAGATTAAATATTCAGGAGGAATAGCTTTAGCCTCGTTCAAGGTAGAATGTTGCATTTTAGTAAAAGCGCCCTCTAGAAAAATACGGGATTCATAGATATTTACATTAGAAGCTAAAATTTTAAAGTTTTCAAAATCCGGAATATGATCACTATTGAGAGAATAGATAACGAGTTTTGATCTTAAATCTCCTGTTTTATATGAACGTTTATGTTCCTTAAATCTAAACATTCTACCTTGAACGAGGTTAAAGCTATTCCTCCTGAATATTTAATCTTGCTATGATGTATTATGAATTTTTGTAAATGTTGTTTGTGCTTGTATGTTTGACACTGAGGAGGGCTAGTGTTCTAGCCGAAACGTCTGTCTTGTATTTTAATGTTTTAAATTAAAATGTATTTTTAAAGTTTTAAATTTTTGTATTTTTTATCTCATTGTAAATGTTGCATTGGTTTTAATATATTAATAAGACGTATAAATTATGTTTAATTTTATTAAAAGGAATTTTTTTAATTTACCAAATTGCCGAAACGCGATATAGTTCTATACTTTCTATTGTAACATTTCTTTAAGCAGAAATATTATTTTTAGTCCAAAATACAAAATATATTTTTGAGATACCTATTTCTATTTTCTGAAATAAAAATCTGTTTAAAATATTCCCACTAAAACCTTTGAGCGTACATGCAATAGACTGCAGTAAAGCTCCCTCACTGATTGCAAAATATCATATTTAGTATTTTTTTAGTACGAAAAGAAAATTCACACGTCTTTATCACAGATTATCTAAAACGTTCATAAGTAAATCACTTTGCGAGGTTTAGTCTGCTGCAACTTTCAAATATTAACCGGTGTCAAATTTTGCCGACAAATTTAAAAGCTAGTCATTATATGTACCATCTTTTGTGCTTATATTTTGAAAAACCAACTGTTTGGATATTCAAAATACAATAAGTATAGACTATTATACATATTCATCATTTACAAATGCATCTAGGAAATAACCCTTTACTTTCTTTTCCTATTCTTTTTTCAGCAACAAAAATATGCATAAATTTTTAAGCCGATTTTAGAATTTTTAAACAAATTTATTATTTTAATAATTTTAATAATGCATAATATGCATTTTTCATAATAAAAAATTTTTTTTGGTTCTAAAAAAAGCAAGCTGAAACGTATTATTATTATTAATTTTTTTTTTAATTTATTAAAGAAAATGTGTGGATATAAAGCAAACACAATCATCCATCCTAAGTCATTAATCCTAAAAAATTCATATAATGGGAAAACGGATGGTGGAAATGGCACGTAGAAATCCAGATGGAACCTTAAAATATTCAAAGGCCAAAACATCATTCCGATGCTTGTAAATAAATTCCTTTCCAGCTTCTAGTTCACTAAATATGCATATAGCAGCAGTACAATATTGAAAATTCCAATCTGTTTAAACGGTTTAAATTTAAAAATGGAAAACGTTCAATTACCTGAATGCTTTCTCATTAGCTGTCTCCTATTTAAAATGACATATAGGAACCAAGTATATTCGTGAAATTATTAGAAAATATGTTATTGGTATGATGCCAAAATATTTTGCACAAAAAGAAAATTTTAAATATTTGAATTTAAGATTATCAAATTGCCGAAACGTGATATAATACTAAATTTGCTATTTACACTTTTTTTAAACAGAAATACGATCTCTTATCTAAACTATAAAATATTTAACATTTACTACTTTCTTTTGTATTTAATGAAATAAATTATAGGATTCGTAATTTTGGTTTTGGTTTTCGATGGATTTAAACGTTCTGAGATGTGCAGAACACAATTTGTTTACTTTTAGAAAATCTCTGTCTGTGTGACTTTTTATCTGTGTATGTGACAAAATATTTCTGTCAACTGTATCTCGGGAACTTCTCTACATAATTTCAGATAAATTTATATGTTGTTTTATTTTCACATAAATTAATGTGTGTACCAAGTTTTGGTACAAATCGCTCAAGAGGTGACGCATTTAAATTGCGATTTCTTCCATTAAAGGAAAAGTTATATCTCAGTTTCTAGTGCATATAATCGAACAAAACTTTTATATATATGAGAACCATTGTCAAACGTTATTCTGATTCAATTTGGATACATATCAGCTAATAAGTGGCACTGCTATGATGAAATTTTCCTTGTTAACTAACAACCTATATCTCAGATTCTACTGTATATGATTGCACAAAACGTGTTATATGAGAGGACCGTTATAAAATACAATGCTAATTAATACTAAATTTGGGTATATGTCGTCCAAGACGCTACTGCACTGCAATTTACCTCGTGAATAAAAGGTCTAAATCTCAATTTCGAGTATAACATATAAATGCACTAAATTTGATATGTGATAAAACCACTATCAACCCATTATTAACTAATTAACCTATATTGAGTTAGAATTATGAAAACGAATGTTTACTTAATATGGGTGTATATCGACCGACAGGTGGCGCTGTTTGTACTCACCTTCTGTTATTTTTCATATGAGCACATCTCATCATCTGTTCATTAAAATTGCACCAAACTCTACTTGTAAAAGCTTTATTATGGGAAGCTATGGTTAAACAACTCATGTGCATATTAAAGAGTAAATGAAGTTATAGAGAATGATATAGAAGAATATTTTGTTATGGCTACAACATATCAGTTTCTATTTGTCGGAAGAAAAATCATTTTAAATTAATAAAAAATTAAATTCATCTATAAAGATTAAATGAGTAATAAATAATTTGATTACGAGTTCGTAAAATAGATTTTTTTTATATATAATTAACCCATAAAGGCCATTTCTTTTAATTTGAATATAAATCGTTGTCACCGAAAATGTGTCGAACGTCCCTCGTAAATTATCGCTTTCCCAAAATCCGCTACACAGTTACAGTAAGATTAGGAGTGAAACGGAAAATAAATAAATAAATACGATTTTTTTTTTTCTTTTGTAAAAGAAATGTTTTGATATAACAAAATAAATAAAATCCTCCATAGAGAGTGGAACACTCCCGAAAATATTTTTAGGGAAAGAAATAATCATTATGGGCGAACCTTTCGAAAGAGAAAATATCCAATTTTATTAGTTCCGTTACTTTTCATTCATATATATGCCATAATATGCCCTGTTTAAATGTTTCGAAATATCATAAAATTTTACATTTTACTGCAAAAATTAAACATTTTTTCCTGTTTATTTTATGCATATTTTGTGCAGATCACAATTTTCTAGGATCGACTAAACATATTAATCGACTGCTTATAAATGTTAGAAATGATAGATCTCTAAACATATGTGAATTTTATAGTAGTCACATATATTTGAGAAAATGTTGCTCTTCTATAAACACGTTTCGCGAAAATCCATGAGCCAGTCTAAAATAATCCTATCCTTTATTATTATTATTATTATTATTATTATTAGACGTTGGGCAGTACGATCCACTGATGAACTAATTACGCCATACAAAACGAAAAAATAATAGTAAATAAATAAAATAAAATGAATGTCTTGGAAGAATGATATAAGAAGAGACGGCATGACCAGAAAAACATGAAGTAAAAACCGTAAGCGCAAAAGGAGACTTAATATGGCTCCTTCAGTAGCGGCATAGGTATAGTAATTCATATAGATCTATCATCCCCGTGATATCGACTAAAGATTTTTGATACCGAAAAAAAGCTTTAGCATCAACCATTAGAAGGTATTGAAATTCGGCAACAGTAATAAAATAAAACTATTGCGAAAGTTGATGAATATTCTGAATGACGAAATTTATATGTCTAATTTAATTGCTCGAAAAAACTTATTAAAGCAAGCAGAATAGCTTTCCATACATAAGTTATATTCCACAAATTTTTGTGTATCTGGTATATTTTATTAATTTCTTTAAAGTAAAATTTTCATGATCAATTTGCTTTGTTATTATCATAATGTAAATACTGCTATTATATATCAGAGATTTTTTTAAGTTAATTTTATTTAATTAATTAACAAATTAATAAATTTTAAGTAATTCATAGATATATAGTTCTTTAAATGTCGCTATTTATTACAAAAAAAAGGAACAAAGAAAGAATGGAAGGAAGAAAAGAAAAAGAAAGAAAGAAAAATAAATATGAAACTTATCTGGAGTTTTTCATTCACCTTTAGTACGTTAATTATTCATAAATTTTACAAGCTAAATTATCTGCGTGTATATTCACTCGGGGAAAGACAGCCGTTAGAGAGTAAAACGGCCATCTTCTCCCGAATGAAAAAGAATCATATTTCCCCTGCGATAATCAATCTATATTTTATTACAATATATATGGGTAGCGTTGGTACTGTGGCAGCGAACTTGAGCAGAAAACAGTTAATTTGATTTGCATATTGATAGCTCGTATGTCGCTTTCTCTTATGTCATTTCTCCAAAGTTAAAATTGAGTGGGTCTAAGATCGTATCAAAGCTCTGCAATGGACAAATGACAACGGTAAAGGATTCACTCCTAGAGGTAATTCGGGAAATGTCATAACGATTTTGATCCTCCATGGAGGAATCGAGAAAGACAAGAAAAATTGACTTTGAATTTGAGTGGGTTTAAACGTCGTTTAACGTCGCAGTAAAGCTATACACAGTGGGAAATAACCGACAGTCTGGAATTCACCCTTAGAGTTGGACTGGAGACCTTCAGTTTTAGAAAGATAGGCAAAAAAGAGGCGATGTGTAAGATTATTTATTTTATTTTATTTTTATTTTTATTTTTTACGTTCTGCAGATTGTTGCATCTAAGAAGTTTTTGATAATTACATCATCATTTAGACCATCTTTTATACAATCTAACGATTCCTTTATCTTTTCGATACGCCATTTTAATTTAATGCTGTCAAAAATTGTAAAAATTTAAGATTTATTTTTCTTCCTCATTTTTAAGAAATTATATATATATATATATAGTCTAAAACAAAAACAAAACGACGCACCAAGAAGGAGTTATCCGAATGGGACGAAAATTGGTAGATGTGATGTACATGTGGAGAAAAACAAATGATTACAGTTTCAAAAATTTAGGAGGATTTAAGCAAGAGAAAGAGCCGGACAAAGTGAACAAGTCAGTAACGCATTGGCCCTCTTCTGGCCCTTATGTAAGCAATTATTCGGTTTGGCATTAATTGATAGAGTTGGTAATGTCCTCCTGCGAGATATCGTGCCAAATTCTGTCCAATTGGTGTGTTAGATTGGCAAAATCCTGAGCGGGTTTTAGGACCCTTTTCATGATGCTCCAAACGTCCTCAGTGGTAGAGAGATCCGGCAACTTTGCTGACCAAAATAATGATGGACAAGAAAGAAAACAAGCTATAGAAACTATCTTCGTACGTGGGTGAACATTATCATGCTGAAATATACTCTCAAAATATCGCGACCTGAAGGACAACAAAACAGGACGTAGAATTTCGTCGACGTACCACTCTGCTTAAAGATGCTACAGATGGCAATCAAAAGGGTCCTTCTATGAAATGAAATGGCACCCAAGACCATCACTGCTGGTTGTCGGTCCGTGTGGCTTGTGACAGTCCGGTTGAATCCTCCTTTTTTTTTCGGGGCGTCTCCAGACGCATCTTCGCTGGTCATCGGGGCTCAAATTGGAGTGGGACTCATCACTGAAGACAACTGTACTCCATTCAGTAACATCCCAGGTCGAACGTGCCCGATATCACTGCAAACGGGCTTGTCAGTGTACAAAGTTTAATAGCAGTTGGCCCCCCATTTCTCAACCCCATTTCTCTCAGCCGCCTATTAATGGTATTTGAAGTCACTGAAGTACCAGTTGCACGTAGGATCGATAAAAACGACGAATTTGGCGGTTTTGAGTACCGCTCTGACGATTGATCGGTTCTTACATTCTGTCCTATCTCTAGGCCGACCGCTTCCTTCTTAACACTATGTTCGGCCATGGTTCACCCATTCCTTCCAACATCATCTACTAGCGGCATCTCTCCTATCCAAATGTCAAAAAATTCGCAGATTAGACGAACCGGCTTCTTTGAGCCCAACTACACTCCTCTCTCAAATGCTGACATCTGCGCATATTGTTTGCGCACCTTTATGCCAGGCATAGTTACTGTCTATCTGAATAGACGGAATAAAATTCTCAAAGAATTTATGACCTGGAATTAAAATTTCTCCTCTTTAATATCCTGCCAGTTGTGCAGTTAAAATGCGCTGTAGCATCACTTGTTCATTCATTGGCCGCCAAACTTTAAAAATTTGCACCTGTATGCATGTCAATTGTTTTTTAATTTGCATTACTCCTTCTTGATGCGTCGTTTTTTTTTTTTTTTTTGTCCTAGGATACATAAATATATAACACCCCAAGTTTCGAAGTCTGCAAATTTTCTTAAGAACGTAAACTGGAATAGACAAAACAGAGACTTAAAATTTCTTGTTTGCAATTTCGAAATAAATGAGGTTGATTTTAAGTAGGTTTAACGTCTCACTGGGGCTACTCTGTGGGCAATTTGGGATTCACCCATAAAGGTAATCATCAGACCATTACAATTTTCAATAATTGAACTTGATTACAGCTCGACACTCTAATAACTGGGTTACGGAACCTAGAATATTGAGTGTGGAAAGCACTTATAACCGAATGCTTAAAATACTGCCTTTCAAATAGCGCTGGATCGAAATTTTTGATGAAATCGTAGACACATTGTGTGAGAGTTGATTGGCTTTTTCCAATTTCGTCTGCTCAGTTCCGTGATCTAAGCACATAAATAATCAATAACTACATTAGTTTCAATTTTGAAGCAATACACTTGATCGCGATCGCACTGACTTGTGGTGAGAGGCACAAGTCAGTAGGGCAAGTTTAGGACACTGATTTTCTGGTCGCTTTCCACGCTATGTGTCTAAGAACATGATTCGACAAAGATTTATTTAACAAAACAGCATTAAATGTACATTTTTTACTTGGGAATTTTTGCTAGCGCTGGAATAACTTTGCTGCCGACTGTTATCTAGGCGCTGTAACTGGGCTACCGTAGAGAACCTTGGAGGAGACTGCCGTCAATAGCAAGTCAGTCTCTGATTGGTTGAATAGCTTTTTCGTCTATCATCCAAATTTTAAAATGTGATTAATGGATTTAAAACATTGTATTTTATACCTGAAGAAAAGTATTATTACCAAAAATCAACGTCATGTATACATTTTTTGTTGGTCATATTTAATTAAGAAATATTTGAGTTTTTCTACTGAATCTCAGTTTGGTAAAATAATAATAATAATAATAATAATAATAATAATAATAATAATAATGATATTCTTCATGCATGCGCTGTAGCGCCCTAGTCAACATTAGCGTCTTTCTCATTTGAGGCTCTCTAAGTTACCACGGCCTACTCGGGAAAAATGCACCCAGGAAAGTAAAGGTTTAAGACAAGTAACCGTGATTTAAACTTAAAAAAGACGTGCTTAGTAGATTTTTTTTTCATGATTTATGCTTTAAATGTTTTACATCATTTTTCCTTTCTTTACCCGTGGACAGAAAATTACAGACGTACACAAAATATCTCTCAAAGCCTTACAAAAATCATAGAGTTTACTTTAGAAACTTCGCTATCGTCGCTTTTGAAAATTACTTTCGAAAGCAACGGAAAATACTCAAAGGGTACCCAGTTAGATCGATTGGTTGGTTCTTTGAGTGGATTTCATGTCACACTAGTGCTACGCTACGGGCAATTCTCGGCTAGACGGGTAAAGTTATGCTAATTAACTTCTAATAACACACGAACTTCTAATTATTTAGAGGACTGAGGAATATAAGAAAGAAAAAACGCAGCGGATAAATCAATAACGACACACACTTATAACAATTTATTTCTAAATTTTTAAGTTACATAGAAAAAGAACATTTGAATAATACCTTCTCATAACTTTATAACATTTCTTAATAAAGAATTATTTCATCTAAATACCTCATAAATAAATTCCTAGCTAAAAGACATGAATGTTCCTCTTTAATTATGGAAAACGTTATCTTTGTGGGTAGAGTAGTTGTAACATTTAAATGAAAAGTGACTGCTTTTCATAGCTGAATTTCAGTTTAATTACTGTCTTTTTATAAGAATACTCGTAGTACCAAAAGTGTAAAGTTTCAGGTTTGTCTCTACAAATTTCATAGGATTTCATGCTTTGCTAGGATATCTTTCTGTAGTATACATTGTAAAAAAATAACAAAATGCAGAAAATTTTGAAGTTAGACTAAAATATAATGAAATTTTAAAACTTTGTAATCAATTCTTCAATTCTCAAAATTAGATTATTAGTAAACACGCTGATTTTTCCCCCCATAGATGCTGTCTTTCATTGTATTTTCTCTATTTCCTTTGTGCTAACAATAGTTATATAAAAAGAATGTATTCTTGTAAGAAAAAATAAAATTTAAAGAAGCAAATTAAAAATATATAAATTTATTTAACATTTTAATTCTACTTTTCAAACACATTTTAACATGATTCTTAAATAAATAGAACAGATTTGTATATACAATGTAACTTCTATTTTTCTAATTCTGGTTGGTTGAATCCATAATTTTTTTATAAGCGGTTATTAAAGTCGTCACCATATTAATTTGAGTTTAGGTAAATGTTTTCAACTCAAAATTGTCAAATAAAAGATTTTTTTTTTTTTTAATCTTAAAATTATGTAGTGTTTCTTGGGTATTTCTAGAAAAAAGTACAAAAACATTAAATATTTACATAAATATTTAAAAGAAAAAATAAAATAATATAATTTATTTACTAGTATTAAAACCCACTCTTTTTTAAATATATTTTTTTAATATCGTATTGACAGAACATATGAAACTTATGCAACTAAAAACAATTTTCGAAAACTTAGATGCTGTTTAAAGATCTCTTATAAAATAGGCATTAAGTAATTATTTTGGAATAATTGTTTCAATAAATTCCAGCTTAAAAGATGATATAGATACAGAAACAACATATGAAAAACTATATAGATAAGAAGTAAAAATTAGGTTTCATAAAAATGGGAGAGAGGAGTAAAAAATCTTTTTTCTGATACAAAACAATCCAATACCGATTATCTCACTAATTTTCACAATATTAATCTATATAGTACATATATATATATATATATATATACATTATGCAGATGAATGAACCGAAGATTATCATTAATTTTAACGCTTTTGTTTTTAATAATTCTTACATAAATACTCATCAAAATTCTAATATCTCAGTTTTTCATTCTGTGCTTCCCCCTCCCTTTTAAATTTACTTTATATTAGAAAAAATTGGCAAATCATAAAGCAAATTTAAAGAAAAAAAAATCTTGCAGAAAAATTTTAATGAAAAATTAACAACGTATGTAGAAAGGGATAACGTAGATGTGAGAGAACTAAATGACTTGAAAACAACCTCACGGAGAAATTCGACACAGCTGAAAACGAATTCAGATAAAGTACTTTCAAAATATTTACTATACTTTCCATTCAAAATTATAAAGGAAAATCAAAAATTTATAACAGGTGCGACAGCGAAACGGGCGATTTTGAAACCTTGGAAATAGTAAGTTACGTTAGGAATCAGAAAACGAGAGTGGTGCCATCTGGACAACAAACCTTTATCATTTTCCCTGATATCGGTGTTCAGTTGAGATGGCGTCGTGGACCGGTGAACAACGCACTTTTGCTGTGAAAGCGTTTTACAAAAACAACGACAGCTACGTGGCCGCGTAGCGTGTATTTCGTGCGCATTACAATCTCCCACGTCATACCCCAGTTCCGTCGGCGCATGCTATCAAATTGTGGGTACAGAACTTTTAGGAAACGGGTAATGTGATGAGAAAAAGAGATGGAAGTGCGAAACGCATGTGTACACCAGAGAATGTTGCAAGAGTGGAGGAAGCCTCCAGCCGAAGTCCCAGGCGTTCGGCACGCAAGCATATCCTGCGACTTTGCATTCCTCACAAATTGAAAGCATTGTAAATTCATGTTGTAATTCTTTTATATCACTGTGAATAAATTTGTATCGCTGGTGGGGGTTTCAAAATCGCCCGTATCACTGCCGTGCCTGTTATAAAAGGGGATAACTTTGATGTGAATACATAAATTTTACTTGAAATCATCATGAATGAGAATATTCTGCAGCGCAGAAAACAAATTCCGGAAAAAAGTGCTTTGCATTTCTAATGAATTAAAGGGAAAAATTAACAACAAGCTTTAAAAACATTATTTGGGTTTTGAATATAGAAGACTCTTGCTTTTAAATCAACATCAGGCTAAGAAACGAATCATAAAATAATGTATTTCATATAGAGTTAGATATATAATACCCCCACCTACGTTATTTATCCTTCAGAACATCTATAAATCGGCAACATCTAAAACATTTTCCTGTAGGATCTCGTAGAATCCTACAGGATCTCGATTTTATAAAAATTTAGTTTTAACAACCGTTTATTGCTGTTGTTGTTATTGATCGCTTACATCGATATTTGCTTCGATATCATGACGTCAGTAATAAATAAAGTATCGATAAAATCGTTTTTATATGTTAGGGAAGAACTTCTACAACAATTTATCCAAAATAATGGAAAACTCTTCTGCTTTAATTTAACTTGTGGCAATCTAACACAAAGATAGTTGTAAAATGTGTTATCTAGAAAAAGTTACTATATAAAAACATTATGCAAAGGACGACTTTTGTTTCCATGCCCATTAAAGGATTATACTTTCTCTTTTAACCTGAACTAATAAACGATTCCAATTTTAATTCTTAACAACAGTGGTTATTCTTAAAAACAGTGGTTTATATTCTATTATACAATAATCTATGTGATAGTATATATATATATAAAATACGAAGAAGAATTTTTATACATTACGTCTCAGGTTAGTTGACGTGCGTTTTAGCATTGTTAAATTATTAAAAACAGAACAAAATAGATATATTTCACTTCTGAAAATCATGTATACAATATTTATAGTTATTTTTTAAAGATGCACTAAGGAATCCGGATACCTTACGGTAATATATTGTACAAAATACGATCTTGGTGTGATATATTCAAAACCTATATTATATCAGAAAATTTTGGAGTGGAAGGCTGATTTTTTATACCAACTATGTGAAAAATACCAGAGACGGGAATCGAACCCGGGTCTTCCGCTTTACATGCGCATGCTCAAACCATTGAGCTACCCTAGCTGTTTACCACCTAGGTATTTCTCACATAACATTCATTGTCAAAGTCACCGAGTCTGTAAACAAAACACAGCTATATCAAGTGACATTATTAATCATGGCACAACTCAATAGACCACGAAATTTTAAATTAATTTAGAAATTCATTCATCAACCCTGAAAGCCCGGGTTCGAATCCCGGCTTTGGTATTTTTCACATAGTCTTCTGCTTTAATTTAACTTGTGGCAATCTAACACAAAGATAGTTGTAAAATGTGTTATCTAGAAAAAGTTACTATATAAAAACATTATGCAAAGGACGACTTTTGTTTCCATGCCCATTAAAGGATTATACTTTCTCTTTTAACCTGAACTAATAAACGATTCCAATTTTAATTCTTAACAACAGTGGTTATTCTTAAAAACAGTGGTTTATATTCTATTATACAATAATCTATGTGATAGTATATATATATATAAAATACGAAGAAGAATTTTTATACATTACGTCTCAGGTTAGTTGACGTGCGTTTTAGCATTGTTAAATTATTAAAAACAGAACAAAATAGATATATTTCACTTCTGAAAATCATGTATACAATATTTATAGTTATTTTTTAAAGATGCACTAAGGAATCCGGATACCTTACGGTAATATATTGTACAAAATACGATCTTGGTGTGATATATTCAAAACCTATATTATATCAGAAAATTTTGGAGTGGAAGGCTGATTTTTTATACCAACTATGTGAAAAATACCAGAGACGGGAATCGAACCCGGGTCTTCCGCTTTACATGCGCATGCTCAAACCATTGAGCTACCCTAGCTGTTTACCACCTAGGTATTTCTCACATAACATTCATTGTCAAAGTCACCGAGTCTGTAAACAAAACACAGCTATATCAAGTGACATTATTAATCATGGCACAACTCAATAGACCACGAAATTTTAAATTAATTTAGAAATTCATTCATCAACCCTGAAAGCCCGGGTTCGAATCCCGGCTTTGGTATTTTTCACATAGTCTTCTGCTTTAATTTAACTTGTGGCAATCTAACACAAAGATAGTTGTAAAATGTGTTATCTAGAAAAAGTTACTATATAAAAACATTATGCAAAGGACGACTTTTGTTTCCATGCCCATTAAAGGATTATACTTTCTCTTTTAACCTGAACTAATAAACGATTCCAATTTTAATTCTTAACAACAGTGGTTATTCTTAAAAACAGTGGTTTATATTCTATTATACAATAATCTATGTGATAGTATATATATATATAAAATACGAAGAAGAATTTTTATACATTACGTCTCAGGTTAGTTGACGTGCGTTTTAGCATTGTTAAATTATTAAAAACAGAACAAAATAGATATATTTCACTTCTGAAAATCATGTATACAATATTTATAGTTATTTTTTAAAGATGCACTAAGGAATCCGGATACCTTACGGTAATATATTGTACAAAATACGATCTTGGTGTGATATATTCAAAACCTATATTATATCAGAAAATTTTGGAGTGGAAGGCTGATTTTTTATACCAACTATGTGAAAAATACCAGAGACGGGAATCGAACCCGGGTCTTCCGCTTTACATGCGCATGCTCAAACCATTGAGCTACCCTAGCTGTTTACCACCTAGGTATTTCTCACATAACATTCATTGTCAAAGTCACCGAGTCTGTAAACAAAACACAGCTATATCAAGTGACATTATTAATCATGGCACAACTCAATAGACCACGAAATTTTAAATTAATTTAGAAATTCATTCATCAACCCTGAAAGCCCGGGTTCGAATCCCGGCTTTGGTATTTTTCACATAGTTGGTATAAAAAATCAGTCTTCCACTCCAAAATTTTCTGAAATGAACTTTCAGGGTTGATGAATAAATTTCTAAATTAAACCTATATTATAGTTTCACTTTTTGTGTATGTACTGAAAAATTTACTGGTTCAAATTACTGTAAACGTCAGGTTACCACCAAATGTTCAAACAGTCGACTGGTGTCACTGAAGATTTTTTTCTCTTATCAAATGTAAGATAAATTAAGAAAAGAACATGAAAGTTACAAAATTAATTTCTCAGCATTTTAGTTTAGGAATTGTACAACCACCACTTATGAATTAGAAACGAAATTAACTGTAGTTTGCGCAGACAAACTTAAAAACTATAGTAATCCAGAATTGCCAACTTTTATAGTTTATTCCGGAGCATTTTTAGCCCCGCCTTTTTTTTTTTTTTTTTTTTTTTTTTTTTTTCACTCCAGCAATTTTGTAGAATATTTCTCTCCAATATGTGACAGCGGAAATAAGAAGAAAATCATTCTTCAAAATTAACGGCATGAGAAAAAGGCGGGTCTTACACTATTCCGGAATAAATTACAAAAGTTGGCAACTCTGGTAATCTGAATTCAATAGTGGTGGTCTAAATTCTATATATTAACATTATGATGTTCTAAATTATATGCCTTTAAAGTTTATAACGATTAACGGTTAATGATAACTAATAATAACGGTCTGAGTAAATTTTATTTTCAAAACCTGTAGCGTTAAAAAAAAAAAAAAAAAAAATTACAAAGTTTAGTGTGTTTTTATTAACTGCCACCTCTCACTAAAATTACTAATGCTATATCAATATTCATTCATAACAATACTCCACTAAACTAAGCCTTATTTAAATGTAACAAAATCTTTATAGGCACGTAATACATTGTGAACAGCTGTTTATGAAGTATGTTTATCACGATAAATAGAATTATTACATTACACATTAAATAAAAATTTAATCTTAACAGTTATCAAACATGTGAATGTAAATCAAATTAAACCTATTATTAGAGAAAATGGCATTTTTCAATAGCTAATCCTTCAAGGTGAAAAAATATTTTTAGAAATTTATTTCCTAGAGTTGATTGATTGAACCAAAATATTCTCATGAATCCTGACTTAAAAAATTATTAAGCTTAATCATAATTTTCAAAGCAAATAAAAAAAAAAAGAAAATCCACGAGCTATACGAAGTTTATCACTCAGTTATTTATGAATGTGAAAAATGAGGTATAATTTCATTTTCCAATGATTGGGGAAATTCAACAAAATCGCCTTGAAAATTATTTTTAGTTTACACAAATCAAATTAAAATTATTTCTTTGACTAAAAGAAATATTTTCGATAAAATATATATACATGTATAAAATTAATTTCATAAATCAAGAGAAAAACAATAAAAAGAATCATAAAAGATTATTTTTCGACTATACTATTGAGTATTTTTGGATTTTAACAATACATACCGTAAATAGTAATATTTATACAGTAATTAATTTATTGTAACGTTTGTAAAATAAATTGTTTTATCGTTAAAATTTATTTTATTGCATTTGCGACTATTACTCTATTTTGAGTAGCATATAATTGTATGAATTAATCCAATGGAATCAAATTTCAATTTAGTTTCTATCTCGGTATATAGATTGCGTGCAAAAGATTGTGCGAGCTCGGAAAAAGACGAATTAAAATTTATTTACAAAAAGCTAAAACTCATTTTTAAGAATTTGTTTTTATTTAAATAACAGTTTTTAGTCGGTTTATTTCGCTGTTATTTAATTCAGTGATAAAGAAGAAAACATATTGTTGGTATAAATGGGTCCGCAGAGTGAAAAGCAGAGTCTTTTGAACAATCACAACATTTAATAATATATAGAAAAGTAGAATAACATAATGCGGGCATTTCTTGCCGCTCGCTTAGCAAAGCTTTCTCGTACAGACTCTTATAAACTTCTCTCTCAGAGAAGAGAAGATGCGCCGTTGATTACGTAATACAGTTACGTCACATCTGACGTCATGACAGGTGTTCGCTGGTTAACAGATGATATGAGGAAACATGCATTGAAATCCTTCATTTCCCCCTTTTTCAATAAATGTTTCGAAAATAAAACATATTTATGCATTATAATAGCATATTAAAAATTACAGAAAATTATTTTTATGCAAGAGTTACTTAAAATAAGAAAAGTGTTAGTAAAGAAATAGAATTATAAGCAAATAATTATGGTTAATATAATAAAATAAAATACGTAAAATATAAGCAGTTAATTTCTTAATGGAAACACAGTTTAAATATATATATTTTTTTAAGTTCATCAGTCCTGAGTATTAAGTCCTATAATATCACAACATTTTTCATGTTTATATGCATTTAAACTTTTTGTTAAAATATCTGCAGGTTGTTCATCTGATGAAATATATTTAATGTCAATTAGTTTATTATTGTAAACTTCTCGCACAAAATGATGACGAATGTCAATGTGCTTAGATCGATTGTGATGAACAGGATTTTTTACTAATCTCAGTGCAGATTGATTGTCGCACATGATTGCAGTAGGACTTGATACAATTTCAGGATCCAATTCTTTTAAGAAATTTCTAACATGAATTGTCTCTTTTGCGGATTCGGACAGAGACATATATTCAGATTCTGTTGTGGATAGAGCAACGGTTCGCTGCTTTCTAGATTCCCAAGAAATAGGTCCACCGGCATATTTAAAGACGTATCCTGTATATGATTTTCTATCATTTATATCCGATGCCCAATCGGCATCAACAAATGCTGTCAATGGTTTATCGTCTCTGTAATACACAATTCCTAAATTTCTAGTGCCATTGAGATACCTTAGTATTCTTTTAGCAGCTATCCAGTGAGGTTTTCCTGGATTGTTATTAAACTGACTTAAATAATTTACAGCATGGGTGATATCTGGTCTGGTAGCAACCGACAGATACATAAGAGAACCAATTAATTGTCTATAAGGAATTTTTGACATGTATGATTTCTCTTCTTCTGTATTTGGACACATTTGTTTAGTTAATTTTACACTGCTATCTAAAGGTGTATTCACCACTCTAGAATCTTCCATATTAAATTTATTTAGTAAATCTTCAATGTATTTCTTTTGTGTTATAGTGATGCTGTCCCTATCTTGATTAAATTCAATGCCTAAGCAATAATGCAGAAGGCCCATATCTTTCATTTTGAAAGATTCTGCTAATTTATTTCTTATATCAAAATAGTGCTCTTCACTTTTAGTGAGACAAATTAAATCGTCGACATAGACGATTATAATAGCATCAAAAGGATATTTTGAGTAATAGACACATTTGTCGGAATTCAAAGGGTTAAATTTCATTTTTCTCAATTTCTCATCTAATTTCTTAAACCACTGTCTTCCTGACTGCTTAAGCCAATACAAAGATTTTTTTAATAAACACACTTTATTTTCGTGTATGTCATTTTCAAAAAATTCAGGAAGCTCCATATAAATTTCTTCATGTATATCACCGTTAACATATGCCATAATGAAATCTAACTGGTATGCTCTGAAACCATTCTGGATAGCATACGCGATTGCAGTTCTTATAGAACTTAATCTGGCTACTGGTGAAAAATTTTCCTCAAAATCTATACCTTGTTTCTGTGAACACCCTTTGGCAACTAATCTGGCCTTAAATTTTTCAATTTGACCATCTGGTTTGAATTTTGTTTTTAAAACCCATTTACACCCAATTACCTTTTTATCTTTTGGTCTATCTACAATTTCCCAAGCGTTTTGCTTAACTAAAGAATCATATTCTAATTTCATCGCGTTCTCCCAATTTTTAGCATAATCTCCATTTAGCGCGTCGATTACGCTGGGATTAATTTCATTAAATGAGTTATCAGCTAATTGAGAAGTTTCATCTTTATATTTTGTATCTGTAATACACTCCTTATGAGACTTTTGAAAGTTCCAACTTTTACTTTTTTTAGGTCTTCCGGGACCACGTTTAAAAATAGGATTGTTTTTATCAATCCCTTTCTCTTGTTTACATTTATCGTGAGCACTCTGCTCCCCTCCACTCACATCTTCTACGTTCCCCCCTTCAGAGTGGTTCGCTTCCCCCCCTTTCCAAAAAGAGAAACTTTCTCCGTTGCATTCAGGGGGATAGGAAATCGATCCGCTGTTTTCCCCCCTGTCTGCGGTTTGAGTAGGGATAGGAGTTTCATTTTTAATATTACAATTAAATCGAATTTTAATATAAATCGAACATCACGACTTATGACAATTTTTCTGGTATCCTTATTCCATAATCTGTAAGCGCGTGATTCATTTGAATAGCCAACGAATATATGTTCGTGTGACCTAGCTTCAAACTTCCCTTTTGATTTTTTATTTAGAACAAAACATTTCTGTCCGAAAATTTTAAAATAGTTAACAGTTGGTTTATAACCGAAAAACAATTCAAACGGTGTTTTATTTTCTTTAATTCCTTTAGTGGGACACCTGTTTCTAATATATGCAGCGCAATTCACTGCTTCAGCCCAGAATGTATTTGGAAGGTTTGATTGCATTAATAAACACCTTGCCATTTCGCATAATGTACGATTTTGTCTTTCAAATCTAGAATTTTGCTGAGGGGTCATTGGTGCTGAGAATTCGCGTTTAATACCGCATTCTTCAATATATTTATTGAATTCTTCGCCACAATATTCCAATCCATTATCAGTATGCAGTATTTTAATTTTTTTCCCTAATCGATTTTCGACTGCTGCTTTATATCTCCGGAACGCGTACTTAGCTTGATCTTTTGTTTTTAGAAAATTTACTTCAATGTAACGAGATTTATCATCCAAAAAAGTAATAAAGTAACGTGATCCGCCATGGGATTTAACATTTATAGGGCCACATAAATCAGAATAAACTACTTCTAATAATTCATCACTATGAAATTTGTTTTCTTTACAAAATGGTTTCACAGTTTGTTTAGACCTAATACATATTTTACAATCTTTTAAGGAATCTTTTTCATTAAAATTTAAATCTCTTAACATATTTTCAGATTTTAATAATTTTAAATCTTTTTCATTTAAATGTCCTAATTTTAAATGCCATTTATGAAAGTTGCTTACCTGAGTTGATGCAGCGATATCCACATGCGGCTGAAAAAAATATAAATCACCTTTTCTCGTAGCACTTATAATCAGAGAGCCGTCCTGCTCTGTGATTTTTGCACATTTTTCGGTAAATACAACTCGGCAGTTGTTTGATGTAGCTTTTGATATAGACATTAAATTGCATTTCAATTTTGGAACGCACAAAACATTTGTCAACTTTAAATTGGTTACACCGTGATTACCGGGAACTTTTAATTTGACTGTTCCAACACCTGTGATCTCCGCTGTTTCATCTACAGCTAATTTTATAAATGATCCAATTCTAGGTTCGAAATCTGTAAACAAATTCTTGTCATGAGCCATATGGGATGTCGTACCGCTATCGAGACACCACTCGGAATGTTCTTGGAAAGAGTTACTGGCTGCCATCGTGAACTCTGTACTATCTTCAACCATAAAAGATCTATCCTTGTATTTATTCGATGAAGTGAATTTTCTGTCTGAGATCTTCTTTCTGCATTCTGAGGCTTTATGCCCTACTTTTGAACAGTAATTGCATTTGAAGATTGCATAATTTTTTTCGCCATACGTGTTCTTGTTCTGCACAGGCTTTAAGATTTCTCTTTTGTTCTTTTCAGGAAGATTTTTCTTGTGAGTTGTAAAATACGCATTTGATGATTCTTGATGCTTTTTATTTTTTCTTGACTCGTATTCTTCCATCATTTTAATTTTCAGAGCTTCAGGCTGCGGCAATTCATCTCTTGCTTCTATGGCGCACCTGAAATTTTCATAGCTGTCAGGAATACTGTATAAGAGCAAAATTGATAATAGGTCTTCGGCTACTTGAATGTCCATTTCTTTTAGCTTGTCCACTATATCAAAGAAAATATTTAGGTGATCGGACATATTTTCACTATCAGACATTTTCTTAAAGAGTAGCTGCTTCAATAGGGTGGCTTTCTTTGCCGGTCCTCTCGATTCGTAAACTTCTTTTAATTTATTCCATACTTCATTTGAGGTGGTACAATGTTTAATATGACACAACTCACTTGGGGTAATTGCTAGGATTAAATCGGCTCTAGCTTTGCGGTCGATTTCGAGCCATTTTTCTTCGCCTTCGGCGCCTTCATCGGGCTTAATTTTCGTTCCGTTAGCATAACTCCAGTGATCATTCTTGATTAAAACAGCTTCTATCTGCAGCTTCCACGTGTCAAAATTGTTTTTGGTTAACTTTTCTATATTTAATATCTGCGACATATTTAATCAGCTATAGTAGCTTCTTTATAAAAATAGAATAAAAAATACTTTCGATTTCAGCCCTTAGGCTTAACAGTAAGTCGCACTTTCGTTTTAACGAATGTTAATTTAAATTTTTAAAAAGTCCGCAGTAAGATGCGTGTCTCTGGGCCCATAACCATTGTTGGTATAAATGGGTCCGCAGAGTGAAAAGCAGAGTCTTTTGAACAATCACAACATTTAATAATATATAGAAAAGTAGAATAACATAATGCGGGCATTTCTTGCCGCTCGCTTAGCAAAGCTTTCTCGTACAGACTCTTATAAACTTCTCTCTCAGAGAAGAGAAGATGCGCCGTTGATTACGTAATACAGTTACGTCACATCTGACGTCATGACAGGTGTTCGCTGGTTAACAGATGATATGAGGAAACATGCATTGAAATCCTTCACATATCTTAAATAAACTAAAGTTCATCGAAGAGGAAATTTAAAATTTACTTTAAAAAATGAAACTCAATTAAAAAATGAAAAAAAAAAAAAAATGAATGAATATTTAAAAAATGAAACTCAACCTTTTTTAAATAACACTTTAAAATAGGCAATTCTTAAAAAATATATTTTTTGCTATCACTGTATTTCTTATAAAAGAAATGAAAGACTGGCGAAACAAATTGCGCTATAACAAATAGATATTTGCGGATTCGCAAATTTAAATCAAATATGTAAGGTTGTAGTTATTTAAATCAATTGGCTTAATACGCTGATTCAAATAATTTTTTTTTTTTTTTTTTTTTTTTTGAAAAATATCGTTGATTTAAATTACTTTTTAAAAATATCAAAAGGCTTTAAGGAAATGAAACTTTTAATCTAGCTTTAAAAAATGTTTTTTTTTTTTTTTTTTTTTTTTTTTTTTTTACAGTTTTTGTGTAAATTTAAAAATATAATTTGTAAAATATAACAAAATAGTTCATTAAATGAATTAATATTTTTTCATATCTTAGCTTTGGATTCACCTCTAATAAACATTAAATAAACACAAAAATAGAATATACATGTATGATTTTTACTTCCATTACCCTACTACCGTAGGTAATGGAAGTATTGTATTCGGTCCAAAAATTCGATATCGAGATTTCACCTGATTTACACGTTTTAAGGTCCCCTGAGTCCAAAAAAGTGGTTTTTGGCAATTGGTCAGTGTGTATGTGTGTGTGTGTGTGTGTGTGTGTGTATGTATGTATGTGGAGAATCTTCTGGCTATTATAGCTCATAAACTAATAAAGATAGAGCTACGAAACTTTAGAATTGAAATACGTCTGGCCTACAGATGAAATTTCCAAATTTTGGTGAAAATTGAAAAACCGGAAGTGGGACATCGGAAACCGTAAGTTGGACCGTAAGTCCGTATCTCAAAAACGGCTCTAACGATTTTCTTCAAACTTGCTATATAAACACTCTATTAGATGTCCTTTCGAATGATATAGTTGGTTAGTTCAAGAAAATTGATAGGCGTCCTGTATAAATAGCTCAATTTCAGGCCTCCCAAGGGCGTTCCTTTAAAAACGGTTGTACGGATTTTTTTCAAACTCGCCATTTTAACTCAATTTTAAATATGCTTTTGTATGTAATTATTGTTTTCCTGTCAATAATCGAGTTTAACCGGAAATGGGACATCGGAAACCGGAAGTGGGACCGTAAGTCCGTATCTCAAAAACGGCTCTAACGATTTTCTTCAAACTTGCTATATAAACACTCTATTAGATGTCCTTTCGAATGATATAGTTGGTTAGTTCAAGAAAATTGATAGGCGTCCTGTATAAATAGCTCAATTTCAGGCATCCCAAGGGCGTTCCTTTAAAAACGGTTGTACGGATTTTTTTCAAACTCGCCATTTTAACTCAATTTTAAATATGCTTTTGTATGTAATTATTGTTTTCCTGTCAATAATTGAGTTTAACCGGAAATGAGACATCGGAAACCGGAAGTGGGACCGTAAGTCCGTATCTTAAAAACGGCTCTAACGATTTTCTTCAAACTTGCTATATAAACACTCTATCGGATATCCTTTCGAATGATATAGTTGGTTAGTTCATGAAAATTGATAGGCGTCCTGTATAAATAGCTCAATTTCAGGCATCGCAAAGGCGTTCCTTTAAAAACGGTTGTACGGATTTTTTTCAAACTCGCCATTTTAACTCACTTTTAAATATGCTTTTGTATGTAATTATTGTTTTCCGCTCAATAATTGATTTTTTGTGAAAGTTGGTATCTCAAAAACGGCTCTAACGATTTTCTTTTTTGGTCACTTTTATGTTTTCTGATCACATTCTCTCTCAAAAATGCATATAATACATGTAATAGCGGGTAATGGAAGTCGTGTGGTTGTTTCACACCAGATTTTTTTTTCTTTAGATATCTTTAAAGTAACCATAACTAATTATTGGTATATGAATTGTACATATTTAGTTAGTGCACATAATTCATTGATTTATATATATATATATATATATATATATATATGATAATATTATATTACTACTGAACGGTCTGTTTCTCTGTCTCTCTCTCTCTCTCTCTCTCTCTCTCTATATGGCCTTTGCCTGCCTTTCGTTTGATATTTAGAAAGGAACATATTTCCTTTCTTGTTTAGCTCTTATACCAGTTTATACCATTCAACATTGGCTCTCATGACATTTCAAAAATAATGACATATTTTACAGGATAATGTTTAAAAAGTCCAAAAGGTTCTAAAAAATTAAATAAAACATCATAACCCTTTAATTTAAGTACATATAATTGGTTGAACGCAGTTTGAGGCTGCTGTCACTGCCAATTTAATAAATTGTACCCAATAAATATAAATATATATACATATATATATATATATAATATAAGTGAAAGTTTAAAAATGGTAAAGAAATAATGAATTTTGAATTTTGTCAATGGGTAAAGTATGAAAAAATTTTCTGGTTTTAAATGATATTTGTTAAACCCTAAGTGGCAATCTCTTAGTCACAATTAGAGGGGTTCACGATACTGGAATTATTTTTGGCAATGTCATAATTTTTATTGTGAAGCTATTAAAATATTGTTAATGAATGTGTGCTTATACGTGGATACTTCCTATATTTATAATTCAAGCAAAATGACTGATAGAGTAAATAGTATGCATATGCACACACGCACACTTAATAAAATACAAATGTTGTAAATGTATGTATAGCTTAAAAAATGAATAGAATAAAAATATATAAAAATTCTGATTTGAATTTTAAAAAAATGTTATTGTAAAAAATAAATTAATTAATTAATTAAAAATAAATAAATCAATAAATCAACAATGCTGCAACTGCTGTGAATCTTTTACAATTTCTAGTGATTTTTCAAAGTTCTTTAATTTGTTGATTTTCACCACCAGTCCTCAAGTGCATTTTTACTTACCAATTTGGTACTTTATTGATTATAATGGATAGTTTCCAAAAGTGTGCTTCTCTTTGTATATAGGTATTTCAAATAAAAGAAATTTGTATATTAATAGTGCATGCCTCGTATTAATTTCATTAAATGGACTCCTCGTGATTTTTTAGGTGATTTTTGAACTTAAATTTTTTGTTAATTTTGTTTTTTAAATTTTCATTAAATCCTTGTCTCTAAAAACCCCACGTGGGGTAATAAGAGACCAGGCTTGTAACTGTCCATATATAACAATGTAAAATCATGTGGGATGATAAAAGACATCTGGAAACAATTCTGAATCAGCCAATAGTTTTTAATTTTTATTATTTACATCCATCCAAAAAATATGTTTTCTCGAAAATTAACTGTCATAAATGTGTTTGATAAATTCATTTATTTTAATATTAGGTCCTAAATAATATAATATTGTACTTAATGATAGTTCTACATAATCAACATAACCTAGGGATTAACCAAAAACATCAATATACTTTTTAAAATGGGCAGAAAATATTTTACCCATTTTCTAAAGTGTAGGCAAAAAAGACGTATCTTTGATGTGTATACAAGCGAACAAAATGTTATAAAGATTTTTCTAGTAATTATAAATGAACTTATTTATTATGTAATGAAGTATTAATGACTAAATACTAACTTATACACATTCTAAACATAAATTTACATAATCATAACAACTAAATATGGTCTAGCCAAATCAGTAAAACTGCTTTTTGATTTAAAGTGAAAAAAAAAGTTCTCTTGGTAAACTTAGACTGGGCCTAACACTTGGTAAACTTTTCGTAAACTAGTCAGGTACAATTAACAGAAACTACAATGGGGGGTGGGGGGCACAGTAATTAACAGTAATTAACATAGACAATTAACAGCACAGTAATTAATAAGAGACTCATGTCTCTTATTACCCCGACAAAAAATAAAAATGGGGTAATAAGAAACATGCCTAGAACATGTAAATAAAGAATGGTTTCTAGGTTTTAAAAAATTGTACATCAAAGTCATAGTCTTGGTCAAAAGGTTACACATTAATAAATCCCAAACATCTTACCTACAAAAAAAAAATAAAGAAAAATTTAGAAAAAGTCACGAACTTTCAGGGTAAGTTCAAAGTGAAGGTTCTTTTTCGTCGTATAAAAAGAATTCAAAATGTGTTATAAACTTCTCAATAAGTGTATTGTAGTAAAGAATACACATGATACTTAATATTGCACATTTTTAAAGTTGTCTAAGTATATTTTTTGGTGGGATTTTTGACTGCGTCTCTTATAACCCCTGTCTCTTATTACCCCGGCTTCCCCTATATATATATAATACGTATAACACACATACATACAATAAAACACAAATGCTGTATTATAATGTATGAATAGTTTAAAAAAAATCATTAAAATCAAATAAATCTTGATTAAAATAAAAATCGATTATTATAATATATATATATATTTTAATCAAAAAAAAAAAAAAAAAAATCAACAACCCTGCTAATATGATTCCTCTGAACATAAAAGGGTAAAATAAAAATACTTGCCATTTATTAGCAAGATTAGAATTAGCAGATTGAAACCAGAATAATTTAATTTCATGTTTAATTTTCATACTGTTCATGGAATTTAATACCGAAAATTATGCTCTATTGTATTAAATATTTAAATAAAAAAAAAAAATAACAATATAAAACATTATTAATTTTTAAGTGATTTTATAAATATTATTTCAATAGACATTTAATGGCAACGAACTTTTAAGTTTAGAAAATGTTTCATTATAAAACAATAAGTTTTAGCATATGCTGCGCATAGCTGAAAATTAAATGTTTACTCTGTATATTTATACGATCTGCCTTTTCAGAACCACTATTTCTTAACTGAAGTAAGCTTCTGCAATACGTGTCCATAGTTAATTAAAGGAAAGATTACTTTACGAAAATAGCGATTCTGTGAAATAAAGGCAACGTCAACTCAACTACTTTAATGTTACATAGTTATTCAAAGTTAACAAGTTCTCTTTTACTTAAAAAATATTTAGTATTATTAATTTTCTACATAATATTAAATATAAGCTTAGTAAGATAGACAACAATTTATGTTGAAGTGCTTCACATAAAAGAGCTTTTATTTTAAAAAGCAACTTTTTTTATTATTATTACTTATACTTTGCATTTATTTAAAAACTATATAGTTACATATGTTTAAATTTATATAGCTACATAACGAGATAAAAATAATTAGGCACACAGATACATTATTCAAATTCAAAGTAAGTATGAAAATTTTGAGTTTATATCTATCTATTCATGCATGTATGTATATGTATGCATGGATAGGCAGATATACAGATACATAACTTTTGTAGAAAAGTTTGAACGAGAATTACAAAATCGTTATTATTATTAATATTATTATTAATTTATTCTTTGAGTATTTATTAAGAATTTTATTATAATTAGATAGCGCCTTGTTTTGTTTATAGAAAAACTGCCATTAAAAAAATAAAAGAAAAAAATCTTTAGCATATATTTTACATAGTTTCAAACTAAAAACTATATATAGGCTAATAAATAAACACCCAAACTGATAAAATATTTTAGAATTAAGATAAGTATGTGCTTATATAGATAGATACATAGATCTATATATGTCGGCCAGCTTTTTTTTTTTTTTTTTTTTCTTTCTTTCAAAAGACATAGTACAACTATTTTCGAGCTATAAATTTCAATTTTAAAATCATCGAAAATCATAACACAAAATATTTTTAGAAAACATTGATGCAGCGTATTAAATAAAACCTATTATTTGCTAAAATTTTACTATTTTCTTCTCCTCAGATCAAATTCACTCTAAAAGTTGTTGTATTCCGTATAATATAAAATTATTAAAGATTAATTTTTAATAATTCTTTCTTTTTATTTATTTATTTATTTAGTTTTTTTTTTTTTTTTTTTTTTTTTTTTTTTAAATAAAAAGGTAAGAAATCAAATACATATTATTAACAACTTTCTTAAATATCTGAAAATTAATTTAAAAAATATGACGTCAATATTAAAAGCGAAATTTTTACATAATATATGGAAACTTTTATAAAATTCAATAGTTTTCATACTACAAAACTTTCTAAATAAGAGATACATTTTTCCTAATTTCAAAAGTATAAAAAATAAACATCACTTTAAGAACTTATCCAATTTAATATAAAACCGTATTAACAACTAAAATAATTATTTATAAAAATTTATACATATACTTAAACAAAGTTTCAAAATTTATTACTTACCATGTGACAACACTTTCCACTGTAAAAACACTCATCCTCTATAAAAAGTACTTACTACAAATCATCAAATCGACAACAAACACATTTTCAAACATCAAGTCTTTGGAAAATATCTAAACCAAAACATCTTTTTCCAATACGGACACCTGTTATTCAGCGTCCGAAAGAAAGCCGCAGCGAGAAACGGACAGCAGCGGAAAGAGTTAGCTAATAGTGAGAGGACGGCATTGTCGAGCTTTCCTCAGAATTTCCGAGCATGCGCCGTTGAAGTGTGGAATTAGAAGTGAAAAGTCAGATATGTAGGGACTTGAGGAGGTGTAGGGACCTATAGATAGAGATGTGATCCTGCAGATAGATCACTTCTCAGCTGTAAATGTCTTAGTCAGCATTTGCGTTACTATAAGAGGGATACAGCCTTAAATGGTTTTATTGGAGCGGTGAGATATAAATAGTGTATTTATTCAGAAAGGATTTAGAGAAAAATGATAACAAGAACAAAAGACATTTCCGATGTCTAAGATAGATAAAATATTTCACTGGAGGCGTAAAGTTTTAAAATGTTAAAGGCTCACTCGGGATCTTTCTCCCGCATTTAAATTTCACTTCATTAGTTTACCGTACTTCATTGTAGAAACAGAGACTACTATTACAACTCAATATGTCATGAAATTTTTCAATTTTCGTAATTTTCTATTCTAGGCTGTTATTCAAGTTTTTATTTATTTATTTATTTACTTACTTTTTTTCAATTTTAAAAGGAAATATAAATCCGTCATTAAAATTACAAAATCTTTTTTTTTTTTTTTTTTTTTTTTATCGAAATATGTCTTAAACATTGTTGCTCATGATTTAAACATAGTAGAAACATTTTTATTAAATTATTAAATTTTAATATTAATATTTTTTTTTTTTAATTTAATCTATTAAAATTCATATTAAATATCATTCATTAACTGTAGGGAATGATCTGAAATAAGTTCCTATGAGCTGAAGAATTCAAAGCTTACGTACCAGATAGTTTATTACGAAATTTAAATTTATAAAATTCCTTACCATATAAATAAAAAAATACTTGATTTTTTTTCTCCAAAGTGAATGATTTGGCTAATTTCTGTTCTTTTAAATTTTTCTTTAAAATTTTTCTAGAAAATATTAAAGTTTTTAGGAAAAAGAACACATAAAATTTTCTTTTGCTTCTATTATTATTTTTATTACTATTTTATTTTAATTAATGTAGATATACAACTTTAAACTTCAATTCAAAGGTTCATATATATATATATTTCTTTTCCTTCTTACAAATTAAAATTGCAGTTGAAAATTTACGTAGCTTTAATAGAGAAAAGCAAATGTATTTAAGTAGACATTTTCGAATTTACGTGTTTTTAATTACACTTTCAAAATTTTTATTTATTTTATTTTTATTTATTGATTTATTTTTATTTAAGATTTTTTTTCGATTACCTAATGCATTAAATTTAATTAAATACATGACAAAAACTTTATTTAAAAATCTAAAGTCTTAAGAAAAATAGTTTATTAAAATATTATTATCATTATTATTATTATTCGAACGTTATCTTTATTATCTATGTAAATAAAGAGAAGTATCTGTGTGTCTGTCTCTCAGCGGTCTGCAGTTCAAATTGCTTATCGCACAGATACAAAACTTGGCTGAGGTGTAACTTGGACTCTGCTTGGGTACAACTCAACAAGATTTATTTCGATTTTCAAGCTTGAAACTTTAATTATTATTATTATTATTTTAATTTCTTCAACCATGCATCGATACGACTCATGAAGAATTTTTTCGATTTTCAAATTTCATTTTTTTTTTTTTTTTTTTTTTTTTTTTTTTTATCATTTTTACTTTCTCTTACCCATAAGGTAGAGAGAGTATTGTTTTTGGGTCAAATTTTCGAAAGCGGATTTTTGTTATATTAACTCGTTTTGAGGTCCTCTGAATCCGAAAATCATGTTTTAGTGGTTGCTCTGTGTGTGTGTGTCGGTCTGTGTGTGTGTGTGTGTGTCTGTCTGTTATCAGTATATCTCAAGAACAAATGATAGCAGAAAGTCCAAACTTGGTATTCTAAATGTGTATGATATAGGGCTGCTACACCAAGCTTTTTGTTAAGATGAAGCAAATGGTTCGTGCACAGGGACACCCAAGAGAGTTCAAATACATTATGTCTATGGGTGAAATTACGGGTAAGTAGAGTTTACCAGCTATAGATGTACTAAAACAAATTAAATGAATATATATTTTTTCTATGCATAAAAACATGTCTCATGTAGAATATGGTTGGGAAATCGATCACTGTTCCTTTACAGGGCTACACAAAAGAACTAGATTTTAGTGCGACGGCAGCTGAAAATTGATGGAAGTGTATTTCAGGTTGTGCCGTGTGTTATTACTATAGGATTATACTTAGATGCATCATTTGATCTGTACATAATCAACAAAAGATATACATGGCTGCAAATATTTAAGCGATAACATTCTTTTCCATTGTTAGTGGAAGTGCTTTACTATAATATTTTATCATGTCCTGGAAAGTTGCTTAGGAACTGAAATGAATTCCCCATGGGCATATAGTAAATAATATATGTTTTAAAGCTAAATATTCATTGCTTGTTTTTTGCGTATTTACACGTTTTAAGGCTTCCTGATTACCGAAGTCAAATTTTTAACAATTTATCTTTGTCTGTATCTCTTAGAGTAACTTAAAAACGAATAATTTTAGGAGATCCAAAAGTTGTATTTTCAAGTCAGTATAAGTTTATTGCTGGAAAAGTTTGATAAAGACTGATAAGTTTCAAGGAATGTTGTGTGTGAAAGTTGTCTGTATAATTTTGTGTGAACTTTTAATTTTAATAACAGATTTAAATTTTATATAAATGCATGTGCAGTAATGAAACGGAGGGTTCAGGGACGGTAGCCCCCCTCACACAGAACTAGTTATCATATAAAACTCTTCCAAAGCCTAATTTTAATTGTTTTAACATAGGTTTACATATCAGTTCTCGTTATCTTCCCTAATCTCCAGCTTATATTTATAGTATTAAATTTCAGGGTAAGAGAAAGTCGTGTGAGTGGCTCACCAGATTATTTTTTCTTCGATTTTATAATTTAACTTTTCTGTTTCATTTTCTGAAATTATTCTTTTATTTCAACCGTCTACGTGCTTAGAAACGGGTGAAATAAAAGATATTACACTATTTATTTCTTATTTATTTAATTATAATTCCTTTGAAATTAAAATCTATTTCATTTTTTTTTTTTAATGTATTGTATTTATCGAAAAAAATGTTGATACACTAAAAAGGATTAAACTTATTAAATTTTAAGTTTAGTTAAAATTTATTTCTTTAATTCCTTTGAAGTGAAAATCTTCTTTTTTTATTTACTGTATCGTTCAAATGGTAATCGAGTGTTAATATGATAGAAAGTGCGAGAGCTATAAAATAGCCAAAATTTAAATATTTAATATATTTTGAAATACAGACATCTTAAAAATCGTAGCTCTTGAATAATAGCGGTTTCACCTGTCATCTGATGAATATCCGAGTTGAAGTGCCCGAAAAAATTTTTGCTGCAAGCAGTGAAAGCCCGGATTCCATGCAGTGATGCGGGAATAGCACTACCGTAGACCGCGGTTACACGAAGCGAGGTTCAGAGTGGAATTTTTTTTAGTTTTTATTTATAAAGTGATTAAAAAAAAAATAGTGAATCGAAATTTTTGAAAATTCACTTAAATGTAGCAACCAGCGAAATGGGCGAAACCTGCTAGTTACTTATAAATAGGAATTTAAAAAATTTTCACAGTACTGAAGTCATAAAATGCAAGTACTTTCTAAAAATTTTTCCAAATTTATTTCATTTTATTTTTTTACTATATATATATATATATATATTATTTTTTTTTTTTTTATATATATATGTATATATTTTTTTATTAATTTGTTTACTTTTTATTTTTATTTTTTTTTTAGTTATTTTAGCTTTTCGCTCCAACTTTGAAAATGCGCTACAAAAATTATAAAAACTAAAAAATATAAGATTTTTAAGTTAATTTTTGAAAATGTACAATGGATAAATAAAATTTTAAAAATATAAACCACTTGCTGTTGTTTGCTTAATTATTTAATTTATTATTCTATTTATTAAAAAAAAAAAAAAAAAATACGCCATATTCAAACTGCATGGTATTTTTTAGTGATTTGTAGAAATTTATAAAATAATATTTCTAATATTTAAATATAATTATAAAAGTTGTGATTATTTTTACCTTTGAAATAAATTTCATTATTATTATTATTATTATTATTATAGTATTATAAAGATTTGGGCAAGATTTACAACCATAAAAGCTTCTTCCATACATATTATCCAATTTTTGAATTATTCACTATAGACAGAAAATTTTAAATTGATAAAGTTTAGTCTTTAGAGCTGAGTTTTATTTTTAGAACGTTGTAACAAAATTGACATTATTTTAATATTTATTATTATTATTATTATTATCTTAAACTTCTTTTTTCGAGTAAATTCTTTTGAAAATGTAACAGAAAAATAGCAACAATAAACAAAATTGATTTTTACCGTACGATAAATTTTTTAAAGCTGCACCACTCAGAGCATTATTTTTAAAAGTATTGCAGGGTATAGAATTATTTTATTTCAAAACTATATAGGGAATTTTTAAGTACACATCTTGCATATACCCTTGGGAATAAAAAGTTTTTAATGCCACCTTATTTTAATCATTTCAGTTTTTATTATTTCCATTAATATTATTCGGTTTCATTATTCTTTATATCATTATTTTAAATTCCAAATAAATAAAGAAAAGTAGAAAATATATTTTTCTTCCTTAATATAAATAAAATCTCTTATTCCAAGTGCATAATTTAAAATTTTTAAATCATCTGAAGATACTTTAAACTTTTTTTTTCTTATTTTTCTTCATGTAATTATACTACTTAAAATTGCATGCACAATACATATTAAGAAATTTTTATTATTTTTTAATTTTATTTTACAGTAAGTTATTTTTTATATTGTTCGTTTATATTATGTTAAATTCTTTCGATTTTTAATTTTCAATCTCTTTCTAAATAAAATTTCTCTTGTATAAATGTCCTGAAATAAATTAATAATAATAATAATAATAATAATAATAATAGTCTTTTTAAAAATGTGTGACAGTTTATAAGTGTATAAATTTGAAAACTTTAAAGTGGTGAACATTTATTTTTCATTTCACGGCATGCAAAATTTCATTTTTTTTTTTTTTTTAAATCTTTAAAAAGCACATTGCGCTATTGCTTTGTGCGAAGAGCTTTGAAATTATACTTTTTAAAAGGTGTTTGTTTGCTTATTTATTTATTTATTTTTTTTTTGTTTATTTTTAACTTGTTTATTTATTTATTTTGGGTAATATTGATTGAAATAGTCATATATATATTATGTCTAAATTCATGCAAAATTATACTAAAGGGGTCAAACACGACGATGGTCAGAACTCATATGGCTAGATTTTTTAGAATTTTTTAAAATATGAAGCATTCTAAAATTCACAGATTCTATAAGTCTGCATAATATAAAATTAACATTTTATAGTAGCTGGCTTTGCACGCTTCCCTTGTCACTATATTTAATTGGATCAATTTTATAATAATAAGTCTCAAATTTTTAATTAATATATATTTATTATCTAGCCCCGAAAATGCGAATAGTTTGCAACTAATGAATTATTTCTGAAATAATCCATTTCTAAAACATAACTCTGAAATGTCAACACTCTTAAAAAACAAAAATTGTTATTTTAAGAAAAGAGTTTCTTTTTGTGTTGCAGACGAATAAAATATTTATCTGTAACATACAAAAGCCTTCTGATATTATGCAATAATTTATAGTTATTATTGCTATTTATTTTATTCCTAGTAAATAAAAGCCTTACATAATCGTAGTAAGTCGTAACTGTTTTCTCTATTAAAATGAAAGTTTCCCATTGAATGACTTCAGAGAAATGGCATCATTTTGACAATTCTGCGTACATCATCTGGGCGATTTTCTGAAAGTGATGCTATTACAACACATTTATTGAAATTTTATTTTTCCGACTGAGTGAAAATAATGCCTGGACCGGGAGTCGAACCCCGGATCTTTGACTTACAAGGTCAAGGCTCTACCAATTGAGCTATCCAGGCCGATAACCGGTTAGCATTACTCACTCAGACAACCTTTAAGCAGAAAATTCTTATTTTCACTCAGTCGGAAAAATAAAATTTCAATAAAAATGGTTTTCTTCCAATCAGTTGATTGTGTGATTTTAATAAAATATTGTATTACAACACGTTACAAAATTAATTTTAATTACAATTATATTAAGACACTATCTCATTTTGGCGTATTCACAGTAAAATGCTTAAATTAAACGTATACAATTTTAATAAAGCTTTTTTTTTTTTTTTTTTACTCATTGCACCGCTTTTTTAAGTTCAAGTTTTTAAAAATCTTTGCTTAGGGAGGATGTATACATTAGAAATAATTAAATAATTTATATATATTAAATTTGTAATTTCTAGATACATTATCACTATAGAAAGCCTAATTGCCCACTTTAGCCTCTTTTGATTACCTGAAAATTTTAAGACAATTATTCTGTAACAGTTTCCACTGACTATACAAAATGAAAATTTATAGTTTGCAACTATAATAGAAATCATACAAAAATGTGGTTTTCGAGAGGGTTTTCCCCACCCTATTCAATTTAGCATGCACTAGAAATGTCAAACACCCACAGTACTTCAACTACGGTCATAAGCAGTAACTGTGTCGAGTTTGGTTGAGATCGGTTCAATGGTTTGAGAGGAGGTCTAAGACATACCAACATATATATAATGGCTTTTATTTTTATTAAGATTAATATTTCAAATTTATTAATTTCATTACTTCATAAATAATATTATTATTATAAAATACGACAAAAAAAATAATAACAAAAGAAATATATAATAACAGGAGACTTGGCGTTGGAATATTAAAACCCGAATAAACTACTACGTCAGAAACGCCAAAATATATATATATATATATATATATATATTTGAGATGCATAGCTGTTATTGGTCAAACTAAACGCAGTCTTAAATTTCGTCTAAAAGAACATATGAAATACGTCCGCAAACAAGAAACCAATAAATCGGCTATTTCTAAACATTGCTGGGAGAAAAATCATAATTTTAAATTTAATTCAGCTAAAATAATTTGCAGACCTAAATCCATTCATGAACTCGATTTCTTTGAAGCTTTTCATATTTATAAAAATTTTAAAAGCCTTGTAAATTGTGATTTCGCTGTTCCCTATTTGTCTGATTGTTGGAAATTTTACGTTCAGTCCATATTTTCTTAATTTTTCTACTGTTTACACTGTTACACATTCCTAAATTCCTATTAGCCACACTCCTCACCTTTTCCGTAATCCTATTGGTTGTACTAAATTTGGTCTTTCTCCTATATATAAGAGCACTTCTCCAGATACACAATTCTGTTTTGCACTGAAGACGGTACACTTAAGGCTACCGAAACAGCTGTATGCATCTCAAATATTTTTCTTTCGCGTTTCTGACGTAGTAGTTTATTCGGGTTTTAAAAGAAATATGTCTTTTTTATCCAAGTATTTGTCAGAAAATTTAAATTAAAAAAAAAACTTTTTTTTTTTTTCTTTAATAGTCTATATAATAAGTTTCTATAATAAGTCTATATAATAGTTTCTATAATAGTCTAATATTTTATTTTTTATTTTATTTTTTATTTTATTTTTTATTTTATTTTTTTATGAAATTCTCAATTTAATTTTTTAAATTTTTCAAAAAAGAAAGAAAAATAAAACCATAATAATGGCAATAATAATAATAAAAAGATATATTTTTTTTTCTTTAATATAGGAATGGAAAATTTTTAGTGCATGTGATGTGCACTTACAGTTAATAAAAAGATTCGCTGGTGACTAAAATGTATAAATTATTGAAGGTGTGTGCAATATTTAACTTCTAAATCAATTTTTACTTGAACGTTGTGTTATTTAAATTTTAAATAATACATAGCTCATACATAAAAGTATCTTATAGCATCCGCTTTCTTTGTGATAGAAAAAAAATCATTCTTTCATATTTTAATTTTATATTTTACATAAAAATTACTTTTAATTTTCGCAAAAAAAAAAAAAAAAAAAAAAAAAAAAACTAGCGTATAGCTTAAAGAATTTTTACGTATTTCTTTTAAATTTAATAAGTGTGTGAAATTTTAAAAGTTTAAAGTTTATCTATTCACTTCGTTTTTTCCAGTCTGTGTTTCTCTGAAATTCAGTATTAGAATATTCATATCTCTTTTTATGAAAGGTTTTAATTACTTTTTTATTATTATTATTAATTAACGTTTTTTTCCATTTATTTTATATTTGATAAGAAAAAGAAATATAGTCAGAAACGACTATGTAAATATATAAATTTTATTGGAACTACATAATATATATATATATAAGAAAAAATGAAAAGAAAGAAAGAAGGAAAGAAAGAAAATTATTGATTTTACCATTACAAGAAAAAGGTAAATTATTAAAATGAAAAGTTACTTTCAAAAATTCTTTCCACTTTTTAACATTTAAACAATACATTTGGGCGTTAAACAACAAAAAATTATTCGAAAAAGCCAGATTTTTTTGCCTCTGTAAAATAGATGATTCCTTAATGGCGTTGAAGCTGACATTCATCCCGTAATATTTCAAAAGAGGATAGTTAAAAAAAGTATTCTTGTTATTATTAATGTTTGTCTTTTTTTTTTTTTTTTTTTTTTTGTCTTTTAATCTTTGTATTTAAATTATAATAATTGCAAAATATCTACACTATAAAACGCAATTATTATTACTTTTTTTTTTTTTTTTTCAGAAAGCATGCAAGTTTTAAATGGTAATGAAATATCAAATACATTTATTTTATTTTATTTTATTTTAGCAGCCTTTAATGTCATTTTAGAATTATGGCATTATTAAAAAAACAAATTGCTTGCATGTCGTTATGTGATTTCTTTCTTTTTTTTTTTTTTTTTTTTTTTTTAATTTTACGATTTAATTTAAAAATATATTAATGCTCTCTATTTGCTCTTAAAGAAACAGTTTGTGTTTCATTATATAAGGTAGCACATCTTATTATAAAAACAAAAAAAATGCACAATTACAAAAATGGAAAGTGATATCGTATAAAAATTAACAACAAAATTGAAGCAAATAAAAGCTATCGAAGTGGGTGAGTGTACTTAAACTTAGACATGTTGTTTTTAGCCTGGCAAATTCAAGAATCAGTTCAAATTGTCTAAACTATTTTTACGGGATAATAGCATAATGATAAATAAAAAATATATTTATTCCTTAAAAATAACGCCCTTTACTGTGTATAAAATAACCATGAAAGTCCGCCCAATGTGTAGGTCTGAGACAGTAAAATACTAAAAGCAAAGCAGTCGATTTTGACTGAAACAGTTCGCCACTGTAGAGTTCCATGAATAGTCCGAAAAAAAAATTCCATTTTACATTTTATCTTTAGAACAATGCTATAAAAATAAATAAATAAAAAGCAGGAATCACAGAGTAGGGCGATAAGCAAACGATAAATTTATTCGCTAAAAATAACGCCATTTACAAAATACCTAATCATGAAAACCCACCCAAAGTGTAGGTCTGAGACTTAGTAAAACACTAAAAGCACAACAGACGATTAAGACTGAACCAGTTCGCCACTGTAAGGTTCCAATATGTAGTAAAAAAAGATTAAAGTGAAAGTCTAATTTACATTTTACATTTAGAACAATGCGATAAAAAATAAATAATTAGGAATTAGGAATCTCAAAGTAAGACGATAAAAAACAAATAAATATCTTCGCTAAAAATAACGTTGTTTACTGAATAATTATGAAAGTCCACCAATGTGTACATCTGAGATTTAGTAAAATATTAAAAGCAAAACAGTGGATTAAAACTGAACCAGTTTGCCTCAGTCTTTGACCTAATTTTTAAATTTAATTCAGAATCGCATTGTAATACGATATTCGAAAAGAATACGTAAAACCATTTTTTAAATCAATTGTACAGTCCTTTAAAAATTTCATTTTACAGTTTTATTTATGTTTTTTTCTTTCTTCTTCTTTTTTTTTTTTTTTTAACGAAAAAAAATAACTGCGTATCATAAGATAATAGAATTCCAACCAATGTAAATATCCTTTAATTCACAAAATTGCCGCACCGATATTGAATGAAATGTTGACTAATATCTTTATTGATTTTTAATCAAGAATTTAATATCCAAATTACATTTCATTCACCTTAAATGTAAGTTAAAAAATTAAGAGAAAGAGGAATAAAAGTAAGGAAAATTTTCAAAAATTTTCATTCATCATTTTTTATTCTTCACTTCCAATTTCTTTCAGGGATCATTAGACTAAAAATTCCATTAGGTTAAATTCAGTTGCAAATCGTGCATAAAATGACAGATTGTGAGATTTTTCCACCTATATTTAATGAAAATGTTTTTTATGCATTAAAAATTATTTCAATTTTTTTTAATTTTATAAGAAAAATGCTAAATCAGTAGTTTTATGCAAATTAGATAATACTGTTTTTTTTTTTTTTTTTTTTTAATAAATAAATAAAAATAAAAAATATCCTTCGTAGATTTTTAGGTTTTTTATACATTTTGTTTAACGCACATTAATTAATTTTAAAAATGCTGTTTGGTTTACTGGTTATATAAACTGCTTAATAATTTAAACAAAATTTTCATTTCGTTCGCTTTAAAAAAATTTCCATCCCTATTGTGATTTTCAGAAATAATAAAAGGCCATGTCCACAAACGTCCACAATATTTTTATGAACTAGAAAAAATAAAGTGTAATATTGAAATAGAATTACCTACTTATTTTGTTTATAAATAGTCTGTTAGAGATATAAATAACACCACAAATAGCATCTGATCACATAATTAGATTTCAGATTCATTGAGGGTTTTTTTTTTTTTTAAATTATTATTTTAATTTTTAGTGAGACAATAAAAATAATCTGGTGTGTCACTCACACGACTTTCTCTTACCCTGAAATTTAACACTATAAATACAGGTTGCAGATTAAAAGGTAAGATAACGAGTACTGTTATGTAAACCTGTGTTAAACAATTCATATTAGGCTTCTGAAGAGTTTTATATGATAATTAGTTCTGTGTGAGGGGGGCTACCGCCCCCCTCAACCCCCCGTTTCATTAATGCACCTACATTTACATAGAATTTAATTCGGTTATTAAAAAATAATTCTGTTTTTAAAAAATAATTTATTAAAATTATTATATAAAAAAAAAATCTCTTATGATAATGCAGACGATTTCCATATTAGAGAAGTGGTATAACACCAAATATCCAAAAAAAAGTCCATTTTATTCTCATCATTAAGGGGGGAAAAAAAACGATTTTTTTTTTCTAAGGGTTTTTTTTTTTTTTTTTTTTTTTTTTTTTCGTTAAAAGTAAAAAAAAAAATCGATAACTTTGTTTTAAATTATCGCAGATCGATGGTTCAACCATTCGTTTTAAAGGTATTGGCGAGCTCTTTTGAAAGATAGCCATCATGAAAATTTACTCCCCTCGAGGGGGGACTTCCCCCCCAGGGGGATGGGGAGGCGAGGCTCCTACATACACAATTTTTTTTCCCAGTTAACTATCTCTATTACAAAAAATATATATTCGTTTCATTTGGTTTAGTTCAGTCTATAGACGTTAAACTCTACTTTCCTGCAATTTCCCCCATAGACGTAATGTATTAGAATTCTCTTGATTGTCCCTGTACACGAACCATTTGCTTGATCTTAATGGAAAGTTTACTGTAGCATCCCTATATGATACACATTTAGAATACCAAGTTTGAACTTTCTGCCATAATTTGTTTTTGAGATATGCTGATAAAAGACAGACACACAGACAGACACACAGACACACAGACAGACACACAGACATACACACAGACCATTTGCTAAAAACATGATTTTCGTATTCAGGGGACCTCAAAACGTGTAAATATAACAAAATCTCGCGTTTGAAAATTTGACCCAAAAACAATACTTTCTCTATCTTATGGGTAAGAGAAAGTAAAAATGGCTCACAAAATAAATAAATAAATAAAAATCCTTTTTGTAAAAAAAAAAAAAAAAAAAAAAAAATCGTGAAAGAAGAAAAAATACATATTATTATTATTGTTACTATTTTGTATATAAATTAAGTAATATTTTTAATGCTATGTGGACAAGAGTTAAAAAACACTAAAAACCATTATTTCCTACTATTTTTATTTCATTGTCATATAGCGCAACAGTAAATAAAGTAAATTCATTGTTTTGTATATAAATATCGTAATTCTTTTAATAGTTTAAAAATAAATATTACACGCAAAAAGGGCATCTGCTGGCTTCGTCCTTTTACTTGTCTTTGAGAAATAAACAAAATATTTCCGTTTAAAAATATATCCACAGGTTCATTCTTTTTTACTTTCTCTTATTCATATATGGTACAGAAAGTACTGTTTACGGGTGAAATTTTCAAAAATGAGTTTTTGTTCTGTTTACACGTTTTAAGGTCCCCTGAATAATATACATATGTATATATATATACATATATATATATATATATATATATATATATATATATATATATATATATATATATATATATATATATATATATATATAAACGTAGTTTTAGCGGTTGGTCTGTGTGTGTGTGTCTGTCTCTATGTGACTAAGTGTCTGTGAGTGCGACTGCTATCAGCATATCTCAAGAACAAATAATAGCAGAAAGTTCAAACTGTGCAAATAGGAATGCAACACTAAACTTTTCGTTGAGGTCAAGCAGATGGTTCGTATACAGGAACACCCAAGAGAATTCAAATACATTACGTGTACGGGGGAAATTGCAAGTAAGTAGAGTTTAACTTCTAAAGGCTGCATTAAACCAAATGATATATATATATATATATATATATATATATATATATATATACTTTTTATATGCGTGAAATCAGGTTTCATGTAGAATATGGTATAAAAATCATCCGCCATTCGTTTACAAGATTACACAAAAGAACTAGAATATAATGGGACAAGACTTGAAAACTGATGGATGGAAGTGTATTTCATGTTGTACTGAGTGTTATTAATATAGGATTATATTTATTTGCACCATGTATAGGGTACATAATTTTTAGAAGGCATGAAGGATTACCAATAATATAATTAATCAAAAACATTTTTTTTTATTGAATATAATTAGTAGAAGGGCTTTACTATAACCTTTTCCCTGTCCAGGAAAACTGTTAAAAAATTAAAATTAATTCCTAATGCACAATATTCATCGATATGCTAAATATTCATCGCATGTTTTTTGTATTTTTACATGTTTTGAGATTATTTATACCTACTATACCCAACTTTATACCTCCTATAATTATATAACTATAACTATATAATCTACTTTTATTTAGATTCAGTTGCTGCCATTTGCAGAGTATAAATATCATCTATTTTTGTTCCGCATACGTCAGTGTAGTATATATGTAAGTATATAGACCGAATATATTCGAATTATTATGTTAAAAATTCCGTACACACACGGGGTGCAAATAAATATAATCCTTTATTAATAAAAGACAGTAAAATCTGGAATATTCTTCCATCCGTCTATTTTTAAGTATTTCCAACTATATTCTAGTTCTGTTGTGTAGCCCTGAAAACGAATGGTAAATGGTTTTCATATGATACCCTATGCTACATATGCTTTTATGCATATAAAAAATATATGTTATTTAATTTTATTTAGTGCAGTTTAAAGGTATTAAACTGTACTGATCAGATATTTCTTCCAGAGATATAATGCATGTGAATTCTCTTAAATGTTCCTATATACGAACTATTTTTTTTGATCACAACGAAAAGTTTGGTGTAGCATAATTAAACCAAAAAGTTATTAAAAGAAATACTTTATAATACAAAGTTTAAAAAAATATTATTATGCTTAATCGAAAATGCAAAAAAAAAAAAAAAGAAATTACAAAAGTGTTACATGTTTATCTTTATTTTAAAATGACTGTTTCTTTCTTTCTTTTTTTTTTTTTTTTTTTTTTTGAAAAAAAAAAGGGGGGGGGGGGGGGCACAAAAACAGAACAAAAATAATCTTGTTTTCTAATTAAAGTTCTGTTCTCAGAATTTTTTATTCAGAAGTGAACACAATTTTTTTATTTATGAATTAATTTAATTCTTTTGGTAAAATAAAATTTTTAAAAACAACAAAGACTGTATATATCATTGTATAACAACAAAAATAACAATGATGCTGATGATACTACTACTAATAATAATAATAAATAAAAATGAAGATTCTTTATTTGAAAAAATTTCAAAGCGTTCACACATTTACGAATTTTAGGCATCAAACGAAAACAAAATTGAAAAAAAAAAAAAAAAAAGTTTTTATTTTCTGGTAAACAAAGGGAAAATTAAAGAATTTCTGGAACATAAATCTAATTTGATAAATAAAAAAAAAAGGACAAAAAGGCTAAAAAGAACTGTATAGTAATTATTCCCACGTTCTGAGAAATTTTTATTAGCACCTTTCGAAATTTGCAAAACTTTAATAAAATGAAATAGTAATAATACATGTTTTATAATATAAAAAAAAATTAAATTTTCGATTATTTTCAAGGAAAAAATATTAAACGTAAGATGATGTGTAGCAATATGATAAATATAAATATTAACTGTTTTTTTTTTTTTTTTTTTTTTTTTTTGTGTGTGTGTGTGTTTTTTTAATAAATTCTATATTTTAGTAAGAAAAAAAAAACTTTCAAAGGTAAGATAAATTTAAGAATTCAAGTTTTTAAAATTTCAGAAAAATAAATATATATTTTTAATTAATATTTATTTATTTATTTATTTATTTATTTATTTATTATTATTATTATCGTAATAATAACATTTGTAGTCATTTTACGATCAATAGGGAAAACATTTAGCTACAAAATTGACAAAGATATCTGCCTCTGGCCCCTCAATTATCTCAGCTGGGGGTTAGAGCCAGGCACTTTCTCCCTTCGAAACAACCGGTTGAACCTCCTCCAACCGCTAGACCACATCAAAGGATTCTGAATAGAGCCGCTCGAAACAACTTCCAACCTACCTCAGTGGAAACTGCACTTTAGCGCCCATTTCAGTGAACCCTTGTGTGAGTGCTCGGTCGAAATCAAGATGGAATCCGACTTTTTTGCACAATGTCAAAAGTGGTGACGAATCTTGGATCTTCTTGTACGACCCAGAAACAAAAAGACAGAGAGCAGAGTACACACGATGTCGTCCCCACGCCCAAAAAAGGCAAGAATGAGCAAATCGCAGGTCAAAGCCTGGCCAAGACCGGCATCTCAACGCTCTCCCAGCCACCTTACAGTCCTGATTTGTCCACGCTAGACTTCTTTTTGTTCCCGAAGATTAAAAATTCCCTCAAAGGACAGAATTTGGGGACCCTGGAGAACATCAAGGCGGCTACGACGAGGTTACTAAAGTACTTCCCTGTGACGAACTTCCAGGACTCATATAAAGCATGGAAATCGCGTTAGAGCAAGCGTGTTGAAGCAGGAGGGATGTATTTCGAATTATATTGAGTAATTGTACGAATCGGTTCAATAAATGTCTTAAAATAAAAATCAGAAAGGTTAAAATATGGTTTTAAATAGGTAAAAAGATAATTTGTGTGTTTTTTTTTTTTTTTTTTTTCAATTATTTTTTTACGCGCGCGCAGGAAGGTTGGAATGCATCTGCATATCACTAAGAGTCCATATGCAGATAGTCACGAATTAGCATACGTTCCATTTACTCACCATCGTTTCGTTTGCCGAATTTCGACGAACGCCGTTTTCAGTGATGTATTTCAAACAAAAGGCTAAATTTCTCCTGAACTAGAACACCGGTATGATTTATTGTGGGCTCATTCTAAAGCTTGTGGAATGGAGAAGTTTTTGGTAAATTTGACCGATTGTAGCCTGAACGGTGTTTGCAGAATTGCTGGTTAAAGAATTTAGTGACAACTCGATTTTAAACTTCGCCAATGTTTTAGCGCTTGTAGCTCGCCCTCAAATTAAGGTATCCTAATGTAAATGGTGTCACCCGATAGGATTTTTTCTGCTCTTTCCAAATATGTGCTTATTTTGTGTGTAATTCTTTCAGAAAGCTCACAAATTTTGGGTTTTTCACACGGGACGGAAAAAAACAGATTTTTCTTCTATCTACCATAACTCGGATACGGTTAGAGATAGGACAGGGTTTCTATGGTGTTTTATGCTCCCCATAGGCTGTTCTATCACCTCCTTTCGTTTGGCAGATTATGTCAAACTCACCCTGTATATATATACAATGTTTTTAACAGGCATTTTAATATTATATGTAATATACAATATTTTTAACCGACTGAAATAATGGTGCAATTTAAATTTGGGATTATTTCTAAAGATTTAAAATATTTTATTCGTTTTTAATACATAAAACTGTGTAAAAAAAAAATCATATGCTTTGACAACAAACATTCCATTTATCAAATATTATTATATATAAAATATTTTTCCCCTGTATTATTATATACCAACATTAATATAAATAAAATATTTTACCTTTGCCTCATTTAGGACTAAAATTAATCATAAACTTGAGACATTTATTTTTTCTTATTTTAATTTAGTCTGGCACTCAATACTGCATTACTAAATATAGCAAACATTGTGGATAATTAATGATAAAATACATTATTTATAGCAATATATTTTCTTATGAAAAAAATGTGCGTTTATTACCATAAAATAGCTATTTTAATAATCCATTTAATAATTGTTTAACTTACTTTTTTCATAAATACCTAACTATATTCATTTTCTTATAGAAATGAAAAATAACTGTAACTATAATCTTCATGTTATAATTCTCACAATTTATTATTAAATTAATAATAACTTGAGACATTTGCAAATGGTACGTTTTACCATTTGATCACCTAAAGATGTTATAGGAATACATAAGCCATTTATTTATTTTAATTTTCCATAACATATTTTTATGATGTTATTTCACATTTGTTTCTCTTTATCCTCTTTATGAAATGAAATTTTGTAGAATAATGCAAACAGTTATTATCTTATTTAAATGTATAACTGTTGAACGGTTCTGAAATCTAATTATATAAATAACTCTGAAAATTGTGTATACACAGTTATCTTTCTCATAATCTTCCAGTAATTTCATTACTAAAAAGAAATGGTTTTACTTATTATTCAGCAACACTTCTGAATCTACGTCGTAATTGGCTAGCAATTTATTTTAACAAAAATCGAGCTTTATTATTTATTATTTATTTGTTTGCATTACCGCGCTCAAACTGAGTTTTATTCAAAATTGCAGGATACATAACGCAATAATATATCATCACAAAAAAAAAAAAAAAAAAATAAATAAAAAAAAAATATGATGTTACCACTTTTACTAAATCACTTATCTGAATACGAGTAATGCATTAATAATGTAACATTCAACTCCTATTTATGTTATTCTTTGTTCTTATTAGTTATTTATGAATTTTCATAAATGTTAAGATACATTTAATAAGTTTTATTATATTTCATATAGGGTAAGTGCACCAGTGATTGACACTTTTAGAGCAATCTCTGATGTTTTTAATGTTCTAATCATGAGAAAATATTTTTAGAAATCTTAAGTTAGTACATATGGCATGAAAGACATTCAGAACCACATATATGTTAAAATATATACATTTGATAACAATTATTTTTTTTTACTAACTTTTATTTGACACCCACTAAATGTTCCAGTAATTGACACTGCCAGGTTTTCACATTATCAGAAATTGGCACCCTATGTTCCAGTGTTTGACACTGCTAGTTATTCATTTTATCAGTTATTAGCACCCTATGCTCCAGTGTTTGACATAAAATGTTAAAATTCTTATTTGTAAAATATATGATTTTATTATTTTTATTATTTATTAATTATTTCGGATAGATGTCAATTACTGGAGCACCTACCCTAGAATACCTTAAATGAATCGCTTAAAATAGTATTGACAGAGAAATCGCGTAGTGGAAGTGCAGAATTAAACTAAAATTGTACTGTTTTAACGTTAAACATTTTATTATTATTTGTATGATAACGTTTTTGCGTTATTGTGTAAAATTATTGCTCTATTTCTGTAATTTTGCGTCACTAATTGCTATTGTGACTTGGTTCTTATGTGCCTTATAACAATGGTTGATGTTTCATCCAATAAATAGCTTGCTAACATTGAAGAAAATTTATGAAGAACAATGGATACAATAGTAGTCCTACATTCTGTAGTATTCTAAAAGTTTCATAAAGACATCAGGTAACATGATCTATTTTTAAAAACTGGCATACAATGTTGGTAATTTTTATAATGATTTGATTTTTTCAATTATTTAAGTACAGTGACAAAAAAGAGATTTTATAATTTTTAAACATGTTTGTCTAACATTTCTGTATTTTTTCAATTATTTAAGATACAATGACAAAAATGAGATTTTATAAATTTTAAACATATTTGTCTAACATTTCTGTACAGTCGGTAACAAACGTATCCGAACACTAGCAAAAATTCCTATATAAAAAAAGTAGAGTTAATACTGTTTTGTTAAATAAATCCTTGTCGAATCGTGTTCTTAGACTAAGAACATGATTCGACAAGGATTTATTTAACAAAACAGTATTAACTCTATTTTTTTTACATAAGAACTTTTGCTAGTGTTCGGATACTTGTTACCGACTGTATGTCAAGATAGTTTCAGTATTTAGTTGTACCACATTTTGTTTGGTTTAAGGTTGTCATATCATATGACATGGTATTGGTTCATTACCCTCTTGCCCAGATATTGAATTTTTTTATGAAGGCACCAAACTTTAATAATAGTGTCACAATGAGGGGTTGTTTGTCCGTTTAAGCAATTTCCTGATTTTTTTTTTTCCATATGTCACAATCTATTTCTAGTCTAGCTCATATCGGGACTATTACCGGTCTATGGGAGAACATTTCGCAAACCTCATCGAAGTAAGACATGATTCGACCTGAGGTGTGGCATGGCGTGCTATCCTATATGAATGAGTAATTAACACCGGAAAAATAATTTTAAAGTTCTTGTACGAGGCAAGTTTTTAACACATGAAATAATAGGAAAACACAGTTCGGAATAAGAGAAAAATATAACTTGGAATAAGAGGAAAATAACAAATTATTATAATTATTTATAATACTGTAATGTAAGCGTAACATATTAACATAATACATAAGAGGCGGCTCAAAATAATAGTGTCACTCAAATATTCTAACTTATGCGAAGAAGGAAGCCATAAATAAAGAACTGCAGATGTACAGTTCATATTGGATATTCGTTAAATTATTATGCATAACATTTTTGCTATAAGTCGGCATATAAAAAATAATGCAACTTTTTTTTTTTTTTTTTTTTTAAAGCTAAAATAGTGTCTCAAAATGACAGATTCACCTGTATAAAGTTACTGGTTATGCAAATTTTATCATGCTTGCGCTGTTAAGCTGCACTTAGACCAAGATTAAAATGAGAATTTCACCTTATTTTACACCTAATGACATGACATCACATTCTTTTCTCAAATTTTGCATTTATAGGTTATGGGGCGTATAAAATTATTGTCTGAGTTTAAAAAAAAACGAAAAATTCATGAATTATAGAAGAATAAACTGTTCCTGTATAATTCGTTCGAGCAATTGCAAGAGCAAAAAACCGTTCTACCGTACTATCTGCAAGAGCAAATAACCGTTCTACCATACTATATATTTCCTACCATACTATCTCACGTATTTATTAATTATATTAAAAACACTTTAAACACACGTAAAATTAAATTTTATTTAAATGATGTTAAAAAAATTATCCGAAGCTTTTCGCTTTAATAGTAAAGCACCATCAGGGATTTTTATTATTCGTTTCCAATGATGATCCCTGATGATGCTTTACTATTAAAGCGAAAAGCTTCGGATAATTTTTTTAACATCTTTTAAATAAAATTTAATTTTACGTGTGTTTAAAGTGTTTTTAATATAATTAACAAATGAAACGTGTTCAACTTAACCTTTTTTTTTAGAGATTATTTATAATATCTCACGTATGGTATGAAATTATTTAAATTTCTGTGGAATGTACAAGACTAAAAAGTCTATTGGTCGCTATACAATGCTAACGTCAAGACAGTTATTCACCTGTCAAGACCATTCTTCACCTGATAAACAGCTCTAACACAGGTATCAGACAAATAGCTTCTGCTCCTGATATAAGCGTGTCAAAAGATACAGGGCATCGCGTACTAAAAAAGTTTAAACATTTTAGCTATTGGAAAATGCAAGCGCAATCTTAACTGACATTACTCCACAAGACTAAGAGAGTTAATTGAGCAAAGTATGGCATGTCGTGGACTCAAGACTGGCATAATATTATCTGGAAAGATGGGGAAAAAAATCTTAACGAGTCAGATGGTTGGAAATATTTTTCGGATAACCTTAGAAGAAATAAATGAAATCTCTCTAAGCGACAACAAGGAGATGAGTAAATAACCATCTAGGTGAGATTTAATGCAAGTGGCAACATGTCAATAGTCTTTCTAACAGGTCATTTAAATGCTCGAAAGTATTAAAGGAACTATTAAAGAATTACCTGTTACTTTTTTTTCTTTTATTACAAAATTACCCAACTGCACAATTTCAACAAGATAATGCTCTCCCATAATGCAAAGATAACTTGGGAGTGGTCTTTTAGGAAATGAAGTCCTATGATGTTATTGCCTTCATGTTCTCCAGACCTTAATCCGACGGAAAAGAAATGCGGGAAGCAGTTGCAGGCGAATCGATGAACATGGTCGGTAGTATCATTGAATATCGGAGCTCAAACCCGCAATCCTTAAAGCTTGAGAAGATATATCTATACAACTGTTCCAAAAGTTCTCCTATTCCATGCCTAACCACGCATTTAACACCACTTTCAAAAATAGTAGATTCATTGGTCGTTAAAAGTACGTTTAGAACATCCTTATACACGTGGCTCTGTCATTCTGAGACACAGTTTAGCTGTAAATTTCGAAAAAATGTGTATTATTTTTTATGTGCCGACTTATGGCAATTTTTTTTATGCATAATAATTAAAAACCTATCCAATATTAATTGTATACCTGCAGTTCCTCATTTATGGCCTCCTTTTTTTGCATAAGCAAGAATATTTGAGTGGTACTTTTGTTATTTATAGCGATGTGATCCAATGACTTGTCGAATTCTTCCCCTAGAAGCATTTGAAGTCGTGGCATGATTTCAATTAGCTTTAATTTATCTGCAATAACAGCGTAAATTTCGCTGACAGGGAGTTCTTTTAAACTCTTATCGACCTTTAAATCATTCTGTATGAGGAAATAAAATTACATAATTTCTTTATATGTAACATATAACCATATAATCTTTATAAATTTAATCTCCATATAACCTTTGCTTTTCCAAAATCACTGGATTTGTAAAACCATTCAAAAATTATAGTAGGTCCATGTTAAAATGCAAAATTAAAACCGAAATAAAATATTTTGTTACCTTCTAAATAAATTCACTTGGAGCTAAAAAGCGCCCAAAATCTAGGAATAAAATCCACACACACACACACACAAAAAAAAAAAAAAAAAAAATCTGACACGATGCAAGATAAGCAGACATTTCTTTATTAAATGTGAGATGGATTTCTTTGAGCACATGTGGTACCCAAATATGAGCTTCGTAACGTATCTAAGTTGTTTTAAATGGTTTTCAACACTAGATTTCGATATTGTAAGATTCTCGGCAATCTATCGTGTCGTTAAATGTCGATTAGATTTTATAAACGCCTTTTTTATACCGGTATCAACTTCAATTGGCCTTCTTGAGCATGGGGCATCTTTAACATTAAAATTGGCAGAAAATCTAGGAATAAAATCCACACACACAAAAAAAAAAAAAAAAAAAAAAAAAAAAAAAAAACTTCTGACACGATGCAATATAAGCAGACATTTCTTTATTAAATGGGAAATGGATTTCTTTGAGCACATGTGGTACCCAAATATGAGCTTCGTAACGCATCTAAGATCTCAGTTGTTTTAATGGTTTTCAACACTAGATTTCGATATTTTAAGATTCTCAGCAATCTATCGTGTCGTTAAATGTCGATTAGATTTTATAAACGCCTTTTTTTTATACCGGTATCAACTTCAATTGGCCTTCTTGAGCATGGTGCATCTTTAACATCAAAATTGGCAGAAAATCTAGGAATAAGATCCACACACACACACACACACACACAAAAAAAAAAAAAAAAAAAAAAACTTCTGACACGATGCAAGATAAGCAGACATTTCTTTATTAAATGTGAAATGGATTTCTTTGTGCACATGTGGTACCCAAATATGAGCTTCGTAACGTATCTAAGATCTAAGTTGTTTTAATAATTTTCAACACTAGATTTCGATATTTTAAGATTCTCAGCAATCTATCGTGTCGTTAAATGTCGATTAGATTTTATAAACGCCTTTTTTTATACCGGTATCAACTTCAATTGGCCTTCTTGAGCATGGTGCATCTTTAACATCAAAATTGGCAGAAAATCTAGGAATAAGATCCACACACACAAAAAAAAAAACTTCTGATACGATGCAATATAAGCAGACATTTCTTTATTAAATGTGAAATGGATTTCTTTGAGCACATGTGGTACCCAAATATGAGCTTCGTAACGCATCTAAGATCTAAGTTGTTTTAATGGTTTTCAACACTAGATTTCGATATTTTAAGATTCTCAGCAATCTATCGTGTCGTTAAATGTCGATTAGATTTTATAAACGCCTTTTTTTATACCGGTATCAACTTCAATCGGCCTTCTTGAGCATGGTGCATCTTTAACATCAAAATTGGCAGAAAATCTAGGAATAAGATCCACACACACACACACACAAAAAAAAAAAAAAAAAAAAAAAAAAACTTCTGACACGATGCAAGATAAGCAGACATTTCTTTAGTAAATGTGAGATGGATTTCTTTGAGCACATGTGGTACCCAAATATGAGCTTCGTAACGTATCTAAGATCTAAGTTGTTTTAAATGGTTTTCAACACTTGATTTCGATATTTTAAGATTCTCGGCAATCTACCGTGTCGTTAAATGTCGATTAGATTTTATAAACGCCTTTTTTATACCGGTATCACCTTCAATTGGCCTTCTTAAGCATGGTGCATCTTTAACATCAAAATTGGCAGACCAAAACTTAGCAACCCTATTCTGACACTGCTGTACTTTTAAGGCATCTTCACCATACACATCACATAACTTTTTGTGTGCTTGAACAGCGTTCTTCCCTTATCGGATGTAGTACAACGAGATGTGATAAAAATGTTTCTTTTGATTCTTCATTTTTAAATCGACGCCAAACGAACAATTGTTAGCCAGATTTTGCACTTTTTTCCTCTAAATCATCGTTAATGGACATACTTACTTCGAAATCAGTAATTTTGTTTCAAAATGGAAAACATGCTTACCTCATTTAGGAAAAATCGCATGTTTTGAAATTAATATTTGTTCACTTCATAATTTATTGTTAATATTCTGAACCGAAAAATGTTCTTTGATAGAATTTCTACAAATTTAAATAGAAAAAGTTCAAATATAAAATTTATTCCCTCAAATCTCCAGAACTACATTTCGTGGCGGTTTCATACTGGTTTGTAAAAGAATACATCAATGAGAAACGATGTCTGGGATATTAGGGTTCATGATGGTCGATGCCAGTTTTTGATCATATTAAATTATTCATTAAAAATACACTAGATTTTTTAATTTGAAAGTTTTTGTTTCGGAGCTGTTTTGTATATGTAGAGAGCTGAAATTTGACGCAATTTTACTCATTTTTGATTATTTTTTCTCCTTTAATTTTTCAGTACAAGGGGACCTTATAACGAGGTTTGACCATAAATGCTACGAATTTTTTTTTCACACTTTAAGATGTAAATGCCTTTTCGAGAGACATAAGAAAAATATTGCGATGTGTTCGAATGAGTAATATATAGTTAAGTTATGTCGAAATTCATTCAGTAAAAAAAACCTTTAAAAGAATGATTTTGAAAATTTCCCGATATATTTCCTATGAGATGTTTTCAATGAAGCTAGTCACAAAGCGAAAATTTAAAAAGTTTGAGAAGAAAAAAGATGTTCTGCTGTCAAATTTAGTTCGAAAAGATCCGTTTTTTACACAGAATAGTGGAGTAAGCATTACACTTCCCAATCGTGTAAAGAATGAAGTTACTAAAGATTTTTACTTCAGGAAATTCTTTCTTAACTTAAGATATATGACATGTGTCTGATAGATATCATAAAAAAGTTTTATTTTTTATTTTTATTTTTATTTATTTATTTATTTATTTTTCATTTTTATTTATTATTTTTTATTTATTGTTATTGTTTGATTTTGTTAAATGTTCAGTTATCATTTGATTTAAAATTCATTTAAGTAATTAGAACTTTTTTAATGCATGAACCGTTTTCTGCGTATAACATTTATTTTTTATTCTTTAAAATTGAATCCACTTTTTCAATAGAAAGATTGCATACATATAACAATATAAAGAGTTATACGTATACATATACTTAAAAATTACCTATCGGAAAAGTTAATTAAAGTTTTAATTTTAAAAATTTAAAGAAACTTTTAAAAAATATGACGTCAGAAAAAAAATAACTTTTAATTTTTATTTTTAATATAAACTCATGTCGGCAAATTTGCAACATCATGAAGGGATCATCCGAATTGAATGGAATTTAATGTACAAAAAATTATTCGACAGCGAGAAGTTGGAGTGGAACCGTTCATTTTTAAGTGGGACTATCGAATACTAAACGCAAGGGATATGCTTGCGTTTAGCAAAAGAATTCTTTTACCTTGCTCGTCAATACAAGCAGTTTATTGTTTAATAAAATTAAACATAATTTATAATTATTTTTAACATCGAAACTCGTAATCCATTCCCTCAATAGTGATCATATTCCCGATTTTGATAACTTTAAAATTCTAGCCTCTAATGTAAATTTATATGAATCCCGTATTTTTCTAGAGGGCGCTTTTACTGTGATTTAAGATCGAAACTCGTAATCCATTCCCTCAAAAGTGATCATATTCCTGATTTTGATAACTTTAAAATTCTAGCCTCGAATGTAAATTTATACGAATCCCGTATTTTTCTAGAGGGCGCTTTTACTAAAATGCAACATTCTGCCTTGAACGAGGCTAAAGCTGTTCCTCCTGAATATATAATCTTGTTATGATATGTTATGAATTTTTTTGTAAATGTTATGCTTGTATGTTTGACACTGAGGAGGGCTAGTGTTCTAGCCGAAACGTCTGTCGTATATTTTAATGTTTTTAATTAAAATGTATTTTTAAAGTTTTAAAAATTTTTGTGTGCATTATCTCATTTTAAATGTTACATTGGTTTTAGTCTATTGTTTATAATTCAGAACCATAGGCTCTTTAAAAATTGCTTATAATTTCGTTTTTAAAGAGTATTTGTTTCTAATATTATGTAGTTACTATATTTTAGTGCTCACACTATAAACGTAAATGTCTTAAATTCAGTTAAAAACGTGTCTTATATGGATGATCATTTTTTAAGCGAAAAAATAATATCTTACTTTTCAAGACACATTTTCGTATCTGAAATTAAGACATTCAAGTGTCTAAAAACGCTGCCATGTTTTAGTCTTAAAAACACCGCCATGTTAAGCTAAAAAACACTACCGTTTTTAAGGCTTTTTAAAAATTAATAAATAAATATAGCGTGCGATTATGTTTTTGTGTTAAAATAGATTTTAGAATTGTTTAGAGCATTAATGAAATATTCATATTAAAAAAAAAAAAAAGTCTAATTATCCGGCGTTGGGGTTCGAGCTCACGCTATCCATAGAAACTGAAACCTCGAATCAAGCACTTACCAATCACGCCACCGTCGAATACAGCATTACACGTTTTTATGATAAAATCTACTTCAGTATTCGCGAAACAAATCGCAGTGTTACGTTTTATTTCTAATTTTTCGCCATAAAACTATTGATAGTATGGTGTCTTAAAGTTAATAAATATTATTGTCTTAAATTTCATTTCTGAAGGTCTAGAATTTTTCGTTCCCCATCATACTATAGGTATGGGGAACTTAGGTAATCGTAAAAATTTTCCACCTCGGTGTTTTAACTTTTTTACAAGTTTTCAGGTGTGAAGAATCCGAAAATGACAAAATTTGCATGGTGTCCGTCTGTAGGGTATCTGTTAGTTTGTTAGTCCATTATTCCGTTAATAAGTTTGTTAATCTGTGTACGCGATATCTCCAGAACAAATATAGTCGCGGAGAAATCAGATCAGTTTTAAAATATTAATTTCGACAATGGTAAGAACCCTATTCATTTACAACATTCGAATTAAAAAAAACTTCGTACGTTATTATAAATGTACGATTTTCTTAACATAGGAGAATAGGGCAAAATTTCCCTTAAGCGTCCATTAAGTAGAAAATTTTTACTGTAAAGATGTCAGAATAGTTTTAAAATATCAGTTTTGAATTCGGAATGAACATCATTAACTATAAACATGCTACTTTAAAAGTTTCGCAAGTTATTTGGAATTTACCAATTTCTTAACATGGCAGAATAGGGCAAAATTTCACATAAACGTCAATTTTGAGGGATATTTTCATCGTAAAGATGTCAGACCACTTTTGAAGTATTATTTAGGACACTCGCGTGAATATTATTGACTATGAATTTTCCAATATAAAATTTCTTAAGTTATTGGAAATTTATGAATTTCTTAACATGGCAGAATAAGGCAAAATTTCACATAAACATTAATCTTGAGGGATATTTTCATCGTAAAGATGTCGAACCACTTTTGTAATATTATTTAGGATACTGGTATGAATATCATAGACTATGATTTTTCCAATTAAAAAAATTCGTAAGTTATTTGGAATTTACGATTTACTTAACGTGGCAGAATAGGTCAAAATTTACATAAGCGTCCATTTTGAGGATCATGAATATATCAAAAAACTTCAAAATACCCTTTATGATATGTTTGTTTGAACATGATTGGCTACAAATATTCTAATAGAAAAATTTCGTAAGTTATTCGTAATTTAAGATTTTATCAACATAGCGAAATTGAAAATTTTTCATATAAATAGGAATTTTTAGGATTATTGCATTGGAAATAGTAGCATGAAAACTAAACTAAGGAATTGACCCTGATAAAATAAATTAATAGATTAGAATAAAATAAATATATCGAAGTGAACGGTGGATAGCCTATTAGGCGGGGATTTCATTCTGTCACTGTGTCAAGCTTTGGTCAGATTCATTTCTCTTAGCATGATTATAATATGTCTCGCACTAGAAATTTATGAGAATATAAATATAATGGGGAACTGAGCAGGAGTCCACCTATGCCAGCTAGTTTAATAATGCATAACAAGTATGTGAAGTTTGCAGCCCTCGATGATAACGATTTCTTTCCTTAAAGTGATATTTAAATAAAAACAAACTGTAATCATGAATACGAGAAAATTTCTTGTTTTACATTTAGATGTAGGTAAATATGTGAAAGAAAAAAGTTTTTAAATGAATAATAAGACGAAGAAAAAAAGAAAAAAGTTATGCACAAATTATTCACGATTGTTCACTTATAAATTCGATTTCTTCTCTACAAAATACTTGCTACGTCCGTCTTCCCACTTTTTCTTTTAATATAAGAAAGCTTTAAAGACAGAGTTTTTTTTTCTTTCTTTTTTTACGAAATAAGCTTTGTGTCTAAATATGTTGTTTATGAATATGTTAAAGATAATAGCATGAAAATATCATTCACATCTCTAGAGTATTATTCCATAAAAATTTAATTTCATAAAACTACCATAATTTAAGTAGCTTAACTGCTTATTATATAAAATAATAATATATTTATTGAATGTGGAAATAAGTAGGATAATCATATTTTCTTAAAGATTCCATATATGAAAAAATTTCTAAGTAATGCAAGAGTCTGAATTTCTAAAGTGTCTGAAAATTCAAACGCGTTTGTTGTCTGAAAATTCGCGCATTTACGTGTTTTAGTGTTTAAACTGGAATTTCAAACATATTTCAGTCTTAAATTAAGATATCTCTAACATCTAATCTGTATTTTAAGACATTTACGTGTCTGAAATGACGTTTCAGTTGTTCTTATGTCTTACTTTAAGACCCTTTTATTTGCAGTGCACAAGCATCCAGACATTAAGCTTATCATAAAATTTAAATTATAATTTCTCACCAAAAAAGGGCTAACAGCTACTCTGTAAAAAGCTACTCTAGTTACTTTGGTCCTGTGACCATGAAAACATTACCTTTCACCTTATGTCGCTGATGGAATCGTCTGAAACCACGTGAGTCACACGCCAACTTATCGCATTTAAACAGTGTCTGTGTTGATACAAATAAACGATTGAAAACAAAACAAAAACAATATTATACATCGAATGGGTTGAGTTGAGTAGATAAAAAGTACCATTATAGCTACGCAGAGGGGAATCGTGTCAAATGAGAAAAGAATCTCTAACTAGACTCCGACGAATGAAATTTCACATGACCGGTCGTATATCCAGTGAATATTTAGGGCAATCGAAGTAGTTAGTCGCAAATTTTATTTTATGTTTAGTGAGGATTCTACGTACAGTTCTTTGAAAAATACTAGGGACGTTTTTCCACCCAAAAGGCAACTGCTGCCACTCATATAATCCACTGTTAGTAACAAACGCGAGTTTTTCGGTATCCTCGGGATGAATTGGTATGTGCCAATATCCCGAGGCCATATCTAATTTTGAGAAATAGACGCTTCTACCTAACTTGTTGATCAGGGTTTCTATCAGTGGCAGTGGTTCTGCATCTGCTTCCCTTCTTGATTTAAGTTTTTAAATTCTAATCAGAATCGCCTTCTAAGAATCGGTGAATAAGAATCTATATCTGTTGTGTTGTGTTGAAAAGAAGTCTTGAACATTCCTAGCAATATTGGAGCAAGCTAATCCTGAGCTAATCAGTGCAATGCCTACAGATGACACGTGGTGTTAGTCGGTCACAAACGACCTTCCCCTATCCTATGAACACTCAGTTCGCCTTGTGGACTTTTACAATGACATTATACGCTCTTTGCTCTCGCCGGCCAATATTTCATTTATTTGTCAAAAGTCTGAGAACCTACATCGGTTTTCCCACTTCACACACTCGGAATATGTTTAAAATAAAAGATCTGTGCCTTCACTCGGCAAGAGAAAGAGGACTCTGTCATTAGTGCGTATATAGCCAGATATCTGACAAACCATTCTAGATGTAGCTAGATGTAGCCAGAGATCCATGCTAAAACGGCTACAGATGGTAATGAAATGTAAAACTGAGCTGACAAAATACTGACTGCAATGTAATATTCACAATAAACCACTTGAATGTTAAGATCTTGACTTAAATGTTTATATTTCATTGACCTTGTAATAATGTTTTGTCAGATCTCTGGCTACATTAGTCACAGATTCCCTTTCTCTGGCAGAGTCAAAGCAGGGTATTGCTCTTCCATTTTAAACTTATTCCGACGCATTGTCTGGAGTGGGAATACCGAGGCAGGTTCTCAAACTTTTAACTAATGAACGAAATACTGGCCGGCGGGAGCAAAAGGCGTACAGCCTTACTCTAAAAGTCCACGAGGCGAATTAAATGTTTATAGAATAAGGAAAGATCGTCTGTGATCGACTGACACCGTGTGTCATCACTGGGGTTCAACACATTTTTATGGCGGAAACGGCAATTGGCATGTAAAGTTTTTTTTTTTTTTTTTTTTTTTTTTTTCTGACACTGTACTTTTGTTTTATTAATATTTTTTATGATATAGTAATGACATATAAAGATGTTTGTCTTTAAAATCTCGTCATTATTAAAATTAAATTACAGTTAATCAATTAAAGCTTGCAAATTTTAGCTTCCATAAATACCGTATGATCTGCTTATGTGACAGAAATTTCTTATTCACTTTTAATGATAATTGTTCTATAATGTTTTTTTTTTTTTTTTTTTTTTATTCTGCAGGACTTCAAAAATTTGTGTGGCTAAAAGTAAGATATACGTAATGATAATATGTAGAATATATAGAAACATATATGATAATATCGCGTATGTTTGACGTTATTTTAAATAATTCCAAAATGCGTTAATATTACACCCAGACAGCACATCGCCTCCCCAGGATATCTTCAAGATGTCTTCTGGATGAAAAGACATCCCAAAAACGTCCTTAAGATGTACTGTGGATAAGTTAAGCCTAACTGTGCTGTTAGGGCAGTCATTTAAAATAGAAATTTTGAAAAATTAAGTGAATAACTTTATATTCAATATCTTATTTTAAAAGTTGCAAGCTAAATATTTAGCTTTAAAATTGTAATATTTAAGTTTTTTTTTTTTTTTTTTTTTTTTTAGTTTACTAGGGGGTTCTGCCCCCTGCTCGCTCCGCTCACCAACCCCCGGTTCACTTCACTTATTAATATCCCTGTGAGGCTTTTCACTAAATATGAATATTAATAGTGTATAACACAAGACAAAGGCAGAAAATTTTTATAGAAATTCCCATATTTAATGTCAAAGTGAAATACATAATATTTAATACATACCACATTATTATTATTATTATTTTTTAAATAGAAAGAAATTTATAATATTTAGACCATTTTGTGTTACAACTTTATTATATATGACCCCTCGGCAACTTTTAAATTTTGTTAGTATATGGCGATGAATTTTTTGGTGTAATTGCTTGTTAAAAAAAATAAAAGAAAGAAAAAAAGAAAAAGAAAAGAAAAGAAAAAAATTTAGTACTTATAATCTAAAGCCTGTACTTTTTCCAAATACTTATACTTTTTTCTGTAGCCTACACTTTTTAGGTGATGAATTTTTGCCTTGCCATAATTAGAAATATGAAATGTGTCCCGGAAATATCTAATTCTGTAATGTTAAAAAAATCATCAATGCGAAATTACAAGATTTGTAAATTAGTTTTATTTTGACTTTATCTGGAACAACTTGCATGTTGGTCCGCAACTCTGCCGATTTTCTTTTGTTGATTACAGCGAAATGCGATTTTCAGAAGTGGTTGCCATGGATTACAAACGTAAACAAAGTGAAAACGCGTTTTTCAAAATGCGCCTGTTTTGTAATGTACATAAATAAATTAAGCCTACTTTTTAATGTTAGAAAAATAAATATTTAAAATTAACTTTCCTTTCTTTGCATGAAAAAATAACAAGGATCACCCGTATGCATAAATATATATATATAAATATTTGCTTCCTGGGAACTAATATAGCGTTGGTTCACAAGTGCATTTGGTGATTTTCCATTGGTGATTATGGCGAAATGCCATTTTCACAAATGGCTGCATGGATTCCAAGCGTAAACAAAAGCAAAACGCGTTTTTCAAAATGGCGTCATTATTAATGCTCAAAATTAATTAAGCTTATTTTCAATTACTTATGCCGTTATTGTTCAAAACGGCGCGAAAGAAAATTCGCTAAATCCAGTTGCGGACCAACACTATACTTGTGAACCACATTTTTTCAAAAATTCCAAAAACATTTCTCTCTCTCTAAACAACTGATTTAAAAAGAATTCTAATACATTCACCTTCTTTTCCGAAAATCTATCATTCATTAAATAAAACGGATAAAATAGAATAGAATACTAAATATTAAGTGTCTTTTTCATTTTTTTTTTATAATAAAAAAAGTTTAATTAAAAAGGATAAATATGTAGCGATGTCATCAACGCCATTCTCGGTAGATTATCCTAACTTACCGGCGGGCAATGGGTTAACTTTTTGTCCAGAGGTACGACGCTAGATTTCTATCACGATAGACTCATCTTCGAATACAACCTATCGCCACACGCACTTCTTTCATTGGTGACCACATACGCTCCAAAGCAAGGGTTTATTGACTTTGCTCTATGGCAATAGATGGCAGCACCACATTCTCCGAGCAACAAAGCCTGTGAAACACTCACAGCACAAAGCCTGAACAGGGCGCAGCCCGCGCTCACCGCTCGAAGAGCGGTGTTGAGCGCTTTCAGAACCGAGGTTCACGTGAGCTGCGCCATAAAGTACCCCCTGCACGCAGGAGGGACACTAGGCTAGTTCCAGCCCTGCCTGACGTTTATTGAAAAAAGCAAAGAAGTTCCTACGTCTACAACTTGACAAATGGGCAAATGACGGCACAATTTGGTAATCGCTACCGTCTACAGCAGCAATATCGCTCGTACGATGGCGTACTCTCAAGGAGAGGGAGTACTGTAGCGACGCCATCAACGCCATTCTCGAGTAGATTATCCTAAGTTACCGATGGACTATGGGTTAACCTTTCGTCCAGAGATACGACGCTGGATTTCTATTGCGATTGACCCAAGTTCGAATACAATCTATCGCCACACGCACTTCCTTCAAATATACTTTACAGACGAAAATAAATGGTACTCACAAGGATGGTAATTTAAGAAAAGAATAAATGATTCTATTCTATTATTCTATTATTTAAATGATTCGAATCTGAATTCTATTTTGGAAATAAAATTCCCAAACCTAAATTCAGTAACTTTTAAAAAAACATATTATAATACATATTTAGATATCAAAATTATCACCAAATTAAACGCTGACCTATAATGGATAACGGACAATCACGATCGTTATTCGCTAAAGAACATATAAGAAATTGATAAACAGCATAAGAAGTTTCCAATAATACGAATATTTTTCTTAACAGCAACAGTGACATTGATTTTATTATCTTTTACACCATGGATCACATTTTAATTTTCCCGTTAAAAATGATGTCATGTCAGAAAAATAACATAACAAGAGAAAAATTTTCTACGGGGGCAAATAGAGTACCTTTATAAACCCGACGTTTTTAGTTAATAATTTCGTTAATTAAAATGATAGAAATTTCCAAGCAGCTGAAATGCCTTCCTTGAAGTAGTCGGAATACACTGATATAACTCATGACGCGGAGAACATTGCCCTCCGCGAGAAGTTGCTGTCGCAAACAAAAAAAAATTGACGCCAGAGACAGAAATATTTTTATAATATATAGAGAAACTTTTATCATTATAATAAATTCCTTTTCACCGTTATCGATTAAAAATAAACGTATTCTGTTTCTAAGAAAACTCTATAGGTAATACCCTTAATTAACAATACAACGTGCGTGAATAATCAAACCATAGCTAATATGTCGCAAACATAACCATATTTGAACATCGGAATCTAAATTTATCACTATGCCTCATGCTTCCTCATTCAGGTAATTAAAAATTTGACTTGGTTATTTCTCAAAAGATTTAAAGTTTACTGCTGGAAACCTTATTTCATAGGCATACTTCTAATATATTTGAAATTTAATTTTGAAAATGTAACATGTTATATTTGGTCACTTTTAAAAATAATCTTAGCTCTTGCGTTAACTCAAGAATTGAGACGCACTTTTTCTCTGTTTCTGGCATATTAAGGACGTAATAAATTTATTTGCTCCTGATCGTCGGACAAAAATGCCCCCTGTACAGTCGGTAACAAAAGTGTCCGAACACTAGCAAAAATTCCTATGTAAAAAAAGTACACTTTATACGGTTTTGTTAAATAAATCCATATCGAATCATGTTCTTACACTGACTAAGAACAGGATTCGACAAGGATTTATTTAACAAAACCGTATGAAGTGTACTTTTTTTACAGAGGAATTTTTGCTAGTGTTCGGACACTTTTGTTACCGACTGTACATTACTTTTATTTTATAGTGCAGTTGAAATAATTAAATAAACAAGAAAGAAAAATCATGTAGTACGCATTGATTTGTAACACTTTCCAACTGTACGTAATTGTAGTATCGAATAACTTTTAATATTCTTTCCCTACGTTATCTCACAACAGACAGAAGGACTGAAAAATATAAAGATAGACTAATTTATTTTAAAATTACTCTTAATCATTTTGGAACGAGTTAAAAAGGCTTAACGCAAAAGAAAATACAGCCATTAGATTATAATTACAGCTTTTGATCTATCTGAATATTTTAGTGTAGCCCTGTAAATCAGAAAGTTAATCATATCATATTCTATACAAAACATTATTTTAGAATATAAATAATATATTTCAATACTTTTGTGATTTTTTTAGTAGAAAGACTTTTAAATATAACTTTCAAAAAATTCTGTCCTAAAACGTAATGCATTGGCATTTTTTTTTTTTTTTTTTTTTTTTTTTTGTTGTCCCTGTAAATAAACTAGTTGTACAGGACCTATTCATGTCATAGAAAATGGGAAAATCTCTATACGGAAAATATCTTTTATATTTCGGAAATTTATAAAAACAACACTCATAGAACACAATGCTTTTGGGTGTCCCTGTACACAAACCAGAACAGATATTCACTCCATTTTCAATATGGAACATCCGATAGTGACCTTTAATAAAATATATCAGTTTCGAGAAATTCCATAAATATTTACAGGAGTTAGAGCGCGGGCAGACAGATAGACAGACAGATGGATAGATACACAAACTGAAATCATATTCACACTTAAAAATGTTAGAAAGTGTTAAAAACGCTTAATGTAAACGAAAGTACAGTTCTAGCAATTTTTTATTAATAACTCTTAATATAAATGGATATATTTGTGTCACCTTGTAAATCTAATGCTAAACATGTTACATTCTCTGCAAAGAATTTTTTGGTGCATTCAAATAACATATTTCAATTTCCCAAAATTTCGTGGAAAGTAAAGTTATTTAAATGTGATTTATAGAAATATCTCTCATAGAACGCAATGCTTTGGAATACTTTTGAGTGTCCCTGTATATAAATCGGTGGTGGTATTTCCTCCATTTTATACAGGACACATTCAATAGGAAATTTGAATAACATATTTCAATATCATTAAGATATGTCTACAGTAAAGGTACAAAAATATGGTTTATAGAAATAAATCTCATAGAACACAATGCTTTTAAATAATTTTGGGTGTCCCTGTACACAAACCAGTAGTGGTATAAACTTCATTTTCAATACGAAACATCCGATAGTGAAAATGAATAACATATATCAGTTTCAGAAAATTCCATAAATATTTACGGGAGTTAGAGCTCGTACAGACAGACAGGCAGACAGACAGACGGACATGCAGATAACCAAAACTAAAATCATATTCACACTTAAAATATGCTAGAAAGTGTTAAAAACTCTTAAAGTAAACGAAAGTACAATTCTAGCATTTTTTTATTAATACCTCTTAATATAACTGGATATTTTTGTGCCACCCTGTAAATCTAATGCTTATCCTGCTATATTCTATGCAAAATATTCTTTTGTGCATATAAATAACATATTTCAATTTCCTAAATCTTCGTGGAAAGAAAAGTTATTAAAATTTGATTTATAGAAATATCTCTCATAGAACACAATGCTTTGAAATACATTTGAGTGTCCCTCTACATAAACCTATGGTGATATTCTCCTCCATTTTATACAGGAAACATCCAATAGTGAACTTGAATAACATATTTCAATTTAATTAAGATATGTCTACAGTAAAGTTCTGAAAATATGGTTTATAGAAATACCTCTCATAGAACACAATGCATTGAAATACTTTCGGGTATCACTGTACACAAACCAGTAGAGGTATAAACTCCATTTTCAATACGGAACGTCCGATAGTGAACTTGAATAACATATATCAGTTTAAAGAAATTCCATAAATATTTACGGGAGTTAGAGCACGGACAGACAGACAGACAGATACACAAAACTTAAATCATATTCACAGTTAAAAAATGTTAGAAAGTGTTAAAAACGCTTAACGTAAACGAAAGTACAATTCTAGCAATTTTTTATTAATAGATCTTAATATAAGTGGATATTTTTGAGCCACCCTGTAAATATAATGATAATCATGCCATATTCTATGCAAAGCACACTTTTGTGCATATAAATAACATATTTGAATTTCCTAACACTTCGTGGAAAGTAAAGTTATTAAAATTTGATTTATATGAATATCTCTCATAGAACGCAATGCTTTGCAATAGTTTTGAGTGTCCCTGTGTATAACCCGATGGTGGCATTGCCTCCATTTTATACAGGAAACATCCAATAGTGAACTTGAACAACATATTTCAATTTCATTAAGATATGTCTACAGTAAAGGTAGTAAAATATGGTTTATAGAAATATCTCTCATAGAACACAATGCTTTGAAATACTTTCGGGTGTCCCTGTACACAAACCAGTAGAGGTATAAACTCCATTTTCAACAGGGAACGTCCGATAGTGAACTTGAATAACGTATTTCAATTTCATTAAGATATGTCTACACTAAAGGTATGAAAATATGGTTTATAGAAATACCTCTGAGAGAACACGATGCTTTGAAATACTTTCGGGTGTCCCTGTACGCAAACCAGTAGAGGTATAAACTCCATTTTCAGTAGGGAACGTCCGATAGTAAACTTGAATATCATATTTCAATTTCATTAGGATATGTCTAGAGTAAAGGTATGAAAATATTGTTTATAGAAATACCTCTCATAGAACACAATGCTTTGAAACACTTTCGGGTGTCCCTGTACACAAACCAGTAGAGGTATAAACTCCATTTTTAATAGGGAACGTCCGATAGTGAACTTGAATAATATATTTCAATAAGATAAGATATGTCTACACTAAAGGTATAAAAGTATGGTTTATAGAAATACCTCTCAGAGAACACGATGCTTTGAAATACTTTCGGGTGTCCCTGTGCGCAAACCAGTAGAGGTATAAACTCCATTTTCAGTAGGAAACGTCCGATAGTAAACTTGAATATCATATTTCAATTTCATTAAGAAATGTCTAGAGTAAAGGTATGAAAATATTGTTTATAGAAATACCTCTCATAGAACACAATGCTTTGAAAAACTTTCGGGTGTCCCTGTACACAAACCAGTAGAGTTATAAACTCCATTTTCAATAGGGACCGTCCGATAGTGAACTTGAATAACATATATCAGTTTCAAGAAATTCCATAAATATTTACGGGAGTTAGAGCGCGGACAGACAGACAGACAGACAAACCGAAGTCATAAACACTTTTCAACCTTGTTGGAAAGTGTTAAAAACTGTGTACAATAATCTAGTGTTTATTTGAAGGAGCTTCCTTTTTTAAAGATGTATTTTGTCTTCATGACTGCCGAAAAATCATTTCAGTTATGATAATAATAGTAAAATTAAGTTATAAGATCTCTGAAGTTCCACTATAGGGGTGTTTATAAAGTTTATCATTTTATCAAAATATATTTTTTATTTTACATTTTAATTTTCTATTCGTCAAAATTTTTCAAAATTTTTTTTAAAAACACGTACACAAAGTATAAGTCTGTAAGGCCCTAAAATCAGAAATCTTGATATTCCTGATATGATCAGTAAAGAGAAGTCCAAACAGCTGCTTTCTTTACCATTAAATCCCTAATTAACAAAACAAACTGAAGTTTCTCTTAAATATGTTTAACTCTAGTTAAATTGAATACAAAGTAATTATTTCAATCAAACAAAGGCATTTTTAACTCATATCAATTGAGGGAGTCGGGGTAAAAAATTTCTAAACCACGTTTTAGGTGAATTTAATTCAAAATTATATGTTGCTTAATATCGCAAATTGTAATAACCTACATATTATGAGCTTGTAAAGTCACTAGGTAGCAGCATATATATAAAAAGTTTTGTTCTTGTCCCTAACATTTCTAAAACGTTTTTTGCAGAAAAAAAATAGTAATATCATTAAAACGATGATCTCAAAATGTTACTCAGAAACTGACAAACAATTTTATGTTATATATTTTGATTTGTGTATCTGATCAAATTTTCAAATCGATATATCTAAATTCACAAATGTGGCTTAGAACTCTCTTGTCCCGACCACTTCAATTAAAAAAAAATAATAATAAATCATGCTTGAGAAGGTAAATTAGCTCATTCATTTTAATAGAACATACAATACAGTCAGCTATACAAACCTTTATTCCCCCAATTTCAGGTAAAAGTCAACTCGATCAAATATATATATATATATATATATATATTATTTGCTTATTTTAAATTTCTTTTTTATAAGAACAAGTTGGGATTTTAAATCCAATGTGGATATTTCTTATATCTTCTATATTTAGAAACACAATTTCCGTTTCTATCTAGATATATTTTCTGTCATCTTTGCAAAATGTAGAATGTCGCGTGTGTTTTGGACGCTGACATACAGAAATAGCAAAGGAAAATTTCCTTTAAAAGCATTTAACAAAATACATTCAAACCCCATGTCACACGATAGTAATGCTTTTTCATTGCATACCACTTTTATTCTAAATGAATTATGAAAAAAGCGATTTCATTAAAAAAAAAACAATACTTTTTAAATTCATCTTTTTGAAATGATCAATAAGATAGTAATACATGAAGCCTGTATATATTTGAATTACAAAAAAACTTCATTGTGATTTTTTACTTTCCGAACATACATATGTAAGGAAAGTATTGTAATCATGTCAAAAATCTTACTTTTAGATTTTGGTGTTTCTATACGTTTTGAGGTCCCCTGAGTTCATTTTTACTATTTTTACGATGATGTATGTGTGTGTGAGAGTATGTATGTGTGTGAATGAACACGATAGCTCCTAAACGCTTTGTTCGAACGAGCTGAAAGTTAGTACGTATGTTACAAGTCACTATAGCACGACTTTATTGATTTTGCTGAATTTAGCAATTATAGTTTTTTTTTACAGGGATACAAAAATATTCTTTATCATTATGTCCTATGGGCTTAATTTTTTTCTAAATGCGATTGCGTCTAAAAGGCCGTATTCGTTTGAGTTGAAAATTAATACACATGTTATAAGTCAATGTCACACAAACCGTATAGATTTTGGTGAATTTGAATCCATCACTTATAGTTTACAGGGACACAAAAAAAAATTCTTTATCATTCTGGTCTATTGGCCCAAATTTTTTAAAGTGCGATAGCCTCTAAATGCCTCATTCAATTGAGCTAAAAATTTATACACATGTTATAGACCACCATCGCACGAATTGTATAGACTTCGGTGAATCTAAACCTTATAAATTTTTACAAGGACAAATTCGTTATCATTATGATCTATCGGCTCAAATTATTTGAAGTCAATAGCGTAAAATTAAACAATGGAGAAAAATATTCAAACAACCTATTACAATTTTCCCTTTTATTTATTTAGCGACTTGCCTTACTTTATTGAAATTTTATTTTTCCGACTGAGTGAAAATAATGCTTCGACCGGGAGTCTAACCCCGGATGTTTGACTAACTGTTAGTCAAAGATCCGGGGTTCGACTCCCGGTCCAGGCATTATTTTCACTCAGTCGGAAAAATAAAATTTCAATTAATATGATTTTCTTCCGCAGTTGATTGTGTGATTTTCATAAAAAATGCCTTACTTTAATTTATTTATACAACCGTTAATTACTTAAATGTTTGGAAAGTCGTGTGGAGTCACTCCATTTTTTTTTTTTTTTTTTTTTTTTTTTTTTTTTTTTCAGTATAAAATGCATCGACACAGATAAATAGTAAAAGAAAATTTAGTTAAAAACATATGTTTTTAAACTGAGTGCAATATAGTAATAATGCATTTTTTCTGTCTATATCTGTCTTATTAACTGAATTATCAAAATAATGATTGCATTTAAAAACATATTTTAACAACTCATTTTAATAAAAATTGAATTATAGCACCTTTAGCCAGAATATTAGTGTTTATGACTACAAATACGCATGAAAGTTTCTATTGTGAATTAATTTTTCGGTTTAAAATGCATTGACACAGGGAATAATTTTCATTTAAAAGCATTTAACAAAATTCTTTCAAGCAACGTGGCGCATGCTATGTCGCGTAAAATGCTTTTATACTTTTCTCTATCTGATATTTTTTTTTATAACTGACACTTTTATTCCAAATGTATTATTTAAAAAGAAAATCTAACATGTAATTGAAAATCAGATTTTACCTGATTGATGAATTGCAATACCTCTATGAACGTTCGAAAAACCTGAACTTTGAATTTAATTCCTTAATTATATTTGACGTTCTTCGCGAGGGTCTTTCTTAACCTAGCTCCGATTCAAGCGACTACAGGTGAAAAATGCGGAAAATTTCTAAAAGGTAGTCCGATTTGCGTGATTTGGATTAGAACCCGGCATTAGTTGTCTATAACAAATGTACGAAAATGGGGATTATTACCTGCATAAACTAATAGCACAACGGCAATTAATAGAAAAGAAGTAAAGCTGTTAGAAAATTAATTTATGTCAATAGTGATTGAGGAAAAAACATTTAAAAATCTTAAGTAAAGTTTATTATTATATCCATCAGAAAAATGTTGGAAGTATCGTTTTTTTTTTTTTTTTTTTTTTTTTTTTTTTTTTTCATTAAAATACTACTAGATAATATGTTTATTTAGAATTTAAACTTTTATTTCTAAGATATTAAACTTAAATATTTGTAAAAGTGTGCACTGTACTCTATATGATAAAGATTAGCAGTCTAATCGTTGTTATAACGAATAAAGCACACTCGGATCCATTATCTTGAGAAGCAAACACTTAAAATGTCTTCTTGTCGATGAAATTTCCATGAATAATTTTGAACATTAATTTTGGATAATCTCGGTGTGTGTAAGTAATAGTTTTAATGGATTTTAAGAACGCAGTGATGCAATATGGTGAAATTCGTACTAGGTTATCATGTTCGGTCCAATTATATATTCTGTAAACGTGCTATTCTCCACTTCCTAAATCTGATATATGTCCGAAAGATGTTTGTAAGCCCTTCCAGATACTGGAAAACTTGATCCAATAAAATATTCCTTGAATAAACATTAAATGATAACTAATTCAGACAAAAGCAAGGACAATATGAATCCGATAGCTCTTATGTCGAAAAATATAGTTGTTAATTGAGGATTTCTGGAAAAAGATATTTATTAGACAATACCGATATAGACGAACTTCATTAATACGAATTATGTAAATAGTTCAATAGATAAATGCAATGTATACAGGATATCTCAGAACTGTAACTCACATACTTTACAGGGAGTAGAGAAGATAATAGGAAACATATAACAACATAGAAATTGATGGTCATAATGAGATAGGTGGCGTTGTATAGCCTCTCGAGATCGGCACATGGGTGTTCCCATGTTCCTCATTGTAAACGCCAATAAATGTAACTACTTTAATCATTTCTAACCAATAATCACTACATGCATGATCCTAGCTAACGAAACAAAATGCACTTCTGTAGGATTGATCGAGAAATATTTTCTATTATTTATTAGAACTCATATGATTCTTTTTCAGTGCCGCTGCAAGACACCATACGGCTGCGACAACCATTCACAATTGTATTGAAAGAGAAGGCAGGGCAGGGTGGTATTAATTAAACTTTCAATATAAATAGCTTACCAACCAGCCATAAAAGAGACGAGGGAATTGAATACAAATTTGGTATGTAAACTATCCATGTCATGCGATGAAGAAATTAAAAAAATAGTTCAAAATTTTGCACTAGATGCCAATTTAGATATAAAAATGGCAAATTCACCAATGGAAAAACTAATCAATAAATATTCAACTTGTTTATAGATTCAAAAGAACTATTTCCTCAGTTACATTTTCTTCTTTTCATTTAATGCCCAAGCTAGATAAACATATTTAAACTTTCATTTATTTCCTTGAGCGCATCTCACAAATCGTCTACATATAAAATTTAGTGTTAATCCGCTCATGCGTTTTAGCTGTAATATGCTGTTTATAACAAAAACTTAATTAAAACTACCCAGACGCGGTTCGAATGTAAATCTCTATCACTTGCGAATAGTATTTCCGACCATGCTTTTCGAAGTGACTAAGGTCACTGATTTCTTTATTTTCTTTCCAAGTTTGTACGCAGAGTTTTGGAATAATCAATAGAGTAAATATAGAAAAATTACATTTCTTTGTCTGGCATTCAAGATAGACAGGTGAGTCATTTTTCAGTCATTTACGGATTGTCAAGTTGCTAGCAGCTCCAATTTACCAGATATCGTAAATATTTATTATTACACATAGTTTACAGAAACTAGAGTAAATATTTTTTAACTACATTTATAACACAGAAAGTATTTATTTCAAGGCATTATCAAAAGTAAGGGTAGCCAAAGAGCAAGCCTCGAGTCACATGTGGCGCTTGACGCAATTTATGAAATTTATTAATTGATACCTTCTGTTAACTAAGCAATTATATATTTATTGGTAGAACTACTAAATTGTAAATATAAATCAATACAGTTATTAAACACATCTTGTAAAAAATAACGAACCCCGTAACAAAATCCAACAGTGCCAATTACTGTGAAATTAATGTACAATTTTGTTATGTTATTTAGTACATAAATTATTTACGTACTAAATAACTTAAAGGTGCAAAACCATGTTAACATGTATACTTATTCCACGTTGTAAAAGTATCTAATATCATAAATGATGTACACTAATACTGTCCCTGGAGGCGTACCGTTGAAATAGGGGCCGGTTGTTTCAGTTATGTTTGCGGCCAATCGTGATAATCCTCGATAAGACTTTTAAGCTCTGGGTATGACTAGATTTTCTAACATTTAACTCAGGAAATCTTAAGAAATCCGTTCTATCTCTTGCGAACAAAAGCGATAGAGCTGGCAGGAGTGTAAGAGTTGCCGTCTGAAGACGGAATACTCACACCAGTGTTCAATATTAATAAATTCGATCGTATTCGATCGCAATAAATTACTGAGCAAATATAATAAAATTATTGATAAAAAATACTTGTGTAACATTTCCGTCTTGGGACGGAAATTCTTACACACCTGAGAGCTGGTCATGTTACAAATCACCAAAAGTTCATTAAAACTGCACCGTGACGGTCTTTGATTGGGATATGCAAAATTACTGATAAACAAGAATGAAACAATATATTTAATTATCTCAAAAACTCAATTTCGTGAGTTGTCCCCTAAAACAATGCTTTCACCGTCATATAGTATATGTCCCCACTTTATGAGGACAGTCCCCACTTTTTGTAATTTGTTTCCTTTTCCACAGATTAAACTAGTTTTCCAAATAAAGCTTTTTTTCGCAATTTTTAATTCAAAATCGATCATAGTGCACTTTTTTTTAATAATACTTTTATCATCATTTCTTAATTTTAAGTTGGAGACACTTGCTGATTTACCCTCACTTTTTCCCTCTAAAAAATTTGGTCGTATTACCATATATGGGTAAAGTAAAAAAAAAGTTTAAAAATGAAAAAATTAATTGTTATCTATTTATTACACTGTATTTTTACGCTTATTTTAATGATAAAAAAGTTTAAAAATTAAAGAATGAATTATTAGGTATGTATTAAATTGCATTTTTATATTTACCTCAATGGTAAAATATAAGAAAATATCCGCGAGACTACCTCCCTAAAATGATGTGAGGAATAAACTGCGGTTTCTGAAATCCTGAAATTTCTGTTAAATTTCTTAAAATTCAATTGTTAGGGTTTGATATACAGTAAAGCACAGATTATATGTGAAATTGGGTGGCAATCACGGATAACCAGAAAAACAGAGTAAATGGGGTACAAACATGAAAAAATTACGCGGTAGAACAGTACAACAACCAATACTTTTAAAGTAAAAAAAATCCATTTCCTTCTAAAACCATCAAAAAAATTCCAAGTAGATCTATAGAATTACGATGCAGAGTAAACATGTTGGTAATTTTCAACCTTCGCACTGAAGAACCTATTGTATTTTCCTTGTTGTTGGCTTGAATTAAAATTGGGTTTTTTTTAGGTTAATAATTAAAAAAAAAATTTACGAAGCTCTCGCACTCGCGGATAATCCGCACCACAGATAATCCGCTCGCGGATATTCGATGCTCTACTGTATTTTAGAAAAATTAATTTTTTTTTCAAAACTAAACCACAGACAAATTTATTTCCGTGTTTGCGTTTTCCTTTATTTGCAGTAAAAACGAAAAATAACTACAAACAATTTGTAATAGAATTGCATTTCAAAATTTACTTGTGTAAATTTATTAAAACAGAAGTGTTTTTCTATAGTTGTTTATCTTTCTTTTAGCCGTCAAAATGCATGAAATAATAAATGAAGTGATTTTTGATATTATGCTTCATTCATAAGTAAAAATTCTAAAAATATAGGCAACTAGAAAAATATTTTATTTTAGTGCGAAAAGGAAATATTTAAACCAAATAGAATTGAAATATTCAGACCTTGTTTAAAGTTTATCATTGACAAATATAAAAAATAACCCAGTTGAAAAAATGTGAAAACAATAACATTTCAATCTATTTAACTGTTTCTATTTACTGACGTTTTTTGTAATTTATTACTTAAGAAACAAAAAGATATTTAATAAATTTGTACAAATTTGGCCAGAATTCTTTCTAAGTAAAATATAAGGCCTAATTTATAACATATACATATAATTAAGGAGGAAAAAATATCAAATGGTTAAAAAGCCACAAATTAATAAAATAAGCAATATTTAAACTAAATTTACATACTTAATGCGCAAGAAAATGAAGCAGATAGTAGATATGAAAATTTAAATATAAAAGGAAAAATATTATAAAAATAAATATAACCAGAAAACAATAATAAAACCATACAAATTTCAGGGATCACCCTCAATGCTGAGTGGACAAAATAGAAAGATGTGTTTCAATAGCTGCTAGCAAAAATAATGTATTTAAGTAATCTTTATTTGTCATTTTGGGCTACAGTGGTTAAGTATTTTTTTCTCTTGGTAAGGTGTAGAGAGCCAAAGCTACTATTTGTTTTTGCAGCAGCTTACATATACTGATACATCTTACTGTTTTGTCTACCCTGCATTCAAGGTCCTCCCTGAAGGTGTCCTCGATGTTTTTTGAGTTAATTTATATTATCTGTCAGGTTCTCTTGTTGTTTTCTGGTATCATTTGCTTTCATAATATTTTTATTTTGCATTATTTATATATATATATATATATATATATATATATATATATAGGAAAGCCTTAGTGTTTTTCAGAACTTACATAGGTACATTTCTTCATTTGAGGCGACTAACAAGAAATTTTCAAAGATCTTACTCCTAGGTTTCGAAGATGTCAATTAAATTTTTACAAAAATCAGCAGATCATAGTTTCGTTTTTTAAGAAAATGTTTCTTGCAAACACATTGTGTATACTTATGGAAACAAGGTTGCATACATCGTATTGTTTATTTTTCTATTTATGATTCGTATTTACTTTTATACATGTAACATGGATAACATTATGGTTGAAGTCGGAACACATAAAAAGTAAAAACACAAACTATATTCATTTAAAGTCAATTGAAACATTTCTAGCCACCGAGAAGAAGAAAAATGTTTTAGAGTTTTGAAAGGTAGACAGAAGAATGTTGTGTTCAAATTCCATTACAAATGTAAGTGTTTTTCATTAGGAAAGAGTTATAAGTATTATAAAGGAAAGAAATGACGATTCAAAAACTTTGGTTTTTCAGAAATGATACGGTTGTGGGCAGTCCATTTGAGGTTGAAATTACAGAAAAAAAAAAAAAGGTTGAGTGTAATCTAATTAGGTCTAGAAAATTTTACAAGTTCACATGTATCCTTTTTTAAAGATTACAGATGACATTTAAATTTCTGGGTGTGCCTAAATGGGACCCACTGTCCAGCTAAATTTCGAAAAACAGACATTTAAATTTGGAATTTCGGCAAATGTAATTGTAAGAGGTCTAATAATGTCGAAAAGAGTTTACATGTATCCCTCACAGTTGCTGTTTACATTTTATGGGTATGCTCTTCTTAGTGTCAGATGAACTTTGAAAAAAGCATTACAGTGAAGCCCATAATAAAGGTATTTAAATGGCCGTATTCACCATTAACTTCAACTCCCAGTTCAACGCAAAAGCTTGAAAAGCGTCTAAAGGCAGGGTACAGCTTTCCAGCAAAATATGGCACGCTGTTTCTGCCATCTAGCGTCGAATATTTGATATAATCTTTGATTGGTTATTTTCATCTAAAAAAATATGAAAATAACTATACCGCTAGATAGCAGAAACTACACGGCAAAATTTGCTGAAAATTTGCACCCCGCCTTTATACGCTTTTCAAATTTTCATGTTCAACCGAGAGTTGAAGTTATTGGTGAATAACAGTCAAAGAAATACTACTAAAGAATTACTAAAATATACGGTTGCTGATTTGTAGTGCTCGTATATATTAGTGACAATGAAGGTTTTTAAAAAAAAATTCTAAATTATATTGCATTCATATTGCATTTTCAGCATTTGAAATGAGAATGTTTAGGTGATTCTGGGCTCACTGATTCGGAAAAGAATACGTAGTGTCAATGAGCTACCATGCGTTTAGCCTAATATTTAAACATTCGCTGAAATAAAAGAAATGCGGAAGCTGAGCTCCCCAAGCTAATTATGAAATTAAACTTATTTCTTTTCATTTAAAACTAATTTAAGCTATCAATATACATTGTTTGGCCACCATTCAGAAAATTGAAAAGCAGTTACTATTTTCGGTTTGCCTAAAAATTTAAAACTATTAAAATAAACTTTTTTTTCTATATTTTTTTATATATTGTGTCGTCTACAGAAAAATGTTATTTTCCCGTTTCCTCACATGCAGTATTTCGTATATTTATTAATCTATATTAATAAGATCAGACTTTTGTCTGTAAATTTGCCAGAATCAAAAAATTTTGCGATATCTTAACGTTTCACATACCATGGAATCCGAAAATGACTTCAGAAAATTTTGCCTGTGTGTGTGTGTGTGTGTCATAATGTCCGTATGTCTGTAACGCTAATTTTGTCCGGGCATCACTTGAGAACGGCTGGATGGAATTCAACGGCGTTGGGCAGAAACTTAGATATTTACCTAACTTAAAATTATATCTATCAACTTTCCAGAAATTCCCCCCATGTTCCCCCTGGAGGGGGGGGGGGGTAAAAGACAAAACACGTTTGTCCGGGTATCACTTGAGAACGGCTGGACGGAATTCCACGGCGCTTCACAGGAATTTAGACCGTTACCCAACTTTAAATTATATCTATCAACTTTTCAGAAATTCCCTATACGTTCACCCCTGGGGGGAAGGGGGGGGGGCAAAAAACAAAAATACGTTTGTTCGGGTATCACTTGAGAACGGATGGACACAATTCCACGGCGCTTCACAGGAATTTAGACCTTTACCCAACTTAAAATTATATCTATCAACTTTTCAGAAATTCCCCCACGTTCACCCCCTGGGTGGGGGGGGGGGGGGTAAAAGGCAAAAATACATTTGTCCAGGCATCACTTGAGATTGGCTGGATGGAATTCAACGACTCTTGGCAGTAACTTAGATCTTTACCCAACTTAAAATTATATTTTAATAAAATTAAATATAAACAATACGTCTCATTATTATATTAAAACCAAAGTAACATTTAAAATGAGATAAAGAATACTAAAATTCTAAATATACAATTTAATCAAAAAACTTTAAAATACACGACAGACGTTTCGGCTAAACACTAGCCCTCCTCAGTGTCCAACATACAAAGCACAACATTTACAAAAAAATTCATAATACATCAGAACAAGATTATGTATTCCAGAGGAATAGCTTTAGCCTCGTTCAAGGCAGAAAGTTGTAATTTAGTAAAAGCACCCTCTAGAAAATTACGGGATTCATATATATTTACATTTCAAGCTAAAATTTTAAAGTTATCAAAATCATATTCCTGATTTTGATGACTTGATTCTCACAGGAGGGAGAAGAAAAACCGTTTTTCGAGGGAAATTCCAGAAATTTGAGTAGAGTTCTACTAAAAATGGTACAAAGGTATTGAAGACAGCCATGTGCCTTCTTTAGGATACTTCCAAAAACACATTTTCGATTTTTTTTTTTTTCTTTTGAGGGTCGGTGCGCTTACGAAGGAGCGAATTCGAGATCCCCCCCCCCCCCGTAGCTAAATTTCTCTTGTTAATTCTACGGAATCTGCGGTCACGAAATTTGTGTGTAAATTGTTACCTATTGTAACGTCATTTTACGAAATTTCCCCCTTACCTCTACCCCGCAGTTGGGGTGGGGGCGATAAACGCTTGTAAAGACACGTATAAATTGTTTATATGTATACGAAATTTATTGTAACAGGATTTTACAAAATTCCCCCTTACCCCACCGGGGTCGGGGGCAATAAACACATGTAACAATATACTTTCCCGTTTGAATTCGCTTTAAATTGTCTTATAATGGCGAATTTTGGTGTATGAATGTTGATTAAGTGTACGCAAAATGTACTTTGGTGGGATTTTGCAAAACTTCGAGCTTACCCGCTAGAGAAGGGGAAATAAGAAGCTAGTAAGTTGCTGCTAAAGGCAGTGTGGACCCGGGCTACGCACGTTTCTGGCGGGAAAAACCTCCACCGAACAGGGCGAGAACTTTTACTCAGTTTATTAATAATGATATGGGATTTTGACAACTCATTTAAATATAGTACCCAGCGAAGCGGGCAAAGCCTGCTAGTTTTAATACGTATTCAATCAACCTCGAACGGAATTACTGAAACCAAGTTTGTCAATTTTTGAACTATTTAGATTGGAAAAGGCAGTTTATTTAAAAAAAACTTACTTTAAAATTCAGTTTTAATATGATGCTCTTTATCATAATTATTCGGAGATAAAATTTGAATTTTACAAAGTGTCTAGTTGAAATCTCATAGAAAACTTTATAAACCTTGGTTTATTTCCTTAACGAAAATTTGGTACTTAAATATTTCCGTCGTAGTTTATTTTCTTAAAGATAGTTTCAATATATGGTAGTATATTAAAACCCGAATAAACTACAACGTCAGAAACGCCAAAGAAAAATATTTGAGGTGCATACAGCTGTTTCGGTAGCCTAAAGTGTACCGTCTTCAGTGCAAAAAGAAAACCTCAAATATTTTTCTTTGGCGTTTCTGACGTTGTAGTTTATTCGGGTTTTAATATTCCAACGCCAAGTCTCCTGTCATTATATGGTAATATGTTGTCTGAATCTATGAGATTTTTCTTTCTTTCGACATTGCTACACTTTTTTCAACATTTTCTTCATTTTATAGATTTTTAACTTCTTTTTACAACTTAAAAGAAATAGATTTCCATTAGTATGATTTATTATTTTCTAGTGTTTTTCATGGCCAGTAAATCTGAATAATTGTAAAGATTCCTAGCACGTTCACTAGGAGCATAAAGCGTTTTCTAATATTTTTCATGGCCAGTAAATCTGAATAATTGCAAAGTTTCCTAGCACGTTCACTAAGACCATAAAGCGTTTTCCAATATTTTAGAATATGAACATGCACAAATAAGTAGCATTTAGATTGAAAGTGAATCAAAGTGTGTTAAGACATACCTCTTATTTGTCATCCAGAAAGTTCTGATATCCATATTTTGTTTACATGTTTAATGCACAGACTTGAGAGTGGAACAAAAGCTTAAGCATATATCCATCTGTGGCGTTGTGAGATTGGCTAAAAACTTCAATACATACAGAAGTATAAATCCAAACACTTCGCTATTAACGATACATTTCATATCTTCTGGCTAACCACACCCGCCGCTGGAAGCAGACATCGTCGGCGTAAAATGAAAAAGCATCAAGCAATGATTGCTAAAAAAACAAAAGTTTTTATTAACTTGGAAAAAGAGGTTGAGCAAGTTAATAATTACAGAAAAAAGAAAAAATTGCCATGAAAAAAAAAATATATATAATAATAATAATAAAATTAAATTTTCTTCTTCTTCTTCTTTTTTTTTTTTTTTTTTTTTTTTTTTGTTCTTAATGAAAAATTATGAATTTTAAGTTACGAAAAATATGTGGTATTTAATTATATGCATGTAGCGTAAATAGACCGTGGAAACTTTTAAATTTTAATTCTTAAAATAAGCTTATTAATTATTGCACAAGTTCGAGCTGAGTTTGGGGTTAGTATTACACTTCTCTTCTATTGATATTTTTAAATGTAAATATTATAAACTATTAGTTTTAGAATAAGATTAGTTTAACTATTAAAAAAAAAAGAAAATCAAATTTTATCATTTTACATTTTACCTTCTTTTTTTTCTTTCTTGTAGTTTTGAATATAGAAATAAAATTTGTTTGCGTTGCTTATTTTTAGCTGATTTCTTATCCCTTTTGCTTTCATATGATTGAAAAATAAATGTCCAGAAATCATCTTTGTGATAAATTTTAAATTTATATTAAGATATAATATTTTTATATATGTTTACCACTGGTACAACAGGATGATTTCAGAAATATTCGCTACCAGCTCGTTTAACTTTTAAAACAAGATACAGTAGTGAATAAAGCTCAGTATTCTACAAAATTTGGAATGGGGAAGAAAATATCAATTCATTTCACTCAGAATTATATCGGAATGCTTGAATATATTCAAGAGAGGTTTTTGTTTTCTAAGTTTTCAGGAAATGACCCACAAAACTCCAACAAATATCTGTAAGCCTTGGTATTAAAAACTATCATGCAAGGAAGTGATTAAAAAGCTATTTACAAGGTAAAACTCACTTTATATTATTGATGCAGGTAATTTTTTTATAGATTATTTGTCTTCAATTTAGGATACAAATTTATATATATACACACAGAAAAATGAAAAATCGAAACTTGTCAAGAAACGTGTTATCTTTGTCATAGTACACGTTTTCCTAGTATATTGACAAATTTGCACAAAATTACGCAACATTTTAAACAATCAAAACACTACCTGACAATCCCATTTAGTCATGAGACACAAAAATCGTTTTATTTTACCATGTATCTTTAATGTGTTTCGTCTGTTGATCCGTTTTGGCTCTAAAACTTGTCAGATGACTAATTTCCCAGGTACAGTTTTCATTTTCCTCAAATTGGACCGGTTAGTCAGATGAGAGAATAAAAATAAATTATTCCTATTTTGTCAATTGACTAAGAAAAATTTGTTTGGCTAGTCCAAAAGCTCAGCATTATTATTTTTTTTTTTCTTTAATCTTTTTTTTTTATTTGTTTATTTATTTTTTGTCTCCTGACAACTTGAGTTAGTCAACCGAAATCGAAAAATAAACCCATCGAATTTCGCGGTATAGTGTCAGTTTCATTAATTCTGAAAAAGAAAATTGCGCTTAAAGTTATTTGGGAAACGCATATTTTTTATAAGAACTTTGTGCCATACTAATCCCAGTTTTTGTATTTTTAAATCTAATAAATAATTTTCTAAGTATGACATGAAACGATAGCAAAGGAGCACGGCAATTTTTAATAACAGATAGAAAAAGAGGTATTTTTTTTTTCTTTTCTTTTTTTTTTTTTTTTTTGAAAACAGACATTTAATTTTTTACCCCAACTAAAATTAAAAAGACTGAAATCTGTATTCCCTGCACGTAAACTTAAATAGAAATATCTTTCCACTGAGAAATGACACTAAGCAGCAAAATTTGTTCCAATGTATTTAAAAAAAAAAAAAAAAAAAAAAATCTTTTTAAAAATCACACAAAGTTCAAGGAAACTAACATTAAAATATTTTAAAACTAATATGTAGAAGAAAAAAAAAAGAGAAAAAAAATCTATACTCAAGTGCATTCGAAACATCGAAAGAGATTGCATCATGTAGTAGACGGACATCTGTCGCCAGGATGACTCAGAGAACTATTCTTTTTTTTTTTTTTTTAATTATGTGCTGCGCGCGTGTATTCCTTCACCACCCTTATGATTTCTCAAAATTCCATGTTATTACTCATGAACTTTTATTCTTGAAAAAAAAAAAAAAAAAAAAAAAATCATTTCTGATCGGGTAAAAACTTACACCGGGTCCCCTCTGCATTCGCCCGCTAGTGGGTCAGTATTTTTAAATGAACCACTCTAATGAAAGAATTCTCAAAATTGAATATTATTACTCATTAATATTACTCTTAAAAAAAGGAAAAAGAAAAAAAAATCATTTGTGATCGGATGAAAACTCACACTGGGTCCCCACTGCTTTTGGCAGCGAAGATCCGTGCGCTGTGCGTGCGTATTCCTTCACCATCCTTATGATTTCACAAAATTCCACGTTATTACTCACAAACTTTCATTCTTAAGAAAAGGAATTTTAGAAAGATCTTTAATCATCGGGTAAAAGTTCGCATTGGGTCCCCACTGCCTTCGCCAGAGCAGACCCATGCGCACACGTGTGAAGATATACGTGCGCTGCACGCTCATATTCCTTCTGAAATCAAACTGTTATTCTTAAGAAAAAAAAAATTTTAAAAATCATTTTTCATCGGATAAAAAGTTGGACCGGGTCCCCACTGCCTTCGGCACCGCAGTCCCGTGAGCGCTGCGCGCGCCTATTCCTTCCCCGCCCTTCCATCCCCTCCTAATTAACCTACATATACCGATTTTGAAAAGTCTAACTCAATTAGCTGAGATGCAAAAGAAAACCTAATCAAGACACCTTAAAACGTGTAAATCAAGTGAAATCTCGAATTCCCCTTTCGATAATATTAAAGAACTTTAAAATATCTTTCGAATGATGAATTAAAAACAATTTAATCAGAATTCGAATTTAAATATTGAAATTTTAAAATATTACAGGGCCATCAGGCGGTAGAAATTTCTGTAATCTTCTGTTCGATTCCAAATCAACAAAGCTTTCAAATGGTGTATTACTTATGAAATTATTTTAATTAGTAGCTGAGATACAAAAGAAAATCTGAACAGAATACCTCGAAACGTGTAAATCGGGTGAAAACTCGAATTCCACTTTCGATAATATAAAAGTACTTTAAAATATCTTTCGAATGATGTATTAAAAATAATTTAATCATAATTAGAATTCGAAATATTGAAATTTTAAAATATTACAGCGCCATCTGGCGGTAGAAATTTCTGTAATCTACTGTTCAATTCCAAATCAACAAAGCTTTTAAATAATATATTACTTATAAAGTTATTTTAATTATTAGTTGAGATAGAAAAGAAAACCTAATCAGGACACCTTAAAACATGTAAATCACGTGAAATCTCGAATTCCATTACCTACGGTAGTCGGTTAATGGAAGACGACAGAGATTTGTGGCGTCTACTCTTGAAATTCAATTTAAATAAGTTTTAAAATGACATATTACTTTTGAAATTATGCTAATTAGAAGCTGAGATACAAAAATGATATAAACACTATTATAAAACGATTTATGTCTGACTTTTTCGTGGTTTTCTCCGAAACTTGCGTAATTCCGGACTAAATACTGTTAAAAATCCATAGTATGAAATGTGAACGGAATATCAGAATTCGAAACTCTGCAAAATATAAAAGAATAAAAGCGTTCTGTGTTTTCCCTCGTTTTCTCCGAAACAACCGTTCCCTTTATACATTTTTGCCCCTCCCCCCCCCCTTTCCGTCCCTTCTAATAATTTTACACTTGAAAATATCCGCAATTGATTTATCTTGCCTTAAAACCTAATAATACCAATTTCAAACGCTGTAACTCTTTTTTTTTTCTGCCCCCCTCCCCCTCATGCCTTTCCTAATAATTCTACACTTTCAAAAATATTCACAATCGGATTATCGGCCGTTAAAACCAAATATTACGAAATTTCAACGGCATATCTCAATTTAAAATACTGCAAAATATTAAACAAAACTTAATCTTACATTGTATTTTGGTCACATGAGTCGTGATAAATATAATTCCCAATAAAAATGTAATTTTTTTGTTTATTCACATAATTTCATGAAAATTGAATAGTAGCTTTATAGTATGCTGTCTAGGCCGAATATTAACTCAAATGTAACGTGAATGAAAATTTGAAAAAAATTGAAAATTGCAATTCCCCCCCCCCCCCACTATAAAACACGTGACATCTTAATCGGTTACAATCATTTCCTTTTTTCATCTCAGACAATAGTCTGGCATTTGAAATGATGTTGCCACAAAAAATTCACACTTTAGTTAATTTTTAAAAAAATCTAATTGTTGTACAGATAAGCCGCTTGCACTCTTAGATTCAGAAAAATTGTCCCTTTCATTTGGTACCAAATTCGTAACGATTAGACTAATATTTCTAATTTATTTTACACTTTTTCTGCTTTTAACTCCGTTAATATATCTATTTTTATGCAATCGCGGTGAATTCTCAGTCATTGAGATCGCTTTCTGATTAGACATGAGTCGACATTTTAATTAATATCTCCAGAACTAATTAAAATTTTTAAATTCTGTTTTGAAGAGGACCTCGGAAAAGCTCCAGAGCATCCGTATGTCAATTCTTGTACTTCTGCGTTCAATAGGGGCAGGGGCTGAACGTATAGAAGAACAGACAGACAGACAAACCTTTCTTTTTATTATTATAGAAAATAGATTCTTTGATGATATAGAATCCTAAGTGGATTTATAATATGTTTTTTGGACCTATGTGGTCATTAATGTAAATATTTGTACATAGTTATTTTTTATTAAACTTTAATTAATTTGATAATTAATTAGTAAAAGCTCTTTCTATGCTTCTTTTTACATTACATATATAGACAGATTATGTAAATTTGAATATCACTTTGTTCTCAGAGTTAAATTTTCTGAATAACCTCTATTAAAAGGCCACCTCCGTAAAAGGCTAATTTCATGTACCACGGTGTATGGACCTCTTAGAAAAATTTTATTGTATAATCTTTAAAGTATTGCTAACTGTGGGGCTTTTGAGACTATTTTCGTCAGCTTCATCATGTTAGGGACATACGAACATAGATTTAGAAACATCTAATTTTTTGGAAACAATGGTACACGTTTTGTTTTTTTATTAGACCCCAAGACCCCCTCCCCTCCACACACACACCAATGGCCGAGCGGTTCTGCGCTCAAAGTTGATAGAAGGGGAGTGCCGGATTCAATCTTATGTCGTGCTTATCGACTTAGCCGTTCGAAGTTTTCTGTGGCTTTCTCAGAAACTCGCGTAAATACGGGTTAAGACCGCTTAGAATGACCCCCCCCCCTCACGGAGGGTACTCCCATCAGGCCTAAGACCCCGGTTCGATTACCCAATCAATAGGCCTAGGATCCTCGAAAAGTCAATCGGCCTAAATACCCAACATCAACATACCACTGGTCTCTGAGCTTTCACGAACATGTATGGGAGATAAATGCATGTGATAATGATGAAAAGAAGAATGTTTAAACCAGTGAATTCTTTGTTTCACTGGGAAAGAAGTGTTGGTCAAGGTTTAGTTTCGGTGTAGTTCGAATTTGATTTTTGTTTCTGTTCTTAGAATTACTTTAGGGTCTTTCCAGCACTCACAAATTTAAAATAAATAGATAAATAAGTGCTTATTTTTGAGATAACTGAAGTGTACATTTGTTTAGTAATGCATATATTTTAAAAAATATCCCTATCGATTATATCCAACAGAAAATAATGGATTTGACTTCTTCTAACTAAGCCTTGCACGTGGTCCTGTATATTGTATATATACTGTACAAAGCACTAAAAAAAAAAATAATAATATATATAAATAAATAAAAATGACGTAATACAATTAAATATGCATTTTCAAGCTTATCATTCGTAACCTGTAATGCATCTGAATTCTTCGAGTAACCCTGAACACAAAACACTAATGCTATACCTCCAATTTTATACAGAAGACAAGCTTTTGTGCAACTCAAAAGCATATGTTAATTTTATTATCTTTAATTCAAATAAACAAATGAGGTTAATAATGTACTCCTAGAAATTCTATACATAGACTACAATGTATAGGAATTATTTTTCGTTCCTGAATATGAACATCCAGTTCTACACATCAGTTTAATATAACTTTTAATGAGGAATAACCGTAAAACCCTACCCCATCCACTCTAGTCAATTTAATATGACTTCATCCTTTAAAATCATTTTTCTGGATTTGGAAGACCTTCATCTGAACTTTGCAATAGAGATTTGTTTACTTAGCTTAGAATAAAATCAATTTACGTGTTTTGTTGCATTAATATGCACGACTTTATAAAACGAGTAAGCTTATTTTAACATAGGACCAAAAGGAATCACTCTGAATAAATTAATGTGTAAATTGCACCTAAAGAAGTTTTCACTTCGTAATTTTTACATCGCATTATGCTTTTCAACAAATTATTTTAGAAGTAAAATTAATATGATTATATATATTATATGTTTTTTAATTACTCATATATATGTAATATAATTAAAAGCTCCCTTAAAATTAAAGCCTCATTTTACACACTTAAATGATTCTATCTCCCACTAATCCACCGACAGCTCCCTAATTAATTTTTAATTAATTAATTTTCTAAATGTTTCACTAATTCCAAATTTATTAAATTGTTCTCAGTTCTTAAACTTATTTTATTATCGCATGAAGCGAACTGTTATTTATTACATTATACAGTTCCAAAGTAGTAATTTCAATCTAGAACCTTCTAACCACTCCTCCCCGTAGTTGTATGACATCCCCCCCCCCTCAAGCCACTCCGGTAGCTTTGATAACGTAACTGTCCCGCTTGGGAATGTAAACAGAATTTTCCAGTCAGTTGCTCGTCTGAAACTGAAATTGGGTTTCAAGATATGAGGTTCGGGTCGGGTAACACGATTTTACCCGTCGGGTCGGGTTGACAAAATTATCTGTCTTGCTGGTCGCGCTCGGGTTTAGTTTTCAACAAGTCTGATCGACTTGAGAACATCTTTCAAAATATTTCTTATAATTATAAACATAAAGTTGTAGGCATATTTATAACTATATAAAAGATTTAAACATACTGTGTATCGGAGCTCCGTATATATTCGTATCCGTATCCGCGGATATCCACCAGAAAAATTGATCCGTATTTATATCTGGATCCGTTTTCTTTTCTTTAACGAAACTAATTCGTATCTTTTGTACAAACTGTACGAAAATTAGAAAATTCTAAATCTTTCTCGACTATTTTTAAATATATAAATGAAAGAAATACTGTACAACTTCGCATTTACGTTCTAGAAAATAAAAAAAATTCACAATTTACTTTTCTTTTTTTCTTTAACTTTCTTCTATATTCAATAGAAGAAAGTATTCGATTCGTAAAAATTTTCGACTTTCGGTTTTTGATAGATTTACACATTTTGAGAGCTCCAGAACTAGATTTGATTATTTTTAGAAAATATCAGTCTGTCTCTGTGTGTGTGTGACGAAAATTTTGTGGCAACTGTATATCTGGAACTACCGTCCATAATTGCATATAAATGTATATGTAAATGCACTTTGACCAAAATTAGTGCTTATCGACTTTTGGTGTCCATCGCTCCACAGATGGCGTTGATATACAGCGATTTCTACAATTTAAAGGAAGGCTGTATATCCCAGGAATTACTGCACAAATTTGCACATAAATTTATATATGGATGTACCTTGACATAACTTGTCTGTCCACTTTTGGTGCCAATAACTGAACATGTGGCGCTGCTATACAGAAATTTTCACAGTTTAAGTGAAAGGGATATCTCCGGTTCTATTGGGTATAATAAAACAAAATTTGATACGTGAAAAGACAGTTATGAAACATTATGCTGATTCAATTTGGATGCATATCGGCCAATAGGTGGCGCTGCTATACTGCCATTTTCCCCGAGAACGGGAAAGTTGTATCTCGACTTCTATGGTGTATAATTGTACAAAACTTGATAGTTGAGATAGCCATTATGAAAACTCATTTTATAACATAATATTTATAGAGAATAAAACTGTCTTTGTATATTTTGTGTCAGTTTTAGATGAAAATCGCCTGTATTCATTATGGTAGATAATTTTAATAAATAATAGTTTTAATAAATTATTTGTAGTGAATGAATTTGTATTAGAAAACAAAGAAGAAAGTCTTATGGTAGCCACAACATACTTGTTTACATATATATATATATATATATATATATATATATATATATGTAGGATATTTATCTATTAGAATATTCATGTAAATGTGTTTTATTACATTTCTTCTGAGTGAATGGCAACGATGTAAAAGGAAAAAGGGTCATGTGACTCGTGACCATGCTCGTGACCAATAAGTTGCTTGCTTTGCTAAAGAGTTCTGTTTGCAGAACCTTGTGTTTGCTGTTCGTTCGAAGCGTGTTGGCGTCGCATCATTGCTATTGTTTAAAATGTAAAATGTAAATTTAATATGTGTCTCCCGCTGTGGAAATCGTCCTTGCTCAGCATCTTTAATAGAATCTCTCGGATTCTGACTTGATTTAGGAGCCACCCTGGTTCTGAGCTGTGTTTAGAACACTTTCAAGAACATTTCTTTTTAATTTCTTCGGTATCTGTATAAGTAAGTTATTTATTGTTTTTAATAGTAGGATAAGGAAAATTATAAACTAATAAATATTGTGTTTATTTATTTTGTCTTTGTCATATTTCTGATAAAACTTAACTATAATATATTCTCAAGTTTAGAATATTTAAGAATTTTTATCTGAATGTTTTAAAGTAAATATACTTGTTTTCTGAGGTTAAATCTTTGAACTAAATTATCGTCGTCCATTTATTTTTTAAGTGCACATACACTTGACCTTCGGAAAAAATAAAAAAAATTGTTCTTTTTTTAAAAATTATTGAATATTTTATATAGAATCAAGTGTTTTCTAAAAATTTTGAATTGTTTTTAGGAGTTGAAATTTCTTATGGAATATTTATTCTAGTATTAAATGAGTAATTTTGTTCTTAATAATTAATTCTATTCAAATATACTTTCATTTTAAAAGAGTATAAGATTATTTATCCTTATTAATTATAATTTAAAACATATCCTTGGAAAAGTATTATTTTAATAACAGAAATTATGTTTCCTTAAAATAGCAAAAAATACTTTCGATTTAAAGTAACTGACGTTTATTTTGTATATGTTTCTGTGTTCTCCCAAATAATTAATCTGACGATCGCCTGAGTGTACTGCTACGAGTAAGGGAAAAAAGAAGAGAATGATTATTTCTGTTATCATATCCTAAATTTTATTCTTGTTTATCTTAAATATATACTTATTACTTTACAACTTATTACTTTACAGTAAAGCATTTATTTATTTATTTATTTTTCTGTCTTGAAATCTGTTTGGTGAAAATTTCTTGAGAGAGAGACATGTATTTATTTGTTCTTTATTTTTTATCGATTGCATTGCCGATTTTTACTTTCTCTTACCCATAAGGAAGAGAAAGTATTATTTTTGGGTCAAATTTTCGAACACGAGATTTTGTTATATTTACACACATATTGTTTATATCTATAGTATATTGTTTATATCATATATGTATCACACATATTGTTTTGAGGTCCCCTGAACACGAATGTCATGTTTTTAGCAAATGGTCTGTGTGTGTGTCTGTCTGTTATCAGCATATCTAAAACAAATTATGGCAGAAAGTTCAAACTTGGTATTCTAAATGTGTATTATATAGGGATGCTACAGTAGGCTTTTCGTTAAGATCAAGCAACTGGTTCGTGTACAGGGACAATCAAGAGAATTCTAATACATTACGTCTCTATGGGGGAAATTGCAAGTGAGTTTAACGTCTATAGACTGCACTAAACCAAATGAAACGAATATATATTTTTTGTAATAGAGACAGTTAACTGGGAAAAAAAAATTGTGTATGTAAGAGCCTACCCCCCCTCTGGGGGGGGGGAGTCCCCCATCGAGGGGAGTGAATTTTCATGATGGGTATCTTTCAAAAGAGCTCGCCAATAGCAATACCTTTAAAACGAATGGTTGAACCATCGATCTGCGATAATTTAAAACAAAGTTATCGATTTTTTTTTTTTTTTTTACTTTTAACGAAAAAAAAAAAATTTTTTTTATTTTTTTTATTGAGAATAAAATGGACTTTTTTTTTTTTTTTTATATTTGGTGTTATACTACTTCTCTAATATGGAAATCGTCTGCATTATCATAAAATATATATTTTTTAAATAATAATTTTAATAAATTATTTTTAAAAACAGAATTATTTTTTAATAACCGAATTAAATTCTATATAAATGTAGGTGCATTAATGAAACGGGGGGGTTGAGGGGGACGGTAGCCCCCCTCACACAGAACTAATTATATAAAACTTTTCAGAAGCCTAATATGAATTGTTTAACACAGGTTTACATAACAGTTCTCGTTATCTTACCTTTTATTCTGCAACCTGTATTTATAGTATTAAATTTCAGGGTAAGCGAAAGTCGTGCGAGTGGCACACCAGATTATTATTATTTTTTTTTTTGCTTTTGATGATTAAAATAATTTCCTATTCCTAACACATTTTTAATCATTCTGTTATAGATATAATATTTTCTTTTTCAGTAAAGATTTACTAAGGTATGCGAAGCATAAATTAAATATTGTTCTCGTTTAAAATATATATATAAACTGATTATTATGAATCTATATGCGTGTGTATGAGATATATTTTAAAATACTTTTTTTTTTTTTTTTTTTTTTTAAATCAATGCTGTTTTATGTTTAAGAGTTAAACGCATTTATTTATTTGTGTTTTCATACTCAATTATGTTACGCAGAGGTAGTTTAGTTTATTTTTCTAGTAATTTGATTTATTTAGAATTTTTCGTTTAAGCAGTCGGTGTATATTATTGATATCGATTTTAGGGAAGGTATAATTAATTTCCTTTAATAATTTGGCTTAATACAGATATTAAAAGAAAATTAATAATAGTAACTTAAATTATTTTTTTCTCGTTTAAATAATAATTTTTCTCAAAAAAATATTTTAAAATGGTATATTTAGCGAGGGCTATTAAAGAGGATTTAAAAATATTAGCTGACGACCTAGGTATAGCGGCTCAGCCAGATTTCAGAATAATTTATTTTAAAAATGCTATTCTCAAAGGCAAAGACTACGATGAGAAATTTTGTAAAGAAAGGTTAAATACAATTATGAATGCTAGGAAAGAAGTAATTGAAGAACAGAAAAGGAGCAATTCAATTTGAACTTGAAAGAATGAAGTCGAGACCGAACTAGGGTTGAGAAATAGACAAACTAGGGTTGAAGATAGCGAAACGAGAAATCCAAGTAAAGAATTCCGAAATTTCATGCAAAAGTATTACATGAAAGAAGATATAAATCTTTATTTAATTCTTTTCGAAAGACAAGCCCGTCGTGTTTCTTTACCTGAAGAAGAGTGGATTACGCATCTTCTTGCACTTTTACCTTATGAAATAAATTAATTAATTGCGCGAGAACCGGAAGATAAGGTATACAAATATAAATATGTTAACGGCCCTCTTCACTTACCGTCACCGGAAGCCCGAGCTAATGTTATTCTATGGGGAAATATTCTTTACAAATAACTTACTAACTAATACATATTTTTAAATTCTGTTTTCACATTCAGAAAATTCCCAACTGTTTAATTGACAGATCTTTTTTAAAAATGTATTTTTTAATTTTTCATATTTTATTTTGAAATTGCAAAATGAAAAAAATTCACATATTGAAAATTCGTACTTTGCAGCTTCAAAATAAAATGTAAAAAATTAAAAAAATAATTTTTTAAAAAAGGTCCGTCAATTTAACAGCTGGAAATTTTCTGAATGTGAAAACAGAATTTTAAAATATGTATTAGTTAATAAGTTATTTGTAAAGAAAAATTTTCCATTAATAACATTAGCTTCGGCTTCCGGCAGCGGTGAGTGAAGAGGGGCCCTTAAGGAATTGTTGCTGAGGCGATTTAAATTAACTCCAGAGAAATTTCGTCAACTTTTTGCTTCGCACCAAAAGGTACAAGCTAGCACTTGGGGAGACTTTTATCACGAATTGTTTACATATTTTGAGGGTTGGAAAAGTTAACAAAAATGTATTAACTTGAATTCACAGTACATATATCTCAATATCACTGCTGTAAAACTGATAAGTTTTTATATACAGGGGTTGATCCAGGTTTTAATTTTTGGGGCCCATTTTTGTGAAAAACCAAAATGTTTTTGTAAAAAAAAAAAAAAAAAAAAAAAAAGGGAATTGTCGCTAGAAACCTTTCATCTTAGCAGTTACTCTGTCTAATGTTTAATATCAAGTTAGTAGCATTTTATTAAACAAGTATAGACACTCATTAAAAATAATACTGTAAACATGGAAAAAATTTTACAAAAGTATTACTTTTATAAATCTAAATTTTGTGAAGGAACCCATTTTCTGGATTTGAATTTTGTGAAGGGACCCATTTTATGGATTTGAATTTTGTGAAGGGGCCCATTTTATGGATTTGAATTTTGTGAAGGGGCAGCAGGGTCCTAATTTTTGCCTGGATCGACCCCCGATATATATATATATATATATAAATATTGGCATAAAAATGAGTTATCATAATTATTAATACTTTGTTTTTTCTTTTTTACTAGAGAGAAGGTGTTGCGGTACCGCATATGGTTATTTATAGTGGATGCACAGATGAACCACATACTTCTTAAAGTGGCCAATAGCAGATGAATTTTATTCTTCAACCCAAGTTACATGCATGAAATCCCAATTGTTATAACAATTTTGAAACATTTATAAACAATTAGTATCAGAGCAAAAAAAAAAAAAAAAAAAAAATCATGAGGGAAAAAAAAAAAAAAAATCATAGAAATGTTTGCAAAATCCAAGTGAAAGGATTTTATTCTCAGGTCCAAAATTAAACTTTATATATGTTTATTTATTTTCATTTATTATTACTATTATTTATAGTTTAAAATTCTAATTAAGAATGTTTTTTATTTTGTAGAAATAATTTATTAAATGAACAAATATATAGGTAAAGTGTTTATATGAAAGTGTTTATTCATGTTTATCACTACTATTTATGGAATTATTTTTTACCATTTTTATACATATATTAAAGTGTTCCGAATTATGGAAAAACCCCTTATCCAGAATATCCCAGGTCCCAAGCTTTCTGGATAATGGATCCTATATTGTAGTATAAAATTCTGTTACAATTAACAGCAAAATAATTATGTTATTTTGGGAATTTGCAGCAAAATAAAAATTAAAAGAATTAAAGCAGTAATTTTTGATTTTTCAGCAAAATAATCAGCTTTGGGAAGTTAAAATAGTTTGTAACCCCTCCCCCCCCCCTCCCAATAAATTTTGGTTATACATATTTGTAAATATAAAAGAATACTACTAAATTTAAGGGGGGGGGGGGACTTAAATTTCAACAAAATAACAGATTTCTTTCTTAACAGTCACTGAAAAATAAACTGAAAAAAATCTTGATATCAGAAAATATATAGACAAAAAATTCTGCACACAATCACTCCTGATTTAAAAACTGCATGATTTTTCTGTTGGTCTCTTCCTGCAGCAAAATCTGTTTGGAAAACCATATAGAAGTTCGAATGCTGCAATGATGCCCGTTTTTTGATAGTAGTGCATATTAAAAATGTCATGAAGGGCCATACATGCAGGGACAGCAATATTAATTTTAACATGTCTGGAAACAATGTTGCCCTCTGCAACAACATCTTCTACAAAATATTTTTCTGTTATTAGTGTTTAATAACTATTAAAAAATACCATAAAAATTCATTTCCCAATCTAAATTTGCAAAATTTTCAGTAATTATTTGTACAATTATGTGCTCACCATATTTCCTCAGAGTAACACCGTTGCATTAAATATAGTATAATTCTGACCGCTGCTATTGTATAACTTTTATTCTTAAATTTTATGATAATTAAAAATTTTGGTAGTTGGTATTTTACATTCTGGTTTTGGGAGCATTCTGGATTACGAATTCTATACTGTATTTTCAAAGTTGGTTCCACAAATAAAAGATTATTATAGTGTAAAATAAAACTTGCTCTTTTGGTAGCAAATTTTTTTGATTGGGGGATTTTGGGTTTATTTCACTACTCTTAAAAAGAAAAAAAAAGGAATTACGTTTATTATAAATGCTGAAGTTAGGGATAATTTTTGCTGTCAGTTTCCAAAATAATCAATATTTTGACTCTACCTGAATTTTTTTTTTTTTTTTTTTTTTTTTTTGTTTTAATGTGTGCGTGTGAAATATGTAATTATTTCATTAAAATTTCTGTTTTTTTTTTTTTTTTTTTTTTTTTTTAAATGTATGTTTAACAAACATGCAAAAGTTGATGATTCTTTTCTTTTTCCTGCCTTCATTGTATGCACTAATTAACTAATTAGTTTATTGTAAATTAACATTTTTGTGTCTTTATTTACAAAATATATATTTTTGCATTTTATTGTGATAAATCTGTATTGTGCACAAGTCCAAACTTTTTAGTTGTTGCACTTTTGCAGTATCTAAATGTAAATATAATGGTAAATCTTCTGTTTGTAAAAATTATAACTCAAAATAAAACTCATTTTTTATGTAAATTGTTTCGTTATATATAAATGAAAAAAAAGTGTTTCAATTGCTTAGTTTTTTTTTTTTTTTTTTTTTTTTTTTTTTTCGTATAAAATTTTAAAAAAAAACCCAAAGTGGGCAAAATTGTGGATATTTTCAAATGTTTTTATTATTATAAAAAAAAAAAAAAAAAAAAAAAAAACTGGGGCCCAACCCTGCAATCAGCCCTGTTAAATTCAGAAAATAAATAGTTTTGAACAAGTACTGATTTAGTTACTACTTTTGAATTAGTACTTCAACATGTAAATATATTTAATTAAAATTTATATATTTTTTATTTTTTTCAATGTGTTTATTGCATCACTTCTGAAAAATCTATTAGACTGATTCTTAAAAGGACTCGATCCCTATCGTTTCCAGAAGATATGTTATTAGAGAAATTTATGGGTAGAATTACTCATTATTTAATGTATTTTTTAAGTTTGGTTGCACATTTTAACAGTTCACAACCTTTAAATTGGTACTGTTTTTTTCTAAAAAATTAATTTTTTTAAATTAAAATTAAATAAGTAAAAAAATTAATGAGTTTTTTTAGTAGTCTGCTGTAAAATGAAATATAAAAATTTTAAATAATATTTTTTTAAAAACTGAGTACCAATTTAATTGTGAATTTTTCGAATCAAAAAACTCAGATTATAAAAATTTCGATAATGATAGTTCTGGGAATCTGAAGATTAGAAACAAAAAAATTGTGAGACAGAGAGAGTAGCCTGTTGATGAACTTCTATTTTTTGTGCATAAACTCTGAAAATAAATATATAAATAGAGTGACTTCATTAAACATATTTCTTTAAAAATCTGTTCTGCAAGCTGTTTCCCGAAACTATTAATCTCTTTACAGTTCTAGGATCTAAACAGAAAGTGTTTTTATGCTACCTTAAATCCTTGTTGTTACAATACCCGGGCAGTGTTGCCAGACTATGCGACTTTTTTATTCAATAGTCACCAAAAATTTTGAAAAGTGATATTTGATATACATAAAAGACGAACCGAATTCAAGAATCGTCTATTATGTATATCAAATATCACTTCTCAAAATTATTGGTGACTATTGAATTAAAAAGTCGCAAAGTTTGGAAACAATGTATCTGGGCTCGGAGTTCCAAGTGGCATAAGTAACAATAACAACAAAAATTAATTAAGTCTATCATGTTTGAAGGGATAAAATATTGAACGTTTTTATTTCTTCATCTTAAAATTAAGTCTGAGTATTCAGTAACTTACATTCTCCAAAAATTAGCTGAGGACTATAGTTTCACATCTTAAGATTTTAAGATTAAAATTATCAATCATTAATGGTACAAATAATCTACTAAACTGGAATCATCAAATATAATAAAGAACCTAATGGTGCAACACATACAGCTTTCTACAATAGTTCTGAAATATTTCTTGAAATAGTGCTGCTTGCTATTTAACTGCCTTTTGTGTTCAAAATATTTTTTTTTTTTTTTCAAGATGTGCAAAATTCTTCGTATATGCATAAATTATTTTTTACAACTCTATCTTGGCGCAGAACTAATTGCAATCATGTATGAATTAAATAGTAGAAATAATAATTAAATAAGGGGGAAGAAACAAAGATTGCATTGTTTTAGGGTGAAATATAGTAAAATTTAGTTAAGTAAGTTGCACATTCAGAAAATTGTTTCTGTAAGGAATATTGAAACAACTTGAAGTATTTAACAAAGAACAGTATTTTTATTGCCCTATGAATAAAGATTATCACCGCAAAGAAATTTTACAAGCCAATAGGGTAAAACTTTTTGTAAATATAACAAAGCTAATAATTTCTATCTATTCAGTCTCGTGATTAGCATCAAAAAATGCAAATTCTGAGAAAACAAAAAGTATTAAAATTGCTGACGAACAAAAAAAAATAGCAAAGACTATTTTTGACTTTATTACTAGTCTCAATTTTAATTATTGAGCTAAAAATCCTGATGTTCTTCACAAAACATGCTGTAAAGTATTTGTGTATTTAGAATGAAATCGTAGCAATTTTAATACTTGTGTACACAAAAAAAAAAAAAGTGTTTCACAGCATATTAAATACACGAAAAAAAAATTTTGGACTAAAAACAAATACTTTATACATTTAGTGGTCCACTGAAATTTTCATTGATTTAAAATTTGCTTATTAAGTGTTTACAAAGAAATTGTGAAGAGATGGGCTATTTACTATACCAGTATTTAAATTACCATATAAACTATAAAAAGCAATTGTGAAGCTTTAAACTATTATTATTAAAGATTTACTTTGTTTGTTTGAAGCCGTTTCTGGTATTATTTTTGACACACATATCTCGATGAAAGATAGCTTGTCAGGATATGACAGGCTGATTGCAACTGCATATTCTAGTTATGCTTTTTTATAAGCCAAATTTTCAGTTAAAACATACCATGGGTGCAATAATTTCAGAACATTTATTTAAGCTTTGGAAATTTTTTTCACTAACACTAAATTGAGCTTTAGATACCTTTAGATAAATATAGCCATTGCAGTCTTCACTTGGGTAGAGTTCTTTTACCGATGTACCATATGTTTGTTAATTTTCCACTATTCATAGCTGCAAACTTTTTAAATTTATTTTGTACGAGTAATTTTCTTCACATTTAATTGTAATTGCATGCTTAAAAAAAAAATAATAATATAGAAATAATATGTAGTAATAAAAAAAAAAAAAAAAAAAAAAAAAAAGGGTAAATGTTAAAAACATTGCAGAATAAATTGAAAAAGTTGGCAGCTATATTTATTTTATTCCAAATAATGAACAAGTAGTTTTTCAGAAAAGTTTTTAAAATGCTTTTTTGAGGTTGAACACCATGAAGGGAGGTGGGGGAAGGAAGAAACTTTTAAAAATTACAAAACTAATCAGGTTAAGTCTGATAACAATGCTTTTTAAAAGGCCCCCTGCAAACAAGCATGGAATCTCTTCATCATGAAATATGGGGGATTTTAATAAAAATTTAGATTAATCTGGCTCAAATATTATGAGACAGGTTAGTCATATATATATATATATGCAGTTGAATCTTGAAAACCCGGAAATCTCTAAAATCCGGACATTTTTCCGGTTGTACTTTTTGTTTTTAAAATAAGATTTTGATGTACCTTATTTCCACATTTCTTGTGGAATCCAAAAAATCTTTTTTATTGAACACTGAATACATAGTCATAATTTTACATATTTTTATACTACTTGATTGTTAATTAAAGAATTTATTTTTTGAAAATAGGTAAGTTAAAAACGGAATAATAATTAAAAAAAAAAAAATCACATTACCTTTAAATTGCAAAAAATCAGCTTTAAATTGCTGAAATGTTAAAAAAAAAAAAAAAAAAAAAAAAAAACACAAATTACTTTGTTTTTTATAGTTTTATTTGAGTATTTTTTAATAAATAAATAGTTTATTGTCTATAACATTTTTAGTTTAATGTGTTTATATTTTAATTCTAAATTAAATCTATTGTATTTCTATTTTGTAATTTAATTCTCTAATTCGATCGTCGTTTATTTTCACTAGCGTAAAAATTGCATTTTTTATGTAATTATGTCGTAAAAATTAATTTTTAATAAATCTTTAAAATCCGGAATCACCGCGGTCCCGCCGATTCCGGATTTTCGAGGTTCAACTGTACATATATATTGGATTAATCTTCCTCTTCAAGTATTATTAGACAGCTTTGTCAAATAAAGACTAGTTTCCCTCTTCATATGTTATCAGACATGCTAGTCAGGCAAATAGTCTTGATTAACTTGCCTCTTCAAATATTCATTAAAAACTGACTCGCTTGCTTAGTCAGATACCTGGTGGCTGCTGACTAACCTTCTGAATCAAGTGTAGATTCTGACTAACTTGCCTTGTCTGATAAATGCAATTGATGACTAACTTGCCTTGTCTGGTAAAGTGGTTGATGACTAATCTTACTGGTCAGATAGTTTTGATTGTGGACTAGCCATCTTTGTTTGATAATATTAACCTTCCTAGTCTGGAGTAGTGTTTTGATGACTAGTTCAGCAAGTACACTTTTCAGTTTTGGTGACTAGTTCAGCAAGTACACTTTTTAGTTTTAGAGACTAGTTCAACAAGTACACTTTTCAGATTTGGTGACTAGTTCAGCAAGTACACTTTTTAGTTTTGAAGACTAGTTCAGCAAGTACACTTTTCAGTTTTGGAGACTAGTTCAGCAAGTACACTTTTTGGCTAGTCAGCGATTTTGGTTAGTCAATTCTGTATTGTCAGTTGAGCATTTTGCCAGGTCACTGTGACCAACTTATTTTTCTGTGTGTATATATATATATATATATAGGGGAACCCGAGGCAAAACGGGGTACCAAGTTACAAGTTACAAATATGTTTTAAAAAAAAAAGGTTAATTTAAAGAACTGCAGATATATCTATAAACAGTTAATAATTAATTAATAACAAAAACACAATAATCTATACATATAATAAAATAAGATGTTTGTGTGTGTGTCATTGTGTATATTTGTCCGGAGCATTTTAGGAAAACGGCTCATAGCAGAGATACCTAAATTTACATGGAGGTTCGCAATGAACTCGCCTGATGCACCTTGAAGCCCGATTTTCAAATTTTTGATTAGTTTTCTTTTAATTAGAAGTTTTTGTTTCATTAAAATTGGATTTTGCCATAGTGTTTCCGTGTTAGTCTAAAAAAACTAGGTCTTTCCCTTTGAAAGTAAATATGAAGCATTAGTTTTGTTGGTGAATGGCTTAGTCGGTTAAAGCGTCAAGTTGTTAATGCGATGGTCGTCGGTTCGATACTCGGTGGCGGATGTTTTTTTTTTTTTTTTGCAGATAATAAATAGATAGATGTCAATTCTAAAAGAAAGCATCATTTCATTTTCTACACAGTATCCTAAGAAATTCTGATTAGATTTTTTTCTTAAGTTTTCTTTTAGTTACTAAAACGCACAAAATAAAAATTTAAGTGAAAAAAAAAAAAATCTGGAGCCATAAAAATCATAAAATAAATATTTATTCTTGAAGGCTATAAAAAAATCAACGTGTCGTGAATAAGTAAATTTTAAAGAAAAAAAATAGATGTTTCACTTTTGCAAGAGATGAAATATTTTAACTAATCAAAATATTTTATAAAGCATTCGAGAACAGACGAGATTGCTTTTATATTTGTTAGGTTTTTGATTTTTTTTTTTTTAAATTAATTAAAATATGAAAATAATTTCCTTATAATAGCTTGAAAATTAGCCATTTAAATATTAGTTTTAAATTTAATTGATGCCAAAAAAAATTTCTCCAGTTCACTGTTTTCGACAAAAAAGTAATATATTTTCAGGCGAATAATGAAATTTTGCTACTGAGCAATGAAACTAAAATATTTAATAGATACTGAGGTACAGTCATCTTTGAAATCATGGTTCCTAAATAATAACAAATCTATTTTTCCCCGATAAATACCCAAATTGAAATTTCCGGAATAGATCTTTCAACAGACAGTGGTAACCTGGACCCGGCGTCCACTTCTGGTGCAATTTAAACTCTAAAAAATTCATTTTCGATTGTAAGGAAAAGGGTCATTTAGCTGTAGAATCATATACACTAAGCGACAAAAAAAAAAAAGCCGCACTTGGATGTTCTCTTTTTCGCCTTCTACAACCGCCAATTTTATAGTTTAAAAAGCAAATTTTCGAACAGATTTTACTATGATGTCCTCCACATACACTTTAGCTTTGAGCCCAGTGTTAAAAACAAAATGCAATTGTCAGGAAAATTGTAATTTTAGAATTTATTTCAAAAATGGTAAGAATAAGGCAGTTAACGATGCCACAAAAGATATTAATTTTTCAATGAAAATCAAAAAATATTTTAATACGTGAGATGGCAAAATAATTAAATGTTAAAGAAATATTGGTAAAAGTGTTTTCAGCAAGATATAAAATTTTTTGGCCGTTTAAACTGGAAATTTGGTTTTTGGTGGCCACACTGCTCATCCAAGCGAGATGATCGTAAGTTAAAAAGCCATTGCTTATAAAATCGGTTTGTATTACAATTAGAACATAAAAGAGCTTCAGAAAAAGTGTTAAGTTGCATAATTTCTTTAACTACAGTACAACAACTTTTAAACAAAGCAGGTTTAAATGACAGAAAATTTGAAAAAAATTCATTCTTAGTGAAGAGAAATAGGAATGCAAGACCTCAGATGGCTAAAAAAATTAAAAAATGAATAGTTAATTATTGGGCTAAACTGGTTCTCTCTGATGAGTCAAGTTTAACTTATTTCGAGCTAAAGAAAACAAGCAGATCTGACAACAAAAATATGACCGACTTAATGAAAATCGCACTTTTAAAACTGTGACACATTCTCCGTACATTATGGTACGGAGGTGCATAACTTTTCAAACACACGGGAAAATTTTTATGCTCAAGGGATCAATTTACTCGAAATAAAACACAATCTGCATAAAAGTGGTGCCTGACCGACTATTTTAAAGGTATCTTGGACATTTCCGTAAACAGCATTTAAATATAATAAGGCACCTTACTACACGGAGTCTGTGGTAAGTTTATTCACTTCAAATTGTCAAAATTTCTTATACATTTCCATGAGAACCTATAATTTTGTAAGTAATCATATCTTTTTTCACTTTAAGTTAAATGCCACAAAGGATATAGTAGAATTTCTTTTTTATCAGACATGGAAATAGTCAAAATCGCGATCCGCTCGAAAATGTTTCGTCTATAAAAAGGTGGGGGAGAGGGGAGAGTATTCGAAATTTGCAGCCTATAACTCTGCCAGAACTAGAAAAAATTATTTGTGATATTTGGCCCATTGAAATTTCTGAGATTTATATTAAAACACTGTATAAAACTATGCTATTGCGCATTAATGCAGTAATTCCATATAAAGGTGGAATTAACCCAATGCAGAATACATATTTTTAACAAAAAATTGCTTAGATCTAACAAATAAATAGTTTTATTTCATATATTAAAATATAACTTGTTTATTTCATATAATAAATCATAATAGAATGCAAAGTGTATGGTTATTGCATTATGTTCAAAAAGAAAGTTTTATGCAGATTTTTAAAAAGTACTTCCTAAAGTGCAATAAAGCGAATTATTAAATCGAAAATGTACATAGGTATCATTTCATACCTTTGGTATTATGCAAACAAGACAGTTTTATTTGTTTCAAACATTAATTTTAAAGTTATTACAAATAAAAAAAAGGATAAGTCATTTTTTCTGCAGTGCGGCTTTTTTTTTTTTTTTTTTTTTTTTTTTTTGTCGCTTAGTGTATATAAATAATTAATTCAGGTATCGATAGTAACTATAGTTACAGCCTCTAAAATTAAAAAATGGTATACAAAATCCGCCAGTAAATGTCTTTCATGTGCCCACTCCTGGTAGAGTAACAAGCCCACCAGCGGTTCAGCGGTTCTGCGCTCAAAGCTGGTAGACGTGAGGGTGCCGGGTTCGATCCCAGGTTGCACTTGTCGGCCTAGCCGTTCGGAGTTTTCCATGGTTTTCTCAGAAACTTGAGTAAATACCGGCTAGGACTGCTTAGAAAGACCCCCCACGGAGGGTACTCCCTCTCAGGCCTTGGACTCTAGTGAAGTCAACAGGTCGTAATCCCCACAACCCAACCCTAGTACAGTTATTGTATATACCATTTAATACAGTCAAATAAGCATTTAAAAATATCCATTTATACATTTTTTTTTTCATATATCCTAAGAATATAAAGAATGGAGAGTCAAAGCTTCTGTAGGTATTCAAATTTAGTTTAAAATATGTTTTAAAATAAGATTGCACCTTGATTATGAGAATTTGAGCGCATAATTATATATATATATATATTGGGTGAATGCGAAAGTTCTATCCCGTTTATGTATATGCAAATTTGCAAAGGGAATTGGCGTCACACATGACATTGTAATGACACAAATCGTCGGCCAATCAAACGTGTGGATGCCTCACATATAAATGCATCGTGTCTCACAAAGTTAATCATCTCAAAAAAAAATATCAGAGGGTTTAACATGGAAAGCGAGAAGGAGCATATAAGACATTGTTTGTTATAATAGTTTGATAAAATGAGTATGGCAGCCGCAGCATGTCGGAATGTTTGTCAAGTTTATGGGCAAGATGCAGTAGACGAAAGCACATGTCACCGATGGTTTCGTAAATTTGAGGAAGGAGACAGAAGCTGCCGAGATCAGGCTAGGAGTAGACGGCCATCACACGTTGGAGACGACGATATTGACCAGGCAATAAGGAACAACCCGAACCCAACCGTGTAAGAATTAGTGGAGACCTTCAACTTACACCGGACAACGGTCAAGAGACGGCTGGTTAAGTTGCGTTCCGCGTAACCTCACAGCTAATCAATGGAATGACCGAATCGCCAGCTGTGTTTCCTTGCTTTTCCGGTACAAAAATGATCCATTCTTAACACAAATTGTGACAGGAGATGAGAAGTGAGTTACGTACCGTAACGTAAAGCGTCGTAGGACTGTGTGTCGCACTTCTAATTCTCCTGCATCGACTTCGAAAGCTGAACTTCATCCCAAGAAGGTGTTATTGAGTGTGTGGTGGGATGTGCAGGCATTAAGTCCCTGGGAGGTCCTACCACTCAATAAAACCATCAATGCTGCCTTCTACTATCTACAGTTAGACAGGCTGCATTAAAATTTGGAAGCAAAGTGGCCAGGTCTCATCAATCGTCGCTATCCTTCATCACAATAACGCCAGGCCACTTGCTGCTGTCATCACTCGCCAAAAGTTACTGGGCTTTAGTTGGGAGGTATTACCCCACCCTCCCTATTCTTCTGACTTGGCACCAACTAACTATCACCTATTTCGTGCGTTGAGCAATTCCTTCAGTCAGAAAATCTTTGATGATCTTGATGCTGTGAAAACTGCCATCCAAGACTTTGTAACTCGAAACCGTCGGAATTTTATCGCCGTGGGATTTATCTCCTACCAGAAAAATGACAAGAAATCTAGATAGCAATGGGGATTATGTACAATAATAGGTACTTTTCATTTGGCATTTATTTGCTCTTCTTTATTGGTAATAAAAACGGGTAGAACTTTCGCACTCACCCTATATGTATATTCCTTTGTATTTGTTTCTTTGAGTATTTTTTAAATGAATGGTTGAATGATACGAAACTATTATATCAATAAAAAATTTTATTATTTTAATAAAAAATCTGTATCCACGTAATTCTTATTGCTATTTATACGCTCTATTTATATTAAACATGTTTTAATCCTTTATAAGAATAACGATAAATATGAATTAAAATATGTTTGGGAAATGTGTCAGTGATGAGGATCAGAATTTCAAAAGTTAAAGGTAAATATTGCTGTTAATTAATAATTTATGCTCATGTTGATTAATTTAAAATTTATCGAATAAGTGATAATTTGAAAATTATCAAAAGTATTCTTCGATGTCTGTGTAAATAACAGGTGTTCTTCATTCATAATTGGGGGATTTATCATTTAATAAATCATACCTCACTAACTCTTGCTGTAAAATTAATAACATTTTGGATTTGGATTTATAAAGATGTTTTACTTGAAGCAAGGATTATTTATTGCACTATAGTTTATCTTTTAAATATTAATCTCAGTGGTAAAAAGAAAAATTCGTAAATAAATAACTTTTTTAAACAAAATTAACGATATATATATTCAAAAGTTATTTTAAAAAGTAAGTTATGCATATATATTTTCATTGAAAAATAATATTTTGATTGCAAGGTAAGGTCACCTTGTGGTATTTTCCGTAACATAGCTTCCAACAAAATAAGACCTTGCATTTTTAAGCTCGGTGTAGAAACGGTGATCCCCTGATTGTTTACCTCTACATACTGAGCATTTAATTTAATTTAATTTAATTTATTATTCTTTTTTTCTGTCCAAAAAATTAAGCTTTTGCCCGCTTTCTTTTAGTTTACTTTGTTATTGTTAGTTCGATTAGAACACCCTTGTTTACAATCTTTAAAAAGCTCTTTCTTGTAATGTTTCTATGTTGTTTGTATTCTAATCCGAATTATTTTACAGTGAGTATTATACTTCTTTTCGTATCTAAATTAAAATATTTACAGGTCAAATTATTTAAATTTTAAAATTTTAATAAAATTTCATTATATTTAATGGAGCTTAACCTTGCTAACATAAACTTTTTAAAAACCGTCTATGGACAATAATACTACGAAATTCTTTTACGTATCCCGGAAAAAGAGCCACAGTTATTATATACATTTAAAAAAAAAGAATACGCCTAATTAAAACTAATTCATATTTTAACCTAATTTGACATCATTTGGATGATTACAGAATGTCATTGGAATTATTTTGTGCAATCCCATAAATAGATTATTTTGCCTATACATACCCTTTTCTTTTAAGTAAACATGCTTTCAACCATCTTTATAATGTATGTTAATTCCATTATGTTGATATACGCTTAAATTAAAATTTGTCCATAGGTTCTAATGTCAGTAAATTCTTTTATGTGTCTCTGTAAACAAACTATAAACATTGCATTCATCAGTAAAAACTATTTAACTTATTCTACGTTTTTCATGAATATTTGTTTGAAATTTGACATAATTTGAATTATTACGTGATATTGTCAGAACACTTTGTTATGGTCCTGTACATTAATTAGGAAGCCTAAGCACACATATTTTCTGCAGAAAACATGAGTGTAACCTTCTCAGCAATATACGCCAATTTTATTTTGTTGAATGAAAAGTAAGGGTGCTAAAATGCGTTCAAACGAAATTCACTACATAGGCCATAATGAGAAAAACCTAGGCATGTCCCCCCCCCCCGTACACAATTCATAAACAATATAGACATAAATAATCAAACAGCTATTTCTATACAGCTATTTCTACACAAAGCCTAAACGTGTATACTAATTTGCAAGTCAATCGGAGGAATTTTGCGGCCGCTATTGCGATACATACATATTCTGACCATAGGCTGTAAAGATAAGAAAAACTTTTGTGCGTCCCTGTACACGAACAACAAATGGAATACACACCCAAAATTATGCACCTAATTCAGTGTGGCTCATGAGCATGTGTATCATACTGCAAGTCAATAGCGTATTATTTGCAGCCGCTATTGCAAGACAGACAAACAGACAAGCAGATAGACACACAAACAAAGAGAACCCAAAATCTTTTTGAGTCGCCACATGGAGGCCTCCACTGACGTTTCAGGAAAAATAAACTTTATTCTTAAACACATATGCTTATTTTATGAAAAAATTTCCTGTTTAAAATTCGTTCTATCCAAAATTAAAGGTTGCAGGAAACTTGTATGTATAATACACACATAATGCGGCCTGTACCTGAAATAAATGCACTTACTCGAAGTCTTTTGGGTTGGATATGTCTGATTCTATAGCATACTTTTAAAATTTAAGAATTTAAAAATAGGATGTTTGAAATTTTCAATAAATATTTATGTCACTAATTTAATTTTTTAACTTTTTTTTAATAGTTTTATTTGTTTTGTATTTTTAAAATTTCTACTTATTTTATATCATTTTCATATTTCCTACATTTGGTTTTATTTTTTTTCATGTCTATTTGTATTTGTACTTTTATTTTCTTGCATTCTATTTTAAACTCTAATTCAAATTTAATTTTTATTTTTAATTTGCTGATCCTCAAAAGAGAGGTAATAGAAGACGAGAAAAAAAACGAGTGAGCATTGACAAGACAGCTATCTTTCAGATGGTCAGTGGTCAGCAGTTAGAATACAAGAAAAATTTTAAGAATTGGTTCAAAATTGACATTAGGAACGTGCTAAAATGAAAGTTATTAGATGGAGAAAAAAAAAGAACAAACAGCAAAAAACACATACAGTACAAGAGACTAGAAAATAAGATGAATCTGTAAAGGTGTAAGTCAAATGTCAAGAACAGGCTGAAAAGAAAGTTATTCGAAGACCTAAAGAAACTTACGCACAAAGACAAACCATGTTTCTCGACAGGCAGCAGCATGAAGAAAAGAAGAAACCAAAGATCAGGTACAAGCCAGACTTCAGAGACATGCTGAAAATAATATTGATGGAAGACAAGAATAAATTGAACAGAGAGAAACCAGGTTACATGCTGATACTCAACAGACAACAATTGAAAGACAAGAAGAAATTGAAGAGTAACTTTATATTTGAATTGAAGTTGATACCAGACCTCATTTTGATACCTATCGAGCAACGAATGTTACCAGTTGGATCCTATGTGCGTTTTACAATTACTCTACTTTTTATTATGCTTTTCAAAGTATTATCGCATAGCAGAAATGGGAAATGTTTGCGTAAATTGTAGTGCGCAAAAATGGCGCAGAAAATCTCCTAAGAAATGTTGTCCGGATGAAAAAGTTCAAATGCCTCCCATTTCTGAATTGTTAGAAACTTTGATAACTCTTCTTAAATTTTATAAACATTACTTTAGTTCTAGAAACGTCTGGTAGATTGGCTAATGACAAAACAAAAATATAGATAAATAAAATAGTATTAAAAATTTATTCCTTCTCTAACATAGAAAAATCTAGGAAAATTTTATTTCTCTATCCATTGTGTATGTTTCAGGAATTAAAATACCTTCAATACACCTTATTTATGCAGGGATAGAAAGCTCCTTTCCTCACAACGCAGTCAGAAAACAAAATCTTCAATCGAACACAAAGACCAAGTTTCTCGCTTCTCCTAATTGGGCAGCATTTTTTTAAAATTGTAAGATGCAGAGGCTAGACAGCTGTCAGCTAAAATCTTTCACCCTTGGCGGCTAAAAGTGTAGGAACGGCCCTTATCCTTTTCATGTCTAATTTTGCGTGTTTATGCCTGCACACATTACTTGCACTTATACTTTCAAGTACAAAAAACGTTCATTTTATTGAGTTCCACAGCTTCACAAATTTTGTTCCATGGTTTTAGAATTATCTTGTATATACACGTATAGATAAATAATCTGAACTTAATTTTTAAAAAAACTTCAAAATAATTGGTTTTAAAATCTGAATTCATTTCAAATATGCCCAAAGAAAAATATAAGACGCTAAACTTTTAGCATTAAACCGTTAAATAAATGATTTCAAGAGAAAATAATAAAATTTGCTGTATAATTTTAGAATTAAACACTCGGTAAAAAACAGCTTTAATAAATCATCAAGATTTTTTTTTTTTTTTTTTTTTAAATCTGTGTTCTTTGGGTATAGTTTTTTATATGATTAAAGAAAGGATATCAACTTTCATAATAAAATGGTGCTTCGGATTAAAAAACGAAGTTTTTATTACATTTGAAGGTGATAAATGAATTATAATCAAGAAAAAAAAAAAAAAAAAGGTGGGGGGTGTCTCTAGGTATGTCTATGTTTGAACTATATTCTATTCACTAAGGAATCGAAAAGTTTTGCTCTTGGAAATGAAATATGACCTAATAAATTAAGTTTAAACAGTAAAATGAATTACATATATATATATATATATATATATATTCCACAATTTTATTCTTGAAGCTTTAACTCGAAGCAGTTTCCGTAATTTAACAGTAGCAGTTTAGAATTATATTTTTAATGAGAGGAGAATATTTTAAATATTTTTTATAAAATAAAATAAATTTATCATAATTTCTGCTGAATGACAGCTAAAATATATTTATATATGAGTGAAAACATTCAAATTTTTCTTTTAAAATTTAATTTTTTTTTTTTTTTTTATGTCATTTGAATTTATTGTGTTAAAATTTTTATTTTTATTTCCTTATTTTATTTTATTTTTCCTTTAGAAAATTTATTTAAATTTCTATTTATCATTTTCATTTTTTTAATAGTTTCACCTTTCTCTTTCAAACCACCCTTTATATAAAATAAAAATCGGTTTTTATAAAAATCGAAAACAGAAGAATAGATAAGAAAGAAAAGTAGATTCGTTAACTATCTTTTCATAAAAGATAAGTATTTTTTTTTTTTTTTTTTTTTTTTTTTGCTGAAATATAAAAAAGAAACTTTTCAGTATATGATTTTTAAAAAATGGTACTACAATTCAAAAGTATAGATGCCAACTAAAACAAAAAATATGTACAGGAAAAACATGGTTTTTGAAACGATAAACATTTTATTAAAAAAAGGAAATAGTTTTTTAATACAGTCTTAACAAACATTTACCATAGTAATTTACCATAAGTTTACATATAAATATATGTGTGTGTGTGTATATATATATATTTATATTTATATATCATTGGCATATCGTGAATGACGGTTTGGGTATGCTCCACTCGAGTAGTTAGAAACAGTACATTAAAAAAGATATTCAATCATCTTATTGGTTAATTCACTTATTTTGAGAAACAACGTAGGTATGACGGTATTTCAACAGTCAATCAGAAGAATGAGCGTTGCATGAAATGAACTGCTTCCGTCCACCCAAAACGTCATTCACGATACGCCACTGATATATATATATACATATATATATATATATATACAGTAGGTAACAAAAATCTCCGAACACTAGCAAAAATTCCTATATGAAAAAAGTACACTTAATACAGTTTTTTTAAATAAATACTTGTCGAATCCTGTTTTCAGACTGACTAAGAACAGGAATTGACAAGGATTTATTTAACAAAACTGTATTAAGTGTACTTTCTTTATATAGAAATTTTTGATAGTGTTCGGAGACTTTTGTTACCGACTGCATCTATATACATAAAGACAGAGAGAGAGAGAGAATATCTTTGTAACATCATCTTCTTTCTCACACCGTTTAAATTAATAAATAAAGGCAATAAAATTAACATCATTGAGTGTTTAATCAATACTTCAATAGTGATTTAATTAATTCTTTTTTATTATACAGTCTATTCTTTTATTTCTTGCACCTCATTTTATTTCATTATTCATTTCGTTTTTATTTATTTATTTATTTATTTTTCTTACATTTTTGTATTAATCTCTTTTTTTACTGTAACATTCTGTGATTAAGGAAAATGCGTAAAAAAGAAATAATAAATAAGTATGCTATTGATTTTAACATATCTTTTCAAATTAAAAAGAAAAAAATACAAGTGATGCAATTAAATAAGATTAATTCATTTCCATCAGTGTTCGTTTTCAGAGTAAGAGATATTAATTAAAGGTTTTATCGAAAATAATTGAAATTTATGTTCATGAGTTTTTGGTTGAAATGGATTAATAAAATGTATATTGCATGTGTAAATTAAAATTATTTTGTATTTGCGCAATAATTTTAAATTCATCATTTCTTCATTTAATTCAGTTATTGTGAATCATAATCGAATTGTACAAAACTAAAGTGCTGAAAAGACAATATTGCTTTACGTAACATTCTTCGAAAGCAGATAATTGAAAATTACATTTGTCTTTGTTGTTAAAAAATAATTATTATAATCACTTTCAATTTTAATAGTTTTGCATAAAAAAGCTGGGATGATTTAGAAATAAAATTTTATTAGTAGTAACGCTTTTGAATAATTTATGTCTCGAAATTTAATAAACCTATATTTGAATGTGGTGCAACGTTTATGAATTTAAAAAGTATTCTATTAAACTGTGGAAAACAATCTTTTTAGAAAATTAATTAATTGAAATTGCATTCAGTCATAAAGATAGATTAAATTTAATTCTCAATTATTACTATAATCAGCAACAAAATTATTGAAGCACACATCACATTTTGCATATTTTTTTCTAGTTTAGTCGCTATTTTTTATCATCAACTTACTTTTTTATAAACAGAATAAAGACTAAGATCATGTTTCGACAAATATTTACTTAACAAAACAGTATTAGTGAACATCTTTCAAATACGAATTATTGCTAACACTTCAATAATTTTGCTGCCGATTGTACATACTATTTATTACATAGTTTATTGTCAATTAAAAGTAAAAGACGATTTCAGAATCCTATTATTATTCTCAAATTCGAATAAACTAAAGATATAAAATACATTTTAAAATTTATTTAAAAAATCAACCAATTTTTCAACGAATATCACAAAATTAAAATATAAAATAGATGGGATTTAAAAATTCCTTTATAATAATTAAATTATTTATTTATTTTTTAATATGATCACTAAATCTTTTTATAAAAAAACCATTCAATTATCTTTGAAAACTAAACTAGTTGTTAAAGGTGGACTGCTCAATTCCCATCATATATGAGTTCTCATAAATTTCTACTACAGGACTTCTTATAGTAAGTAATGTTAAGAAATGAATTTGGCCGATCAATCGACATTGTGGCTGACTGAAATGCCCCACATAACAATTCTCCCACCGTTAATTTCGATATATTTATCTTATCCTAATTGAGCAATTAATTTTATTGAGGTCAGTTTCTTATTTTAATTTTCGCAATTCCATACAATTTACAATATAATGATACATTAATATATACTCCATAAAGCAATTCTATATGAAATATTTCTCGATTCTGCTATTTAAAAAAAATGTGAAATTTCCAATAAATTACGAAATTTTCAAATTAAAATATTTGTAGGCAATAAGCTTCAAGCTAGTATCATAAATGATATTTTAAAAGTGGTCTATCATGAAAATGTCCCACAAAATGGCCGTTTATATGAAATTTTGCCCTATTTTGCCATGTTAAGAAAATCGTAAATTTCAAATAACTGATGATATTTTAAATTATAAATTCATAGTCAATGATATTTATGTTAATGCCAATATTCTAAATGATATTTCAAAAGTGATCTGACATCATTACGATGATAATATCCCTCAAAATTGGTTTCATGCGAAATTTTGTCCGATTCTGTCATGTTAAGAGATGCGTAAATTTCAAATAAGTTAACGTTTTCAAAGTTGAATTTTGAAAGTTAATGATGTTCACGCCAACATTATAACTGATATTTTAAAGTACTGGTGACCAGCATCATAGATGACATTTTAAAACTGGTCCTACCCCTCTTCATTCTTTTTTTTTTTTTTTTTGTATATCGTGCACATACACTAACAGGTTAATTAACTAACGGGCACTCTACAGATGGATACCATATTAAAATTTTCGGATTCCTCACACCAGGAAGCGTGTAAAAAAGTAAAGAAACGAGGTCGAAATTTTTCATGATGCCTAAATTCCCCATACCTATACTATAATGGTGAACTGAAAATAAAAGATGAAAATACATAATGTAAAATTAAATATAATTCTTTTGCAAGTTTTGTAAGTTAAGTTACAATTTTTAAATAATGTTTCGATTTGGATAAAATTTTAGAGAAATGTTATTCAAAAAAATAATAATTATATTTCTATTGAAAAAAAAAGGGGGGGGGGGGTATTTAAAAAAATATATTTACATTATTATAAAGTACAGGGTGGCCCTCAGAAATAACAATAAAACAATTTGGTATAAAAACTTTATTAAATGAATAAAACAATTTTCAGAACAAATAATAATAACTAATGTTCTTAATAAGAAAGCACCACAGAACTGGCGTTTTAACGTAATAAATACAAAACTTTGAATAAACACTATAAAATGCAATAAACTCGCAACAACTGTTTCGGGTCCAAAGAACACTTTAACTTCAGCACTCGTGCCTATTTTGAGGTCTGGTACGATTTACCGACACTCAGTTTCCCGACGCCACTTTCCCGACAGGTACATTTTCCCGACAGCTCACATTCCCGACAACTCATTTCCCTTACAGGTACGGTTTCCCGACAGCTCACTTTCCCGACAGGTACGGTTTTCCGACAACTCACTTTCCCGACGGATACGTTTTCCCGACAACTCACTTTCCCGACAGGTACGTTTTCTCGACAACTCACTTTCCCGACAGGTACGTTTTCCCGACAACTCACTTTCCCGACAGGTACGTTTTCTCGACAACTCACTTTCCCGACAGGTACGTTTTCCCGACAACTCACTTTCCCGACAGGTACGTTTTCCCGACAACTCACTTTCCCGACAGGTACGTTTTCCCGACAACTCACTTTCCCGACAGGTACGTTTTCCCGACAACTCACTTTCCCGACAGGTACGTTTTCTCGACAACTCACTTTCCCGACAGGTACGGTTTCCAAACAGCTGACTTTCTCCAATGACTTATTTCTCGGTATTTCGCTTGTTTACAGATTTTTCTTAATAAGAAAGAGGACGGATTAAAAAATAATAAAAATAATTCTGAATACGTAATTCTATTTCATTATTATTCAAAATGAAGTTTAAATAATACTTTACTTTTTTATTCAAAATGCAAAAAATAAATATAAATAAATAAAATTAAAATATTACTCTTCTAATTTCTTGCTTTTTAAAACAAAATTTGTATTCTTTAATATATGTCTGTCATATGGAAATGAGTTTATCTAAAGAAAAAAAAATTATAGGTGCAGAGGTTAGGGCTGGGCGGTGATGAATTAGTCAGTCAGTCAGGACAAACGATTATTTTGCACATGGAGATGATGATGAACACGAACAAGATAATTATTCAATATAGCGAGCTCGCCATTTACAGTCCTTTAACAGGGAGACATAAAAAAAATCCTGATTTAGGACTGTTCTTTCTATAAACATGAAAGCTTATGAAAAAATACTCATTTATTTTAATATAAGTTTCTTTCATTTAATTACTAAATGAGTGAATCAAATTTATTTAAACCCCTTGAAAGCCTCAATATTCGTAAATACGAATGAAATAACTACTCATATTTCCTATATTTAACTTAAGCATAAGTTAAAATTTCATTTATTAAATAATAGTTTTGACAGCAAATGCTTTTTATAAAATCTTACTTGAATCTTATGTTGTTCTTTAAAAAAAAAAAGAAAAAAAAGAAAAGAAAAAAAAAAAAAAAAGAAAGAAAGAAAAGAAAAGAAAGAAAGAAAATCTGATTTTACTTTATTTTAAAGTGTTGCTAGATTTTTCAGATATGTTTGCTTATATTTTTCTAAAAACATTTTTATTAACTTATTAACTTATAAAAATATTTTTTTTAATAACTTGTTTTATTGTTGTAAAAAATAGAAGGCTGCTTTCGGCAAATTAATTTTCAGTGGTAATTAACCCAAACTAAAAGAATTATTTATTTTCCAAAGGATTTTACTTAATGCAAAAGTTTTAACTCGAAAAGCATATTTTGGGAGATTATTTTTATTTTATGGCAGCAAATGCTTGGAGGTGATATTTGAAACTTTAGTTTAAAATTTTTATAGAATATTTTAATTAGAAATTAAAAAGAAGAAGAAGAAAGTTAAAAAAAAAAAAAAAAAAAAAAAAAAAAGATTGTTTTGTGTGGAAATAGCGATAATGGCTTATGTAAAGCTAAAGTTTTCAAAGCATTAGAATTCGCAAAAGATACACGAATATCTAAATTTAAAGTTGTGCAATGTTCTTATCAGGTGTAATGTATATTTATTGTGATTTATTTCTTTGACAATTTTAAATAAAATACTTCGAAACTTAGTTTGAAATTATCGAGCCCAATAAGTTTAGAGATTTAATTTAAAATTTACAAACAATACATTAATATAAATTACAATAAACTCTAAAACAAGTATGATTTCAAGTTATTAAAAAATTAAATATAAATAAAAATGCTTATAGCACATTACCTAATATTTAAAGTTAAAAATTTCTTCGCACATCATGAAATTAATGTGGTTTTTATTAATTTTATGGTTGGTAAAGAATTTTTTAACTTTAAATATTGATTATAATTTCTTTAAATATTATTTTTTTCCTTCACTGTAAATATTTTTGCATATGCTTTTTTTTTTTTTTTTTTTTTTTTAAGTTTTAAGTTTTAAAATATCAAACGGATTTATGTAGACCTGCTAACTATGCTAGTTTATCCATAATGGTATTAGGCCCCGCCTTTTTTTCACACCAGAATAGCTGTAGAGTAATATTCAGTAATATGTTCTCATGATTAAATAAGAAGACTTATTGCTCTACAACTATTCTTGTGTGAAAAAAAGGTGGAGCTTAATTTAGAACATTACCTAATATTGTTATTTCCAAGTACTCACGATTGTGTAACAGTCATTTACGGGCGTTAGTATTGAACACTGCAGTGTTATACAAAATCTATTTTTTAGCATCTTTATATATAGATATATACATATATATATACAGTTTATAAACTTAACTTTAATTGGTTGACACTGAGTCTTGTTTGATACTGAAAGCGTAAAGCCTAGTAATTAGGACGACGGTTGTTTGGCTGATGTGTAGATATGTATCACTGCACATCTATGTACTGCACATCTAAAATTAAACTGGCCATCATTGGATACGGAAAAAGCATTCCAAGTTTTGATTTTTATAAAGTTTTCAAGCCTGAACTACAATGAAAGCTGTAACTTCGAGTTTAGCAGGTGGTGAGTTGTTACTTTTTTCTTACGAAACAGGTACATGTGGGAGTATGTTCTTGCTTGCATGTCACTTTATTAATTCATAATTACTATTTTAAAAAAATTAAAGATTAAATTTCTGCTACAAATTTCTTTCTTTTTTGTTATTGAAATAAATTTTTTGCTTATTTTCAAATTTGAAATATTTAATACTGTTCTATCAAAGAAATCACAGTTTTAGTTGTTAAAATTTCAAGCTTAACTATTCTATTACTTAATAAAAGCTTTTTGAATAACAATATGGAGTATGATAGCTTGACATGTTTTCTGAAAACTGTTGGGATTACATAATTTCTTTAGATTGCTGTGTTCCCACCTACTGAAAACGATAACACGGCTTGTATTGATTTTGTTTCGTTTTGTTTTGTTTTGTCTTGTTTAAATATTTTTAAAATTAACTTTTTCTTCTTATTAATTAATACTGTTAAAACTGTTATTTTCATGTATCATAATTTAAATTAAATTTTTTACACACACACACACACACACATATATATATATATATATATAGTAAACGCAATTTCAAACTAATACGTTGTGACCATGACAAAACTTTCTTCTATAATATTCTATATAAGAACGCCAATTCCCGGCTAACATGAACAAATTCTTAATCTTATAGTTTCTCATGGTGAAGATTTTACATGTGCAGTTTGGTGTAATTTGAAACAACAGATGCTGATATGTAGCCATGTGGAAAATAACAGAAGATAAAGAGTTGTATATTTCAATTTTTTTAAATCTATGCCATAATGTCTATTCATTTTCTAATTTAACCACTCTTTATTCACTTACATACACAATTGTTTTTTACTTGAAAAAACAGTTTTTTTTTTTTTTTTTTTTTTTTTTTTTTTAAGTATAGTTTATATTTGTATACAGTGCTGGAAAAAATATTAAGGCCAAGTGGAAAACGTCATTATTTTCGCCATTTCTTGCTTAAATTTTATGCAAATTTAAACATAATGCAGAAAATAAGAGTTTCAGTTACACATATAAAAATATTACGGTAAGTACAGTTACATTTCAATTAAAAATTAATTTTTGTTTGTATAATATGGTATAACCTGAAAAAAATAATGAGGTCAAGCTCAATTTTACAGCTTTCCTCATTTTATTTATCAATATGGTATTTCATTGTTGTCTGCAGAGGTGCTCTAACAAATCACACAGGAGACGGAAGACGTAAATTTCAGGGTGTTATTGAGTTGCGCTTAAGAATAGGAACTACTCTGCGCTTAGGGCCTTCATCCTCATAGGCATCAGTTGCGTCGAGATCATATCCCCCCCCCCAAAAAAAAAAAAAAAAAAAAAAAAGAAAAAGAAAAAGCATCAATGCATCAACGCAATTGTGCCGTATCAACGCCTTGCAGGCAAAAGTAAGACTTACTTTTATTTGTGTATTTATTTGCTTTTATTTATTAGGCAAGTTTTATTTGTGTAATATAAATATTTCTTTAAATAAATAATATAATATAAATATTTTTTTAAATTGCTCTTGTTTGAACTTATTGGAGCCTATACTCGGGGAAAGCAAAACCTGAGAGCATTTGCAAAGGTTACATGTGTATTTTTTGTCTTTGTTTTCTTTAAAGAGAAATTGATTTTTTTTTTTTAAATATATTTTTAAAATATTTCGAATATATTTTGGCAGAAAAATTATTTTATCATAAGATTTAAACTGTGATTTATAAATGGCAGTACCTTCTGAGGAGAAAATGAACAAAAAGTTCTGAATGGACAAAAGGTAATACATTTTCTATTTGCAATATTATTTACCGGTTAATGAGTAAATGTTGAAAGCAGTAAAAAAATGAGAAAGTGGAAATAGTTTAATGCTTTTATGAAAAATTTTAAAAAATATTAATTTAAAATAAATAAATAAATAAATATAGTGAATTTTCATATGCAGAGGCAATCTCTGTTTACAATTTGTTTATACATTCATTTTGTCTGTACCCCGATTTTTTATGCTAAATGTGAAGGAGAATTTTTATATTCATTTCTGAATAAAGTTAAGAAACTCACAATTTATGTGAAAGGGAAGCGAATTTTAATTTACCTGTAAATATGATTTTTCTTGATGTCTTTATTTAATACTGATAAACACACACCCTTGCGATTGCTATTTTTAAAAAATGAGTTGAAACATTTATTTTCATAGCATTTTTAGGAGGTTGGATTGGGATTTTTATAGATGAGAAAGAGGAAATGTTACGTTATTCGATTCTTTGGAATATGAATGAAAGCATGACATTTCACGCATTTTTCAATTTATTTTTATATATTATTGAATGGATAAGAATGCTTTGATATTAATGTGATATTAAATTTAAAAGCAATCTTAAAATTTTCAGAAACAATGTTTCCAAACTTTTTTTGAGGACTATTTCTTTCCGACAGCATAGACTAAATAAAAAAGATTTATCTTTTTTATTTTGTGATTTTATTTTCCCTTTGGCACAGTTAAAAAAATATTAAAGGTAAAATCGAGAGATTATGTTCGACAGAAATTTATATAAATAGTAACCGTTTCAAAGGGCTACAATTTATAAACAAAGTTAAGAAACCACTCCCATTTTTTTAAGGTTATTTGTATATTTAAATCGAAAAATAACTATTGTAGTAAATTATGTAGAGCAATTGCAGAAAATGAGTCAAAATTCCGTAATACTTGATACTGAAAAACTTAGCTATTGAATGAATACAAATTTTGTAGCCATTTGGAATTATTTTAGATATCTGAAAATAAAAGTTTTTTACTTTTGTGTAGCTTTTGGAAGAACTTCGAGGTATTTTTATGAATATAGGAGACTTTTGGCTCTAAATTCAAATCTCTAAAAGATAGATTTAAAAGGACGAGAGAGCTATTTCTTTCAAAGAGCCAATAATAATAACAATAATTGTGTCGTTAAAATTTTGCGTTAGACTACCTTGATTAAAGCAGGCAGTGTCCAGGAGTAGTGCCATGCATACACAATAAATAAATAGGTCTCTTTCACAAAATTATACTATGTGTAGGACAGAATTTAAATTTCATTTCAATTCACTTAACTACTATCAACCTTGTGATGTTGAAAAACATCACATATCCCTTTTTAAAATAAAATAATAATAATAATATAAATTACATTTTATTTATTTATTTATAATACAAGCAAACATTATATTTCTTATCCTAAAAGAGTTTAATACAATTTTGTTTATTTCGCTTATGCTATTTTATTTTTATTTCTATTTCATTAATCTGTAATTTCATATAATTTATTGTTCTTTTTCCTGCTCTAAATCTCATCAAGTAATAATTAAATAAAATAGCAAAGAAAGAGAAACCCATTCATTTTATGCTTTAAAACCGCAGACGATTTTTTTTTATTGTAGCTTCCTGTCTCCAATCAAACGTTTATAAATTCCGTTGAATCATTATAGCTGAAAATAATTTCTAATATTTTTTTATCAATTGATTTCGCACTTTTTCTCTATTTCTGGACACCAGACAAAATTTAATCACATCGTATGACGTAATTTAATTTTTAGCCAATCTTTTAACTATCATTTAGGTTTACCAGACATAAAATTTAAAAATGTGTTCAGCCAACTTGATTTTTGATGCCAATGAGATTTGGCGAAATAAATTAATTAGCTTGCTGTCTGTCTTTCTGTAAAGATGTTATTTTTTTTATCTTTGAGTCAAAAATGTCGAAATGCTTTCGGTTTAGAAAAGTATATCAAAATGGCTTCCATTCTTCATTCGATGTCTCTCTGATTAATAAACTGAAATTCTTCATCATGAATGTTTGCGAATCTACTCATTCGTTTGTGTTCAAAAATGCATTATATATATCTTATAAGAGTAATAAAGAAAGGTAATTTTTCAAAATGGAAAATGACTTCATGCTACATTTTACGGAGCTGAGTGAACCTGGTTCGCGGTTCGCTGTACGTCATGGCCGCTTCATACTTTAGATATCTCCATCCCAGCTTCTTCATTAAATATATGTGGTGCCAGACTCAGGCCGGATAATATATCCGGATATCCAAAATTTTTTTTCGTCTTGAAAAATTATTCATTACTATTATTAACAAATATAAGCTCGAATTTCTGTTTAACGGATCTCTGCTTAGTCACCTAATATCGACGTGATATCGACTACGTTAATCATTCTACACATCCTGATTAATTCATGAATGCGAAGTTTTACGTTGTTGAAGACTGTTATGTTTTAAAAACAGCTGCCCCAATGATGATCCAAAAAGAAATTAACTACGTTACGGTGAACAGCACCGAATTCACCGATTTGTTGTTCATCTTTACTAAAGGCTAGTGTGCTGCGGGATGTCATCTGTGATTTTTTTTTTTTTTTAAACAGAAATTACTTGGTGTCTACGGTACCGATTCTTATCGCCGATATTGTGTGATGCCATGCCGGTGGACTTTCTACGGTTTCATTGAATAACATCCTCTCTACAGTCTGCAATGTTCGCAATTTGTGACCGTCTTATGTACTTACCGTTCGGTATTAAATGATCGTTGATTCATCGGTGCAAGGAGAATTGCCAAATATGGGTCGTCTTTCTAGAATGTGAGCAGTTAAATTTCTACGTTGATTTTTTTTCTCGCGCACTCATACAGGAGAAGAGCCTTACAGTTTTAAATAAAAGAATAAATAAAATACCGTAAATAAATAAATTTATATCTATATATATTTTTGTTTTAGCTAAAAGAAGATTCGGAAAAGGGGTAAGTTTCCTTTGCAATCAATTTTTTGTGCCAATAAAAAGAAACATTTCTCACATATTTTTCTTAAATACTGACAATAAGAACTTTTCGTACATTTTTCTTAAATATTGACATTTATTTAAACTTTATATATAAATTTTTACTTATAGGTAAAATCTTTTATTCTTCATATGAGTATTATATTCTACTTTAACTTTTCATTTCAATTTTTAAGAACAGTTAAAAAGTTATATAAATGATCAAAATTTGCTTATATTATTTTTGAAATATCTAGTTTTTGGATATTCAAGTAAAGATTTATTTCATTTGTGAAATTAAATACCAGATCATAGTGATATTTTTTTTTTCTTTTCATCATACTGCATAATTTTTTTTTTAATTTTTTTTTCATATTTTGATCTTTGTGTTTACAATTTAATATATCTTGACAATTATTTTCATTTGCATATATATCCATTTTTAGTATTATTCATTATATATTGTTAAATATATCTATAATATATATATACAACAAGACGTATGTAAGCCAATTTCATGGTTGCAAGCTATAATGTTATACAGGAAAACATTACAAATAATTTCTACATATTTTTATTAATCTTGAAACTTTATCATCCAACTTTTGCAGGCGTAATTAAAAAAAGAAAGTATTTAACAATTTTATTCATTTTTAAGTGTCTTGGTAACTTATTTGTTTATATGATATTCAATTGAATTCTTATGCATATTATTTTTATTTAACTTGGTTAACATTTTTATATTTGAAAAACATGGCACAGAATCGAAACGCGTTTTGCTCCGTTCCTAATTTCGATGGGGACGCGAGATTTGTCAAATTTTTCTTTGATCAATTAAGATCCTTTGCCATGTTAAATAAACTAACAAATGACGCGACGTTACATGTAATGAAAGAAAAACTTCGTGATGCCGCGTTGGCATACTTTATTGAAAATGAAACTTAGTACAAGTCGACAGATCTTGAATATATCGAGGAAAATTTCTGTAAGTTTTTCAAGGAATCGTCATATAACACTGGAATATCAGAATTTCATAATTTAAAAATTTTGCCGGGAAAGTCTATTAAAAATTTCGCCCATCGTGTAAATGTTGCTGTACCTAAGGCTTTCCCTGACCTTAAAGACAAACAATCCCTTGATAACATTAAACTTCCAAAATTTTTAGAGTGTGTACCCCCAAATATTAAAATTAAGTTAATGGAGGAAAACATAAGAGACTATAATAAGGCAGTTGAACGTGCTCAGACATTATCCGAAATATATGATTCTTTCAACAACACTACTAATACTAAGACTGTTCTTTCTTGCGATAATAAAAATGACTCTGTAATATTAAACACATTGAAAGATTTATCTGAGAAAATTAATAGCATTTCACTTACAAACAACAATCCACCCTCCCATAATGAATCCTTGAACGTAGTTCAGTCAAGCAGACCCAAATTTGATCAAAGAAATTATAGAAATAATTACAAAACTAGACAGACCAATTTTCGTTCTTCCCCTAGAAGAAACTTTTCTAGAAATAATATGATTTGTCAACTTTGTTCCAAACATGGCCACGTTGCTTTAAATTGTTACAAATGGAGAAATAGAGATAATTTAACTTATAAAACACGTAACTATGAAAACCGTAATTTAAACTAGAAAAGAGGTATGGAGATGCTGATGCTGCCATATCTCGAAAACTAAGGGTCTCATCAGCGAATGAACATAAATTTACAAATGTGTCATCTTCAAATTCTCTTCCAAAAATTTCACATACTAGACTTGTAAATTCAGTTGGATCTCAAACTGTTGCTAATGTTACTGTAGCAGATAATAAAGCTACCCAAACATTTCAAAAATTTAGTCATATTTCTAATACAAAGTATATTCCGAGTGTCAACAATGAGAGTTGTACAAATAATATTGAAGATCATATTTTATTTAATGTAAACAAAAATTCTCATACACTTCCTATAATAAAAGCTAAATTAGCCAATAATGATATAAAGTTTCTTATCGATACTGGAAGTAGTTGTTCACTTTTAGCTCAGTCAACATTTGATAATTTAAAAGCAAATTTGAAATATAAAAGACTAGGGTCGTCTATTACTCTTAAAACGGTCAATTCTTACGTTGAATTTTCTTCATGTATTCGTGCAACTTTCAAAATTGAAAAAAAGTTTTTCCAACACAATTTCTATATTATTGACATACCACATAGTTCTAATTTTCATGGAATACTTGGCATGGATTTCATTAAAGAAAATCATGTCACTATTGACTTTTCGAAAAATTCCATGAGAATTGGAAAATTAGACTTTACTTGTTCCTTATTTGATTCGCAAAATGAAAAATTAGATGTATATAATGTTAACTCTGACGATAATAACATGAATGTTTACCTTCTAAAGAAAGTTATAATACAAACTGGTGAAAATATCTACATTACTGCAAAAACAAATAATAAGTTACAAGAAACGAATTACATATTTTGTACTGACTTAAAGGATCCTGATATAGAAATTTTAGATTCTATTGTATCACCGAATTACAAAAGTGAAATTAATTCTGATAATAATAATTCTCTTTTTACGTTACTTATCTCAAATAAGGGTAAAAATTCAATCCATCTAAATAAAAATATGCATATTGGTAAATTATTTTTAATTGATGAAATTAAAGAACCACATTTAGATAAAATTGAAGACTCTTGCTCTAGTAATAATAATATACAAAATATTGAGGACCATATCCACTTAATTCAAGCTTCAGAGGATATATTACTAAAACGTAAAAATGATTTATCAAGTAAAGATTTTTGTTTGAATCATTTAACCCTTGATCAACGTAACACACTAGAAAATTTATTTTTAAGCAAATTTGCTGCTTTTTCCAAATCTCTCAGTACTCTAGGACATACTGATAAAATAATTCCTAATCTTAAGTTAATTAATGATTTCCCTATTAAAACACTTCCATTTCCGATTCCACAAGCTTTACAAAAAGAAGCCCAAGAACAGATCAATGAATTAGTAAACGCCGGCATAATTGAGCGTAATTGCTCCGAGTGGGCTTGTCCCATATTGCTGGTAAAGAAAAAATCTGATGGTTCAAAGAAACAACGTTACAGACTTGCTTTAGACCTTAGAATGGTCAATACAGTCATACAAGGTTCCTCATATCCTCTCCCTAAAATTCAAAATATTATTTCAAATCTTTCGTCATTCAAATACTTTACTTCGTTAGATTTCATGCAAGCGTACCACCAAATTGACCTTCCTAAAAAATATCAAGATATGTTAACATTTACATCTATTTTTGGCAGTTATCGATACAAACGTGTTTGTTTTGGTTTAAAGAACGCCAGTTCTATATTTCAGTCTCTAATGGACACAATACTCGACGAGATAAACATTAATGGCATATATGCTTATCAAGATGATCTGATTATTGGATCAAATTCATTTGAAGAGACTTGTGAAAAAGTAAATAAAGTGTTAGAAATTCTTATCAAATATAATTTAACATTATCCCCATCCAAGTGTGAATTCCATAAATCAGCAGTTAATTATTTAGGTTTCCATATTGAAAACCATACTATTTCACCCATCACCGCTAACATCGTTATGATGTTGATTACGTCCATAAATGGTTTGAAGTTCCGTGATATCAAGTGGTAGCAAAACAAAGTACATTGCTTAGCAAACATACCCAGGCTGGAAATCCAAGTCTTTCAAAAAGGAGTGATACTTGACAATAAATAATAAAAGTCACTTGCAATAGAAAGCGTTCTTTATTTTTATGTTAAAAAAACATGAATTATCAAGCATTCACTTATAATGGTTCTCATATGATCTAAAAAGGAAGAGAGAGAGGGAGAGCAAACGAATGCAGTAGTTTCTTACACCAGTAAACAAGAGATGTTGACTGTTTTGATGCGAGAGGAGTACTGAATTGCATTCGCCAATTCAAACCCGAAATTAATAAACTAATGCCAAATAAAGCGCCAAAAGAATGTTCTAATTGGTTAATTCAAAAATTTAATCCGTTATTCAAAAGACAAAGCCAAGCTTGGCAACATAAATTACGCCAAAGTAATTATTTTTTATTGGCGCCATCAATATATCATTAAGAATTTATCTGTTCTTTTTTATTTTATTATTATTATTAAAAGAAACGAGTTGACGCCAATGAGATGAACAAAGTCATTATGATAGCACAAATGACAGGAAATGAAATAAATTTTGCAACTTCTGTTTATATTATAAAGTAATTTAGACAAATAAATTATTTTCTATCTATGATTAAATGAGATATTGAACATACCGTTGATGAAAAGGGGGAAATGTATCTATCTACAAACGAATAAGTCCCCTAGTAAAAATACAAATTAAATTAAATAGAGATTGCCTTTTATAATAGAATGAATTGAAATCAGAGGATATTACAGAATAAAATGTTCTTTTTTTTATTGGAATAAATTAAATTAGATTTTATATGTTAAATGAATGAATTAATTTTATAACTATTCTTAATAAATTGACTTTTTTATTTAAAATTATAAATTGAATTATTTAGAAAGAAATTAAATATTTAAAAGAACATATGTGTGAACTTGTTCTCACATATTTCTCCCCAATGCCCTAAAAAAAAAGAGAAAAAAAAAGTTTGCTCTCTCTCACCTAGAATCAGCACATGACAAATTGAATATCTCAAGTAATATTGCTGAAAACAATACAAATAATCTTTTGTCAAACAACAATAAAACAAAGGTGGCATATAAGTATAAATTGAAAATCTGAATAATATACATAGTTATAGAACAACTCACAAGACATATCATTGTTATAACATTGTGTATTGAACATGAAATAGTTATCTAATTAGTGAAGTATACTAGTGTGACACAATATATAACTTGTTGAAAATATCAATGTTCACATTCATAAAATGGCATATATGCTTGAGAAAAGGAAAAGGAAATCAGTAGCAAAAAAATATGCAAATCAACTGATTTAAATTTTTAATTGTTAATTTAAATAAAATAATATAGCATTAATATGAAAAAAATTCCAAATAATTTTAGAGTATATAAAATTTATTCTGCACGTGAAAATCTAAATTTTAACAAAATGAGCCAGAGTGTGTAGAATAGTACAATAGCTATGACCAACATGGTTTTGTGATGCCATACCGAACATAGCATAATGAACTGTATGAGAAGCAGAAGAGGCCTCATGTTGTGCAAAAGATGACAACCAGCATTCTGCAAAGAGACATAATGAAATGTCTTATGTGTAAAAAATGTGTAGAAAAAAAAAAAAAAAAAAAAAAAATCTAGCCCTATGTTGAAATAAGATCGCACATGTAATAGTTCTAGTAATGTTTCAAAGAAAAACCAATTATTTTTCTTTTTTGTATTATAATTTATTTTCTCTGCAGAAATTCTGAACAAACTTTATTTCAATATATTGTGTTGGTCAAAAATTTTTAAAAATTTACTCTTATGAAATAATTTCATTTTCCTGAAGAGAACTTTAACCAGTAATTAGTATTTGAAAAATTAATGTATATAATTTTTTAACAAAATTGGCAGCGATAAAAATTAAAGTCATTTTAGTATAGATGTAACAAGACAAAACCATGTAGAAAAATTGTCAAAAACTACAAAATTTCTAAATATATATTGTTTTAGAATTAATTTGAATTATTGTTTTATCAAGCCTAAGCAATATTATATATATTTTGCCCAAGAATCATAGCGTATGTTACACGGATAATTTTATAATATTGCTCAGCAAGAAATAGTCTAAAAAAAAATGAAGAGTGAACCAGCCACATGCTTCTGCACAGACTACCTCTTGCAACACACAGATAATTTCAAAGTACCATTGAAAATGCATCTGTGGTGCAAAACATTACAAAATGGGATTATTTTAAATGAGAAATTTTAAACAAATAAGTATTTAATTTAAGTTGAAAGAAACAAAAAAAAAAAAAAAAAAAAAATTTACTTATTAAACAAGAAATTATTTGTAAACCAAAAATTTTCTAACACGTACAGAATATGTACGGATATTTCACGTTTTACCAATGACTTCATTTTTATACGAAAACCACATAGACTCTAAAAAAATATCAGAATTTACTGTAAGTTGACAAAGAAATAAAAATTATTTATCTACTTATTTACTTTTGTGTAGGTGTGTTTTATTAATATAACCAGTTTTATTTTATTTATTTATTTATTTATTTATTTTTTTTTTTTTTTTTTTTTTTTTTTTTTGTGTGTAAAAATGCTTGTAAAAATTTAATAAACAAAAATGTAAAACGACATCACCACACGTGAACCAATAAAATATTAACTAAATGGGTCAGAGAAAATTTTGTGAACGTGTGTATGTGTGTGTGTCAAACATTGGGTTGTGAGGCCAAGTCTGATAATAATGCAGAAAAGCATGGTAAAACATGCGTGTACAAGAGAATAAAATAATACTATTGGATATATTTGTTTTATGACTGACAAACTCATAAATCAGCCAATAATACAATGAAATTCCGACCCAAAAGAAAACATATACGGGAACACACATAGAGATCTAGTAACAAAAATATAAAATTTAAACTTTTTTTTTTATTTGTGTGAATTAATTATTAAATTATAACTTTAAAAATTGTTGTAAAAAAAATTAGAAGTCCCCTACACAATTACAGGTGTTGAAACCAATATAATGGTCGAAATCCAAAGATTATAAAGTCATTATTATACTGACAACCAGAGCAACACAATTGTGTTTTAAAGGGTAAATGTGTAAATGTAATTAAATTTGCAATTAAATGGGTGATATGTTTTAATATTTAAACAATATTGTAAAAAATGAATATCAACTGAAATAATTTGAACTATTAAAAAATTTAGTATATGTCTGTAAGTGTTCCACAATATATTAAAATTAAAATAAATTGCCACCAAAAACAAATTATCATAGCTGTAGTGAAAGCTCTGTAATCACGAATTTAACGTGCACTAAAATGTAAACAAAAAGAAAAAGTAAAAAAAAAATGTTTGTTAGTGTACACATAAAAAAATATATAGGCCTTTTTTTATTTAATTATTATTATTATTATTTTTATTGTGTGAGGATCCTCTTAAAAATAGCGCAAATAATATGTAAAGCATGGCCAGAATAATAACGGTTGACCTTTTCAACAGAATACGTCAACTCAAATAAATCAGTGCATATGCAAAATATATAAATATTAGTTGACCTTTTCAACAGAATACGTCAACACAATTTAAATCATCAGCTGGAATAAAATTAAACGGCAATTATATTTGCCTTCAACAAGTGTACACAAAAATATGATTCATATGATTGAATCTGCTAGCATATTTATTCGTGAATTCCCATTGACAAAAATCAGTTGACCTCATTGATCATAAATCAATTCTTTTTTTTTTTTTTTTTTTTTTTAATCTTATTATTTCTCTTAAATATTTCTCTTCTTCATCAAACATTCATCTGCTATCATCATGTGTTTATACAAAAATAGTCAATAAAGGTAAATGAGAAAAATAAAAAAAATGTGTAATTCAAAATATTTGATAATTTCAAAAAAAATAACCTTCAGTTAACTGCATTAATTATTAAATATGGTAAATTGACAAATGAAATAAATAATGTATTTTAAAATGAGTAAGTGTGTGATTGTATTTTAAGACATGAGGTGTTTAATTCACGACTGACATATTTCAAGATCTCGATGATCCAGCCAGGTTTATGTGAACACATCATAAGTAAATTTTAATCTTGTGTGTGTCAAAATAACTTATAAATAACTTTATGGAACCAAAATCACATTTGGCACAACAATTAATTGTTCGTTATTATGTAAAAAAATGTGTCTTGAAGAAATTCAATTTCTGTGCCAATACCATAAATAAAATTGTAATATGCAAAATAAAAATAAAAATATTGAAAAACATGAAAGGTGATAAATTTATACCTGTATGGAAAAAAAAAAAATTGCATTATGATTTATTTAAAAAAATTATTAGCATATCAAAAACAATCTGAGCAGACCAAATATAATTATATATTATGCAGTAAGAGGGAAAAAAAAACTGAATATGATTTGTAAATGTTTGAATAAATTTAATGTACAAAGTATTTAATTTTTTTTTTTTTTTTTTTTTTTTTTACAGAGGATGAATTATTTTTCTCATAATTTATTCAAGACCCAGTACCTGCAATACAACTTTCAATTATTAAAATATAAATAAATTGTGTAAATAAAATTACAAACTTTTGTGTTTCCTTAAAGGTTTAAAAATGGGCAAATAGATATTTTGTACAACTGAGAAAAAAAAATATGTATATACATGTAAAAAATGGTGTATTTTGTAGAAAATATTTTAGATTGTGTGTACTATGCACATATAACACTGTGACTAGCAAAGTTTTCTCTTTTTTTTTTTTTTTTTTTTTTTTTAAATAAAACAGATTAGGCTAGATTTACACAATCATGCATAGTTTGTTTTGTAAAAAAAGAAATCAAAACTAGAAAAACAGTTTTAAGCTACTGACACGGCTAGAATTACTTGATATTTTATAAATGTTAAATTGTGGAAATGTTTATAGCTAAAATTATTTTATGAAAGTGTAATAAAATGTGTATTATGCAAATTAAGTTACTCAAAGCATACCCTTACTCAAGACAAATTTTTGGCCAGAAATCAAGAGAAAGGATTATGCATTGAGCATCAAAATACCATTTCTGCATTTAAGCCGGCACTCAACACAGCAATGGGGCACAAATACACAAGATAAAAATAAAATGCAATTATGATAAATTGCCCAAAATTGAATTTATTAAAAAAAATGAATATTACAATTCAGTGTGATACATGTTTATAGTATTTAGATTGTTAATTTGTAAAAAAAATATTGCAGTGTAAAAGCTTCGTATGTAACTAAATTAAAGCAGATAAAATTAATCTAAGTCATGATCTCAATAATGAGTTAAAATGAAAATCATCCATCAATGTATATATCAACATTGTCTACCAATGACATAAAAAAAAAGTATTTTTTGTTATCAATTCCTGGTAAATATTCATGTAATTGAGTAAATTTGAGAATGACATTGGCAAAAACATAATTTTCAAATATCTATAAATATTCATATCAATAGAAAAATTATTTAAGAAATAACAATAATCATTTTATGCAAAATAATTTTGAGAAAATAAATATATTACTACATATTACTGAAAATCAGAGTACATGCACAATTTCTTTTTTTTTTTTTAACTATAATTTTAAATTGTTACCTTATGTAAATTTATGTAAAAGGTCAAGTTATAAATTAATAGTATACTTTTTAGGAAATTGTGTGTAAATGTGAATTTAAATGGGAAGTACAAATGTACACATTTGTTGTAAGTATATTACAATTATACACTTCCCTAAAGATAGTTTGTTTGCAATAATAGTGTAAAAAATGAGTTTTAAATTTATGTAAATTAAATTATTAAGTTTACATTTCAAAATTTCTCAAATGGGTTGCTTACAAGTGTATGTGAAAGTGTAAAATAAAAATAGGAAACATCGGTGTAAAGTTATTTCAAACACTATAATGTGCATTTTCTAATATATTTAACACATTATTTACACTAGTTCCTAAAAAAAAAGTAAAAAATAATTTAAAAAAAATATGTATATGTGTATTATTTAAACCCATCAAGAAATTAAAAAATCCTAATAAAATTTCAATTTTAATCCTAATAATACATTTTCATGCACACCATTCTCAAGCAATAGTATTGAAAAATTTAACCTTAATAAAATTTTCTCTTCATACAAAAATTGACCACATCAAGTATAAGTATAAACACATATATAAGCATAACAAAGAAAAATAGATTATTAAAAAGCATAATAAAGCAAGCTATCAGTGGAAAATTTTCAACTTTTTTTTTTTTTTTTTGAAGAATTAAACTGTCTTCCAAATTCGCGAAATTGTTTATTTAAAAGAACAAATGCACACATATATATTACTTTCTTAAAAAAAAAATTGGTACTTAAAATTCAAAAGTACAATTAAAGATTTATTTATTTATTTTAAATTAGTTCTAGTTAATTGAATACTTGCATTGAAATATAAGTGCATTTGTTTTTATATATATCTACATACTGAAAAAAAATATATGAAAAAAACTTATCTGGAAAAACGTTAATAAAATTCTTGAGACGTCACATAATGTAAAAATCTTCTGGATCTTCCGAGAGCAAATCATGTTTATTTTGTCCTCTTTATTGCTAAAAAAAATCTTTCTCTCCCACAGTTATTTTTATCAAAGCTTACTGTGTTCTCCAACATTCCTATTCTGAAGTAATATATTCGTCAGAAACATGTCGATCTATAGAAAAATGTCAACACACGGTATGTTCCCATGAGCATTCGACACAAATAGTAATTAAATAAACACGATCGGCTTCTCCTGTATGAGAAAAGAAAAGTAGAAAAGAAGATATAATTCACGCAACATACTTTCTCTTTTGGTTTTTCTCCTGTGCGTGAAGAAACGGTGAAAGCAAACACAAATCACAATAACTCACACTTGATATACCACTAAATATCTTATATAAAACTGTCTTGGTAATCCGTTATTCCGCATTTATCAATCATGGGGAGTGCAGTGGGCAGATGGGAAATCTCTAATTCTGATCCGGCAAATGGACTCCCGCAGACACATGGTAATAGGAGAAACAACTTTCTTTTTTTTAAGGCTTCGCCTCAGATGGTATTTAATGTTATATACTACGATGATCTGTAGAAGTCACCAAAAATTTAGATTCATAAAGTTTTAAAAGAATCCAGTAATGACTATTTTTTAGTCTTAAGGAAAACAAATTTGATAGTCTAATGGCGAATGAGACAAAGTAATAGTTTTTTTTAATAGTCCGACTGAGAATGCAACAAATAAAATTTTTTGTAACAGCCCCTCCCTCTCTCTTGATCCTAGTAGAAAAACAATGAAGAACCAATGGTCACGGAGACCAATACATATGATGTTGATTACGTCCATAAATGGTTTGAAGTTCCGTGATATCAAGTGGTAGCAAAACAAAGTACATTGCTTAGCAAACATACCCAGGCTGGAAATCCAAGTCTTTCAAAAAGGAGTGATACTTGACAATAAATAATAAAAGTCACTTGCAATAGAAAGCGTTCTTTATTTTTATGTTAAAAAAACATGAATTATCAAGCATTCACTTATAATGGTTCTCATATGATCTAAAAAGGAAGAGAGAGAGGGAGAGCAAACGAATGCAGTAGTTTCTTACACCAGTAAACAAGAGATGTTGACTGTTTTGATGCGAGAGGAGTACTGAATTGCATTCGCCAATTCAAACCCGAAATTAATAAACTAATGCCAAATAAAGCGCCAAAAGAATGTTCTAATTGGTTAATTCAAAAATTTAATCCGTTATTCAAAAGACAAAGCCAAGCTTGGCAACATAAATTACGCCAAAGTAATTATTTTTTATTGGCGCCATCAATATATCATTAAGAATTTATCTGTTCTTTTTTATTTTATTATTATTATTAAAAGAAACGAGTTGACGCCAATGAGATGAACAAAGTCATTATGATAGCACAAATGACAGGAAATGAAATAAATTTTGCAACTTCTGTTTATATTATAAAGTAATTTAGACAAATAAATTATTTTCTATCTATGATTAAATGAGATATTGAACATACCGTTGATGAAAAGGGGGAAATGTATCTATCTACAAACGAATAAGTCCCCTAGTAAAAATACAAATTAAATTAAATAGAGATTGCCTTTTATAATAGAATGAATTGAAATCAGAGGATATTACAGAATAAAATGTTCTTTTTTTTATTGGAATAAATTAAATTAGATTTTATATGTTAAATGAATGAATTAATTTTATAACTATTCTTAATAAATTGACTTTTTTATTTAAAATTATAAATTGAATTATTTAGAAAGAAATTAAATATTTAAAAGAACATATGTGTGAACTTGTTCTCACAATCGTAAAGATCAATTCTTTTCCACCACCAACGACAAAACGACAATTAAAAAAAATTCTTGGACTTGCTAATTTTTACAAATGGATTTTACCATCTTTCTCAGAACTTGCGCAACCCCTTGTGGAACTCACAAAACCCAAAACAACATTCAAATGGACAGAAAAACATCAGAGTATTTTTCAAAAAATTCAAAAATTATTCTTTCTTCCCCCAATGGTTCGACTTCCAGATTGGGAGAAAACATTCTATGTCAACACGGATGCATCAAAAACAGCCATTTCAGGAGCACTTATGCAAAAATTTAATGGTAAATTACTTCCTATAGCATACTTTTCCAAATCTTTAAAACCTTCTGAAAAGAAATATCCTGCGTTAAAATTGGAACTTATGGCAATTCATAAAACTGTCACCGCCTTCAAATACTATTTATATAATCGTGAGTTCGTAATTTTGTCAGATAGTGCTCCCCTTGAAAAATATAAGAAAACTACCAATCCCGCTGACGTAACCACCCGCTGGTTAATGGACTTATCTGAATATACATACTTTTTCAAACATATTCCTGGAAATTTGAACATCTTAGCGGATTATTTATCACGTTGCAATTTTGAAAACCATCAAGAGGATCTCAAAGCTAATCCAAAATTAATTCATGACATACAACCACTACCAATTGTTGATGTTGATGAAAATGAAAACAGACTTGAAATTAACAGTAAGGATAAAATTAATAATGAAAATCAAAACAAATGCTCAGAATATGTTAATTATATGATTTCAGGAAATTCAAACTCTAAAGACCCCTTACTAGAAATTTCAGACCAAACATTTGTGTCCGAACAAATTAAGGATTCTGAATTAAAAACAATTTACGAAGAAATCTTAAAAAACGGAAAGTCAGAAAAATTTCCCAATTACTTTATAAATCCTGATTCTAAAGTATTAATGCTCAAGAAAGAGAATATTCATAACAATTCATTCAGTTATTTAATTATTGTCCCAAATTCTTTAAAAGCGAAAGCATTGTCCATTGCGCATTTATCTCACTTCGGTTTGGCTAAAACCTATGAATTTCTTTCTAGAAGATACTTTTGGAGGGGCATTTACACTGATACCCTTAATTTCGTCTCTTCATGCATTAAATGCTTACAAGCGAAACATCACAAGACACCTCCTGCTCCATTACAGAAAACATATACACCCACTCATCCAAATCATACAATCTCCCCAGACTTGGTAGGTCCTTTTAGTAATGGTCAATACGTCTTGACAATAATTGATCATTTTAGTAGACACTTAGAACTTTACCCGTTATCTAATATTACTTCTCCAAAAATAGTTCAATGTTTGTTTTCATACATTACAACCTTTGGTCGCCCTGCATGTATTCTATCAGATTTAGGTCGACAATATACATCTCAAGTTTACAATACATTTAATGACACTCTAGGCATAAAAATAATACATTCGTCTGCTTTTCATCCTCAATCGAACTCTATTAGCGAACGTGTAAACACATCAATTAAGTATTCAATTAATATATTATTAGAAGAAGGTCATTCATTTCAAAATGCACTATATATACACAAATCTCTCTACAATGGATCTACGCATTCTTCCACTCAATTCTCGCCTAATCTTCTACATTTTGGTAGAGAACTGGCACTAATTTTTGACACTTATAATTCAAATTATAATTACACTTACCTGGACTCTAATGTAAACATCTATAAATTAATGCAAGACCTTCAGGAAATTTATAAAAAAGCGTACAATAACATTCAAGATTCCCAATCAAAAAGAAATAAATATTTTCAAAGAAAAGCTAAACTAAGAAGCATCTGCACAAAAGATATTGTGTATCTGAAGTCTATGGATAAATTTAAATCTAAATATACAGGTCCTTTCATTGTCACAGTTAAACATTCCCCTGTTTCATTTTCAATTAAACGGTTACATGCTAGTGATGATAAGGCATTTCGTGTGCATATAGATAGAATTTTATTGGCACCTCCACGTAATAATCACTTATTTGACATTTATAATAATTCTAATTTTAATAAGAATCTCATTATTTCCAATGATACACATCAATATAATTTACGAAACAGAAAGTAATTTTTCATCATTTTTTTTTCCTTAGGTTAAAAGTTACGCAGTATAAATTTTTAAATATTTATAATGATTAAAGATAAATTAAATAAATTTGATGTATACTTTCATCGCAACAGACCTGATCAACCTGTTGTGATTTTTATTTGTTGTGAAATTTCGCAGCTTGGATAATCAATGGCTGGTCCAGGAAATTATATTCTAAGCTGCATTGTCTTGCAACAGCAGTGTATATCACTTTTGATATTTTTCTTTAACTTACTTGTTAATTATAATTGCATTTTATTAAAAGTTAACATACTAGAACAATATTGTGATAAAAAAAAATGTTAATGCAATTAATAAAAAAAAAAAAAAAAAAAAAATTGGTGCAGGTAATATTTTTATCATACATACATGCATATGTCTCATATATTCCAATTACAATTACCTAAAAAAAAAAAAAAAAAAAAAAAAGTGTTATTATTACTTTCTTTCAACATGTATTATTTATTTAAACCTTTTATTGAATATAAAAAACTCACTATATATTTGATAACATATAAATATACTTGATTTTTATTTTGTCAAACTTTCATATTCAGATTGCTTATACATTTGAACTATGCATTTATTACAACGAATTCTTGTCCTCTCTGAACTGAAATGGACTCGTCAAAGTTTCTCGCCATGCATGGTAACATAAAAATTTACTTTCAGCATCTTACCACGAACTGATAAAATATATGATGACTGAAATATTATGATTTTAAATCAAAGGACTAGAGCTCATTTTGTTTATGGATATATATTCTAACGACTTGTGTACACAGACGTATGGCCATACAACATTATATCACATCACCTTATAATATCCTTATTTCCTGTATTTGCATTTTATTATTGTATAAGAATATTTTTTTTTAAGTATGCATACTAGATTTTCTATTGATAATATGACAATGTACGTATTTTATTTGTATTGGAAGCCATTCGTTTTTTGTTTTTGTTTTGTAATCAATCTATTTTACAAGATTGGAAATAATTTGATTTAATTTAAATTTTTGCTGAGTTGTCATATCATAGACGATGTAATGGCTGAACCCATTTTTTTTTTTTCGGTCGACGGGGAGAAATATGTGATGTTGAAAAACATCACATATCCCTTTTTAAAATAAAATAATAATAATAATATAAATTACATTTTATTTATTTATTTATAATACAAGCAAACATTATATTTCTTATCCTAAAAGAGTTTAATACAATTTTGTTTATTTCGCTTATGCTATTTTATTTTTATTTCTATTTCATTAATCTGTAATTTCATATAATTTATTGTTCTTTTTCCTGCTCTAAATCTCATCAAGTAATAATTAAATAAAATAGCAAAGAAAGAGAAACCCATTCATTTTATGCTTTAAAACCGCAGACGATTTTTTTTTATTGTAGCTTCCTGTCTCCAATCAAACGTTTATAAATTCCGTTGAATCATTATAGCTGAAAATAATTTCTAATATTTTTTTATCAATTGATTTCGCACTTTTTCTCTATTTCTGGACACCTGACAAAATTTAATCACATCGTATGACGTAATTTAATTTTTAGCCAATCTTTTAACTATCATTTAGGTTTACCAGACATAAAATTTAAAAATGTGTTCAGCCAACTTGATTTTTGATGCCAATGAGATTTGGCGAAATAAATTAATTAGCTTGCTGTCTGTCTTTCTGTAAAGATGTTATTTTTTTTATCTTTGAGTCAAAAATGTCGAAATGCTTTCGGTTTAGAAAAGTATATCAAAATGGCTTCCATTCTTCATTCGATGTCTCTCTGATTAATAAACTGAAATTCTTCATCATGAATGTTTGCGAATCTACTCATTCGTTTGTGTTCAAAAATGCATTATATATATCTTATAAGAGTAATAAAGAAAGGTAATTTTTCTAAATGGAAAATGACTTCATGCTACATTTTACGGAGCTGAGTGAACCTGGTTCGCGGTTCGCTGTACGTCATGGCCGCTTCATACTTTAGATATCTCCATCCCAGCTTCTTCATTAAAAACCTTTATTTATTTATTTATTTTTAATTTAATTTAAACTTAATGGTTGTTAAATAATATAGTTTTTATTCACTTGATGAAATTATTTTACCAACTAAATCCACAGAATTATACGTAATAATTCTATTAAATGTAAGCTTTTTCTAATCAAAATTTTTTATAATGATATCTTTAAATGTAAATATTTTAAACTGCAATATAGAAAATCCTACATATATGCTCTACATATCTTTAAAAATTTTAAATTCCTCTCCAAGGTATCGATCAATTTGTTATAAAGTCTCAAACAGTATTTATTTCCCAATTAAATTTATTTAAGTAAATATCCATTAAAATAAAATTTGTTTTACAATGTAATGCTTACTAATTATGTAATTTCGACTTTAAATAATTGATCTGTCTCCCGTTTATATATAAATTCTACATATATAAGTCTGATATATATATATATAATTATTATTATTATTATTATTATTAAAGAAAATTATGTTTTTCTTTTATTGTTTTGTTCCAGAAAAAAAAAAAAGAAAAAGTAAAATCTCTAGTATATAGTGCATAGTATAAATTAGTGTAAACACTAATAGTTGTTTGTATTGGAAATAAAAATACTTCTTATAACAATGCGTAAACGAATTGAAATTATATTATCAATATAATAATAATAGCGAAAAAGAAAATTATTTGTCGGAATATATTTTCCTTATTCCTGTTAGTTTGAATATTTCATTGACATATTTGGTGTGAATCTGGTGTGAAAATTTCCCAAAAGATCAAATCCGTCAAAATTTTTACTCTATTTTTAATAGTTGTGAAATTAAAGAAACGGACTGTGCATTAATTATCTTCAAATTTTCGAAAATAAAGTAATCTATTAGCCCCACCAAAGCGTTTCGCACTCACAATAGGTGTTAAAAGGTTTCTTCCGGTATTCCCTCTTCCGCCAATATTTCGCCAACAGACTTTCTTCGCGAAACAATACATTGATATAAAATTTATGCTTATCTATTACAAAATATTCAATGTGTTAACATAAATATGTTTAGTTTAAATAGTTAATCATTTTTCAGTTTACCAGAATAAAATAAACTATTTTCTTTCGCTGATGTACAATTTCTACAGGCTTATACACACTGTCAACTTATCCTTTCCCCGAGTATAGTAGCGTTACCCAGAAGATACCACGAGAATAAGTAAAGAATTTTTTCCTTCCTAGAAATTATCATTGGTTAGCTTACGGTATACAAGGGGGGGGGGTGACAATGAACGTTATCAGTAATTTTTCTCGCGAGCGCAATTGATGCATTTTTAACAATAGGGGGATTAACATAAGCACAATTGATGTGTGCCCAATTTCAGTATTTGTGAAAACAGGAAGTAACCCCTGTTAAAGAAGATATTATTTGTTGGGATGGCTTGTTTCGCCTACCATAATGAACAAAGTTATGAGTCCAACAATAATTGATATTTTAAATTTCCATATAACGGCTCATTTCTTATCATTGAGTAACTTCAAAGAAAATATATAATTTCATTACACTTTATAAAATATCGTCTAGGATATTGATTATTCACAAGAAAGTCTAAAAGTAGCAAACAATAAATAAGAAAATATATTGCTAAAGTAAATAATCTGGTGTGTCACTCACACGACTTTCTCTTACCCTGAAATTTAATACTATAAATACAGGTTGGAGGTTAAGAGGTAAGATAACGGTGGTATGTAAACCTATGTTAAACAATTCAAAGTAGGCTTCGGAAGAATTTTATATGATAATTAATTCTGTCCTCAACCCCCCGTTTCATTAATGAACCTACATTTATATAGAATTTAATTCGGTTATTAAAAAATCCCTGGTTTTTTTTTCGTTAAAAGTAAAAAAAATCGATAACTTTGTTTTAAACTCGCAGATCGATGGTTCCACCATTCGTTTTAAAGGTTTTGGCAAGCTCTTTTGAAAGATACCCATCATGAAAATTTACTCCCCTTGAGGGGGACTTCCCCCTAGGGGGGAGGCGAGGCACCTACATACACAAAATTTTTTTCCCCAGTTGACTATCTCTATTACAAAATATATATATTCGTTTCATTTGGTTTAGTGCAGTCTATAGACGTTAAACTCTACTTACCTGCAATTTCCCCCATAGACGTAATGTATTAGAATTCTCTTGATTGTCCCTGTACACGAACCATATGTTTGATCTTAACGAAAAGCTTACTGTAGCATCCCTATATGATACACATTTAGAATAACAAGTTTGGAATGTCTTCTACTATTTGTTCTTGAGATATGCTGATAACAGACTGATACACTCACAGATCAACCGCTAAAAACATGATTTTCGTATTCAGGACACCTCAAAACGTGTAAATATAACAAAATCTTGCTTTTGAAAATTTGAACACAAAAACAATATATTCTCTACCTTATGGGTAAGAGAAAGTAAAAACTGCATATGGGTCAACGATTTGCCAACGATTGGGCCATCAATCTAGCCATCGGCTATTTATAACCGTTGTACAACAAGAAACCCACCGTTGTTTCAATGTTGGCCCATATAAATTTTGTTTGTGGGAAACCAATATTTGATAGGTAGAAACTTTTAAAAATATTTTTTTTTTTAACTCAAACAGTTAACAGAAAAGGTATTTAGCTCACTGTTAACATTCCAATGAAAGGTTTTTCTCCGTGAGGTCATATATGTTTATTAAAAGAGACATTTTAACAATTTAGTTCTAGATCGTGATTTTCTTGCATAAGATTCTAAATCACTGACTCTGAATACAGAAAGTGTGATAAGAGGCAAACTTACAAAATTGTGAATGGTTTTCGATACATAAAAATATTAAGATAATGAACATAAATAAAGAATACATTAATGTACAACCAATATCTTATATAGGTAAACATTTCAAATACTAAATTGAGAAATACTCCGATCTATTAAAGCTAAATATCACAGTGCATGGCAGAAAAAGTAAGAAAATAGAAAAAAAAATCATAAATGTGATTATTTAAAAAAAGAAAATGAAAGAAAGAAAGAAAAATTAACTGATACCGATTAAGTAACGTGTAAAAACGACTTATTTAAATTTAAAATGAAGCACAACATAATTAATTAAAAAATATATTGATAAACACCTTACTTAGGCTTCATCATCTTCTGCAAGAAGCTTTTCGTGGGAGGATCCTCCCCTTTTCAATTGCAAACTTGTTTGTGTGGGTCTTGTCTATTTATAGCTTCATCCTGTTCTTTCAGTAGGTAGCGCCACTGTGGATCTATTTTGGCGGATTCGTTGAGATAAAGTTGCCATAAATGACCACGAATCCGCCAAAATAGATCCACAGTGGCGCTACCTACTGAAAGAACAGGATGAAGCTATAAATAGACAAGACCCACACCAACAAGTTTGCAATTGAAAAGGGGAGGATCCTCCCACGAAAAGCTTCTTGCAGAAGATGATGAAGCCTAAGTAAGGTGTTTATCAATATATTTTTTAATTAATTAAGTGTGAAAACGAGTTAAGATAAAAGCAAAAGAGGGCGGGGAAATCAAACATAGAGGAAAACCACAACAAGAAAAAACCATTGACACCTGTCAAAATTGAAATAACAGATTTTCTGCTGAAGTTCACATAGGTTTCCTACAAGAGATTTTTCAAGTATTTAAACATTTTTTTTTTTTTCCTTTCAGTTGACTGATCCTGAAAAAACAAAGTGTAATAAATTACGAACTTACAAAATTTCAAACTGTTTTAATCTCTTAAAATGTAAAGGTAATGTCACAAATTTATTAAAAGCAAGCAATACGTCTGACTACAACTAATAGTTGAAAGATAGAATTTTTTAGTGAAATTAAAAAAATTCCAACCTGTTAATATGAAAGATGACTCACAGTAAATATTTAAATAAAAGATTTTCTGACTGAAATCAGGTAAGTTGCCTTCAAACGATATTTCCAACATTTTAGAATGCGTTATTCTTCCAAAAGAGTCTAATTCACTCACTCGAGATGCAAAATGAATAATAAGTGATAAACTGAAAAATTTTTGTAGGGCTTTCAATATATCAAAATGTATAGGCAATGGGGTTTACATTGCTCTACAATAAGCTACGAACAATAAAGTAAAGCTATCGCATTTTTAATAAAATGGACAAATATGGGAACAGATATTGCTTTTTCAAAATTTTGCAACGCAGAGATAATATTATTATAATTCTTAAAACACTCTTTTACATCTTCAAAAGTAATGATTTGTTTTGAAACTTTTTTCATTATCTTCAAAATATAGGCTTCTAGATTGTATTGAAAATGTTTACAGAATATGACGAATATAACCATAAAGCATGTCGAAGAAGCTTGCATGACATAAAAGAATAAAACTTTCGCAACCAATGCAACCACAGAGTCTACTTGTTTACCCCATTTGTACGAAGAAAAAGTGCATATTTCCACGAAAGGTTTTGACAACTCTTTATTGTAAAGCATAGATGAAGAAATTATACATAGAAGTTGTTTAAATGATTACTCATAAATAACAAACTTTTTGAAAAGATTTTATATAGCATTTACTTTCAAAGATGTCTCTAGATTCCATTTTACCTTAATAATATTCTTTATCGTTATTTTTCTTTTCAATAAAGTACACCACAAAATGATAATGGATATTAACGTAAAATATCGAATAAGGCTATACTTGAAATAGTAACCCAGAAATCAAAATACACAAATGGGAAATCATCAGAATTTTCAATAAACATGCGAAAATGCGTCTAAAGGCAAATAATTTTGCTTCGGGTGGATTACAGATTTTTAAATCAATGCCGTATTGAAATAAAAGGTTTGGTACAGTAAAATTTATATCTAAAATACTTTAATTATATGAAGGCCTGAAAATATTACTGAAGATGTTTCTGATTTCAGGCATTTTAAACTTTTGTAATATTTGTAATTGGTCGTCGTTATTTAATAAAATATACTTTTCAAAATAACATTCTACGTATTTTTTCTTACTTATCCAATTTCATTTTGGTCTGATTTAACTGATAATCCAGCTTTTGTCTATCGAGTTTAACGTTATGTATGCAGAAGAAATATGAAATTTGTTCGCAATTATAATAATTATTCATCTATCGAAAAATATTGTAATTGAAAAACAATATTTCACATCGCTCGTAACAAATGATGTTGTACAAAAATAATCTCAAAATTTCCATTTACTATACATGATGGTACAATCGGCTTAGTTTGAATTTACTTATTGTTGCCGAAAATGTTAATAAAAAGCTTCTTGTGGTGGTCTAGGAAAATATGTAAAATAATTTATTAACTTCTTGGTCCATGAAATTACCCTTATAGATATTATTTAATATTATTAAATCATTTACATCGATTCTTTTCTCATTGTGACAGTCGCATAAAATTTGTTTTATTTAAAAGTACCTTCTTTTTTAATTAAAATACAATTATAATGAAGAAAATCGATTAATAAATCATTCATAACATAGAGTTTCTATTTTTAAAAAATTCACTGTCTTATTAAGATTACTTACATCAAGAATAATCTCCAAGAGCAAATATAATTTTACAAGTTGCTCACAAATATATTCTTGTTCGTAATTAGTTAAAAAAATTACCCTTTTCTAACAACATTGCAGACTATCCACTTTGCATTGATGTACAGTAGAACTTGGATAATTCAAAGTTGAAGGGACCAGAAAAAAATTCGAAATATCCAAAAATTCGAATTACATATACTATTTTGTCAAAAAAAAGTGATAAATTAAAAAATTAAAACTCTATGATCAGAGATTTAACACATAAACTTTATATCTAAGAATACCGCTACATTACCCCTTTCACTGCCACTGCCCCCCCCCCCCAATTAAATCAGTATTTTTTACGAGCTTAATTATTCAACACTTTTTAAAAAATAGTCAAATATTTTTTATTTCTTTTTTAAGTAGAATCTTTGTGTCATAGCATATGACCTGATACAAAAATAGAATCTTCTACATTACACACGACTTTCAATTCACAAAAATCTCAAAGTTCATACATATGCACCATATCTTCTGGTGCACTAGCTAGGGGCTTCTATTGTATTTCCTTATCCTTCTTTTGAAAGACTATAAAAATTGATAATGCACTTCAGATGAGTAAAATCTCGGGAACAAGTTTTACTGTAATATTTTAAAGGTAATCGTATGAAAAATTCGAATTATCCACGATTTTTTAACATTATTTTAATACAAAATTCAAGGGACCATGTAAAATATTCGAACTATCCAAAATTTCGAATTAAACAAGTTCGAATTATTCAAGTTTCACTGTAACTGCTTCATAAAATATATACGCATCTAGAAAACAATTTCGTGTTTAGAATAATTTGAAATTCATACTAGCTCTATATATGTTCTTTCTTCATTGATTATATGTGAGAGAAGTAGTAGTATTAATCAATCGGTGAACCTGTCTCATAAATGTCAAATATTACACCTCATTCATCACCCAATTTCATGCAAAGAGATCTGTTTTTGAAGCAACTTTTGCAAAACATACTTTATTTTGATTAGCATATTTAAAAGCTAAGCAAAAATCAAATGCATCAAATATTTTTTGGTACCGGGATGTTAAATGAAGATAAAAACTGAATAATGATAAAAAAAAAAGGAAATTTTATGTTTGATATAAAATGTAATAAATCATTATGAAGTTTTCCTTTCACGCAGTTATTGCTGGAAGAATAAAAAGATATTTCGTATTCGTATGTAAGTAATTTTTTTTTTTGTTTTTAACGATCGAAAATGCTTCTGACGTTAAATCGCAATATTTTCAAAGATGCAAATTTTTACTTTTTTCTACACTTATTAGAAGAAGGTATTGGATTCGTAAAAATAATCGATTTATGTTTTTTGGGCTGTTTTAATATATTTTGAAATATTTTGAACTTGATAGGATTATTTTTGGTAAACATACATATAGCAAAAGGGCACGACGCAATTCCGCCGAAAATTTTATTTGCAGCTTCCCCCCCCCCTCCCCGCCCCTGGTCAATTCCACCGAATTCCTTCCCCCCGTTTTCTCTCGAAAGAAAAATTCTGCAAAGTATCTTTGGAGAAATGGAGATTGGTGGCGTTTACATTCTGTTTGATTCCATAGTGCGTCTTTCCTAAGAACTGAACGGTAACTATATCCTATAAGATGAATGCTCTTATTGTTCTGTTTCGTTTTGTAATTTACTGTTAAATGTTAATGTAAAAAAAATATATTAATAAACAAATGTTAGCTGTATTCTACATTTAATCTGTTCTATATGTATTTTTTGGGTCGGTAGGGCGTTTCCTATTGCTGCTGTGTGGCTTTGTTTTTTGAATAGCGTTTCTCCTGTAGTTTTTTTAAACGGTTTGTCTTTGTTTTTCTTCTTCTTATCGAAGTTAAGGTAAGCGTTTCTTCTTCTTTTGTTTCTTTTGGCTATTCAATTAAGTTATTTTTATTGGTGTGTCTATAAAGAGTTCGTTGTAATTTAGGTGGTATAGCCTATTCTTGGTTTAAAGTTGTGGAGTCCACGGAAGTTGAAAATATTGAAACGAACAATGTTGAAATGATTTTAGGCAAGTGTAAAAACAATTCTAATGGCAATATTAATGTGAATTATTTGCGGTCACCTGCTCCGACATGTGAGTTATTGTCACAGGTTGGCAATAATGGTGGCACTAATTATAACGATTTTTTGAACAGTTCAGAGCCTGGAGCTATGCCTAAACGAGACCCTCGTGCCATTTATGCTGAGATAAAATCCAAAATAAAGTCTTATGCCAAAATTGTAAACGTTCGTCACACAAGAGCTGAAAACCTAATTCTCAGCACTAATGATGTTAGTTGTACCCAGGACATTTGTAATACATCCAGTTTCGCAGGTGTGGCTATTTCTACTCGAGTAATATGGGAAAACATCACTAACCGGTTTCTAATTTTTAACATTCCGGTGAACATCCCTCTGGGCGAACTCGCTCAAGAAATAGAAAAAAACAACTCTTTGCACATTTTGGAATTACGTAGGTTCGTAAAAAAAGACTGCATTCGTGATTCATCCCCTGTTTTTATTACAACCCTTGGAACTGTCCTCCCATCAGAAATTAAACTGTGGTTCTCCATCCATCCCATCCGTCAGTTCATAGACAGACCCCGTCAATGTGTAAAATGCTAAAGTTTAACCATACCTCAGCCAAGCGTAAACTAGCCCAAATATGTGCGACTTGCGGTACTTCTCATGATGGGGCCTGCACGGGCTCTTTAGCCAGTGCTAATTGCTCAGGGGAGCATCGAGCAGATTACAACCAGTGCCCAGCCCAGCACAAGGAAATTGAACTTCTGAACTACAAATGTAAAAAATTTTTATCTTTCATTGAAGCTCGCAGATCTTTTGTTAAAAAAAACTCCAAAGGAGGCGTCATACGCCACTGTAACAGGTAGTGCAAAAAATGTCGAAATAACATCTCTCCAAAACTATATAGAGACTCGCACGAATGCTATGGTGAAGGTGTTGAATGAGGTTATAAAATAAAACTCGGACTCTCTATTTAATGCCATCTCTGCCCTTAGCGACTTAATTAAAAGCTTCCAAAAATCCATTGGGGATCTTTTGCCTGATAAGCGTAAACGCCTGGGTTCTCCGGGGATTCCCAAGGGATAATCCTTCTGCTGTTTCCTGCTCCAGGTTATTTTATTTTTCTGTTGTGCTGCAGGGTGTAGCCTGTTCTGACTCCTTGTTTGTCTTTTCTTTTCTTGTTTGTTTTTGTTTTATGGGCTCTCTTAAGTTACTACAGTGGAATTGTAGAGGCATCTTAAATAAGCTAGACTTGTTGGTCCACACTCGCTTTCCCTCCTTTGATATTTTGGTGCTGCAAGAGACTTTCCTTCGTCCTGAGAAAACGCTCTTTATTCCTGGCAAGGTCGTATATCGCTTGGACAGGCCTTCCCGTTCTGGTGGGGGCCTTCTGATTGCCGTTAATCAATCTCTTTCCTTGTCCCTTGTTCCTGCTCATTTGTCTCCTTTGGAGAACGAAATTATGTGCGTTTGAATCTGTATGGGTTTAGGTTTTTTGAACATTGCTAATGTCTACTCTAGCTCTGGTTCAGTCACGGAGGATCTCCGCTCTTTCTGCCATGGTCTTCTTGGCCCCTCCCTCTTCTTGGGGGACTTCAACCTTCATCACCCTTTCTGGGGTGCTCCCTGTGCCTCTCGATACAGTGAGGCTTTTGTGGAGTGGCTTGCCGACAGTTCTTTTTACTTGGTCAACTCTTCTTGTAGTACTCATCTGTCTCCTCATGGTTCCCTTTCTCTGTTGGATCTCTCTCTTTTTTCGGCTGACATTCTTTTTCGGATCTCTTTTCAGGTGATGGATGACCCTTTCGGCAGTGACCATCTTTCGGTGTCTCTTGTTGTTGAGTCGGATCCTGTCTCTCAGCCCGTCGGTTTGCTCTTTCATTGGTCACGGATCTGCCGTGAAGTTGATGATTCACTTCTGTCTGCTCCCTCTGTCAGCTATGAGACTCTTTCGAATACCGTCCAGCAGGCGATAGCTAGAAACTCCCGGGTCATTAATCCTCTTCCGAAAGCTTTTCCGGCTTGGTGGTCTCTCCGTTGTAAGGCCCTCCTCTGCCAGAAAACGTATTTCCTCAAAAAGGCTACTCAGTTGGCCCCTATTGACTTTTGGATCAAGAACAAAAAGTCCTCCGCTTTACTTTGTCAGGCCATCAAGGATGCCAAAAGACGTTTCTGGGACTCTGCTTGCAGGTATGCTAGTGACCCCCGTTTATTGTTCAAGGTGTTTCGGAAGTTAAAATGTCGTTCTTCGTCCTTTCCTGATTCTAACTTTTGCCTTTCTATTGACGGTTCCCTTGTCTCCGACGCTGACGTTCAAGCTGAGACCTTTGCAGAATTGTATTGCGGTGGGCTTGACCATCCTCCCCTCCCTGTTACTTATGGAACTGATCATGATAAGTATCTTAATGAACCCTTTTCTATGTCCGAATTGACTGCAGCTATTCAGCGTACAAAATCCACTACTCCTGGTGAGGACAAGATTCCTGCTTATTTCTGTAAGAATCTTTGTTCCCACTTCCTTGAGCTGTTACTTGGAATATATAACGACTCCCTTCTTACGGGGAATATCCCCCTGACTGGACCTCTGCTCTGATTCTGCCCATTACAAAGCCTGACAAGCCTAAGAGTACGGCTTCTTCCTACCGTCCTATCGCTCTCACCCCTGTTATCTGCAAGATTGGTGAGCGTATGATTGCCCAGCGAATAAATTCCTTTCTCCTCAAAAACAAGTTTCTTGATTATAGACACTTGGGTTTTACCCCCTTTCGGCTGTCCCCCAAACGGCTGTCATGATGCTTCATCAAGAGATCATGAATGCAAAAAGAAACAAAAAGTTTATTCTTTGCATCTCCTTAGATCTACAGTCTGCTTATGACTCCATCTACATAGATGGCCTTATTGAAAAGTGCGCCCAAATTGGTATCACGGGCAATTTGCTCCGTTGGATCCAGAATTTTTTGTCTGAACGTTCCATTAAAGTTGTTTGGAGGGTCGAGGTTTCGTCTCCTCATTCTTCTCGGCGCGGGATTCCGCAAGGCGCGGTCCTCAGTCCTATTCTGTTCACAATTTTTTTATCTGATTTCTTTGAAGTCTTGGATTACAATACCAGGTGTTTAGTCTACGCTGATGATATCTTTATTTATTGTTTTGGAGACTCTTTAAGTTATTGTCACGGGGAGCTACAGGCTGCCCTTCAGAATGTTTCCCGTTGGTGCTCTTACTGGAAGCTTTCCATTCGGCCGGATAAATGCCACGCTATAAACCTTTCTCGGCGAAATGGCGCTTGTGATTTTCATTTTAACATTAATGGCGGCCTCGTCAATTGGTCGGATGATGTGAAATTTCTTGGATTTATCTTCTCTCGTCGGGATGGTTTTAAAAAGCATGTTAAATACCTGCGGGTGAAAGCCTTTAAAAGAATTAACTTCCTCTAGGCCCTCTCTCAGAGGAGTTATGGTGCTAGGTCACATCACCTAGTTATGCTCTTTACTTCATCTATCGGGAGCTTAGTCGATTATGGTGCGGCTACTCTTTCCATGGCGAGTGCCTCTCTAATTAAGAGGCTTGAAGTTTTTCACAACTGTGGTCTTCGAACTGCTCTGGGTCTTCCCTCCTGGGTCCCCATAGCCTTAAATCCGATATATGTTATTATGATTCACTATAGCACGTTCCCAATTGAAAATAATATAAATAGTGTTACCAATTTGTGGGCAGGAACTCACAAAAGATAATTCAGTTTATGAAAAATATTTCTTTAAAGCAAATTTAAAAGTTTTTCTGAAATATATTTCAGAAAACGTAGCAGTTTCAACATATATTTGTCAAATACAATAAAATATCTTTTCCGTAGAGCATGCTATTAGTTTGAATAATTGGATTACAGGACCCCACAAAAATATTCAGATACATTTTAGCATGTAAGTTGAAGTAGCTCCAAATACAGTTTAAACGGTGAAGAAGGTAAGTACAGTAGAAAAGTGGCTTCCAATGTGGGCGAAATGCATGATTTTCCTTTCTGTCTTATTTTAACCCAATTTGAACGAAAATTCCCCATTAATGTTTTTACGCTATTGAAAAATAAACATCCAGCAAACCAATCATAACACACGTGTGCTACAATGTAAAATACTTTTTTCTTTCTATAGAATTGAATCTAAAAACTGGGTACACCTCAGATATATCAGTGATAAGAATATTACAAAAGAGGTTTAATGCGCCCAAAACAATTTCAATATTAAGGGATTTAACTACACTTATTTATCAGATTCATAACTTATCTTCACAGGTCTATTAAAAATCATTAAAAGTGCATTTCTATTTTAATTTAGCAAATTTAAGTCATGAAAGCTTAAATGTCAAAATCTGTTTAAATCTTTACTTCTGAATGTTATTCGAGTACCGATAAATGTATGAGTTGTTCAAAAACTGTGATTGATGAGCAAAAGATTATTTTTTGTTCATAAAACAAGGTCACATTTCACATAGATGAAATTTCCAGTAAACAACTGCTTATATATATTTATATAACATTTAAGTTGAAAATTATTAAGATGTAAAAAAGCCATTAGGATTTTTTTTTTTTTTTTTATGTATATTTGTGATTGAAAGAACTACATATTTCTACATCTATATTTTCATGTATCTTTCTCTCCATAAACAGTTGCGTGAGATAACTGGTTGAAAACTTGATAATGATTTATTACACTTCATATGAAACATGAATAATATTTTTTTTTCCATTTAAGTATTTCAAATACATTTTGCCTAAACGTTCTGTTTAAAAGGTTAAAAACTATCTAATTTTGACATAACTTTAAAATTTTCAAAATACAATAAATATAATGGCTTTAATATATGATATAAAAGACTTTTCAAAAAAAATATATTTTGCATTGAAATGCAAAATAAATGATCTATTATATTTTATCATTATTTGACAGATTTAATTTGTTTATTGATAACATTATTTCTGCTATATAATTTATATATTAAACGTGAATCAATTTACTAAAACGCGAAATTGTTTCCAGTTTTTGTTAATGCTTTATAAGGCAGTTACGTTGTTAGCAGCATAGGACAATTTTTAAGTAAGTGCGAAGGAAAGGACTTTCGTAAGCATGACACAGTTCGGCATAAAAAAAATACCTTTTCTTAAAGTTTTATGAAACCACAGAAAATTCAAACTGAAACAAATTGTAGCATGGCTAACAACAATGATGTTTATCAAGCAATTTTTATACGGCAATTTATTACGAAATTTTTAAATGTCATTATTCTAAAATGATATTTTTCTTTTGCCAAAAAATATTTATAAACAAGAACTAATTTCATATAAAAAATTTATTATACAATGTTAAACACAAAAAACATATATTGGATTATCCGCAAACTTAAACAAAATAAAAGTAAATGAGTAAGAAATTATAGAGCATAATTTCGAAAAATTTATTTTCTAAATTGCAACAATGTCTGCTATAAGAAATTTCCTTGGAAATGTTCTCTTGCCGTCAGAATATGGAGATCTGAATCATATCATACCAAATCTTTTGTTTCAATACGGTATCGATTTAAAAATTTGGGACCAATCTGAAGCAAAACTGTTTGTGTTTAGACAAATTTTCGCATGGCTAATGAAAACTCTGATGATTTTCCATTTGTGTATTGTAACTTCTGGATTTCTTTTATCTGGAGATTCTCTCGGACTTAACATGTACAAATTTCACTTTATTAAGTATTCCTCTTTGACGTGCATTATTATTTTGTGGTGCACTGTATTGAAAAGAAAAATGATGATTAAGAATGTAATAAGGGAGATATGGTATCTGAAGACCTCTTTGAAAGTGCACTCGAAGCCACATTTTCAAAAAGCATGTTATTTATGGATTACTATTTCTCAAGCTCTTTATGTAATTGCTTCCTCCTTACCTTATAATGAGAACCTGTCACAATTTTTCGTGAAAATATATACTTTTTCTATGTACAAATGGGGCAGGCTAGAAGATGTTGCGGTTGCAGTTGTTGCGAAAGCCTTATTCTTTTACGTTGAACAGGGTTTGTCAATTTGCTTTATGGTTATCTACATCATATTCTGTAAGCATTTCCAGTACATTTTAGAAGATCATATCAAGAGTGTGATGAGAAAAGTTTCAAAACCACTCGTCACTACTGCAGATGTAAACGAGTGTTTCAAAAATTATAATAATATTATCTCTGTTTTGGAAAATTTCGAAAAAGCAGTATCTGTTCCCTTATTTATCGTTTTTATTAAAAATGCAATATCTATGCTTTTTAGTTCATATGTTCTCGTAGAACAAAGCATCCTTCAACTACCATTATATTTTAATATATTGAGAGCCTGTCAAAATTTCGCCAGTCTGTCACTTATTACACTTTTTGCATCCAGAGTGAGTGAATTAGACAGTTTAGCAAAGAAATCTCACGCGAAAATGTTAGGAAAATCTCTTGTTGATAGCCTATCTGATCTTAATCAGAAAATAATTTACTTGAATGTTAACAATGAGCCACCTTTTGTGTTAACAGGCTGGAATTTTTTTTATTTAACTAAAAGATTCTACCTGTCAACTATTGGTTGCATTTTGACATATTGTTTACTTATAATAAATTTGTGACTTTTTCTTTACATTTTATATATTTATTTATTTTATTATTTATTAATTTAAATGTTTATCTAACGTTCGAAAAAAAATTCTGTTCTGTATCAAAACAAATTTCTATTCTGTATAAAAAATATTTTATTGTTCATCATCGATGTTTTTAATTTAATGATTTGTTATAAAAAGGCAAATGAATGCATGAATGTTGAATAAAACATTGTTTCATTGAAAAAACAGATGATTTGGTGATAATATGAATAAAAATGCAACAGAAGCATTTCTATGTTTGCATTAACTTACATTAACGAATCGTTTTATACATCAGTATTCGGAAATCCTAATTCATATATGAAATATACAAAGGTAATACTTGTGATCTAAAACATATGAAAAATAGCAATACAGATAAAATCATTGCATGAAAAACATGAAATACATTGAATAAAACTATAATATATATATACCTATTTTTATGCTATTTTTTAATAAAGTAAATTAAAACTTTTATTGAATCAAACTGTTAATTGAGAAAAATAATAATAATAATAATAATTAGTTCTTGGAAACTTTTGACTGAAGCATTCTGACCAAGAACCATTAATAACTTACTATCGAGTCATTTGCTGATTTTGGAGATTTGATAGTATCAAATATTATTAAAAAATATTTACATAGATACGTAAAAAGAATGAGCAACATCACTAATCATACCAAAGGATTTTTTCGGATATACAGGATTATCATTGTGGTCGCGAAAATTAAACATTTACACAAGTCTGTTTGAAATCTGCTATCCTGAACTAAACAGATCCTAGGGCAATATTTTAAATCAAACTAAAATTTTTATTAGTGTGATATTTCTGTTAAAGGGTTTTTTATACTAATATAAACTTCCGTGAGCTTCATAAATACTATGCATTAATCGAACATGTAAAAATCGTGTATTTCGGCCGTAAAATATAAATTAAATCTAACAACGGTGAATCGGCTGCGAAAAAAACGGCATATTTCAAAAATCAACTTTGAAAAAAATAGAAATTTTGTCTTGACAACCACGAAATAATTCCATATATTCTCAGTAAAAATAAAACGCATTTCTGCATTTAGCTGTGTTTAAAACAGCGACGAATGAATCTCACATTTCGGAAATGGCTCATGAAAAGTTCAGGTCTTATTTACCAATCCAAAAAAATAAATAAATAATCCGCAACTAATTACGGTTAAATATAAGTCAATTAAAAGAGTGACGAAAGAATCCTGCTTTTCGAAAATGGCGTACAAAAATGTTCCGGTCTTATTAACCGATCGGTAAAGTGAAATGTAATTCCGCAATTAGCTCCGGTTCAGACTAATAGACAATTTGCACGTTTTCTGACTTTATTCTTATATTATAGAAAATGAAAGGGTAAGAAAATAAATACATACATTTTTTTTATTTGAAATCTAATAACTGATTTATAACAATTTTAACATCGCACTATTTACTCTATCGAAGAAATGCAGTATAATATATCGTGACGTCACTCTTTATGACAACAAACGGAAGTAATCGTTGTTTACTTTCGATTTCGTTCTTTGTTTTGCTTCTTGAATCAGTGAAATAGGTTTTGTATATTATAATAGTGACGGATAATAAAACATCCTAGTATAAATATTGTATTGTTCCACTCTTCACTAATACAAGGGCTAAAGCTTCTCAAAAGTTATTCCACGGGATCCTATTAAACGAAAACCTTGGACAACCGCCATGAAAAGAAAACAATTGAAAATAATGATAATGGAAAAGGGAGACAATGATATTAAATGATTATAAAATGAAACAAAAATACTCAGAAATCACAGGAACAAGGTGGTAACTACGAAAATAGAAACGAATTGCTGCTTACTAACCAGGCTAACAAAATGTAAACGTTGAAGCATCATAAAGTGTGGCGTCAGGCAGTGTTTTGAAGTCACGTGATTTTTGGTTAATTTTAAAGTTATTTTTAAAATTAATGGAAACTTTTTTTGCATTTTTAATAAACTTTTTGTAATTTATGGGCCTAAAACTATAAGAAAAATAGGATTTTGTTCAGATTTCCCATGTGTGCAAATTCCTCATTGCGCTCTAAAGTTAACTAATAGGGCTAAGAACAGTTTTATTTGACAAATTATTCTGGTATGAGGGCAGCAACCACTCCCTTCAACCCCCCATTTGAATATAGTACCTACATTTATATAGAATTCAAGGCTGTTATCAAATTTTAAAGTTTATTCCAAGTTATTCATGTAATTTTCACTTGCATCACTCCTTGAGACGTATAAATTTTGATCAAACTTTTCAAATAGCAATTTTACATGAACTTCAAAATATAACATTTGAATTGTCTGTAATTATATGCTTTTTAAATTGCGCTGATAACAGACGTACACAAAGATTAATCATTAAAAATTTCATTTTAATATTTAGGGAACCTCAAAACTCATAATTATGCAAAAACAAGTGATGGAAATTTAATTTTTAAAAAAAAACTTTATTTAACGGACGGGCATGAGGGATTTATTTTTCACTCCTCAACAATTTTCCTGAACTGATAAATATAGTGAAGCACTTCCGCCAATTACATTCAATAGAAAAGAATGTTTTCGCTAAATTAATGATAGCCGTGTATCTCTTTTATATGTTATGTACACATTAAATTGTGTACTTAAATATACTCATATATTAATAACACACAGCACAACCGGAAAGCAATTTCCATGTATATCCCCACATTATATACAGTCGGTAACAGAAGTGTCCGAACACTAGCAAAAATTCCTATGTAAAAAAAGTACACTTCATTCAGTTTTGTTTAAAAAAAACCTTATCGAATCATGTTCTTACACTGACTAAGAACAGGATTTGACAAGGATTTATTTAACAAAACCGTATGAAGTGTACTTTTTTTCGCATAGGAATTTTTGCTAGTGTTCGGACACTTTTGTTACCGACTCTAGTTCTTCTTGGTAGTCCTATAAATGAATGGTGAGTGACTTTCATGCCATATTTTACACAAAACATCCTTTTATGCATATAAAAAATATAGGTTCATTTCATTTCGTTTAGTACAGTTTGTAAGCGGTAAATTGAACTTACAGTCAGCAACAAAAGTGTCCGAACACTAGCAAAAATTCCTATGTAAAAAAAGTACACTTCATACGGTTTTGTGAAATAAATCTTTATCGAATTATGTTCTTACACTGACTAAGAAAAGTTTTCGACAAGAATTTATTTAACAAAACCGTATGAAGTGTACTTTTTTTACATAGGATTTTATGCTAGTGTTAGAACACTTTTGTTACCGACTATACCAAGAAGTTTGCCCATAGACGTAATGAATTTGAATTCTCTTGGATGTTTCTGTATACGAACCATTTACGTGATGTCAATGAAAAGCTTATTAAAAGCTAAATCATTAGGATCTGATCAGTAAAAATTCTATCGACTTCTGTGTATTGTTTGTTTAATTTTAACTACTTTGTATAAGCTACATTCAGTTTTGACAAAAGTATAATATGAAATCATTCTAGTCACATATAACGATAAGAAATGAACAATATTTATATATGTGAATGTAAAGAACAGAAATAAAATTCTAAATAAATAAATAGTACATATATAAAGTTTTATATTGTTTTGAACTTCATAGAAAACATTATAGAAAAGTTTACATTTTAAAATACAAATTTAAGTAAAGAGAAAAGAGATGAAATTGATATTTTTGCTGCACGTAAATGTTATACTTGTAAAGACTACCTAATTTAGTTTGTAGCATGTGTCATATGTTTATTTAATCGTGTAGCTTAGTTTTTTTTTCTTTTTTTATTTTCATGAAGTAAATTTAGAATTGAAGCTATATCTTTGCTTTCTTTCTTTCCTTTCAAAGTTATGCTGGAAATTTGGTGTAGGATTCTCACAAAGGAAAATTTGGATATCACTATTTTTATGTAGCAATTTCAGACTTGACAATCATTGATAACCGTTGGTAGCTTTTAAAAAATCTGTTACAAAATTTTGCGGTATCCAAATTTCCTTTCGTGTGAAGGAAAATTTGGAATACTACAACATAAAATTCGCTTTGATGTAATGTACAAATTTAACAGCAAATATTTAATGCGATGTCTGTTACCCTTTGTGAATAACGTTATATGAGGATACATTAACATAACCAAATCCTTTACTGCACAAATGCAAAGGTGTATACCTATTGTGTACACACTACGCATTGTGTAATTTGACGATAATGCCATGTGACGGAACCAGTAATATATTAATGCAGGAGTCAATTAAACCAGCATTCCGTAATTCAGCAGTGTTATTTCCTCAAACTTAATAGCGCATATATTCTAGAGCCATTTTATAACAACTTGATGTCATTGTATAAATATACGCTTGAATCAATCGAATTGTTCGTACAATCTTTATTAAAGGATATCTAAAAATTTGTTGAGAGATTTTTTTTTAGAAAATATTAAATCTTTATTACTGTCAAGTAGAATCAAAATAACCTTAAAAATTGCATGAATTTTTCTTTTTTTGTTACTCAAGCACTTTTAATTATTATAATATTGTTAAAAATTAAGTAATTAGTAAAAAATAATGACACAACTATTTAATAAAGAAAAGAAATATAAATAAAATTCTCGTGTAGCATTCTATCCAGTTGAACAATGGTCATGTGGTAAGAAGCGCAACTGCTCTGGAAATAGTACAAGCGCAGAGAGGCACATCCATAACCGTTAAAAGTTCTTACGCGAGATACATGGTGGTTAATTTAACATATAGTATTCATCCATCCTCCTGAGTCGCCGGTTCTTAAAAGCTAATTTCCAGCCGGATCATTAAGCAGTTGAACTCTGATACAACGCCATTTACCACTTGACGAAAGCATTTTCAAGCATAAAAGAAGTGTACTCTTTAATTTTTTTGAGTAATTTGGATAACACACACATATGTAGAGTGCCCACGTTTAACCTGAAAGATCTCTATTTTCGCAACCGTTCGTCCTAGATGCATACTTCCAATTACAAAAATGATCAAAATTAGATGCAGAGTGAAGATATTAAGAGTTTCAAGCGAAAAAAATTTAGTAAAAAAAATACAAAATCTAAAGTATAGAGCATTGCATTCATATTTCCCTAAATATAAGTGTAGGTCACAACATTCATAATTAGGGAAATCTTGACCATACAAAAATATTTCAAACACATAAAGTTCGATATTTGGAGGAATTCATGGAGAAATTTGAGTTCAAAATTTTAACGCCGAGAGTGGGGAACCTTACGCAAATGGAGATGTTCGAATAAAAGTCTAGAATCTCCAAATTATCTTAAAAGGAGAGTAGTTTCGATGATAACATTGATTTCAAAAGTTTCCTGCATTAAAATAATCTATCAGATGAAGTATCTCAAGTAGACCCCTGGGGCATTAGGAACACAAATTCGATTTTTTTCAAATGGAAACAATACTTTTTTTTTTTTTTTCCAGAATCGTCTTAAGCAGAAAAAAATCTGTTTGAAAACATGTATTGAGTTTTTTTTTTTTTTTTTCCACAGTAGGGAGCCTCAGGACCCCGATTGTTACGTTCGAATAAAAGTCTAGAAACCCTGAATTAGCTTAAGAGGAAAGTGATTTTTCTGATGACATTGAGTTAAAAACTTTCGTGTATTCGTATAATCTATCCGAAGAGGTAGCACAAATTGATTCCTGGGCCCTTAGGGACCCATGTAACACAAACTCAGTCAGTTTTTTCAAATGGAAACCATACTTTTTCTGCACAGAAACCTCTTAAGTGGAAAAATCTGTTTTAAAACATGTATTTCTTTTTTTTTTTTTTTTTCAAGGTAGGGGGCCCCAAGCCACAATTCTTATGTTCGAAAAAAGAATAGGTTACCCTGTGATAATTCATATGGTAAATAACTTAAAATCACGAGACTTTCTAAGTTAACGAATTCAGCAAAATTGTTTTCTCTTCAAAACGTTTCATAGTGAAACATACTTCAAAGCAGTTTCTTTCCGCTTAATATAATTCTACCTAAAAAATAAAAAATAAAAATCATTTTTAAAAAATGGAGTTTATATTACAAGGGGTTCTCTGAGATCTTTGGAGTCCCACCTGTGATATTTCCTCTGATAGATTATTTGAAAGCGCAAAACCTTGCTTGAAAAGAAAGAGAAGTTGCTATAAATTTGAGATAATTTGGCGTTTCCAGACATTTAATCAAACAAAATATCGGGACTCCAGGGCCCTTACTTTGAAAAGAAAGCAATTTATGTTTGAAAATAAAATTTTCATCTTTTTACACGATTTTGTGAAAAAAATAATAATATATGTATATATATATATCTTTTCCATTTAAAAAATTTGAAATTGTGTACCGTGAGGCCCACCTGTTATATCTCATATGATTGATTATTTGAATGCTCAAAACTTTTGATGTCAATGTCATCAGCGAAAATGCTTTATTTTTGGATAATTGGGGGTTTCCAGGCTTTTATTGAACCATAAAAATCGGGGTCCCGGGACACGTATTTCCAGAACATACATTGTTTCGGAACCACCTTGGCGCTTCTTTCATTAAGCAAAGAAAGATGTCATATCGATCAATAAGCGATTGCAAGTACTGTCCGTTTTCGTAAACCATGTCTACCTCTCGCGGAACGATCCTACTCGGAAAAGGGGTGATGCGTTGAATGAGATGGGCACTTAGCCAAATGCGCTTTTCGTTCTACACGTGTTCGTTTTCTTTTATGAGTCTTCAATATTTATTTTACCTTTTTACGCGAATTTAAAGTTTAATTTTTAATTTTAATTAACAATATTTTATTTAATGTAATTTATATGACAATATGCGCGAAAAATAAAAGGTGTAAAATAATCATGATAAAAAAATCGAATGATTTGATTTAAATACGATTTTCTGTAAATTTCTGTAAAATAGAGATCCAAAAATATGGTATTTTTATTTTAGCAGTATAATTTAAAAGAAAAAAATATATTACTTTTACTACAGGTAAAGTCTACTGTAAACGTTGTTCTTTTTCTCTTCTTTTATTAATGAATTATGTAAATTTTACCTAATTTAAGTCATTTTTAATTAATTTACTACTATAATCAGTGCATGAAACAAGTGTTCAGGTATGACAGATATAGTACGAATTTAGAGATCAAGTAAGCAAATAAAAATAATTTTAACTGAAAAAAAAAAAAAGAAGAAGAAGAAAGAAAACAGGCATTTACTTTTAAGTTTACGGATTTTATTTTGCATCGAAGAATAAAACTGATCTTCTACACTTATTTAAAAATTACAAAGGGGAAAAATCAGCATTTTGCCTTTATACGAATATAACGAAGAAGTATCGCCTCAAAATTCAATAATGTCCTGAAAAGAAAAAAAAAGAAAAAAGAAACCGCAACTTATCTCTCACTCGTAAAATGTAAACATTCTCTCATCTTCTACGCTTCTACCCTATTTTAACAAAATCAATGCAGACCTCACGCATGCGCATAGGTGAGCAGGGTCACAGCTAACGAAAACAAACAATAATTGTCTTTTCGTCGTATTAAAAAACGACACGAAAACAAACAAACAAAAAAAAGTTTAAACATTTCGCAATACATTAATCATTTATGTTATAGAAGAAACTTCTTTTAAATAATTATATTTAAAAGTAGAAACTGGTTACATCGTAGATTGGTATTTAACAATATCTGAGCTTAAATTTATTGCAGTTATTTCTGCAATTGAGCAGAAAGGATTTGTTTTTCTTCAAAGATTTATTAATAAATTTTTAAATAAGTTTTATTATTATTATTATTATTATTATTATTACTATTATTATTATTATTATTTTATACATCATAAAACGACAATTTAAAAAATATGTGAATATTAATTCCTACTAGCAGGCTACGCCCACTTCGCTGGCCACTATATTAAAATGAATCTCCAAAAGAATTGGATCATTATTTATTTTTCACATCACATTATAAATAAAAACTAAAATAATTACATTGGAATCGCTCTAGACCTTGCATCGGGTAATCGCTGACTACGGCAGCTCTTTCTCTGCCCGCACTGTATCGGGAGCAGGTTCCCTCTGCCTGCAGAAATCTCTTTCCTATGTATTTCAATATGGGTATTTATTGACGATAGGTGGGTCTGCCATTATTTAAGAACTACGATTTTAAAGATAACTGTATCTCAGCGTCTATTAAATATTTTAGTTTTTGAACCAAGTATTTTATTGCTCATGCTATTAACACTGTATTACAATTTGATTCCGACCAATGTAATGAAATAAAATAAAAAGTAGATTTTCTTTTAGAAGGAATTAAATACATAAAAAACAAATAAATTCCAATCAGTTTAATCCTTTCTACTATGTACTACCATTATTTCCTGACAAATACTATAAATTAGAAAAAAAAAAAAAAAAAAAAAAAAAAAACTTTTAAAGAAATTAAATTAACAAATGAAAAATAATTGTTGTTATACTACAAAAATTATACATAAACATAACTGTTATAAATTCGTTTTTAAAATTTAAATTTAATATATTTAATTTTTTCTACTGCATTACCATTTTATTTTTAATAAATATAATAAATTAAAAAGAGAAAAAAGATTCGCCCTCAAATAAATGTATTAAATAAAAAATAAATTGCATAATATAGCCGTTGCTAAGATACGCAGACGATTACAATCGAAGAATAAATTCATGAAAAATGAAACATAAAAGCCAATGTTTAAAATCGAAAAAACATTAATTTAAAAAATTCAAATTAGAAATTAGAAAAAATCTCGATGAGGTGCACACCTGTAGGGTCCCAGGTACCTATATGCCAAATTTGGAAGCTCTGCGATCAGTAGTGTGTTAGTAGTTCATGTTTAGATAAATGTATTTATTTTTCCTGTTGGAAAAAAAAATAAACTCGTTTTTTTTTTTTTTTTTTTTTTTTTGGCAACAATTAAATTATGGATTAAATTTAAATGGCTACTTTTTTGCTATTATTAGCTTATTATTTTCATATTTTTATTAATTAAAAGAAAACTAAACAGAAATTCGAAATTCTGACTTCGATGTGCGCAATGATCCTTCGGGGGGCACCTTTGTGTTAAATCTCGTGACTGTCCGAGCTACCGTTTTCGAGAACAGTGAAATATACATACAAATATTGCTCACTTAATAGTATAAGATTTAAACAGAATAAGATATATCAAGAGTTTTAAAAACAAAATTTTTTAAATATCGTATATGTGTTTAATATAGTTGCTAATTTTCAAAACATTGTTTTACCTTTTTTTTTTTTTTTTTTTTTTTTTTTTTCAGCGGAGAAATATTTCTAGATTTCAGCTGAGAGATGAAAAGAGCGTAGAAAATATTTATTTATATTCATGGATTCATAAATAATGTTTAATTTTTTTTTTTTTTTTTCTACTTACTTATTTATACACGAGAAGAAAGTATTGAATTGATGACATTTCTCGATCCCCGGTTTTCGATGGATTTACAAATTTTGAGATATCCTGAAAACGACTTGACCATTTTTAGAAAATGTCTGTCTGTGTAGGTGTTTATGTGTATTTATCAAAAATTTTGCAGACGCTGTATCTCACGAAAGAACAGAATTTAACTAAACTTAGTATTTAATTGGGCTTTGAACAAAACTGCTGCTAAATGCAGACAATATCATCAATAACATACTATGCTTCTCGTTATTTTGTACATCATGTACTGATATTTTAAAAAAATATGCTAATATTAATTGCTATTTAAACAAAATAAGATAAACAATTTTTTTAAGATGCCACTGAATATGCTTTTATGTGGTTACTAATTTCCAAAACATTTATTTTATTTATTTTTATTCTTTCATCTAAAAAAGGAATAAATACAGTGTACTTCTTAATTAAAAAAAAAAAAAAAAAAAAAGGTAATAATTAATTGTTTAATGCACAACTAGCAGGCTTTGCCCGCTTCGCTGGCCACTAAATTAGGAAACTCTTTTCTATATAGCTTTATAAAAATAAAATAAAATAAATTACTGAAATTGTTCAAAAGCTCGCTCCAGGTCCCTGCTGCATTCGGCAGCGATTTGGTCATCCACTGCAACTCGGGCGCTTGTCCCTATTACCTGCGACAATAGTTTACCAATGAGCTTCCATTTAGGTGCTTATTATATAACAGTTTCGAAATAGATAGTATCGAAAAAATAGGAGTTTCCCTTTTATATTTGAATCCCAGTTACATGTGAACAACACTATACGTGTTATTCACATGTAACTCGGACTGGACTAAAATGTAACTGGGTTTAGACAACATAATATTTGCTTTTACGTTATTTCATATGTTTATTTTGTTTATCCAATCAACCATTAAATGACAGCAATTTCACGCCAAATATTACAATATGCTGTGACCGGCTACGTCTGTCGCATGACACAATTAATTTTTTGTGTTTATATATAATTCATGGGTTGTAAACGTAAACCTGATAGTACAGCCTTAATATAGTTCTCTTTGGCGGCTTTTGAATTTTTGTCACCATTTTAGACTTAATCCATTGTAACAATAAGACTTAATCCCTTGTAACAATATGCTATGAGCGCTATTTCTGCCGTATTTTAGACAACTAATCTTTTTATGGTTATTTATGGTTATATATATTTCCCATTAAACATATTTTTATTTATTTATTTAAATATAAATTTGAATTTTTCAAATATTTCTTTTCGACAGCGTGCAAGTGCAGTAACACACAGAGGCTCATTTGTTTGTATGATAAATTAGCATAGTGATTATTATATAAAAAAAATAAATAAATAGGTAAACATTATCGTGTTACACAACTTTATTATTAACATTTTATGCTGTCACTCTCCTGTCCAGCATTTCTATTACATATATATATATATATATATATAAAGATTTTAAAAATAATACTTGTTATTATATGAAACGATAAAAATAATTCATAGGTCTCCTTATAATTAAATAGTTCTAGGTCTGAACAGCAGTCCTATTTTATTTATTTTTTTAAGTCATTCTTCTAGCAAGTAAAAATATAACTCTCTTTCCATAGTTAGCATAGTGAAGCATAGCCAGATAGTAAGCATGGTTAAAGTGACTTCCCTGTATTTTTCCTTTGTTTAGTGTCTTATAAAAAATAAGATTTTTTTAAACGATTTTTTAAAGCAATTCCTTAATTAAAATTATTAAAATTTTAGAGAATTATCCATATATGTAATTTAGAATAAATAAAAGTTATCTGTCCTGTAGTAACTAATGCAACTGGAACATTGAGGCTTTTAACTCTCAGTTCTAATTAAATATCACTATATTTTGTTAAAAGCCACGACACTACATTGTATTCTTATTGCTATTTAGCCCCACCAGTGGGCGAGCGTTTTTGCACTCAAATCTGGTTGACGAGAAGTGCGGGTTCGATCCCAGGTCGCGCTGGTAGTCTAACCGTTCGGAGCTTTCCGTGGTTTTTTCCGAAACTCGCGTGAATACAAGCTAGGACCCCTAAGAAAAACATCCACAAGAGCATTTCCCAAGTGTAGGCAAATTAGTCTTAACCGAACGCATTCATTTTATTCTTATTTATAAATAAAGCCACATTTTCAGATGACTTTTCATCTAAAACTAATTTTGATACTGGAATCATTCTTTTTTTTTTTTTTTTTTTTTTTTGTAATAATTGTTTTCTTTGTTTATTTGGTATGTTTTTGATTTTAATATTGGATGACTGATACTGATATGGAAACTTCGGTAACAAAAATTTATATATTGTTTTCAGAATACGTTAAGAAAAAAAATAATTCTGATGATTTATTATATATATATATATATAATGATAACATCATTAATGAATGAAATGAATGGTTATAATGTTTATTTTAAGATTTTATAGTAAAGCTTTTCTTTAAAAAATGAAATGTGATTCTGATTGCGAATTTTGTTGTGAAAGTTCATATTAATTGGATGGTGCTGCCATCTACTATATAGAATTATAAATAGAGAATCCGCACTGAATATAACAATGCCGTTTATTTAAAGATATTCATTAGATGCGATTCAAATAGTAGTTCAATTTAGGAGGACAAAGACAGGTTGACAAACTATCGACTCAGGCTCAAGCTAGCTTATTATTATTATTATTTGTTTTTTACTTTATCTTACCCTTAAGGTAAAGAAAGTATTGTTTTAGGGTCAAATTTTCGAACGTGAGTTTTTGTTATATTTACATGTTCTGAGGTCCCCTGAATACCAAAATCATGTTTTTAGCGGTTGGTCTGTGTGTGTATGTGTGTGTTATTCACATATCTCAAGAACAAATAGTAAAAGAAATTCCAAACTCAGAATTCTAAATGTGTATCATATAGGAATGCTATACTAAGCTTTTCGTTGAGATGAAGCAAATGGTTCGTGTACAGGGACACCCAAGAGAATTCAACTTACGTCTGTGGGGGAAAGTGCAGGTAAGTAGAGTTTTAACATCTGTAGACTGCACTAAACCAAATGAAATGAATAGATATATATTTATATGCGTAAAAACATGTATCATGTAGAATATGGTAGGGAAATCATCCAATGTTCATTTACAGGGATACACAAAAGAACTAGATTATAGTGCAACAATAGCATAGCTGAAAATTAATAGAAGTGTATTTCAGGTTATGCCGTGTATTATTACTATAGGATTATATTTAGATGCACCATATGGTCTGTACATAATCTTCAAATGATATACAGGGATGCAAATGTTTACGCGATAACCTTCTTTTTTACTTTCAGTGGAAGTGTTGTACTATAATATTTTACCATTTCCAGGAAAGCTGCTCAGGAATTGAAATGAATTCCTCATAGACATATAGTAAATAATGTATGTTTTTAAGCTAAATATTCATTTTTGGTTTTTTGCATATTTACTCGTTTTGAGGCTTTCTGATTACCGAAGTCAAGTTTTTTAACATTTGATGTTTGTCTGTGTCTCTTAAAGTAACTTAAAAACGAATAATTTAAGAGATCCAAAAGTTGTATTTTCAAGTCAATATAATTTTGTTGCTGGAAAAGTTTGATCAAGACTGATAAGTTTCAAAGAATGTTGCATGTGAAAGTTGTCAGTATAGTTTTAAGTGAACTTTTAATTTTGATAATAGATTTAAATTGTGTATAAATGTAGGTGCATTAAGGAAACGGAAGGAGGGGGGGGGGGTGAGGGGGGCGGTACCTCCGCTCACACAGAACTAATTATCATATAAAACTCTTCAGAAGCCTAATTTGAATTGTTTAACATAGGTTTACATAACAGTACTCGTTATCTTACCTCTTAATCTCCAACCAGTATTTATAGTATTAAATTTTTTAATTTTATATTTTACATTCGCTTCATTTAATCTTTGCCAAAATAGAAACCTGTGAAATACAATGCGAATACATTAATGTAATTTAAACATATTTTGTATATTCAAAGTTATTGAGGTTTCATTTACGTACCATATATATATATATATATATATATATATATGTTCTATATTTTAGTGAGCTGTTACTGTTTTAGTTCTATTAATAGCTAAATTTTAAGATTAAATTTTATTACGATATCTATTATTTATATATATATATAAGCAGACCCGGCCACGCGTTGCTGCGGCTAAGTAATACGTTGATAAATTGATAAGGTATATAGTATTTCCCCACAACTGGATTTGGCGATTTTTTTTTTTTTTTTTTTTTTTTTTTTTTGGCGCCTTTTTGAACGATAACGAAGTCGTTCTGGATTCTTTTCAATAAAATATGGTAACCTGCATGCTTTTATTTTAGATTTATGATTTAGCTTATGATTTTATCATTTATGATTTTTAGATTTATGATTTAGCCATAATCGCCAAATCCAGTTGTGGGGAAATACTATAGTTGTTACCCACAACTATAACTTATAACTTCAGTAATTATATTCGGATAATTATAACTTCAGTATATCCCCACAGCTGAATTTGGCGATTTTTCTTTGGCGCCGTTTTGAACGATAACGATGTCGCTCTGGACTGTTTGTGATATAATATGGCAGCCTATCTATATATTAATTTGAAACATGTTTTTGTCTGTCTCCTCCACTATATTGAGAGAACTACTTGGTGTAAAAAGTTGGTTGAGGTGTCTAAGAAAAGGTCTTGGTCTGTAGACGTGCTATGAGAAGAGAAAAATAAAATAAAGTTGAACGGTTCCCCCCCCGGGGGGGAAACCGTTTCTCCCCCGCGGGAAACGGGTTAAAAACACGTTTACGAGCTTAACTAAGCTTCAAATTACTTCACGATGAAGAAATTGTACATATGGGGACTAGAGTCGAATACTAAAAAATCACTTTCTTTTGCATACAATATAGTGCGACCCCTGGTGGTGAAAAATGGAACTAGGTGATTTTGCTGCAGACCCTATCATGTTACATCTTATTTTAAAGGTCTTGGTATTTCCTGACCGTTGGTGATGTTCGTACAGAACACACTGCGCCCCCTGGCGGTGAAAAGTGCAACTAAAGGATTTTGCAGCTGACACCACCATGTGAATCCTTTAAAAGGTCTTGGAAATTCAAGGCGGTTGTTGATAAAGGTCTTGAAATTTCATGTTGATTGAGGATGTTTGTATAGATTATAGGGCGCCCCCTGGTGGTGAAAAGTGGAACTAAGTGATTTTGTAGTGGACCCTATCATGTTACATCTTATTTTAAAGGTCTTGGTAATTCCTGACCGTTGGTGATGTTCGTACAGATCACACTGCGCCCCCTGGCGGTGGAAAGTGCAACTAAAGGATTTTGCAGCTGACACCACCATGTGACACCTTATTTAAAAGGTCTTGGAAATTCAAGGCGGTTGTTGATAAAGGTCTTGAAATTTCGTGTTGATTGGGGATGTTTGTATATAATATAGGGCGCCCCCTGGTGGTGAAAAGTGGAACTAAGTGATTTTGTAGTGGGCCCTATCATGTTGCACCTTATTTTAAAGGCCTTGGTATTTCTTGACCGTTGGTGATGTTCCTATAGAACACACTGTGCCCCCTGGTGGTGGAAAGTGCAACTAAAGGACTTTGCAGTTGACACCACCATGTGACACCTTATTTGAAAGGTCTTGGAAATACAAGGCGATTGGTGATGTTCGTATACAACATACTGCGCTCCCTGGTGGAGGAAAGTAGATTTTACAGCACCTGAGTAGCATACCTGCTATACGGTGCCGCAGCCACAGGCAGCGGTAACACGAGACAGAGGTTCGTTCGGTTCAAGCTTAATTTTTGAGAATTTGTTCATGGTATTAGCGGCTTGCATATACGTGCCGCAGGCACTGGGTCATGAACCCGAGTTCCGTTCTGTTTAAGGTTTTTTTTTTTTTTTCTTACAAATGATTATTTTTTTCGTGATGTTTTCATTTTAAAACAGAAATTCAAACAAAATCGAGTTAAAGGTATAAAATAATACAAATTTAAGGTTCATTTAAGGTACCATGGGCCCGGGCAACGCCGGACGGGTCAGCTAACATATAGTCTTAGTATTAAACGAAATAGAAAATAAAAGATAGCATCTGTTTATTTGAAGTCTGTTTGACGTCACATTGACAGTACTTTGTAGAAAGTGATGTCATATACAGTATTTCTATTTATAAGAATTTTTCCGCCTTTTTTTTTCTAAGTGAAATGTCGTAAATTATATTAGATGTTTTATCATGAACCACATTTAAATAATGATGCGACGGTTTTTGAAACATTACGGTCAATAAAGTGATCGTCGAATTCGACGGGTTCCAGCTAGTATGTTGTTTATTTTGAATTTATTATTTTTTGTTTTTGATTTATGATTTAGATTATCATTTATGATTTATAGACTTATGATTTAGCTATAATCGCCAACAAAAAATCGCCAAATATCGTTGTGAGGATATACTGATTAATATATTACTGAAAAGATTAATATATTTTAACGAAGTGGTGAGAAGATTCTGAGTATGTTAAAATTTTAATAGTAAATTCAAGTTAATCAAGAAGGAAAGCATTGGGGATTAAGATAAGAAAATTGCAAGACTTTAAGATCGCATTTTCAGCAATAAATATGAGTCAAAATTTAATGCAAAATACATATATAAATCACAAATTTAATCAGGAACATTAAATTGGTAAGTTATTAAAGAAAAAGTCCAGAAAAATAAGAGAAATAATTAATTAAAGTTTCGAACATCGGTCATATAGATTAGCGTTACAAAACAAATAAACAGACTTAAACTCTTCCAGACTTTTAAATAAGTTTTTAATTAAGTTTTAAAATTTAATGTTAAATAAAACAGACTTTTAAATAAGTTTTAAAATATTGAAATGGTTACTTTTTATTTAGAACGTTATGTATAGATCACAAATTTCTTAAAGAAAACGAAGTGATACAGATTAGAATAATGCAACAAAAATTGAAAAAGCAAGGGTATGTCGTAAATAAATTTTTAACACACGTGTCACGTGAAATAAATTGTAGCATATACATAATGTATCTGATATAAGATATTAACATGTTGCAGCGGAATAAATTTCATATCTATCATCCTGGGCGGAAAAAAAATAATATCGCCAAATTATCTGGCGCACACATTTAATTCCTTTCAAAAATCATGGTTATTTTAACAACTTATATTAAGAGAGTAATGAATAATATGAAACAATATTTCGCACAATACATATTACGAAAATATACATCTAGCTTGTATATTTTCGTGTTACGTTTTTGATCGCCAAATACGAAAAACTCCAAGGACGACAGAGCTTTGAAATTTAAAATTAAAATTTTGTCAATTTGACAGCAAAATAACTCAATCTAACGTATGCACATGATAAATAATACATATCTATACAAAAATATGGGAATTAAAATCCGGAAATAATTTTCCTCGTTTTTTAATAATTTTTTACAAAAAATACAATGGGCGATTAACATAAGAAATCTTTTTCTTGATTTCACAGACGGTCAGTGACGTCACACTTCGCTTGTGTATAACTACATACATTATCAATGCGAATAAAATCTTTAAATTGATTATGACGTCAATTTTCGTGAGATGTATAATTTAACTTTTTATAATTTTTTAACGTTCACGTTTGATTAAATGTATTTACTTTCTGTCGAAAGAAAATGAACTCGTATTTTTTCTTTTTGGCAACAATTAAACTTATGGAACTCACAGATATTTTGGAGCAACTGTAACAAAGGTCTATAATTAACAAATAATTGCAATAAAACAATATTGTGACAATAAATTGAGATAAAAATTATCCTATCTCTCAAGTTGGACCAAACTGCACACAGTGTGCAAAATTTCATTAAAATCGGTTCCTTAGTTTAGGAGTTTATCGCGGACAAACATCGTGACACGTAATTTTTATATATATACAGATATATATATACATATATATATATCGTCTCAGATGAAACCCATAATTTTAACTTATAAAACTAGTTATAAGTTAGCTTATTTCGTATGGCTTATAATACAATACTAACTTACAAAATTCTGTTTATATCACTTATTGATTAGCGCTGATACAGTGAGCTTCTTACGGTGCGTTTGATAGCTATATCTCACTTTTTATAGCATGGAATCAAACTTTAATGTATAAGACGATTATTATGTGTACAATATTTTCATGTATAACATCCAACGGAATGTACCGCATTTCCGGATTTCGTTTTAACTATATTATAGTGTAACATGAAAGTTACAATAATGAATGAAGATAAAGAAAATTAAATTTTATGCATTATTTGGAACGAATAGCGGAATAAAAAATAATTTAAAAAAAGAGAAGTTAACGGGAAATAAAAATAATAATAAAGACCTTACATTTTCAATAATGTGTTAATAAAATAAATAAATAAAATTCTGTTCAGGATTTGAAAAGAAGAAACAAAAAATATTTAGACGAAAAATAATGGCATTCAGAGAAGGGTGAGGTAGAAGGGGAAAAAAAAAAATAGAGAAGACACGTGAACAGACTGTGTATTCTACAATAAGGTAGATGTTTACAAAATGTTATTAATTCTACAGTGTTTTTCATTCATCGAGTAATGATAGCAACGTCGTTAAAATGATAGTCACTTGCAAGATTTGAACATTTCAATCATTATTGCATGAAAACGCACGAAAATTGGTTGTTAAAATCATTATGCTTAAAAACTATTCTAATTAAATTTTCGTAAAGATCAGGCCAGAAGAATCCCTTCTATGTTGTGACCTTTATGATGAGTCCTTATAATTGTCTCCCAAAAATGGATTCTTATGTAATACGTATACCACTACAAGCTGGTAGGCTGTGGCCATCACAAAATTTTCTTCTATGTAATTTTATAAGACAGCTCCACGCATCAATTAACATGACCAAGAACTTAATGAAAACATCTCACAAAAAAGATTTCACATACAGAATTTTGATGCAATTTTATAACATAAATGATGAGATATATGCAGAAAATATACGAAAATCGCAGAAAATGAGTAAAAACAGCAACACATGTTGGCCGATATACATAAAAATTAAATTGTCATAGTTTTTTATTTTATTTATTTTTTATTTTTTTTAATGTTTAACATTATTACGTTTAGTGCACTTAAATACTAATAACTACAAGGTAAACAGAACTTTTTAGCCACCAAGTTTTTAAATTTTCAGTTGAATCATATGAATTTGACAGATTCTATATATTAATAAATACTTTATTATTATTATTATTATTATTATTATTATTATTATTATTCTATCAACTTGAAAGAAAATGATCAAATACGTAATAAAGAGATCAACTATAAGCAATTTTCAGACATTTATTAATTGAATAAAAGTATTAAAAGAATGCATTGTCATCGTATTCTGAGCTATTCTTGTCATCGTATTCTGAAAGTTCCAAATGTCTAGCTAGTCGGTAAGTTAGTTAAAAACCGTTTACAAGATTTGTACTGGACAAGCAAACAAGAAAGAGAGTTAATAAAAACATGCAGTAAAAAGGCTCAGATAACCTTCCTATAAACTGAGAGAAAACACAACCAAGCAGCACCACGTGTCGGCCGATATCATCCAAACTGAATCAGCACAGTTTTTTTTAATGCCTGTTTCAGATATCAAACTTTGTGCATTTAAATACTGCAGAAGCTATTATATTGTTTTATTACAAATGAGGGAAATTAATTGGAACAACATACCAGTGTGACCTGCTGGATAATGTATGCCAAAATCTAATTTATATCAATTTATATCAAGTTTCAATCAAAAGTAAAGTTTTTAGAATTGCAACTACTATTGCGTGAGATTAGTGCCCACTAAGTTTTTATAACGCACCTACACACATAGACACAAGTATTTTCTAAAATGGGCAAAATCATATCTGAATATATATAAATCCATCGAGAACAGAAATTCGGAAATTGTTAAGATTCCAATACTTTCTTCTATATAAAGAATATATATATATATCACATGACATTTTGTACCTCTCTTAAAATGCACAAGATTTTCCAATATCTAAAATGTAAATGTATGTTGTTGTTGTTGTTTTTTTAGCTTTAAGATGATTGCTCATATAATGACCAAAACAAACAAGTGTGGAAAATAAGTCTTAAAGTTTTAATACTTCTGAGGACAACCGTTTTTGAGCTATTGTTGATACATCTGAAACTAGAATTCATATAACGACCAAATTTTTGGGAGATATCTCTAAAACAAGACGATATGTAGAATTATAAAGGCACTATTAATTGTTGAAATAGCCCTAAATATAAAACATCGACGTTCTATGACTAGATGTTTTTTAGTTATGTGAGATACATACATACTTTGGTACAAACATCACTTTAAAAAAAAAAAAAAAATAGTCAAATAACTCTTTTTAAAACTTCAAAATGACCTTTCATACGGTGAACAAGCCATCTGGTAGCTGAATGATTATTGCTCTGGTCTTTGGTTACCAAGTGCCTGGTTCGAATCCCGGTTCAGGCATGTATAATCGTAGTAGTTTGGAATCTCCTTTAAACTGTATCTCCCAATCTAATAAACTTAGGTGTGCAAGAAAATGACGCCTCAAACCAAACTAAATATGTAATAAATTTATACTTTAAAAGAAAAGAAAAAATAAAAGAAAGAAAGAACACGCTTTTATAGAAGTGTGAAATTAAAATTAGCGACTTTGATCTGTTTGTATATTTCTTATTAACGTAACTTAAAAACAAATAACTGCAGGAATCTATCTTTTTACTATTGAAATGCAGGGTAAGAGAAAGACGTGTGAACTACAAACCGGACTATTTACATACTTTTAAGTCTTTTTTCATTATTATTACTAGTGGATCTGCAGATCAGGAGCCTCAACGTCCTATTTACATCAGACATTATTCAATAGGTCATTTTTATTTATTCCTTATTATATAATCGTATATATTGATTCGATCGACTTGTTACCATAATCAGATACATTCCTGAGGGGGGCTGCCGCCCCCCTCAACCCCCCGCTATATCTCTATTTGCATATCTTATAAAGTGTTACGGAATTGTAAATAATTGCATTTATTGTTGTATCAATTCTTTCAAAGAAGTTTAGTAAAGTTAATAAAATGCTAACTTTGTGCATTTTTAGTCGTTTCAGCGTTAAAATAGCCTAATTTTCCCTTAAAAACATTTAAAAAAATTCCAATAAGGGAAATAATGGATTTGGCGCCAAATTTGGCGACTGTTTCCCTCCTTGGCGATTTTTTTTGGCGACCTTTGCGAGAAAATCCTTATTAGGGATATACCAAATATGGAAGCTCTAATCTCATTATGAGATACGAGAATTTTCCAGAACAGTCTGTGTTCGATAGAAAAGTATAAAAGGAGCATTTTTTCGCCAAGGCAGTCAGTCTCAGATCTGTGTCAGTTTCGTGAAATTCTTGCTTTGCTTTGAGCCTCTTTATATGAGACTTTCTTTATGTGTTATTGCTAAATATTTTGTACCGTTGTTTTGCTGTTAACGGCTGTTGTTTAAGCTGTGTTTACTGGTTGATTTGAAGCTGATACTTGGTTTATAGACCTGTATTTTTCTGGAACTTCCTGTGAATACATCACTGAATTTTTGCAAGTTTTGCCTTTCATTCTCGGACAACTTACGGACCCCCAAGTACGCAACAATATGTATTCTTAATGAACGACGGTCTTGTATTATTTCCCTGAAATTCATAAATACCAAATTTCATAACTACCAAATTTCATACAAAAAAAAAAAAAAAAAAAAAAAAAATTACATAGCATATCGGAAATATTTTGAGTAACCTTTAAACTAATTTCCAATTCTATGCCCACAATTATCAACAAGAAAACATGCTTTTAAAATTCTAACATAAATTCATTATATTTGATCGGGTGTAACCATGTTAAAATAAACTTTTAAGAAATATCGACTATAGACCGTAATAGTACGAAATTATTTTATATATCCCGGAAAAGTAGCCACAGTCATTATAAACGCCAATAATAGGAATAAACTTAATTAATTATAACTCATTAATTTTTCAAACTAATTTGACATCATTCGGATGATTACAGTACATACTCGGAATTATTTTGTGTGGTCCCATAAATTATTTAGTCTATACATAACCTTTTTTAAGAGTAAACATAATTTTAAGCATCTTTATAATGTATGATAATTTTATTAAGTTCAATGCAGCATAAACGCATTAAAGTGCGCTCTTAAATAAAAGTTTGTCCATAGGCTCTAATGCTACGAAATTCTTTTGCGTGTCTCTGTAAACAAACCATAAACATTCTATACACCTGTAAAAACTATTCAGCTTACTTTGCGTTTAAAATTAATAATTGTTCCAAATTTAACATCGTTTGGATGGCTACGTGACATTGTCAGAACAATTTTGTAAGGTACTGTACATTAATTAGAAAGCTTAAGAGCACATATTTTCTTCAAACAACATAAGTTAAACATCTTACTCATGTACGCTAGTTTAATTTTCTTGATTGCAAAGTAAAGATGTTAAAATGCGTTTAAACGCAATTCACCTCATACGCCGTAATGTGAAGTATTTTGGCGTGTCCCTGTCTACAATCCATACAATCCATAAAAAGTATAGGCCTAAAAAAATAAATAGCTATTTCTTTACCGAGCCTGAATATATGTGTCAATTTGCAAATCAATCGGAGAATTTTTGCGGCCGCTATTGCGGTACATACAAATTCTTCCCATAGGCCGTAATGATAAAAAAAATTTGGCATGTCCCTGTACACGAACTGCAAATGGAATGCACACCCAAAACTATACAGCTAATTTCGTGGGGATCATGAACATGTGTACCAAATTTCAAGTCAATAGCGTGATATTTGCGGCCGCTATCGCACGACAGACAGACAGACAGACGGACAGACGGAACACAAAATCCTTTTGAGTCTCAACAGAGGCCCTCCACTGACGTTTCGGTAAAAATTGGAAGTCAATAGCTTGATTTTTGCGGTGGCTATCGCGGTACATACAGATTCTTCCCATAGGCCGTAATAATAGAATGACTTTGGCGTGTCCCTGTACACGAACTACAAATGGAATACACACCTAAAACTATACAGCTAATTCCGTTGGGCTCATGAATATGTATACTAAATTGCAAGTCAATAGCGTGATTTTTGTGGCCGCTATCGCGATACATACAAATTCCTCCCATAAGCCGTAATGATAAGAAAAACTTTGGCGTGTCCCTGTACACGAACTACAAATGGAATATACACCTAAAACTATACAGCTAATCCCGTTGGGCTCATGAATATGTGTACCAAATTGCAAGTCAATAGCGTGATTTTTGTGGCCGCTATCGCGATACATACAAATTCCTCCCTTAGGCAGTAATGATAAGAAAAACTTTGGCGTGTCCCTGTATACGAACTACAAATGAAATACATACCAAAAACTATACAGCTGATTTCGTGGGGCTCATGAACATGTGTACCTAATTTCAAGTCAATAGCGCTATTTTTGCGGCCGCTATCGCGATACGTACAAATTCCTCCCATAGGCCGTAATCATAAGAAAAACTTTGGCGTGTCCCTGTATACGAACTACAAATGGAATACATACCAAAAACTATACAGCTAATTTCATGGGGCTCATGAACATGTGTACCAAATTTCAAGTCAATAGCGCTAATTTTGCGGCCGCTATCGCGCGACAGACAGACAGACAGACGGACAGACAGACAGACACAGCCCAAAACCGTTTTGAGTCTCAATGTAGGGCCTCCACTGACGTTTCGGCAATTATTAATAATTTTTGTCACTCCACGTCACAAAAATATGGCCAAATCAAATTGCTTTTCTCAGATAATTTGGAGCAGAGTTACTCTTAAAAACCTGTTTCGCCCCCCCCCCCTGCCCTCAAGGGGGGAGGAGAAATTTTGCAAAATCCCTTTATAGTGCGTTCTGGTAACGCATAACCGGCCTGCACATAAAAAATCACCTTTTTTAGATAGTTCGGAGCAGAGTTATGCATGGAAACATGCTTTTTGCCCCCGCCCTTCAAAGGGGGGGAGGTGACAAAGGGAAATTTCGTAAAATCCCTTCATAGTGCGTACTGGGAACGCATAACCAACCCATACATAAAAATTAATCTTACTGATGTAATTTGAAGCAAAGTTATGCTTGGAAGCGTGTTTATTACCCCACGCCCCCAAGGGGGAAAAGGGGGAAATTTCGCAAAATCCCGTTGCAATGGGTATTGGAAACACGTAAATAAACCACACACTAAAATTTGTGACTTCAGCTCCGATAGATTTCTCCGGATGAACTTAGCGCTAAAAGGGGCGCTCAAATTTGCCTCCTCATTTCCCCCCAAAATCAAAAATCACGAAAACTCAAAAATGCGTTTTTGGAAAAATCCGCAAGAAGACGCTTGGCGGTTTTTTTATATCTTTGTGCTGTTATTGGTAGAGTTCTACTCGAAAATCCGTATTTTGTTAAATTTTCCTCTGAAAATCGTTTTTCCCCCCTCCCCCCTAAAAATTCCGAAATTTCAAAATCGCAATAAAGGATTTTTTTGTACTGAAGTTTAGTCTTCCCATCTGCAATTTCTTCACCGTGAAGTAATTTGGAGCCAAGTTATGCTTATAAAGGTGTTTTTGCCTCCTGCCCCACAGAGGGGGGGGGGGAAGACAAGGTATTTCACGAAATTCCGTCTTAGTGTGGGGTCAGGGTCGTAAATCCAACCTGCTCACCAAAATTTGTTACTCTATCTCACATAGAATCGCCAAGGCTGTGTTGAATCAGTTAATCGGCGAATCTCTAGTGAGTTTAGTCTTCAGTGGGCTTACTCTTTTATACATAGTAAATAGTATCTATATTATATAGAAGATATATATAACGTTTTGTATCCTTCCCTTCCCCTTGGGGACTCATTTTCTAAATTTCCAAAAACTGGTTTTTAGGTATTTGTGTTAGCTATATTTTAAAGCAAAAATTTTAAGGGTATCTGTTTTTTCCTTTAAGATATAAAGGTATTTGTGAAATTACGTTTTATTCTCTGTCCCCCCTTAGGGGCCGAATTTCTAAAATTTCAGAAAATAGTTTTTTGGTATTTATGTTAGCTATATTTTAAAGAAAAATTTTTACTTATTTTTTTTTTTTTTTTTTTAAATATGAAGATTTTTGCGAAATCACGTTCCGCTCCTCTCCTCCCACTTTGGGTGAGAGGGGTGAATTTCGCAAAATTCTTCTTAGGGGGTGCTTTCACCATATGTTCTATAATCCGACCCAGTTTCGAGTCAGTGGCTCCAGTAGATTTTGCTGTGTGTTGATGAGTTAGTGAATGAGTGGAAGTACTCTTTTACAATATGTAGATTTATATTTTTGATGCGCTACTTGACTTAAAATGGCTGACGCATTTCTTAGCGAATAATTTCTAGGCGAATTCTCTGCAAAATTTAAAAGACAGCCCAGGAAGATCTCTAAATAAAGCCGCTTCGGTACAACTTTGGCATGGGAGTATTTTGGCGTCATTTAAATTTGTGTTGCTAATTTGGCGTTGAACTAAAATGACTATCGCAGTTGTGTAAGTAAAGACCTTGGCAAAAAACTTCCGAGATACTTCGATACCAAATTTCAAACAATAAAATATTAAAGCTGTTTCGCTGTTTCTATGATATTTAAATAGCTTTCATATCTAAAAAAATTAATCATTTGAAGCATTAAAAGTTTTTTCAATGTTAAATACAAACAAATGTAATTTAAAATCATGTTTAAATATTCATGCTTAGAACAAGCAGAAATATTTTTTAGATAAATTATATCATTAGAAAAATAAATACTTTTACAGTGGAAGTTAAAGTTTACACAAAGCTTTATAAAAATTACGTTAGAATTAACGTGCATATACAACCTCTGACAATAAAGTTCGGTGAATGAAGTCAGAACGGCCGATCTGGTAATACTGGCGAAACAAAACGCTGCACCTGTGTAGTGGTAGGTGTTGACCATTTACCCCCACCGTTATTTAGTTGAGCGTCGTTTGTGTTCCGTGTAAGACTTGTTTTACAAAGTGCTTGTTTAGTGCGTTGGTTCTTAACTGAGAACAGGGAAATGAAAAGATCAATTTAAAGTTTTGTTTTAAGCTTGGCAAGACACCGAAAGAAACTCATGCGATGCAGGTACGTGTTTATGAAGATCAAGCACTGTCAATAAAGTGTGTATACGAGTTGTTTACCCATTTTCGAAAGGGCCGGGAAAGTGTTTCTGACAACTTCCGTAGCAGAAGACCGGCGACCTCCGTCAGTGACGAAAACATTGAGAAGGTGAGGAAATTAATCACGAAATATCGTCGATTAACTGTGCGCATGATAGCTGATGAACTGCAGATAACCGTGAATTCGTGCGACAAATCGTTACCCAGAATTTAGAGATGAGAAAAACGTGTTGTCGTCTTGTGCCACATGACTTGACTGACGATCAGAAGCAGGCACGTTTAGAGGGTGGTGCAAATTGAACATCCACTATATTTGCCAGATCTCAATCCTCCAGACTTCTTCCTATTCCCACGACTCAAACTCGCTTTGAAAGGAAAGAGATTTGACGATATTCCTGGCATCCAACGACACGTGACGAGGCTTTTGAAGATCATCCCAAAAGAAGACTTCTTGCAAAGTTTCCAGGGCATGTATAGCAGATCTCAGCGGTGCATAGTTATGGGAGGTGACTATTTCGAAGGACAGTAAAGGAACTTTCGTTAATATTTCATCTACGTTAATGTTACAGGACTATTCACCGAACTTTATTGTCAGAGGTTGTATATTTCTTTTCATGTTAAGAAAGTTTAAAAAGAAAATGAACATTTAATTTTATTTATTTATTTATTTATTAATTATTGACAGCAGCTAATTTTTTTTAATATTTTATTCTTTACTTAATGGTTTTTATGGGGATTTTTAATAAAATATTGAAATTTCGTACTAAAAATTTCATTTTATCAAAATTAAATATAGCCTATAGCACTCAGGGATAGTGTGGCTTTTGATTAGTAAAAAAAAAAAAATTCATCGGTTCAGTAGTTTCAGAGATTACCCTCTAGTGCTGGGCGATGTTGACATTTCTTAAACCGATATATCGTTCATCTTAAATACCGATATAAGGATATATCGATTTAACGTAGCGTTACCAACTGTAGGGTTTTTTAGTCCCTACACGTAAAGACTAAAAAAAAAAAAAATCGACCAAGACAGGGATTGAACTGAAAACCTTCTTGTCTCAAATCAAACAATCTGGCACAGTACCACACTTTTTTGCCCACTAATTACGTTTCGAGCATTTTGATAAAAGGGATTAAATTTTCTAAGGTTTTATCTTGGCCTATTGGTGAGATGTTGCACAAAATTTGCCCTTAATCCTATGTTTTCGACCACACTTTTTAATTTAATCTTAGTTTAATTTCAATAGGAATTTTACTGATTCATACTTCCCTTGTAAGTGGATGTATGGTAGCTCCAAATTTTGGCGCAACTTACATTCAATCGCAAGAAGTAGAAAACTTAAAAAAAAAGGTTGAACCATTTTATGATATTGCTTATAATTTTATTCCATATACAGTTGGCAGCAAAAGTATTCGAGTGCTATCAATAATGCCTATATATATATATATATATATATATATATATATATATATATATACCGGGTGATTCAAAATAGATGTTACAGCGATTATCTCGTAAACTAAGAAAGATAGAAACATACTTCCAATTACAAAATTAGAGCAAATTAAGAGTAAATTTCAAATATGGCATTTTTTTGTACAAGGGGCTGTATACATATTAAATAGGAAATTTAATTTTTATACGGCCCCTCCTATCATGTGACTTATATTTAGAAAATTATTTTCCTCCCTCTGACAAGCAAAATAAAAAAAAAATCCTCTCTCTAAGTCAAAATCTCGCTGAGTTATTGCAATTTGAAAATGATGACTTACACCACTTTTTTATCAAATTTGGCATCTATTTTTCAACGCCAACGGGATCACTTTAGGGGGTTATCTATGAGATGAGAAAAATTAAATAAAGATCCTTTATTTTAAAATAGCAACTAAAATCATTCAAGCACGTGGAATCAACAGTTTTAAGAACTCAATGCAAATTTACATTATTTCGTATTGTTAAAAAATTTAATAGTTAAATTTCTTAGGGGTCACCTGCAAATTAAAACACGTTAAGAGAGGAAAAAAATTAAAAGTCTAGCAAAACCGTGTGGAATTTTCGCGCTTTATTTTTACCACTTTCCATCATAGTTGAAAAATTTAATGACTTCGGCTCTTTAACAATTCCAACCAGGTTGAAAAGTGTTAATGACTTTGATTTGTCTGTCTGTCCATTCGTCTTTCTGTGTGTCCGCGCTCTAACTCCCGTGAATATTCATAGAATTTCATGAAACTGATATATGTTATTTGAGTTCGGATGATCCTTATTAAAAATGGAGTGAATACCTTTGCTAGCTTGTGCACAGGGACACCCGAAAGTATTCCAAAGCATTGTGTTCTATGAGAGGTATTTTTATAAACTATATTTTAATACCTTAATTTATGTATATATTAATAAAATTAAAATACGTTATTAAAGTTTTCTATCGGATATTTTCTATAGAAAATGGAGTAAACACCATCACTGGTTTGTATACAGTGACACCCGAAAGTATTCCAAAGCATTGCGTTCTATGTGAAGATATTTCTATAAACCAAATTTTAATTACTTTGCATAAATCTTAATGAAATTGAAATATGTTATTCATATGCACAAAAGAATGCTTTCTATAGTGTACAGTACGATTAGCATTAGATTTACAGGGCACACAAAAATATTCAGTTACGTTAAGGGTTATTATTGGACATTTGCTGGAATTGCATTTTCGTTTACATTAAACATTTTTTTAACAATTTTTAACTGTGAATAGGATTTCAATTTGCATATTTTTTTGTCTGACTGTCCATCTGTCCGCCCGCCCGCCCCCAGCATCTGTAAATATTTTCAGAAATTTTCAGAAATGATATATGTTATTCAGGTTTACTATATGATATTCCCTATTTAAAATGGCATTTATTAATTCTCTACAATTGTTTTATGTACAGGAACGCACATAAAATGCCAATGTATTGCGTTTTGGGAGAGACATTCTTATAAATTTCATTTAAATAACTTTATACTGTAAAAATCATAAGGAAATCCATATTTATTGTTAATATTCTAAACGTTTTGTATAGAATATGATATCGTATGGATGTATAATTCTATGTCAGGGGGGTTACCGCCATTCAAAACCCCCGTTTAATTATAGAGCCTATACTTATCAAAACAAAAACCAAGTCTGTTATCAATTTCTTTGAAGCTTGCAAATCTTGATCAACTTTTCAAGTGGCAACTAGATATGGAATCCGAAGTACTAAATTCGCATATCCTGTAGTTATTACTTTCTCATACCCATAAGGTAGAGAAAGTATTGTTTTGGGGCCAAATTTTTCGAAAGTGAGTTTTTGTTATATTTACACGTTTTGAGGTCCCCTGAATATGAAAATCGTGTTTTTAGTGGTTGGTCTGTGTGTGTGTGTGTCTGTCTGTTATCAGCATATCTTAAGAACAAATAACAGCAGATATTCAAACTTGGTATTCTAAATATGTATCATATAGGGATGCTACACTAAGCTTTTCATTGAGATGAAACAAATGGTTCGTGTACAGTGACACTCAAGAATATTCAAATACATTAACATGGGGGAAATTGCAGGTAAATAGAGTTTAACACCTATAGACTGCACTAAACCAAATGAAATGAATATATATTTTTTATATGCATAAAAACATGCCTCATGTAGAATATGGCAGGGAAATCATTCACTGTTCATTTACAGGGCTACACAAAATAACTAGATTATAATGCTACAATAGCAGAAAATTGATGGAAGTGCATTTTAGGTTGTGCCGTATATTATTACTATAGATTTATATTTAGGTGCACTTTGTGGTTTGTACATATTCTTCAAAAGATATACAGGGTTGCAAATATTTAAGTTATAATATTCTTTTTTATTGTTAGTGAAAGTGCTTTACTATAATATTTTACCATGTCCAGGAAAACTGCTCAGGAATGGAAATGAATTCCTCATAGACATATGATAAATAATGTATGTTTTTAAGCTAAATATGCATCGCTTGTTTTTTTTTTTTTTTTTTGTGTGTGTGTGTGTGTGTATTTACACATTTTGAGGCTTCCTTATTACCAAAGTCAAGTTTTTAAAAGTTTGATCATTGCCTGCGTCGAATAATTTCAGGAAACGAATAATTTCATGAGATCACCCCTCACACAGAACTAACTATCATATAAAACTCTTTCGAAGCCTAATTTGAATTATTTTAACATAGGTTTACAGTACTCTTTATGTTACTTCTTAATCTCCAATCTGTATTTATAGTATTAAATTTCAGGGTAAGAGAAAGTCGTGTGAGTGGCACACCAGATTATTTGTTGTTAAATTATGCTGATAATTCATATATATACAGATCAACCAATAAAAATTTACCTTTCGTATTCAGGAGGCCTCAAAATGTGGTATTATACAGAAAAAAAATCGCTATTCAAAAACGACTTTGTTTACAGTATGGGTATGAGAAATTAATTTTCCGTTCTGTGTCAGCAGCGTTCTTCGAAAAAAAAAAATGCAGCAAAGCACTTACGCCAATTACATTTAATAATAATAATAATAAATGTTTACCTTAATTTTGGGTAGCTCTGTATATTGTCTATAAACTATATACAAATGACTTCGTGTACGTAAATTTAGTGTTATATGTAAAACAAGTAACATAAATTGAAATACACTTCCATCAATTCCCAAGTATAGCTCCAATATATCAAAATACTCTGGGTAATCCTGTAAATGAATGATGAATGATTGCTATACCACAATCTACATAAAACATGCTTTTATGCGTATAAAAAATCTGTTCTTTTCATTTTGTTCAGTGCAGTATATACATGTCGCACTGTACATATGAGAAATTTCGCTCACAGATGTAATGTATTTGAGATCTCTTGGATGACCCTGTAAACAAACAATTGTCTGATCGCAAAGAATACTTTAGTGTAGCACCGCAATATGATACGGATTTAGAATATCGAATTTGGATTTTCTGCTACTATTTATTCTTGAGATATTCTAATAACACAGAAACACACACACACACACACACAGAGAGAGAGAGAGAGAGAGAGAGAGAGAGAGACCAACCGCTTAAAACATGATTTTTGAATTCAGAGGATCTGAAAACTTGCAAATATAACAAAAGTTAATTTTCGGAAATTTGACTCGAAAACAATTCTTTCTCTACACCGTGTATATGAGTAAGAGAATGTATAAAAGAAAAGAAAGAAAAATGAATTTGAAAATCCCCTTTTAGTACATAAATTATTCATAAATTTTATTTGTTAAATTATCAATGAGTATTCTCTTGTGTATTCACAAAGACATTACAGGTTAAAATAGCCGTCTTTCCCTGAATGATTTTTCTCCCCCCCCCCCCCCCCCAAACGCTGATCAACGTGTGCCTTATTACAAAAGCTATAGTAATTACAATTTCTCACTTTTGATACAACCCCTTAAGATTTGGCGAAAAATGCTAGAATTTTGAAATTGCAATAACTCAGCGAGATTTTGACTTAGAGAGATGATTTTTTTTTTTTTTTTTTTTTGATTGATAGAGCGAGGAGAATATTTTTCTAAATATAAGTTATAGGATAGGAGAGGCCGTATAAAAATTAAATTTCGTATTTAATATGTATACAGCCCCTTGTCCAAAAACTGCCATATCTGAAATCTACTCTTAATTTGCATTAATTTTGTAATTGGAAGTATGTTTCTATCTTTCTTAGTTTACGAGATAATCGCTGTAACATCTATTTTGAATCACCCGGTATATATATATATAAGTACTCTTTATACTGCTTTGTTAAATAAATCATTCTCGAGTCATCTTCTCAAACATTCAAGAATTTTATCCTAGTTGACTATTATTATTACAGAAAACTGTTTTTTAGTTTCACAATATTCTTTACTGTTATTTCGTACATTTATAGAAAAATTTATCATATACTGGAAATTATTTATTTTATCCTTACGTTCTAAAACGGGACGACAGTGCCATTTGTGTACTGATGTGTACAAAATGCAAATAAGCGCTAATTTATATCAAGGTACAAGTATGTAAAACTTTTTAGGAAATTCTGTGCATTATTTTTCGCGCTAAATTCGTTGGAAATTTTTTTTCACACTCAAGCAGATGAATAATTTCAAAAAATAGTCAAAACGTTCTTTAGACTACTCGAAACGTATAAATTCATTGAAAACCAGAAGATAAAAATTTTTACAAGTACTTTCTTGTAATGAATACCTATAGAAGAATGCAAAAACGCGAAAACCAACAATGAACCGTAAAAAATTATATTAGTTTGACAAAATAAAATTTTTCCCTCGAAATTATTATTTTTATCACAGAAATATTTCCCATTGACTCGTGACGTGACATTTCGTGAGTAACCTTTAGAACATATGAAGCACCCCAATTTATTTATTTAATTTTTAACTAATTGATAAATTCCGAATTTTATTATTTCTTATTACTTTTTAATGCACTAAAATATTTACATTCTCCACTTACATGCGAACGAATTACAAAATGGCTTCACACAAGATATTAAATTTCTATAGTGCTTTGAATCTCCTAATAAATGTAAATCTTAGTTAAAATTTTCTAAAATACAATTTCTTTCAAAATTCACGAGATTTTTCTTTTTATATTGAAGTTTAAAATTTTTATTTATGTTAGATTAAATTACATCAAGACAAATTACAAAAAGACTAATAATTGGCTTAGTGTAAGAAAGAAAATTAGTAATAGAAGGAAAAACAGTTTGGTACACTTGAAGACAAAAAAAAAAAGCACCAACTTTTACCGTATTCAAAATTATTTTTTAATACCCATACTATATTTTTTAATACCCATACTGTTAAGTAATTGATTTCGAAATAAATAGAAATCAGATATTTAAATGTTAGAATAATCATATCTAAGATGACGCTGCTGTTTGAATTAATTTATTTTTGACAATATGACAATGTCACAGTCTCTACTGAAATTAATAAATTTAATGAAAGAATATTATTAATTACAGGAAATATTAATAAAGAATAGTTAATTATTCACTTATCTAATAAACAGAAACTGAATTTTAATTATAGGAACAGGAACTATAATAAAAATAGCCGAAGAAAATACTAATATTGATAAAGTAAATCTCCAGTAATCAAACGAATTTCGAATGAATGAATGAATAGATCTCATTTCTCGGTTTTAATTTCGTTACTACGCATGCGTTCCTAAAACCGTAATCCATTCGAAAGAATGCTTCCTCGGGTCGGGTCTTAAACCGATTTTCTCTTCCCAGTACGCTTGCGCAACACTAAATCAAAACGGCTACTCTCTTGATTCTTTGCGGTTTGATTGAGTAAAGATTTTCATGATTTATCTGTTTATGACTGTGCATGCTTTACACAAAACCTGAATCCGACTGAATGAATATCCATCTGGCATTATTCCAGCATTACTGAATCGGTTTAGCCTGACATCAGAAGTTCGCGTTTTTTTTATGTTTCTGCATCGATATTTCATGGAAGATAAAATATTTAAATCGAATAAACGATATTAGCGTTAAATCGATATTTGATTTTACATCGATATAAAGCCCAGTCCTATTACCCTCCATATACAAATAAAGTATCCTCTTGTTATAATAGTACAGATAGACTAGCTGAAAAACAGATAGATGCCATATGTGACAATTATGTAAGTCGATGTAGCGGACGCCATTTCTCAGGATAGTATATCAGATCTTACCGATGGAGAACGGATTAACCTTTTGTCCAGATGTATGTCGTTTGATTTCTAATCCGAAGGACCCAGGATCATTATCCAACCGGTCGCCAAATTGGTGACCCAGACGTACAAATAACACTCAACCAATAAAAAAACTTCAACCTGAGTCAATAGATGGCAGCACCATTCAACCAAAAAATCCAGCAACGAACAGCACTGTGAAAATAACGCTCATACAAATACTCGCTGGAGGGAGAGTGGTGTAGCAGACGCCATTTCTCAGGATAGTATATCAGATCTTACCGATGGACAACGGGTTAATACTTTCTCCAGAGGTATGTCGTTTGATTTCTAATCCGAAGGACCCAGGATCAAATCCAACCGGTCGCCAAATGATATTACCATTAAAACAAAAATTAATAACTATATAGGATACAAAAAAAGAAAAATATATTTTTTTTATATTTCCTTAAACCTTAAAATAAATTGGTGCTGATTAGATTTTGGCATATACTGCCCAAAAAGTGGCCCTTGCTTTATTTACTTGTTTTTATTGTTTTCTTCAAAGTATATATGCACCAAACTTGTTATGTTAAGTAGACATTATGAGAAATTATGCTGATTTAAGTTTAATGTATATCGGCCGACAGCTGGTTACTCGCTATTTGTAAATTTCCAAAGGGCTATTCCAAAAAGCTATTTGTAAATTTCTAAAGGGCTATTTGTAAATTTCCAAAGGGCTATACTATCTAAGCGTTCATTGATGAAATTCGCGCCAGATGGCATATATAAAACCTTTATTGGGAGAGAACTGTGTTAATTAATTTCTTATAAATGTTAATGATAATTCAACGCTGTTATATAGAATATATATATATATATATATATATATATATATATATATATTACAAAAAGAAATTATCTACTATTCATTTTGTGTTTCTGTGACCTCGTGTTTCTCCTCACGAACAAGAAAGTATCCAGCGTCACGAGAGAAAACTGACATTTGCAGAATAATACAAGGAACATGTTTTATTTGGCCTGGAATTTATAAGACCTTAATGAAAATAAATTATTAGTTGAAATTTCTCGCTAAAATGTATTCCGTTGTCAACTTGCAACAATTTACCCTGATGGTTATTTCTCCAGCCGAAATCACCATTCTCATGTAGTGTCGCTTCTTTCCGGGAAACACTAAAAAATATTCCTTCTTCAAAATAGTTTTTAAAAAAAAGAGAGAGTGAGAGAGAAAGAAAGAAATACCAACAGAGTTGGCAAACAGAGTAAGTAGGAAATGAAGACTCCCTAGGAGCGAAGCCTTTTAATTATAGAGAAGAAAGTTTTACCAGAATATACTAGCTTTGCATAGGGCTCGTATAAATTTTTGTAATTTTTGGAACTCAATTCTCTGACATTTTTATTGGATTTAAAAATTTTACATATTTTATTTTATTACACTATTTAAAGATACGATATATTTACAGAATTAAAACAGATGTCAAATTTCTCGTGTGTGTACATATATATATATATATATATATATATATATATATATATAGGTGTGTATTTATATATAACCGTTGAACAAAAGATCTTCTCTTAAGGAAGGAAAAAAAAACTCGTTCGAAAGTTAGCTATAATATTACTGATGAATATTCTCGTGAACAGCTGAAGTCACGATTGCTGCTCGTGACCTACGTTTGATAATCCGGAAAATTTGATGTAATCTCTTCCGGAGGCGTTATCGGGATCAGCCTACGTGATCCTGAAAAATCATTGAACATTCTGCGGTTTTTTGTCGGCTGGAAGATGCCGAAATATGCACGCCTTTCAACACTCCCGAAAAAGAACAAAAAAATATTTAAAAAAAACTGTAAGTCTTTATCACCCTGTGAATATGAAAATCTTTCTCTGAAAAAAAAAAAAGAAAAAAAAAAAAAAATTCACAATAAAGTTTATCGGGAAAAAAAAAAGGGGGGGATAATTCAAACATTTTTCTTAAGAAGAAATTTTGTCAATTTTCTATTAAAAAAAGAGAGAGAGAGAGAGAGAGAAAGAATGAATAAAACGATAACAATATATGTACTTACATTGTAATGTTCTTTAACAATGAATTACATTGCATATTATTGGTGTTACGTTCTTTTAAAAATTTAAACAGAACGGTATATTCAATTTCTTCGAATCACGTGCGCAAAAACAGCATAGCTACCAACATTTCTAACTTTTAAATCAGATTTATCACCGATATTTTTAAAATGAATCTGTCGCACATACTTTCGACAAACAAATATAATTAAATGAAATGAAAACATTTATAAAACTTTCCGGTATGAAGTAAAGCTCTAGATTAGCTGTAGGCAATTGCCAGATGGCGACCATTACATTGAAAATAGCTACCAAAATTCAAACACTAATCTCCAAATCTGGCGGCTATTTTACAGTTTATTTATTAAAAATCCAAAGTATGAAGTAAAATGCCATACCTACCAACAACTATGGAATCACCGTAGTTTCTGCGGGAGTAATAGGAAACTAGCGAATAATTGCTCCTCGTCCCCAAGATGTAAAAAAAAATACGAATCCTCTCACAATTAATTATTACTTTCTCTTACCCATAAGGTAGAGAAAGTATTGTTTTTTACTTTCTCTTACCCATAAGGTAGAGAAAGTATTGTTTTTGGGTCAAATTTTCGAACGCGAGATTTTGTTATATTTACATGTTCTGAGGTCCCCTGAATACGAAAATCATGTTTTTAGCAAATGGTCTGTGTGTCTGTGTGTGTGTGTGTGTGTCTGTCTGTTATCAGCATATCTCAAAAACAAATTATGGCAGAAAGTTCAAACTTGCTATTCTAAATGTGTATCATATATGGATGCTACAGTAAGCTTTTCGTTAAGATCAAGCAAACGGTTCGTGTACAGGGACAATCAAGAGAATTCTAATACATTACGTCTATGGTGAGAAATTGCAGGTAAGTAGAGTTTAACGTCTATAGACTGCACTAAACCAAACGAAACGAATATATATTTTTTGTAATAGAGATAGTGAACTGGGAAAAAAAAAATTGTGTATGTAGGAGCCTCGGCTCCCCCCTGGGGGGAAGTCTCCCCTCGAGGGGAGTAAATTTTCATGATGGATATCTTTCAAAAGAGCTCGCCAATACCTTTAAAACGAATGGTTGAACTATCGATCTGCAATAATTTAAAACAAAGTTGTCGATTTTTTTTTTTTTTTTTTACTTTTAACGAAAAAATACTTTTTAATATTGAGATTAAAATGGACTTTTTTTGGACATTTGGTGTTATACTACTTCTCTAATATGGAAATCGTCTGCATTATCATAAAAGATCATTTTTTTTAATAATAATTTTAATAAATTATTTTTAAAAAACAGAATTATTTTTTAATAACCGAATTAAATTCTATATAAATGTAGGTGCATTAATGCAACGGGGGGTTGATGGGGGCGATAGCCCCCCTCACACACAACTAATTATCATATAAAACTCTTCAGAAGCCTAATATGAATTGTTTAACACAGGTTTACATAACAGTACTCGTTATCTTACCTTTTAATCTGCAACCTGTATTTACAGTATTAAATTTCAGGGTAAGAGAAAGTCGTGTGAGTGACACACCAGATTATTTTTTTTTTCTATTTATTTACCTTTTAACTTTGAACGCGATCAGGATTTCAAAAAATTTCACTGAATCTCATCGAAAGCTAAAAAAATTGTATTATTCCCAGAACACATCGCTACCGACAAATCTATCCAAAAAAGAACAAAAGTTTGAAAAAAAAAAAAGAAAGAAAGAAATCCTAAATATTTCCTTTCAGGTTAGAAATCTCAAAAAACACATTGTGGTTTTGTTTTCCTTGTACTTTGAAATGCATTAATTCATTTTACTTTCGATGGAAAAAGATTTTTTAAAAAAAGGGGGAAATTCTATTTGCATTCTTTTTAAACAAAATTTTATTTAGTGCGAGAGGTCTTATTTTAATCTATTCCTCCTCACAAGAGCATCCCGTAACTGTATTTCTTTCCCTAACATCGGTTACTATATTCATTTCTTAAAATTACTTTGGTATAGATTTAGCGTAGAAGTCTCTTGAAAGTTTTTATATTTTTGTTGTCATTTTTTGGCGATGAATTAAAATGAGTATCGCAGTTGTGTAAGTAAACAATTCTTGGCGTGAAAAGACCGAGCTATCACAGTGACAAATTTCAAATTTCGAATATTTGTTGATTATATCCAGAAGATATAGCCAACAAATATGCATAAGCAATCATCAATAGATATTCAGAAGAAACAGCCAATAAATATTCAGAAGTCATCATCAAAATGTATCCAGAAGATACTGCCAACAATTATTCAGAAGCCATCATCAATACTTATATAGCCCAAGAATATTCAGAAGACATCATCAATACTTATTCAGAAGATATTGCCAACAAATATTCAGAAGCCATCCAATTTTTAAATGGTGATGGTCTCGGATATCTCAATCGCCAATGAGTTTTTACATACAATTATGGATGAATTTCTCTCTTATCAGTAGGTTTTGAAAAATGTAAAAGTTTTTAGAGTTTTGACAAAATATTTTAAGATGGTTTAAGAAATTAAATGGTAAAATTAGATATTTGCAGGTACTTTGGCAAATTCAAGGTGTAAAACAATTATCATATAAAACTCTTCCGAAGCCTAATTTGAATTGTTTAACACAGGTTTACATGACAGTTCTCGTTATCTTACCTCTTAATCTGCAAGCTGTATTAATAGTATTAAATTTCAGGGTAAGAGAAAGTCGTGTGAGTGACACACCAGATTATTTAGTACTAATGTCAAAACCAAATATAAAATACTAACTTATTTGAAAAAAAAAAAAAAAAGTCTTCAACAAAAAAAAAAATTCCTGCGACTTTTTTTAAAAATAGAAATAAAAATTTGTTTTTGATTTCTCTAACTACTAAAAAACCTTTTTCTTTCAGATTATATTATCTGAATTTTATATTGCACGTACTTTAAATACAAAGAAAGAATACGTTCGATTGTAGATAGGTTTTGTTTAATGTATAATATTTATTTATGTTCCACACGTATTTCTAGAATTACGCTAGACGTTTTTAATAATTTATAAACTTTGCGGAAAGAAAATTGCTATTAATAGTTGATAGTTTTCGTATTATAAATTAAAAATTTTTACTATGTTTCATTTCTTTGTTTCTTGAGAATTATTTAATTATTACTTTTTTAGTAAAGCAAATAAACATCCATGCATTAATTTAAACAAGCATAAGAAATTCATTTTGTAAATATAATTAGCCTGTAAAATTTGCTCACATTAAATTCCTTGAACTTAAAAAATTTAGGGCTGTGCCGATTAATCGATTAATCGGTTCGGTTAATCGACCAATGCTCAGTCTCGATCAATTTTTTTGATCGAGTTAATCGGATCGATTAATTCGATTAAAAATTTTCAAAATCCGATTAAAATTTTCAAACTGCGAATTAAAGTAAAAATGTTGTTCTGCCTACAAAATATTTTTTCACATACTTTGCTAATAAACATTCTAAGAAACATCCATCAAATAATGAAAAAGCAAAAAATAAAAAATAAAAAATAAATAAATAAATAAATAAATAAATTAAAATAAAACCTCTCAAAAGAAGTTTTTGCACTTTTGTTGATAGAAAAAAGGGGGAAGATATTTATTAAACAAACTGCCGTTTCATGTGCATGCTGGAGCAACACCACCTGTCTGTAGCCTTCAACAGAAAGTGTTGGCTAGGATAATAGTATTCTTAGAAACAAGAAGCATTCAAAAAAAGGAAATGCTAAAGATTAAAAGAAAAAAAAAGTATTGAGATTTCCACTATCCCTCTGATGGGGGAAATGTCAACAGAGTTTCACAGTATCTTCAAGCGTTTATTGTCTGTTCAGAATTGCTGACAGTAACTATTGAAGTAGACACAGAAAATAACATTCTATGTTCCAGTCCGAAGTGACAAAGAACTAAAATATAAGAATTTGAGATTTTTATGATAATGATATGGATTTTTGAGAATTCATTTAAAAATAGTGACAAGCGAGATGGACAAGGCCTGCAAATATAAAATTAAAATATGTGAAAATTCATTTAATGTTTCTTTCAAAATGAATCAAAAAATGAATTTATTTTTTTAAAAAAATTGAATAAGTGAAAATATTTATATAAAATTAATACTAAAGTCGCCAATTATTACTCTGAAAATTGATTTAAATTTCAGTTATGAAACAGGTATAATTGATAAGGAAAAAAAAAAATCAGTCAAACTTATGAATAATACGTATATACACAATATGACAGTTTTATTCATCATTGAAATAAAATTATATGAAGAAAAATAAAAACCGATTAAAAATCCGATTAATCGACTGATTAATCGATTAATGAACTACGATTAACCCAGTTAAAACTCTTAATCGATTCCCATCCTTAAAAAAAATTATTTAAAATTTGACATTAAAACAACTTTTGTCAAATGCTGAAACAAGTTGCGCCTGTGTAGTCAGATAAAGAAAGGTGAAAATTTCTCATATAGTTTGTTTTTCATTGAAAGCTTGGTGTGTATCTTTACTCAGATGAAATTAAGTAAATAACACGTCCGACAAAAATGCGTCAGAAAGTGTTTCATTTATATTTTCTCAACTATTGAGCTCACTAACACCTACAAGTAATTAAATATTCCTGCACTGCTTACAGTAATGTGCGTTTTTCTTGAATGTTCTATGAACAAAACAATCAGAAATGGAGGGGAGGGGGGGGTGCATTTTCTTAAATACATTCTGTGCGTCATTTTCAACCACTTACCTCCCTTTCTCCATTTAACAGCCTTATTTTGTTTAACTTATCGCCTTCTGTTTCGACGTCATAACCTGACTTATAGAAACCTAGATACCACAAATGATTTAATAGATGCGCAGGTGTTTTAACTGAAGCTTCACATAAACTTCGGTGAAACTTCAAATTCAGAATGTTTATGACAGCAAACATTTTCAAAATGGAAACTCTAAAAGGACTTATATTTTGTGCACTCATTATGAGTGGAAAGATGTTGTTTGCGGAAAGCATTGTGCATGAATCAACAGATACAGCTTTGAGGTTTTCGCAGTGTTTAATCGAAAAACTGAGCGAATCACCATTTTTTACTTTGAACGATCGAAATAGCATGATCGAAGTGCGAGATGTGATGGCGCAATCTCTATTTAACAGTGGACATAAATTATTTTCCCCTAAAGTTCTTCTGATTACATTCATTACTTCCTTATCAGATATCATTATTCTCGATGATGATTTTTCGAGAAATGCTTACCGGAAAGGAACTTATTTTTCAGCATTAGAACAATGTTCGATATCGTCAACTGGATATACTGATACTGAATTTATAGACGAAGCTCGAAGAATTCTACTTATTATTGAAAACAATAAGCCCGTAAAATATGAAGAAACTAAACCATTTAGTGGGGTAGAAATACCTGTTGTAGAAAGTTTTGTACCTGTTTTATATCCTCAAATGCCGGGGATAGGCAGGCCGATGATGTTACAGTCATCTCCAGTACAAAATCCACCAGCGCCCGAATTATTTCTTCCATACGATAAAACTATTTTTGAGCAACAAGAAAAAACTTTTTTACCACCTATGGCACAAACTACATTTAATACACAATATGCAAGTCAACATGCAAGTCAAATTGATTTATCTTCAAGTTTTAGTAATACGCAAGCACAATCGGGCAGTATACCACAAACATTTGAATTTCCAAGTAGTTTGCAAACTAAGAACTTTCCAGTGGATTCTGGCGCAGGGGAAATGCCTCAATCTCAAGAAAGTTTCCCGGATTCTCATCGGGAAAAAGTTCCATATAATTACGATACCAGCAGAATATCAGAAATTGATACTCATAGTACGGCACAATCTGGTAAAGGTTTTAAAGATCCTGGAAGCTCTCTCTATGACTATGATACTGGGAAAATATCTGAAATTGATTCTAGTAGATCACAAGTCGTACCTTATGCTGAATCCCCTCAGAAAGATCCTCTTAATAGCGGTGGCAGTTCTCAGACTTCCTACGAAGGCTTAAATATTCCTCAAACAAGAGAAAGTTCAGTGGTTGTGGTCCCCCCTCAACCGTTTGCTTCAGATAAAGATCTACCACAAAATCCACAACATGGATCCGAGGGAGAAATGTATCTACCATCAAATCAAGAAAATTCACCCAAATCAGATATAATTACCTCCGGTAATATTCCTGTAGCACAAGAACAATATCCTGGGGCTATTTCATATCGAGAGTTAGGAAATGTTATCTTTAATGTATTAATAAATTCCCCTAAATTTAGAGAAGCGTTCAATTCGGAAATTTCGCAAGAAAATGCAATCAACTTAGCACGAACTCTTACAGAGCATACCTTCGCTGGCTATGATGTTAATATAATAAATGACGCTTTATCAATTGTTACTGAAGAAGTACTTAAAGTAAGAGTTCCATCACCAGAAAATTTTGCTTTCGCTTTATCGAATGCCCTTGCTTTTGTGTTGCAGAGACATGACTCATCGTTACCAGCCGAGAAATCTCAGTTAGCAACAAGTTTTCTTTCTAGTTTAGATAGCTCAGGACAACACGAAACTGCCGAGAAACAATCTGAAGATTTCAATACAGACAAGACTTTAGGACAAATTGATTCTAAGTCAGAAACTATCGAAAAACAACCTCCTTATGCAACTGAAGATGAAAGTTCTAAATTCGATGAAAAACAATTTGACTTTGATTTTCAGTCTCCACCTTTATCGCCAGAAGACCGAAAAGATGAAATATTTAGTCTCTCCCTTGCGCAACTTTTAACAAAATCGGAAGTGATTAGAAACTTTTTCTGCGATGACAATAAACGAGAAGATAAAGTCCAGGTATCTTTTAGCATAATTAAAGCTTCATTAACTGAATATGGTTTACATGTTGGGTCATTGGCTGCTAGCCTTACTACTGGTGCTTTGTCAGAATTATCTGAAGAAGGATTGTGCCGTAACTACGCAAAAACAATATCAGAAATTATTGCCGAAATTTTAGAGGAAAATGGAATCGAAGACGCCAATGCTGAAAATATTGCTAGCAAAATGGAATTCAATTTAGTTCAACGTCAGATTACTCCAGATGAATCTCAAAAACCTCCTACAATTATGGATAACGTTCCATCGAAGATGCATGACACAGATACTTATGCTACTGCGCCAGAACTTGAAACTTCTTTTACATCTGCTGAAGAAACTAACCTTCCCCACCAAGAAGAGGCTGAGTATTCAAAATTCACAACATTATCTGAATCCGAAGAGGAATCTGATTTTGGTCCCACCCATCCAATAACTTTATTACTATCATCTATAGATTTATCTACAGTGCCACCAAATGTTAAAACAGAAAGTAGGGCTCCTGATGATATTATAGATCATGACGCTTTTGGTGATTATTTATATAAACAATTTCATGACCTTACATCTCATGATTCAGAAGAAGATAAAGAAGAAGATGAAGAAGAAGATGAACAGGAAGAGGAAGGCGGTACTGCTGTTACAGTTGAAACTGGAAAAAATGATGAAAGTGGAGAGGAATTTTCAGACGAATCTTCTATCGAGGAATTTAGCCACGAGCATCACTCTGGAAAAAAAGAAGAGAAAACAAGTACACCTGCATCATCAGATTTAGCAACCACTTCATCAGATGAAAAAGAAGATGCTAATAATCCAACTGCGACAAAAGAGGAGGCCGAAATTTTGCACCAATCAACCAAAGAGGAAATTTCTCCAGAAGGCTTAGGTCATTCAGACTCAAAAGAGTCAAATGTTAAAACAAGCCATGTTGAACTTCAACCTAGTTTTCAAAGTCCAGTTCTTTCATCAGAACATTCATCTGCAGATTCCAAGTCAAACGCTGGTGTAAAATTACATGATTCTGACAACACAGATGCATCATTAGCATTTGCAAAACAAGTGTCTGAAATATCGAAATCTTCTGTAGCTTATATCCGATCCAGAAACTTCGATGTTAATAATTTGTGTACTCAAATTAACCAATTAGCTCCATTAGTTAATATACCACCTCTCGATCACTGTCAACCTATCACAGCTATTGATTACCTTTTGAATGTTTTGCTCTCTACAGTTAAAATATTGAAAGGGGTTTGAATTGAAAGTAAATGAAATTTGAAGTAAGTCTCATAAACTGCTTCAAATTAGGAAATTCATTTAGAAACTAAAATAACTGAATATACTTAATGCAAAATATGTGAGCATAAATATTCTACAAAACTCAGTTTTGGATACATATATTGTAGTTTTCTGTTGAAATCTAACATACTTTGGTAAGTACGTTAAAAAATACATGTTTAACTTTTTATGTAATTCCCCCTCCCCCTTTTTTTAATTGTGACTTTCACACCTTAGTTGTTAAAATATATATATGTGTGTTTGTGTTTGGAACTATCATATGTTTCTTAAAGTAAAAGTATAGTCTAATTAAAAGCTTAAAAAGGATTTAGTTATGAATTTCTATTTCTGAGAAAGCAATTGTTTTTCTGTTTATTTATCTATTTTTTCATTTCATTATGATAATAAAGAATTGTCAATAATTTTTTAATAATAAGTTAGGACATTTCCTTAAACAATTAAATTTTTATTAAAACAAATATGCATTATTTGCTTATTTTGTACAGTAGTAAAGTTAACATTACAATTTTTACAATTATAATACACTAAATAGTTTCTTAAAGTTTCGTTTAAAAATATTCAACGAAAAAATAAACATTGGTGAAACGCATTGATTAATATATCGAATGTTTTAATTAAATATATATTTTAAGTGAATTATTTATTTGCTTTAATGACCTTAACGGCCCTCTTCACTTATCGTCGCTGGAAACCCGAGCCAATGTTATTCTATGGAGAAATTTTCTTTACAAATAACTTATTAACTAATACATATTTTTGAATTCTGTTTTCACATTCAGAAAATTCCCAACTGTTAAATTGACGGACCTTTTTTAAAAATGTATTTTTTTAATATTTAATCTTTCATTTTGAAATTGCAAAATGAAAAAATGAAAAAATTTCACATATTGAAAATTCGTATTTTGCAGCTTCAAAATAAAATATAAAAAAATAAAATAATATTTTTTTAAAAAAGCTCCGTCAATTTAACAGCTAGGAATTTTCAGAATGTGAAAACAGAACTTAAAAATATGTATTAGTTAATAAGTTATGTGTAAAGAAAAATTTCCCATAGAATAACATTCGCTTCGTCTTCCGGTGACGGTGAGTGAAGAGTGCCCTTAATAACATTTTCTAAAGGGAAAAAAAAAAAAAAAGCTCTAAAGTTGATGGTAATTATTCGGAAAGCATTTACATAATTTAAACATAATAAGCAATAACAAATAAAAACTTTGGTAAGTAACACCGTGAATTTAAAGAAACTCGCAACAATTGTTTTAGGTTTAATTAATACACGATCCTCCGTCAGGCGAATAAGGTAGGCACGGGGGCGCCTAACTAAGGATCGTACTATTATTTCGACCCGAAACAACTGCTGAGAGATTTATTCAATTTATGGTGTTTGCTTGCAAAATTTTTATTTATTCCTTTTCAAAACCAGTCCTCGGTAAATTTTTTAACTATAATAATAATCATTCAGAAAATCTTTAAATATTTTCAGATTTCTGTTTATGTATTATTTTTTTTTCCCTGTCAAAGTGATAAATTTAATGATATATGGATCATAATTAATATATCTCGCATAACAACTCCATTGCCATAAAATTTCATACTTGCAATAAAATGAAGAACTAAATGAGTAAACAAGCCCTTTTGGTTCACCCTTTTTTTTTTTTTTTTTTTTTTTTTTTCATAATATGTAAAATAATGTGAAATCATAATGTTACGATGCATTTATAAGCATATTACACTATAAAATTAGAAAATAAATATGTTTAATCGTTCAGAATATGCTTATAAATATTTTAAAATAATTATTATAATATTTTAAAAATATTTTACAATCATATATATTATTATAAATAGTATACAGTCTTCTATAGTTCAAAAGTATACATAGATAAACTTTTACAGTGTATGTAAAAATTGGACTTAAAAATAGAAAATTTTGATGAAAGTATAATTTTTGTGACGTATAATTATACGTACTGTGATGATTAAATATATACCTATTTAATTTAAATAATAACGAAAAAAGTTTTTTTTTTTTTTTTTTTTTTTTTTTTAATAATTTTTATATCCTTAAGAGCGCATTTATGATATTTAAAAAAACAATTAAAATCTTACAAAACAATGTTTGTGTGATTACGTATTTATAAAAACTAAAATTCATAATTCCTTTTCTTTTAGCATAATTTCTTCATAATTTAAATTTTATAAGCTCTAAACATTTTTGTGACTGCTTTAAAAAAAAAAAAGTTTACTATCAAAGTATCCATTAAAGAATGCTGTGAATTTATATTTTTTATTATTTCTGTTATAATATTTTTGAGTCCAAAACTTTTGTTTTATTTTTTATTATGTTAAAAAAAAAAAAAAAAAAAAAAAAGTATTTAGAACAACAATTTTTTATGGCATTCCGTTTATTATAAATATATTTTCAAATAGTTATTATAAAACACGGAAAGATAGTACGGATAATGTTAAAATTTTACTTTCATTACCCGACTACCGTAGGTGATGGGAGTATTGTATTCGGTTCAAAAATTCGATGTCGAGATTTCACCTGATTTACATGTTTTAAGGTCGCCTGAGTCCAAAAAAGTGGTTTTTGGCAATTGGTCATTGCGTGTGCGTGCATGTGTGAGGGGGATCTTCTGGCTATTATACCTCGGAAACTAATAAAGATTGAACTACGAAAATTTATAATTGAAACAGATATGGCGTATAGATGAATTTTCCAAATTTTGGTGAAAATTGGATAACTGGAAGTGGCGTCATAAGTCCATATCTCAAAAACGGCTCTAACAATTTTCTTCTAAATTGCTGTATAAGCACTCTATTAGATATCATTTCGAATAATGTAGTTGAATAGTTCAGGAAAATTGATAGACGTCCTGTATAAATAGCTGAATTTCAGGTCCTGCAAGTGCGTTCTTTTCAAAACGGTTGTATGAATTTTTTTCAAACTTGCCATATTAACCCTCCTTTAAATATCCTTTTGCATGTAATTGTTGTTTTCTGGTCAAAAATTAATTATGCCAAGCTTTGGTAAAAGTCGGTATCTCAAAAACGGCTCTGACGATTTATTTTTTTTCAGTTGTTACATAAACACATTTTAGATATTCTTTCTCATGCCTTACTTGGTTATCGCAGGAAAATTAATAGTCATCCTGATCAGATAGATCAGTTTTAGATCTCGGAAATTGGTGTTTAAATAAATAAATAAAAAACTCTACAATTTTCTTTTCATTTGTTTTTCTTAAAAAAAAAAAAAATAAATAAATAAATAAATAAATATCTGTGTAAACTCTGTTTTATGTTTTTACACCTGTATTAACTTTCCCTTACCGGAAAATTTTTAGGTGTCTATTTCATTAGGTCAATTCTATGTCTTCTGATAACATTATCTCCAGAAAGTGCATATAATACGTGTAATAGTGGGTAATGGAAGTCATGTGGTTGTTTCACACCAGATTTTTTATATATGTTTTTAATGCCTTCAACATTTTCCCTAAATTTTATAGCTTTATTAGCTAATATTTCGTAATTTTCTGACGTAATTACACAAACATATTCTTTATGATTCTTATTATAATAATTTTAAATAAACTTATTATTATTATTATTTATTACAGGAAGGTCATTACAACAGAGGGTTCTTTTCGATTATCCATTTATTACAGTTAATATTTTTTAAGTGATTTTTATATCATATTTCGCATGATTAATGTTCTTATGTTCATTGCAAAACGTGTACTGTTAATATCATTCAGATATTTTCCTCTTCTTTTTAAATTATATGATATTATTATACATACTTTTTTAAAATTTCTTATTGTGTAACTACTCCTTTTTTGTTTTAAATTCTTATTCTGATATTTTTAAATTAGCAGTTATTTTTGTTTGTTGTTTACTTTGATAAACTCTTTACAACAATGTTACTTAATGAATTATCAACAGTAATTGAATTTTTGAAAGGTTATGATACACTACCTTTCCCCATTTTCGATTGCAAATGTTTTTCTAAATATCTTAAAAGGCACTAAATAAATCATCTTGAAATTACAGGACTGTGAAGAATATGTTATACCTCATATAATTTAGTGAAATTTTCCTACCGGAAGTAAAAGGGGGACTAGTAAAAAATTAAATAAAAATAAAAATATTTGGGATCATGCTGTAAAAAGTAAGGCTTGAAATGCGGTATGGCTATAGTATATAATTATGAGGCTCCTTATTATTATTTGTATAAAATTTATGGCTCCAACACATATAATCATGTGGATATAACGGTTTTTAAATAAAATACATAAAAAAATTCATTTTTTTAGCTATAACACGCAAAGTATTAAACCAAGTGCAAAATTATTTTCAGAAAACTTGGCATACAACATTAGATACAGCATACAGCAATCAGGTTACAAAAATATTAAACATCTAATAAAATATGAGCATTTTTATTAAATAATTTTTAATTGCGCATGCGCAAGATTTAGTGAAATAATTTAATAGCGAAATATAGTGAGCTACTTATATAAAAATCCCAAATAAGTATCGTGTATATTCAAAAAGTTGTGCGTGACAGAATTTACAAGATATTTGTTCGGGGTTTTCATATAAGTAGCTTAATACTGTTGGCTGTTACAATATATTATGCAAATGAAATTTCGTTAAAACTTGCGCATGCACGATTAAAAGTTATTTAGCAAAAGTGCTCACAATTCACTAGTTATTTAATATTTTTATATCCTGATTGCAGTAGTTGGTTAAGTTTTCTGAAAAAGACTTTGCACTGGGTTTAATACACTGAGTGTTATAATTTAAAGAATGACAGTTTATTATTATTTTTTTTTTTTAATAAAAAAAAAAATCAATGTTATATCTCCATAAATATATGTGGTATACAGATAATTGAAAGGAACCTTATAGTCACATGTTACAGCCAGATCGCATTTCAAACATTACTTTTTATAGAATGATCCCAAACATTTTCATTTTTATTTAATTTTTCACCCCTTTTTGCTTTCGGGGCAAAACTTTTACTGAAATATATGTTTATTATATTCCTGAAGTTTCAAAACTATTCGTCCATTACTTTTCGAGATATTTGACAAAACGTCTAAAATCGAAAGTGTTCGGTTATTTATGCAAAGGTAGTGTATCAAAAATAGAAAAATAAATATAAGTAGATAATATTAGCTTCAATAAATGCTTTGTTACGTTTCCAAATTTTGTGTACACTTTTTGACCTTAGATTCTTTTGAACATTTCTGTTACTCAATTATTTAATTTTATGCTCAATGCATATTATTCCAGCATTAAATATTTTGTGATAATACAAATATATAAATATAGTATAATTCTTTTTATGTCGTTTGTAAACTAGATTTCCTGTAAATGGTTTTATTTTTGTAAGATTTTATTAATGGTTCTGTCTCTGTGTGTAGATTTTTCCAATATAAGGAGAAGTAAGCATTTTCGAGAAATTAATCTTTTTTCTTTGAAACTAAAATACTTTCAGAAGTAAGGGTAAATGTAGTTGTGCATTCAAAAGCAATATTATCTGCATGCACATGAGCGTAATTAATTATAGGAATTTTCTATGGAGAGAAAATGTATACTTTTGCTTCAAAATGCATTGCTTTATCAATAGTTTAATTCATTCAAAGCTGTTAATTTGAAATAATATCCCTTTTCTTACACAATATTGGACGCATTTTTATATTAAAAACAAGAAAGTATAATTCAGAAGTTTTAAATCCGATTTTTTCTCCAGTTTTCAGCAAGTGTGAACAAGTATGTTGTGGCCACCACTATGACTTCCTTCTATATTGTCCTATACAAATTCACTCAGTAAAAATAATTTATTAAAATTATTATTTTAAAAATTATGTTCCATGATAATGCAGAATATTTCCATATTAGAGAAGTAGTATAACACTAAATATCCAAAAAAGTCAATTTTATTCTCAATATTACATTTAAAATATTCTGTATGACAAAAGACAAGATTTTAGTTTCAAAGTAAATTTATTTACACAATTTACCTCTTGTCTTCATATCTCTGTCTACAGAAATATTATTCTCAATCACCTCTTTCGTATACATAATCTTTGTTCAGATAGGTTTAAAAACAAAAATATCTCTCACATAATTAATGTTGCTACAAAAATGGGTTATCCCAAAAAATTTATTTATTCACTTGTTTATCATAAAGGGTCTCTGTCTAACACACACACACACAAAAAAAAAAAAAAAAAACTACTAAGGTTTAATTTAAAAAAAAAAAAAAAAAAAAAAAAAAAAAAATCAGGTGGATGGGTGGGCAGATGTTTGATTAAGGAGGAAGGGTGGTGTTGTTTGGCTGGTTGGCTGGGAGGGTTTGATGCTGAATAAAATTTATAAAAAAAAAAAAAAAAAAAAAAAAAAAAAAAATTGGGGGGATTGCTGTAAGTTACATTCTTATTTTTTCTGGTTGATACTATGAATTTTGAACTCTTTTATCATTAAATTTTACTATGTGCTTCTGGCTACTTGAGGCTTCCCTTGTTAAGTTTGAACAATCCATCTATTTGCATAACAAAAATAAAATCTTATATATATTAATAAAAAAAAAAAAAAAAAAAAAAAAAAAAATCTTTTAATTTTTAATTTTAATTTATGATGACTGCATTATAATGCTTATCCTTATATGTGTGCTCTTTGGCATTATTGCTTGTAATTGACTCTTCTTAAAACTTAACATTTAATACTTTGACTTCAAAATAAAAATGTTTTTATTTTAATTTTTAATTTTAATTATTATTGATGACCGCATTATAATGCTTATCCTTATATGTGTGCTCTTTGGCATTATTGCTTGTAATTATGTCTTCTTAAAACTTAACACTTAATAATTTGACTTCAAAATAAAAATCTTAAAAATTATCTTAATCTTGCTGTTAATACTTCTAAATTATCTTAATCTTTCAGTCAATACATCTTATTTAACTGACTTAATGTTTTTATAGCCAACCGAAAGATGGCGCTTGTACTCTGTTGTCTTATACCTTCATTCTTCAGTCCTTATCTTAAACGATTTAATTATTAATATTTTTGGTACGATTTAATTTAACTCTACTAGTATTAATTTTAACATTATCATTTAATATTTACTCTGTGTATTTTATCATTAATGTAATTGTTCTGAAGTATTTTCGATTAATCGATATCTGTCGAGCTTTTATTTTAACTTCAATTTTGGTTTTGGCATCAACCATTTTTCCAGTTTGTGTTAACTGTTTTCCATGTGGTTACTCTGATTATTTCATGTTATCACTTTGGTTTCCTTTAAGATTTTAATTAATATTTATTTATTCTTTGTTTTAATTTAATTTTTCACTTTTTTCTCATTCTTTATGGTTTTTTGCTGCATTGATCGGGGCGTGAGATGATATAAATTGCTATGATTAGCAATATCGTTTTACGAAATCGTTGCAGCTTTCTCTGCTTTATGAAGTATGCGCCCCTTGAAAAGTATGCTTCTAATTTTAAGCATTTATATCCAATTGATTATGAGGTTTATTATCTTTTTTCTCTTTCACAAGTTTAATGGTCCTTTTTTATTATCCTTCAGGTCGGCGTAAGTATTTTAAGTTACTATGGTAACTCATTGGTTCCTTATCTATATCGCAACTTTTTGTGTCATTCTTTCCTCTATGTTAAATTCAGTTCTATATTTTAGTGTGCTGTTATTGTTTTAGTTCTATTAATTGCTAAATTTTAAGATTAAATTTTATTACGTTATCTATTATTTATATATATATATATATATATATATATATGTGTTTAAAAAAAAAATCGATAACTTTATTTTAAATTATCGCAGATCGATGGTTCAGCCATTCGTTTTAAAGGTATTGGGTCCCCCCCCCCACACACACACAAAAAAAAAAAAGGGGGGGGGGGTAGGCGAGGCTCCTACATACACAATTTTTTTTTTCCAGTTGACTATCTCTATTACAAATAATTCTTTTAAATTTCATAATGATTATTAAAAAATAATTCTCTTTATGCACATTTATACAAAATTCTGTCCTATATACCACCATGTTAAAAATTAAGAAAGGGTAATAGGTTAGAATAGGCACTAATTTATGCCAATGTGTAACTACATACCAATTTGTATGAAATTCTCTGCAGTAATCCCTGAGATACAGTCGCCACAAAATTTTGTCACACACACAGACAGACAGACATTTTCAAAAAATGATCAAACCGTTTTCTACAGCTCTCAAAACGTGTAAATCCATCAAAAACCCGAAGTCGAGAATTTTTACGAATCCAATACTTTCTTCTCTTAAATATAGCAGAAAGTAAAAAACAACGAAGATGGCATTTTGGTTCATTTTCGATACAAACTGCTTAATTTCGGACACAGTTACAAAAAAAAAAAAAAAAAAAAAGAGTAAGCAGGAGTGGAGCATGCAAGCGGTAAACGCAGTTATAATACATGGCTCTACACTCATACTTTCGCTTATCACGCACCAGTCATTAATTTTTATGTAGCAATTTCAGTTGAAGTATTCTTAATTATTTCAAATGTCTATATAACACAACTCTTCTTTTGATAGCTACATTCTCTACTTTTTATGACACAATTTAAAGTAACCTGTTAATTAATAGTAGCAAAGAAACTTTTTGCTTCTGTGACATATTTCAAAATTAAATTTTTGTCATGTCATTTCAAATAAATTCATCTGAATTATTAAAAAAGAAAAATTCGATTTTATTTGTACTTTAATTATTTTTAAAAATTCGATTTTTGTATCATAATTATCTTCAGGTTTTAATTATTTTATAGAATTTAATTACCGAAAAAAAAAATCAGTTAATAAAAAAATTTTTTTTTTTTTTTTCAATGAATATAGAAATCTGCATTAAAAAATATCTGTAAATCAGGCTGGAAGAATACATGTTTTTCCGCGAAATGAATATATCGTTTAATTTATTTCATAAAGAAATTTATTGAAAATGCTCGTATTGTACTATTAAAAATGTATATTCCTCGTGTTTTCTCGCAAAGATTTCCCTTTAAAGTGCAATTTTATCTGGTGATGCAATGTGAATTAACTTGTCCACCTGCTTCCTAACTCAATATACGCATCCGACTTCAAGTCACGCTGCTCCTTTAAAACTCTGCTATTTCCCCACAATATTTCGCTTCATTTTCTAGAAATTTGTACTATATTGGTGCTTTAAGCATTAAATTTGATACAATAAAGGAAAAGATTGTTATTGCAGCTGGTGTATTAAAAGTTTATCCAAGGTTTTTTTTTAATTTATGCTATGACCTTTTTCTTAGATATGCAATTTCGCGTTCTCTCTAATTTTATAGACTACATAGAATTTTTACTTTCTGAACGTACTATGTAAAGAAAATATTGTAATCATGACAAAAATTCGACATTGAGATTTTGATGTATCTATACGTTTTGAGGTCCCCTGAGTTCATTTTTGCTATTTTTACGGTGATGTGTGTGTGTGCGCGCGCGCGTGTATGTGTGTGAGTGAACACGATAGCGTCTGCACGCTTTTTTCAAATGAGCAAGTTTAATTTATTTCGAGCTGATGAAAAAAGCTAGCAGTGAAAAGCTAGCAGAAAAAGCTAAACGTGACCGACTTAATGAAAATAGCACTCTTAAAACAGTAAACATTCTCCGTACATTATGGTACGGAAGTGCATATTTTTGCAAGGAGTCGGGCAAATTTTCATGTTTAAGGAATCAGTTAACTGGAAATAATACGCGGCCATTATAAATGTGGCGCCTGACCAACTATTTTGAAGATATCTCAGACTTTCCCGCAAACAACATTTCAAGATGATATTGCACCTTGCTAAAGGGCGTCTGTGGTACGTTTCTTTGATTCAAATTGTTAAAATTATCTATCCATTCCCATGAGCACCTACAATTTTGTAAGATATCATATATTTCTTAACTTTAAGTTAAATCCATAAAGAATATCGCAGAATTTTTTCTTTACCAGACCTGAAAATAGTCCTAATCTCAATCCGCTCGAAAAGGTTTAGTCTATAAAAAGGCGGGGAAGAGTGGGGAGGGTTCGAAATTTGCAGCCTACAACTCTGTAAAAACTAGTAAAAAATATTTATGATATTTGGCAAAGAGAAATTTCTGAGATTTATTTATATTAAAACACTGTATAATATTGTGCCATTGTGCATTAAAGCTGAATTCCATATAAAGGTGGAATTAACCCAATGCAGAATAATTTTTTTTAATAAATAATTGTTTAGATCTAAGAAATAAATAGTTTTATTTCATATATTAAAACATAACTTATTTTATATAATAAATCAAAATAGAATACGAAGTATATGTTTATTATATTACGTTTAAAAAGAATGTTATGTAGATTTTTATCAAGTACTTCGTAGAGTGCAATAGAGTGAATTATTAAATCGAAAATGTACATAGCAATCATTTCATATCTTTGATATTATGCAAATGTGATAGTTTTATTTGTTGCAATCATTAGTTTTGAAGTTATTACAAATAAAAAAAAAGGTATAAGTCAATTTTTATGCAGTGTGGCTTTTTTTTTTTTTTTTTTTTTTTTTTTGTTGTTGTTGTTGTTGTTGTTTTTGTCCCTTAGTGTAAGCATTAAAATATGATTATGAAAATAGCTCTCATAGAACGCTATGCTTTAGAATTCTTTCGGGTGTCTCTGTAGACAAATCAGTGGCGGTATTTACCTCATTTTCATAAGGGAACAACCTACAGTGAACTTCAATAGCATATATCAATTTCAAGAAATTCGATGACTATTTACTTGAGTTAGAGCGCTAACAGGCGGACAGAAAAACAAATCACAGTCCTAAACACTTTTAACTTGTTGGAAAGTTTTTAAAGTGTAGCAAAAATATGTGTTAAATCTGAGACGAAAACCTCCACATAGCCAGGGCCTGATTATCCAAAAGGCTCAGGAAGCACAAGCTTCTGCTCTAAAATTTAAGAGGCGGCCCCATATGGATTAAAAACATGGTCTTGAATTTTTTGTTTCATATTTTCACACTGAGATTGAATTTTTTCTGAGAAAGGTTACCTAAAACAAGACAAAACACTCACTATTTCGGGAAAAATCTATTATTTAACCTCAAAAATCTGAATGTTCTTAGTTAAAAATTTGTATGATTTTAATGTTCTGTGTAGAAACCACCCAGATGTAGGAAAAAATAAAAATAATAAACACACACTATTTTTTTTTTTTTTTTTTTTTTTTTTTGTCCATAGCATTTTTATATTACAATATGTAACAGGAAAACAAGATTTTCCGAAATGAAAGGGGGCCCCGAAATGATGCTGAGCTTCCCCTAGCTTCAAAGCTTAATCGGGCCCTGCACATAGCTACTCATAACATAATTTCATTCAATAGAATGGTGTGTGTGGGTTAATCCTAGAACACTAGAGTAACGTAAAAGTTACGCATACGTAAATTTTACGTGCGGTCTTCCTTTATTGGTACACATTTTTATAGTTATCAAATATATTTTTAAATACAAATAATTATTTCAGTTAATGAAAAGTTAGTAATATTGGGTAAAAAAGCAAATAATTTAACATATTTAAAAACAACGTTAATATAATATAAGCAAATAAAACGAATTTTACATGAGCAATTAAATTTTGCGTATCTCTAGAGACAGCTGCAGGTATGAACACGCTAGTGTTCTAGGATTAAGGGTCCGCATGTAAAGGACCACGGATCGGGTCAAATACAGTGGCGTAGATTGCACCCCCGCAACCCCCGCAGTGCGGGGGGGCGCACAAGCTCAGGGGGCTCACTTAAAATATTACCATGGGGAAAAAAAAAAAAAAGGAAGCGGTTGAGAGAGAAAAGTGGCGAAATTTAAGAAGCATCCCAAAAAAGAAATGTTCTTGTTAATCGTTAATTGACATAGAAATATAGACCCTTTTGAACTGGGGGGGTACCCCTTCTTTCTTCCCCTCCCTCTAAAAAAATTGATTTTCTAATTAATCTCAAAAATAGTTATGCTCAAAAGGTAAGTGCGTTTTTTGCCATGGCCCTCTTCTCCCGGTACTCTTTTGCTGCTTATGAGTTTTTATACCACTGATTTATAGTAGCTATAATGTTGAGTTATTTTACTTTCTATTTTAAGGATTTCATAATGATCTAATGCTGATATATGGAAAAAAATTACAAAAACACAAGACGCTATTAGGACAATCTTGGGCTCTAGAAAAAATTCGGGGGACTCTGAATCTACTGCTCATTGTTAGTGATATATCAAAATAGTCTCAATACTCATAATCCGATTTAAATTTATTGTATTTATTCAAATTGTTTTCTTTTGAATTTTTCTTTTCTTTTTTCTTTTCTTTTTTTTTTTTTTTTTTTTTTTTTGTTAACGTGGATAGTTCTCAAAACTTTTCTTTTTTCATTCCTCTTCCCCCATTGTCTCTATACACAGTACGCATAGTGGAAAAAGTAGTGAAAAAGAAACCAGGTTATTCTTCTAGTATATTCCAAGAAAACTAAACCCGCCAATACTGTTTCTTTGGGGTAGAATATTTTTATTGCAATACATTTTTTTTTAAACTCAATTCATTTTTTTTTTTTTTTTTTTTTTCAAAACATTTATAATTTTTTTTTTGTACGAAAATATTATATAAATCAACTGAGTTGTATACATATTTTGTCTGTAAAATTAAAATTTTACCAGTTATTTTCAATTTTAAATATTTTAATGCATTTATTCATTTATTTATTTATTTATTTATTTTTGTATAAATGAACTGTCACCTATTGATGCGTAATATTTGTCTCCAAGCAAACATTTATTTTAACTTTAAGTAAAAAGAAGTATCTTTATAGGATGATAGCAAAGGGGCGCATGATTTAGATTGCGGGGGGGGGGGGGGGGGGGGGGGGGGGCGCAGGACATCTTAGCTACGCCACTGGTCAAATAGAAAAGAATGCTTTTAAATAGTATATTGTCAGTTCGACTGCTTTTCAGTAGAATAAATAGATTTGTAGCGTACAAGTAAGCTTTGTATATTGTCTGCATATTGAAAATGCAACATACAATTCATTAAAATTAAAAAAAAAAAAAAAAAAAAAAACATTTATTAAATCGAAGAATACTGATCAAAATGCATTACATATATACATATATAGAGAGAGTGAGATGCTCTTGTGAGTTTAAAAACCATATGTCAATTTCATTATCTTTATGGTAAGATAATAAAATGAGTTTTTTAATATTCCCTCTAACTCTAATAGCATAACTTTTCAATAAAAAATTCATTTTACATAGATTTTTAGTGCTGCCATCTATTAAGTATAGGATAAAACATAATTTAGTTACATGAAAATTTACCAGACATTTTGAAAATTAAAATAAAAAGCAATTGTACGAAATATATTCATATTACTTTTAACAATAGTATCCGAATAAAAGTATCAGGTTATTTTACTTTGTCAATAACCAAATCAAATAAGAAAAAAAAAAAAAAAAAAAAAAGGAACACGATTGAAAACTATTGTAACAATAGTGTTATCGAATTTTAAAAAAGCTCGTCAATTGACTTTTATTTAAGCTTTATCTATGCCAAATCAGTACAATCAAATTTGTATTCCGATATAATAACAAATTTTAGCAAAAATTCCGTACCTTTTCAGTAAGACTTTTAAAATTGCCAAGCAAAAGGAAATAGGGGACCATGGATTTCATAATTTTTTTATATAAAAATTATTATCCGAATGTAAAGAGTGGACAGCATAACTTAACAGTGAGTAAATGGTTTCAAAGATCGTAAAATCTTAGATATATTGCAATAATATTAGCATACACAGCTGATTATTCGGTAAAAACGAATTTTATCTTTTTTTATTGTTGTTGTTGTTGGTGGTGGTGAGGGTGGTGCTATCATCTGCTAGAAAAATATAAAACTACTTTCCGAAATGGTAAAATAATTATTTTAACCTTTTGCCAGTCTTATTTAATTTCACTTCTCTTGTCAGCATTGCCAAATTTAGGAACTTTTTTATTCAATATCCACCACTAAATTTTAACTGTAACGGTTGCGTAATCACTTCGAAGGCTATCAGTCCATTATGTATATGAAATATCATTATTTAACATACCATATTATTCGGTAAGAATGATTAGCTGATTATTCGATAAAACGAATTTTATCTTTTTTATTGTTGTGGTTGTTGTTGTTGGTGGTGGTGGTGGTGCTGTCACCTATTAGGAAAATATAAAACTATTTTTGGAAATGGCAAAATATTTATTTTAGCCTTTTGCCAGTCCTATTTAATTTCACTTCTCTTGTCAATGTTGCCGAATTTAGGAACTTTTTTATTCATTATTCACCACTAAATTTTAACTGTAACGGTTGCGTAATCACTTCGAAGGCTATTCGTCCATTATGTGTATGAAATATCACCATTTAACATTATTGGCGATATCTGAATAAAAGAGTCCCTAAATTTAGTAACACTGTTTGGGGCTTTAGGGTCAGCAAAAGTTTAATTCGCAAAAATTTCAGTTTGATGCCCAGTATAAGTTTAGTACAACTCCAAGCAAATGGCCGAGAGGTTTCTCTCCGTAAGTGGTAGACGGTAGGTATCGAATTGAATCTAGGACATTGCGCTTGTTGGGAAGACGACTTGAAGTTTCCCATTGTTTTATCAGAAACTCACGTGAATCAGAGCTAAAACTCGTTAGAAAGACCTCTACGGAGGATATTCCGCACAGGCCTATTTCCCACTCATAGACATTTGGCTTTAACAACTACATCACATTTTGTTATAACAACTTCTACGCTAAAGCGCAAAATTATGTTTAAAACGTTTAGCCAAATTATTGTCAACAATTAAAAAATATTTTTTAATGATTATAATAAGTTTTACTAAAAAAAAAAAATAATAATTATTATTATTTTTTTTTTTTTTTTAAACAATCACTATATTAAACTTTAAGATAATCTCGCCGCTGACGAAGGGTGCCTATAACGAGGAAGCACCTGAAACGCCTTATGCGTTTAGATCTAATATGAAAAGAGTACAAAGTAAGAAAAAAAAAATTTTCCATTAAAAGTTATGCAATCCTGATTCATATAAAACATGTTCTTGTACATGTAAAAAATATACGTTAATTTCACTATGTTTAGTATGCTAAAATATACAAATTAGATATGCCAATCATAGACGTAAAGTATTTGAATTCTTTGTATATCCATGCACATGGACCATTTGTACAATCTCAATAAAAGGTTTTAAGTAGATTTTCGTGTAATAAAGATTTAGAGATAAACAAGAGATTAGAGATTTAACAGAAATTCGGATTTTCTGCTAATATCTGTTTGTGAGATGCTGGCAACAGTTGATTCTGTTGTTGGTAACAAACATAAAGACCAAATATTAAAAAGCTTTTTTGCTTGTTGAAGGGACTTCAAAACATGTAAATTATAGGGAAAACTTAATTTCGAAAAAAATCAAACACAAAAGGATACTTTCTCTATTATATACGAAATACAGAAAATACAAAATATATTTAAAGTATGGAATAAAAAAAAAAAAAAAAAAAAAAACATTAAAACCCTTTTTATCTTTTAAGTTTATTATTGTGGCTTTTAACTAAGGATTTCTATGCATTAGATGTAGCCCTTTCTATAGAAATGTGGTCCACACTAAATTAAATATAAATAAAACCAACATTGTAAAAAATATATCCTATTTGCTGCCAGAAATTTTCTGTAATTTGCAAAAATACGTTCTGACAACGTAATTTTTTCGTAGATTACGCGTTTTTCTCAAATTACAGAGAATTTCTGGCAGCAAATAGGACATATTTTTTACAGTGACTTCTAACAATATGAGGTATAGGAAGCGAAAGGGATAGGGTGTTGCTGTTTATGTTTGAGCGCAAAACTCACTCACTTAGTAAAATGACGACGGATAGAACTTTTTTTCGAAGTTAGAAGGAAAAAGTAAAAACAAGCAGGCAGTGAGGGTAAATCCCACCGTGTGCAAATCCAACGAGCTCAACTCCCACGTAACCGTGAAAACAGTGATAACCTTAATCCATAAACACATTTACATTTTAATCTGAAATTAATCCGCCTAAATTTTATTTAAACGAATTTCATTCATGATTCGACATATTGTTTAAACTTTTTATGATATACAATGAGAAATTTTGTACGTCCTCTTAATAAAGTATAAGATATTTTTTATTATTATTATTTATTTTGATTTTATTTATTTATTTATTTTGTATAGTGTCATATAACAGTTTATTTTATTTTATTTATTTATTTATTTATTTATTTATTTTTTATTATTATTTATTTATTTATTTTTATTTTTACTTTTTTTATTTTTTATTTTTTATTTTATTTTATTTTATTTTTTGTAGTTTTTAAAATAGGACCCCCTGGCATATTTCATCAATTTTTTTTTAATTCTGTACTTTTGATTTTACGCTTCTTTCTAATTTGTTATTTAATATCATCAATATTTAAGAAATGAAAACGTAAGTGAAGGTTTTTCCAACAACTTCTTATTATAAGAGTTATTTTACAAGTGCTAGAACAATAATTAACAATATTATCTGCAGTCTCAACAAACAAGTTGAGAAAAATTTTACTGGCTGTTTTGGCTGCTTGCCTAGCTTTGAATCTTTTTATTGGTATTATTCATTGTGATTATTGTATTTTACGGTATTTTTTCTTGGGTAGAATTTTAATTTGTTAGACATGAATCAACAAAAATGAATCATCGTTAAAAAGTATTATTTCTCGTTTTATGAATTGTCATTTATTATCTTATGACTTATTAACTATTTTGTACAGGTCAAAAATAGACACATTTTTCTTTTTTCTGCCTTTTTGCCACGAACATTTTTTTTTTTTTTTTCTGGTACAAACATGTTTATGTGGTTTCAACTACGAATACAATATTTTTTTGACAAAAGTAAGCAATTTGTTTCAATAGCTTTAATGGCGTACATAAACATATTTCTTTAAATATTGTTTCTGAACATATGTGCTGTTCCCAAACAACACATCTTCTCCCGAGGACATCCTAAGGATATCCTGTGGATAAAAAGACATCCAAGGGACATACATAGATGTACCTGGGATAAGTGCGCTGTTTAGGATACTTGTTGTAGATATTTCCATAGACGTAATAGAGACAAGTAAGACAAATACTTGTTTAATTCAATTCATATTGTTAATTCAATAAATATAAGTAGATTCAATATGTAAATTGTTAACTAGATATAATTTTATACAGTTCATATTTCGCAAGTTATTGGAAATTTACGAATTTCTTAACATGCCAGTATAGGGCAAAATTTCACATAAACGTCAATTTTGAAAGATATTTTCATCGTAAAGATGTCAGACTACTTTTGAAATACTATTTAGAATACTGGCATGAATATTAATGACTATGAATTTTCCAATATAAAAATTTCGTAAGTTATTGGAAACTTACGAATTTCTTAACATGGCAGAATAGAGCAAAATTTCGCATAAACGTCAATCTTGAGAGATATTTTCATCGTAAAGATGTCAAACAACTTTTTAAATATTATTTTGGATACTGGCATGAATATCATTGACTATGAATTTTCCAATATAAAAAATTCGTAAGTTATTTCGAATTTACGGTTTACTTAGCATGTCAGAATAAGGCAAAATTGAGCATAAACTTCCATTTTGAGGATCATAAATACATTAGACAACTTCAAAATTACATTTATGATATTTGTTTGAACATGATTGACTACAAATATTCTAATAGGAAAATTTCGTAAGTTATTCGTAATTTACGATTATCAACATAGCGAAATTGTAAATTTTTCATATAAACAGGAATTTTGAGGCATTGGAAATAATAGCATGAAAACTAAACAACAGAATTGACCCTGATAAAATAAATTAATAGGTTAGAATAAGATAAATATATCGAAGTGAACGGTGGATAGCCTATTAGGCGAGGATTTCATTCTGTCACTGTATCAAGCTTTGGTCAAATTCATTTCTTTTAACTTGATCATAATATGTCTCGCACTAGAAATTTATGAGAACTTAAATATGATGGGGAACTGAGCAGAGTCCACCTATGCCAACTAGTTTTTATGAAATTACACCTTGTCTCCTTTAAATACTCTGTTTTATAGCTCTGATTTCTTTTCTTTTCTTTTTTTTTTTTTTTATGATGAAATGCTAAAACATTTTACATCAATCCATTAACGTGTGGGATATATTTAACTCGCGGAAAATTTTTTGAATGAAAATGAAGGCAGTAGGCAGTGTAAAAGTTTAATCTTTGTAATTCTTGAAATTATATCCCCTGAAATAAAATTTCACATATTTTTTAATGCAACTCTTTAAATCTACTAAAAATTTATGTCCCATTGAGTTAAGAAAATGATACGTGAAATTTCTTTTTGGAAATATTTATATCATACTCAAACAAATACGTGATATTATCAAACAAAACATGTCTGTTGTTATTAAATTCCCTTAATCGAGCAATGGTCGCGAAAATATTACTTTTGAAGCTAACTTTTCGAAATTGAGATTTTGACTGTTTGCATATTTTCATGCCCCCTGAGTCTGAAAATCCGTTTTTTAATGGTTGATCCATAGGGTTATCTATCTGTCTGTGATATTTGTGTCTGTGTGTCTGTTTGTTATCACCTTAATTCAAAAATGAGTATCAGCAGGATTTCCAAACTCAGTATTCTACATCTTGGAATGTCACATGGGGATGTTCTTGAAATCGGACAGATGGCTCATGTACAGGGAGATAGAAAAATTTCATATAATTATGTCAGTGGGTGAAATGTTTGGTAGATACAATTTAATATATTTAGAATGTATTAAAAAAAAAAAAAAAATTAACATGCAAACTTAATATGAACAGAAACATATTTAATATAAAATATGGTATAAAAATATTTCTCCTTCGTTTACAGGACCACAAAAAAGAATTCCGATACGTTAGTTCTATGTTTGAAATCTTCGAAGTACATTTCAAGTTTTATCATGCTTTGTGTGTGTGTGTGTGTGTGCGGGCGTGCGTTTAGTGTATTATGAAGTACATTTTGTTTTGAACATGTATAATTTACGAATAGTATAAAGGGTTACTCAAAATTAGTTCAATAAGTTTCAGAGAGTGATTTAGGCGGTAATTCTCTGAATAATTTGAAATAAAATTTTAAACTTAATAAAGCCTTAAATATTTTATGAATTCAGCTGGCGATATGCAAATAGGGTTATGAAATTTTTAAAGATAAAATAAAACAATTTTTAAAACTGTTTTTAACTATTATTTAAAATGCACTAGATATACTTCACTATAGTACATGTCTCATATGTTATCCCTCAGATTGTAATAATATCTCTATAGTAATGTAAAGTAAGAGAAATTAGTATGAATGTCACACCGAATTATTTTTACTTTCTCTTACCCATATTTACGGTAGAGAAAGTATTGTTTATGGGTGAAATTTTCGAAATTGAGTTCTTGTTATATTTACACGTTTCTAGGTCCCCTCAATCCAAAAATCCTGTGTTTAGTGGTTGGTGTGTGTGTCTGTTATCAGCATATCTCAAGAACAAAAAACAGCAGAAAGTCCAAATTTCGTATCCTAAATGTGTATCATACAGGGACGCTACACTAAACTTTTGTTGAGATGAAGCAAATGGTTTTTGTACAGGGACACCCAAGAGAATTTAAATACATTACGTCTATAAGGAAAAATCAGATAAGTAGAGTTTAACATCTATAGACTGCACTAAACCAAATGAAACGAATACATATTTTTTATATGCGTAAAAACATGTCTTACGTAGTATATAGTATGGAAATCTATCACTGTTCGTTTACAGAGCTACACAAAATAACTAGATTATAGTGCGACAATGCTTGAAAATTGATGAAAATGTATTTAAGTTCTGCCGTGTGTTATTAATATAGGTGCGTCTGTTTTTACATAACCTTCAGAAGATATACAGGACTGCCAATATTTAAGCTATAGCATTTTTTTTTTTTTTTCATTGTTAGTAAAAGTGCTTTGCTATGATATTTTACTATGTCCAGAAAAGCTGCTCAGAAATTGAAATTAATACCTAATAGCCATATGGTCAATATTGCATTTTTTAAAGCTATATATTCATTGCTTGTTTTTTTTTTTTTTTTAATGTATATTTACCCGTTTTGAGGCTTCCTGAATACCGAAGTCAAATTTTTCACGTTTAATCTTTGCCTGTGTCTCTTAGAGTAAATTAAAATCAAATAATTTCAGCGATCCAAATTTTGAATTTTGAAGTTAATACCTTTGTTTCTAGGAAAGTTGAATCAAGATTGATCAATTTCAAAGAATGTTTCGTGTGAAAGTTGTCTGGATAATTTTAAATGAACTTTTGTCTAATAACAGATTTGAATTTTATATAAATGTATGTGTAACAATGAAACGGGGGGTTGAGCGGACGGTAGCCCCCCCTCACACAGAATTACTTGTCTTATAAAGCTGTTTCGAAGCCTAATTTGAATTGTTTTAACATAAGTTTACATAACAGTACTCGTTATCTTACCCCTTAATCTCCAACCTGTATTTATAGTATTAAATTTCAGTGTAAGAGAAAGCCGTGTGAATGAAGCACCAGATTATTTTTAATACAGTAGGGCATAATAACAAATAATAAGCATTTAAGATCAATATTTGAGTATTTAATGCCACGGTGGATTTTTTTTTTTTTTTTTTAACACTCTGCATTCCACTTTTATCTAATTCTTATATCAAAATAAGAATAACAGCAGAATAACATTTCTCATGTGAATCTGAGGAACAAGAAAAATTTTCATCACTAATGAACTTTTCTACGAATCTGATTTCTAAAAAAGAACAACACACCAAAATGAAGGAGTGAAAAAGAAAAAAAATTAATGAGGTGTACGAGAAAAGTATATCTTCTTCCACAGAGAAAAAGAGGCGTTTAAAGCCGCGAAAGGGTGAATTATATTTATAGAAACTTATCTTTTGTGTCTCATCTACGACACTGTTTCTCAAAAACTAAGAGATGATAGATGTATATCCACAATGCAAGTTGACACGCTCCCATACGTTGCGGCATTTTGTTATCCTCGCAGAAAAATAATAGATACAGACAAAATTCTTTATGACTTCCCTGCAGTTGAAGAAGATTTATGAATTTGCTGTACTTTTAAGTTTTCTCCTGTTACTTAACTTTTCTTTTCTGAACGTCTGTTTCGAGGAAAATTTTACAAAAGAATCCTTTGTTTCAATTTAAAAAATAAGTGGTAGATAAAAACGTTTGTGTTTTGAAAATTTACGTTACTTAGAGATCATTTTCTTTTATACTTTACACAATTATATCAGTGAGAAGTGATGAATATTCTGCTTTAGATAAGGGCTTTGTTATTGAACCAGTGGTTTTGAGTACCTTGGCAGTAATATTTTAGAGTTACCAAAATTTCATGCATAGTCCCAAGATTATAAGGGTTAAAGAACAAGTCCCAAGGTTAAAGAACTGGGTCTTCCTCGTGTTTTTCATTGAAGATTGGTTTAAGACAGTTAAAGGTCCGGTAACAAAATGAGCAAAATCAAAAATATTTGTGATAACCCTATATCGTTAAGTGAACGAAATGAACTGCAACTTAAGGATATGTTAATACAGGCTCAGTTCAATTTGTGTGACAATAGCATATTAAATAACGGAGATACAAGCATTTATTTTCAAACACACACACACACAAAAAAAAAAAAAAAAAATCAATATATTTTTTATTTATAATATACAGAGTTTTTAACGAAAATTATTCCTACTTTCAGATAATTAGAAAATACACTTTAAAACAATATACTGCAATCAGAATGCAAATATCTTTAATATCTCATGAAATATGAGCATTTTTATGAAAAACGTTTTCACTACACATGTGCGAAAAATAGAAAAAAGTTCCATTACGTAGGTTGAAAGCTAGATGCACTACCTTTCAATAAATGACCAGACACTTTCGATTTCAGGCGTTTTTTCAAATATCTCAAAAGTACTAGAGAAACCTTCTTGAGACTTCAGGAGTATGAAGAACATGTTAGACCTCATATATTTTGGTGAAACTTTTGCCCCGAAAGTGAAAGGGGGTGGCTAGTAAACAATTAAAGAAAAGTGAAAGTGTTTGACATCACCCTGTAAAACGAAATGTTTGAAATACAGTCTGTCTGTGGCATGTGATCATGGGGCTCCTTCTATTATCTGTATAAATTTTCATGTCTCTACCACATCTAATCAGTGCGATATAACGATTTCTTTTAAAAATTGCAAACAAAATTTTCACTCTTTTAGCTATAACACGCAAGATACTAAATCCAGTGCAAAGCTTTTTTCAGGAATCTTGATATACAATATTAGACACAGCATAAAGCAATCAGAATAAAAAAATATTAAATATTTAATAAAATATGAGCCTTTTCACTAAATAATTTTTATCTGTACATGCGTAAGATTTAGTGAAATTTCATTTGCATAATTTAATAGCCAACTGTATTGAGCTACTTATATAAAAACTCCAGACAAGTATCTTGTAAACTCAAAATATTGTAGGCGATACACTAAACTGATATTCAGTTTCCCTCAAACAAAAAAAAAAAAAAAAAAAAAAAAGGCTAAACAATAAGGGGTTTTATTCACAATTTGATTTTGATTCGCTGAATGGTAATACAGCTTTCGATGATTGTAAATAAATATTAAGAAAACCCCCTTATAATATTCTTATTTTTGGGTACAGCTGAAATTCAGTGCAATCTATTGCATACAACTTTTTGTGTTTACACTACATTTGTCTGGAGTTTTTATATAAGTAGCTCAATACATTTGGCTACTAAATTATGCAAATGAAATTTCGCTAAATCTAGCGCATGCGCAGTTAAAAATTATTTAATAAAAATGCTCCTATTTCATTAGATATTTAATATTTGTTCATTCTGATTGCTGTCTGCTGTGTATAATACTGTTTGTCAAAATTCCTGAAAAAAGCTTTGCACCTTGCGTGTTATAGCTAAAAATGTGATTTTTTTTCAGTTTTCTAAAAAAACCTGATCTCCCTGATTACATATGATAGACACATGAAAATTTATTCAGATAATAAAAAGGAGCTTCATAAATCAAATGCTAATGTTAGAGTGTATATTGGGCAACTTTTGTCAAAAGTGCATTTGAATAGAGTAAAAATTAAGCATATTATCCGAAAAAGAAGGAGCTAAATTTAAGTTATTTTCCAAGAGTTGAAACTTCATAAGGGGTTTTTCACATGCCGCGTAATTAATTTAAAGATCCAATTATTTTAACCATTTAGCATTATTATTATTATTTTTTTTTTTTTTTTTTGTGTGTGTGTGTGTGTGTGTGTGTGTGTGTGTGTGTGTGTGTGTGTGAAAAGCCCCTTATCAACTCACAGATCATAATAAATAAATAAAAATATGTTAAAGTTACGAGCTTATAAGGGGTTTTTCACTAAAAAGTACTTTTGGAGCGGGGTTGAAAAAATTGGATCTTCAAATTAATTATGCGGCATGTGAAAAACCCCTAGGAAATTTCAATTCTTGGAAAATATCTAAAATCCAGCTTATTCTTTTGTCGACAATTTGCTTTTTACTCTATTCAAATGCCCTTTGGACAAAAGTTGCCCAGTATATCTAGCTTTCATCCTCTGCATTTTTTTTCCCCCGTTCAGGCGCAATGAAAATGTTTTTTTATAAAAACGTTCATATTGCATGAGATATTTAAGATATTTTTATTCTAATTGCAGTACAGTGTTTCAAAAGTGTTTTTTTTTTTTTTTTTTTCAATTTATCTGAAAGTGAGAATTAATTTTTGTTTAAAGCAAATATGTTATAAATACAAAACATGCTCTTTTTTTTTTTTTTTTTTTTTTTTTAGAGTTTTAAAATAAATGCTTACATCTCCGTTATTTAATAAGCTATCATAACACAAATTTATCCACATATTGTACTGAGTGTATATTAACAAATCTTAAAGTTGCAGATCATTTCGTTCTCTCAACGATACAGGGTGATAACAAACATTATTGATTTTGCTCAATTTGTTATCGGCCCCCTAAATGTTCTCTTAAACCAATATTCACTGGAAAACATGAGGAAGACTTGTTCTTTAAATACCCAATATGTTTGAAAACATTTCATCAAGAGATAAGTTTTTAAATTGAAAAAAACCGATAATTTCCAAATCTTGCTAAACTTTTGAGCAGAAGTGTATATTATATATACATATATGTATAGTATATATAGTATATTTATATATATACATATACTACAACACCCACACAGATATAAAAATTACTTTAATTCTATTTTCTATTCCTGAAAAAATGGTTAATAATAACGACGAGAAACTGCATATAAATATTTGCACCACGTTATTTTGAATTATTGTAGAATTAATAATTTAGTGTCATCTGCAGCTGTTATATATAATTAAATTTACAAATCCTTAATGAATTTATATAAATATTATTAAATTTTGAAATGTATGTTATTATTATATTTATTTTAAATTATAATATTTTACAACACTAGGGGTTTTTGCCCCCTGCTCGTTCTGCTCACCAACCCCAGACTTGTCTCGTTTATTAACCCCTGCTAGGTTCTACCCGCCTATTCACAGCTTTGCCTTTCACTGAATAGGAATATTTTCAGTGCATAACACAAGATAAATGCAGAACAATGTTACAGAAATCCCTATATATTCAATGTCAAACTAAAATACATAATATTTAATACCGCTTTTTTTTTTTTTTTTTTTAAGTATAAAAAGATATTTGTAATATCTAGACCATTTGGCGTTATAGCTTTAGTATATGATCTCCTTGGCGACTTTTCACTATTTGGTAATGAATTTTTTGGCACAAATACATCTTGAAAAAAAAATCTAGTAGCTAAATGTCGTGGTCTTTTTGAGGACCAGAATCTTTCCGTTATCCATTATAGGCAAGCGTTTACTTCGATCATATTTTTTATACTTACATTTGTATTATAACAAGTTTTTAAAAAAGTAACTGAATTCAGGCTTCGAAATTTGATATCCAAAATAGCATTGCTTGTGATTCCGATTATTTATTCTTTTTTTAAATTACCATCTTTGTAAGCGTTCATATCACTATTTCGCAATTTCACAGGAATGTCAAACAAAAAATTATATTAAACTTTTTCTTCAGAAAAAGTTTTTAATACATAAATATTTTGAAGGAGAGGGGGGGGGGGACTAAATTAAATAACATCTGTATAACTGACTGCATTTCTTTCTGTCTTTAAAGTGTTTATTTTATTTTACAAATATTTTTAAATCCTTATATTTTTAATTAAAACATATTTTGAAATTTTGGCATAAAAAAATATTTTACATTTATACTCATATATAAATGACAGCATCTTCTAATTTCGCATCTATAAATTTTCCCATTACAGAAATAAACATTTCTATGACATATTTCATATTTCTAAATATTGGAAGAAAAAATTCATTACCTAAAACTTTAACAGAGAACCGAGTACATACATGTTATCCTTCGTTATTTTAAGAATTATGCAGGAAAGAATTAAAATTGAAGCTCTAGTAGATTTTGATAAATTAAAATAATAATAATTAGCCTCTTTTTTTTTTTTTTTTTTAAGATATTTTCGAATATGTAAAGTTATTACCAAGCTGTACATTGAATATTTATATATAGAGAGAGAGTATTATATATTGCCCTAAATTGGCTAAAAAATTCAATAATAAAAAATATGGCCATTAATTATTTCATGGCCATTAAAAAAAAAAACATAAAAAAAATTATAAACAACATAAGAAGTTGCCAGTAAGATTACAATGACATAATAAGAGAAGTTATTTGCAAGATAGCAAATAGAATACCTTTATAAACTCGACGTTTTTAATTAAAAATTTCATTAATTAAGATGACAGACATTTCTAATTACCTGAAAGTGTACCTTGGAGTATTCGGCACATATTGATACCTCTTATGATGTGGAGGACTTTGCCCTCGACGATAAAATGCGGTCGCAGACAACAAAACAAAAAAAGAAGAAGAAAATTGACGGCAACGGCAATAACTTTTTCAATATATAAAGAAAACAATTATGTTGAATAAAAAATTTCTTATTACTAGTATTGCACGATGAAAAGAAATAAAGAAAAATGTAATTGTTGTTGAAGTATGAATTAAATTTTGTCCATTAGCCGCTCTGGCTTTTTCCTTTATTTATTTATTTCAGGGGGGGGGGGGAGTTTGATGGTAGCATTTTAGTAATTGAATATTGATGATAATTTTTCTGTAAAAATCTAATGCGGAATGACAATCTGAGGATAATGGTTCTGAATTTCATATATAACTGAAAATTCCTAGAAAACAGAAATTTACTAAAATTAAAAAATTTAAACTCAGGATATAATTTTTTTCCTCATAAGTCACTAGTGAAAGCTAACTCACAAAAGAGCAAAATGTGGCTTATTATACAATCAGTTTTTAAAGGAAAATACAGTAATGATGAAAATTAATTTGCATTACCTATACACATAATGAATGATATGTACTCGTTTATGAGAAGCCAGTTATTTTGCTTTTCTTTGCAAAAAGTGGTCGAGTTTTGACCACTGGGTGATACTAGTTAAAATCATTACATCACTTCTGGATGTTACTTAACTACATTATAAACTGTTTTACGACGTACAAAAAAATGGAAATAATTAAAATACGTCAAAAACTCACTAATTAAGACTAGTATTGTGCACATTTTTAAAACATATTATGCATAATATTAAAAATTCAAGAGAGTTTTTAACATTTAAATATTTACCGGTAATAAAAAATTGCATTCTTTAAAAGCATGTAGTAAATATCAATTATTTATGAAAAGTAAAAGAATTGATTAAATTAAAATTTTTTCCTACCTTGTAAGGAATCACTGTGCAAGGCAATATTTTTGTTGTCACCGTTTATAACTTTTATGAAAATACACAGGGGAGTTACTGAACTACTCTATAGAAATCACTGAACTAAAATATAGAAATTCCTAAACTAGTATATACAAATTGAAATAATGTAGAAATTTGTAAGATAATTAAGGCTTATATTATTCCTTATGGTAATTATAAAATAATTATTCTTAGCAGATTACATCTTTATAAAGACATACAACAAAACTAGTATGAGAGGATTGAAAAATATTTATTTATTATCCTTACAATAAATTAATTCAGAATGTATGTATTAACGTACTTCTTGCATTAAAACAATCCCAAATTGTATTTTATAAAATGATGTTATGTAATTGAAGCAATTAAACATTGAATAATTTTTGTAATTGTTTCATTATAATTTAAACCGAACTTTCATATTTTTAAATTTGGTTAACATTTTTAAATACTTTTCCCCAAAAATATTACTGGATTGCTAATGCCTTTTATAAAATACTTAAATAAAATCATTTAAATACAAGTAATGCGTTAATATATACATTCTGAATTAAATTACGTATGGATAACCAAAAAATTCCTTTTATCCAATCCTCTTATATTAATAATGCTGTACGATTCACAGTTATCTGCTAAAAGTAATTCTTTCATAGTTTTTTAAGAAGTGAATTAGGCCTGAAATATCTTACAAATTCCAATGTAATTTCAATAACTATTTAAAAACTTATGATCGGCCAAATCTTATATCCTTTTCGCTTACTCTGTGAATCCTTAGAAAGTGTATGTGACAATTTAATTAAATAAGGTAGCCAGCTGTATTCAAAATATTAGATGAATTGCAACTAATACTTTTGTTTCTTCGAACAGAATTTTTAATAGAACTGTCTCTGAGACAATATCGATTGATGTCAATTGTAAATAAACATTGGACTGACGGATGTAGTTTTACAGCACGTGTGTTTACAAAATGTAGCATTATTATTAAGAAAACATTTTTTTATTTTATTGTACAAATTTCTTATTTTCTTTGTAATTTTATACTACGCACAAATATTATAGAACAAAATTACAATAATCGTGAAAATATATCTTTTTTTGAGATTTCTCTAAATCCTTATATTTTGAGGTCTCCTTAACTCATTTGTGCTATTTTTATATTAATATATATATATATATGCATATATATATATGTACATATACATGTGTGTATGAGTGAACACGAAATTTAATAGGCATATTACAGTATTCCCACCAAAATTTATTATGAAAGACCTTAGCAAAGTTTTTTTAACAAAGATATGCCTTACAATTATAGTTCGTTACTGTCACGGGTATTGTATAGATTTCAGTATGTCTAAAACTTATAAATATTTTACGTGGATTTACACTTAAAACAATGAACTCACTCAAAAATGAGAAGAGGAATCTCTTCATATATTTCTGAGGAGATTTTTCTCAAAAAATGGGGGAGCCGTTACTTTGAATAAACACCATAAAATGCAATAAACTCGCAACAATTGTTTCGGGTCGAAAAAACACACGACCCTTCATCAGGCGAATAAAGTAAGCACGAATGCTGCAGCCAAAGCGGCAACGCACCCGAAACAATTGTTGCGAGTTTATTGCATTTTATGGTGTTTATTCAAAGTTTGTAAGTAATATTTTTTACAACGCCAGTTTTGTGGTGCTTTTTTATTAAAGCCGTTACTTTCTTAAAAATGGGAATATTAGTAAAAATAAGTATAATTACTAATAATTTAAACTCATGAAAGACGTTAAATGCTTTCAATTTGTTTTAAAAATCCCTTGAATAATGTATACTGTTAAAACACGCTTCTCAAAAATAAACAGAATCTTCTCAAAAATAAAGATCTTCTCATTTTTGAGGAGTTTCATTTCTTATAATATCTTCTAGCAGAAACTTCTCATTTTTAAGAATTTTTTTTTCCTCATATAACTATTCATTTCATATTCATTTTTGTAATACTGTAACGAAAATAGTTCCGTTTGTGAGCGCCGTGGTTCCAAGGTAAAGCAACGATCTATGGAACCAGACATTATGGATTCAATCCCCGTGACGGGAAATTGTTTGAAAATGGCTTTTATTAAAATCTCAATTGTTTATTTTTCATTTATTCATTATGTTAATTATGTTTATTTTAATTATTCAGTTAATCTTATGCAATTTCTAGACTTTTCGAATTATAGTTCTAGAAAATTCATCAATTGTATATAAAGTGATGTAAAATTTGAAATGAGTAGTTAAACGAGAAAAAAAATATAATAAAATAAATCTTGAAAATGAGAAGTTCCCACTCGGAGCCGTTATAAGAAATGAATTTTAACACTGTAAAGAAGAATTCATATACATTGTCGCCAATAAATTAAAATTATTTTCCTTATCTCATTATTATTATTATTATTATTATTATTGTTTTATTTGACTTTTATAGTGGCTTACACATACTTATGAGTATGAATTAGCACGACTGCATCTGAACGACAAATTCTATTAAACTCAAATTCGGTAGCGCATATATTTAGCTGCTTTAAAAATATTAGAATATTACAACTATAACATTTTTTTTTTTTTCTTTTTGGAACACAATTTTTAAAAGTCCTGTCTCTCAGACAATATCGATTGGTTTCTGCAAAAAAAATATTGAGTAATAAGTTTAATTTTATAGCAGAATTGTTTACAATACATCATCGTTATTGCGAAAATATTTTTATTTTATTGTGCATATTACTTTCCCTCTTTTTATTTTTACTTATGTTAATAATTTTTTGTTGCACATACATAATAAAAAAAAAAAATAGTATTATTGTTTTAGGATCAAATATGTGGAAATGTCTTTTTCCTATAATTACACGTTTTAAGATGTCCTGAGTCCAAAAATCAAATTTTTAGCGATTGATCAAATGCATTATCTACATGGACAAAATTTTTCGTTGGTACAGTCGGTAACAAAAGTCTCCGAACACTAGCAAAAATTCCTATATAAAAAAAAAGTACACTTAATACAGTTTTGTTAAATAATTCCTTGTCGAATCCTGTTTTTAGACTGACTAAGAACAGGATTCGACAAGTATTTATTTAACAGAACTGTATTAAGTGTACTTTTTTTTATATAGGAATTTTTGCTAGTGTTCGGACGCTTTTTTTACCGATTGTACATTTTCAGGTCTTTAGATAGAAAAAAAAATTGAATTCATATATTTTTATATGTACAAAAGCAAGTTCCACATAGAATGTAATATTAAAAGTATTGAATCTCCGATTACACTGTAATAAATAGTTTCTTAAAAATAAGTATATATTGTCTCAAAATAGCTCCGAAACAATATGTACTTAAATTTGAAAAACCCATGTACTCATTTTTGAGTACATTGACATGTCAAATGGGGATATTGGGATTCTTATTGGTCAACTCCATTTTTGAGCATGTCAGTATACTCAAAAATGAGTACATGAGTTTTCAAATTTAAGTATATATTGTTTCGGGTCTATTTTGAGACAATATATACTTATTTTTAAGAACCTATTTTTTACAGTGTACTGAGCCACTTAAAAGAATTCGTATATTTTAGGGTTATAGTTAGAATTCGTTCGAAGTACACTCTAAGACAAAAAAGAAAAACGACGCCCCAAGAAGGAGTTATCCGAATGGTACAAAAATTGGTAGATGTGATGCACATGTGGAGAAAAACAAATTATTACAATTTCAGAAATTTAGGAGGATTTAATCAAAAGAAAAAGCCTCACAACAAAGTGAACAAGTCAATAACGCTTTGGCACTTTTCTGGCCCTTATGTAAGCAGTTATTCGGCTTGGCATTAATTGATAGAGTTGTCAGATGTCCTCCTGTAAGATATCGTGCCAAATTCTGTCCAACTGGTGTGTTAGATTGTCAAAGTCCCGAGCTGCTTGTAGGGCACTTTTCATGATGCTCCAAACATCCTCAGTGGTAGAGAGATCCGGCGACTTTGCTGGCCAAAATAATGTTAGGTAAGGAAGAAAACAAGCAGTAGAAACTATCTTCGTACGTGGGCGGGCATTATCATGTTGAAATATACGCTCAAACTTTTGTGGTATGGCCAACAAACGGGATATGGTGACACTCAGGTTGGAATCTTTTTCGGGGCGTCTCCTGACCAATTTTCGTTGGTCATCGGGGCTCAGATTGGAATGGGACTCATCACTGAAGACAATCCTACTCCATTCAGTAATATTCCAGGTCGAACGTGCCCGATATCACTGCAAACGGGTTCGTCAGTGTACAAAGTTTAATAGCAGTCGGCACAAGGGGCTCCGTGAGCTCAACACCATTTCTCTGAGCCATCTATTAACGGTATTTGAAGTGATTGAAGTACCAGTTGCACGTAGGATTGATAATAACGACGAATTTGGGGCTTTGAGTACCGCTCTGACGACTTATCGGTTCTTACATTCTGTCCTATCTCTAGGCCGACCGCTTCCTTCTTAACATTGTATTCGGCCATGGTTCACCCATTCCTGCCAATATCCTCTACTAGCGCATCGCTCATATCTAAATGTCAAAGAATTCGCAGATTAGACAAACCGGCTTCTTTGAGCCCAACTACACTCTTCTTTCAAATGCTTATATCTGCCATAGTGTTTGCGCACCTGTATGCCAGGCATAGTTACAGTCTATCTGAGTAAACGGAATAAAATTCTCAAAGAATTTATGACCTGGAATCAAAATTTCTATTCTCTTTAATATCCTCACAGTTGCGCAGTTAAAATGCGCTGTAGCGTCACATGTTCATTCGTTGGCCACTAAACTTTAAAAATTTGCATTTTCCATCGAAATCTGCATGCATATCAATTTGTGTCCAATTTGCATTACTCCTTCTTGGTGCGTTGTTTTTTTTTTTTTTTTTTTTTTTTTTTTTTTTTTTTTCCTAGAGTCTACAATTCAATTATGTTGGAATTTTTTTTCTGTGCTAAAATTAAGTACACTGATTAGTAAGGATATAACTGACAGACAACATATAGAATTACTTACAATTTAATAACAACATTAGATCTTTTATGAGTGTCACTATAATAGCCAATTGGATGCGAAGGTTGCATCTTTGCTTTCGTAGCAATGTATATCGAATAAAATGCTTTAAAAAATTATTTTCAACATCATTTGAATTGTTTTAAAGTACATTGAAAATGTTCAAATACCGTTTTTTGCACCACAAACTGTGATAATATATCTGTAGCAATGTTGGGTAACAGAAAGTAGTATGAGTGCCACACCAAATTATTTTTAAATGCTAAATCAAAATCTGATACATAATATTATACATATATATCTGATACATAAAAAAATATCAAACACTTTGCACCTCGTGTTCGTTTTAGCACTCGCACTCAAATTAAAAGATTTTTCAATATAAATATGCATGCATTACAGAGCATTAAATTTTAGTCTGATTTTTTTAGAAATTGACTAACTGTACTCACTTAGATATCTATATACAGGATTTAAACTGCCATTAGTGTTTTAAGCATTTTGTTAAAAGATGTCGTACTTTGCTAAAATACGTTGATAAGAATTTCAGTAAAAAGCAAAAAACAGATAATTTCAAGAAATGTTTCTATGTACGTCCAATTTTTATTCAAATATTTGCAGGTAAAAATTAGGAAATCACTGAATTAAAAAATATTTAAAAGTTTGTCAGAATTAAGAATTTGCTTCATGGAAGTATTCTCAACTGTAGTACTGCTCAATGATCTACAGTCGGTAACAAAAGTGTCCGAACACTAGCAAAAATTCCTATGTAAAAAACGTACACTTCATACGGTTTTGTTAAATAAATCCTTGTCGAATCCTGTTCTTAGTCAGTCTAAGAACAGGATTCGATAAGGATTTATTTAACAAAACGGTATGAAATGTACTTTTTTTTACATAGGAATTTCTGCTAGTGTTCGGACACTTTTGTTACCGACTGTACCCTCTATTCATACTCCTCTTATGAACAAATTAAACTTAATATTTATATGTTGAGTTTCAAACCCCATCCCCCGAATACATAAATTCATATGTATACATAAAGAGCGGCCCGCGGGAATAAAATGCATTTTCAATGCGGGCCACCAACTGCTTTGTGTTGGGCAGGCCTGTATATACGCTGATTCAAAATAAAAGTATGGATAAAACCCTGCATGTTATAAACAGAAAAGAAAAGTATGAACATTTTAGATGTCCTTAATATATATATATATATATATATATATCTGAATATACATGCTATTCTCATACAAATGAATACAGATGATCAAAAGAGCTATTAAACATAATAATGGTATGCTATATAGCTATATTTTAAGTATCATTTTTAAAAGGGTGATTCCAAGCAGATTTCGCGTGAAAACTATAATATAAATGATATACGTTTACACTTTAATTTCAAATTGGTCTATAAACAACTTTGTTTAAACATTAAAAATCTCTATAACTTTTTGTAAAGCACTCATTAGAAACTTTTTTGTATCGGTACAGTATGAAGATAGAAATCTTGTTATTTTTTAAACTGAATCACTAAAAATATTTGATCGATTTTATAAAATCCTGTACCTTATGTTTTGCATGTTCTTAAATTGCTATGAATGCCTAATATCAAAATTTAAAGAATTATGTCATTCGAACACCCTGCACGAACGCCATTTCTGACTAATGATGAAATAATCATTAGGCACTAATTTCACTGGCTGTGTCTTATTAATATAATATATATAAACCAGTTGCATCACAACTTTGAACAAAAACTAGTTGGCATAGGTGGACTCTGCTCAGTTCCCCATCATATATATGTTTTCATAAATTTCTAGTACAGAACATTCTCTTAACATGGTTATCATGTTAAAAGAAATGATTTTAACCAAACGCTTAACACAGTGACAGAAAGAAATCCCCGCCTAATAAGCTATCACACAGCGCCTAAAAACGCTTAACTCAGTGATGGAATGAACTCCCCGCCTAATAGGCTATCCACCGTTCACATCGATATATTTATCTTATTCTAATCTATAAATTTATTTTTTTTTAGGGTCAATTTCCTAGTTTAGTTTTCATGATATTATTTTCAATGAAACAATCATATCAATTTATTGTACGATTTGTATTTGTCTATATTTGTCTATGCCTGTATTTGTATTTGTATTTGTATTTCAATTTTTTTTTTATATTGATAAAATCGTAAATTATGAATAATTTACGAAAGTTTCTTACTAGAATATTTGTATTCAATCATGTCCAAACAAATATCATAAATGTAATTTTGAAGTTGTCTAACGTATTTATGATCCTGAAAATGGAAGTTTATGCTCAATTTTGCGTTATTCTGACATGTTAAGTAAATCGTAAATTCCAAATAACTTACGAACTTTTTATATTGGAAAATTCATAGTCATTAATATTCATGCCAGTGTTCTAAATAATATTTCAAAAGTAGTCTGACATCTTTACGATGAAAATATCTCTCAAAAGTGACGTTTATGTGAAATTTTGCCCGATACTGCCATGTTAAGAAATTCGTAAATTTCCAATAACTTGCGAAATTTTCAAAGTAGCATATTTATAGTTACTGATGTTCATTCCGGCATCAAAACTGATATTTTAAAACTGGTCTGATATTTTTACAGTAAAAAGTTTCCATTTAATGTGCGTTTAAGTGAATTTTTCTCCTATTCTCCCATGTTAAGAAAATCGCAAATTTCTAATAACTTACGAAATTTTCAAAGTAGCATATTTATAGTTACTGATGTTCATTCCGGCATCAAAACTGATATTTTAAAACTGGTCTGATATTTTTACAGTAAAAAGTTTCCATTTAATGTGCGTTTAAGTGAATTTTTCTCCTATTCTCCCATGTTAAGAAAATCGCAAATTTCTAATAACTTACGAAGTTTTTTCGTTCGAATGTTGCAAATGAATAGGGTTCTTGCCAGTGTCGAAAGTAATACTTTAAAACTGATTTGACCTCTCTGTGACAATTTGTTCTTGAGATACAATGTACACAGACTAACAAACTAACGGACTAACGGACTAACACACTAACAGACTAACACACTAACAGACACCATACAGACAGACACCATACAAATTTTGTCTTATTCCTCATACCTGAAAACATGTAAAAAAGTCAAAAAACCGAGGTAGAAAATTTTCACGATTACCTAAGTTCCCCATACCTATAGTATGATGGGAAACTAAAAAAAGGGAAGGGGGGGGGGAGGAAGAAAAAGAAAGGAAAAGAAAGAAATGAAATGAAATGACGTTTATTTCTAACAGATGCGCGGTTTTTTATTCTGTTTATATCTACAGCGTCTGAAACTTTTTCCTGTAAGAAACAGAAGAGGAAAATAAAAAAACTGCCGAAGGAAAGATGCTGCATACAGATGTCTAAAAGAAAGATTCAGAATAAAATTCTTAAAATAGCAATCCATAAACTTCCGTTCTGTTTAGTAAATCACAAAGCAAACACTCATTAAACAAAAACTAATTAAAGAACCATCACCAGTCTGTAGAAAAGCAGGTCAGAACCTGCATCTCTAAATGACAAAATGAGGTCGAGACCAGGTTGCTTTCCTTTTCTCTTTTCACTTTCATTTGTAATGTGCGGGTAATAGGTTAAGGTTATGCGTATAGGTTTTTGAGTTTCTTTAGATGCTTTATTGTTATTATAGTCTGGAATTTCTAGCCTTCAAGCATTGGTGACCATATCAAATAAACAATTAGGGGTAACTTTCTCGCAAAAATATTTATTTTGTTTAAAGAATTTACCTTATGTGTTTAATGCTAGGTACTTGTAGCGTTAAGGTTTATAACTGCCACTGTAAAAAGATATTCCGTAATAGTTATTATGAGTGCAGTTTTTATATAAGCTTAAGCGGAAGTTAACAAAAAGGATTTGCTGTTGTTTCAATATACAGAACAAGTTCATTAAGAATACGTTATTTATTTTATTTTATTTTATTTACTTTTTATTTTTATTTTTATTTTATTTATTTATTTCTTATTGTTATAAACCATTTTCGGAGTTTTTGTAAGTTTAAGAATTTTCATGAAAAAAATTAATTAAATAAAAAAAAGAAGAAGAAAAGAAACAGTTGGAGGTATAATATTAACTTTAAGAAAATCGAAACTCTAACCGTAAGATCAGTAGTAGAAAACAATAGAAAGTTTATAAATTTCTTGACTATATACATAACGACGCGCCTTTTATTTACGTGGGAGAAAAGCTTTATAGATGTCTCAGTTCATAGAAAAGTTCATCAAAGGAAAAAAACTACCCATTTTAGGTTGATTTCTTTAGAAATCGACCTATTGCAATCACTTCGTTTATCTATTTACATATCTATCTATCTATCTATAATGAAAATTTTGTCATCGCGATAACTCCCGAAATCCGAAATAATACTCCAAATCGAACCAAATTTGGACAGTGAACAGATCTTATAAATATCTTGGATGAGTTCGTTAACCAAGTTGCTCTGACTTTTTGTTTTCAAGTGGCAGCCACTTGAAATTTCAAACGGGCATTGTAAAAAGCATATTTAAAGCAAGATTTGCTTGAATTTTGTTGTAAATACAGGCCACATAAGGGTCTCAATGAAGTTTATTAGTGAAGTTTATCCGCCATTTTTAATAAAGTGGCAGCTATTTTAAGTTAAGCGGGACCACTTGAAATCAGGCTACCACTTGAAAATTTAAAATCACTATAACTTCCGAAATAATACTCCAAATCGAGCCAAATTCGGACAGTGTCTTAACTTATCTTATAAATATCTTAGATGAGTTTATTAACGAAGTTGCTCCGCCATTTTGTTTTCAAGTGGAGACAACTTGAAAATTTGAAATTCAAATTGTAAAAAGCGTATTCCGAATTTGTTTGAAATTTGATGTAAATATAGACCAAATAAGGGTCTTAATGAAGTTTATTAATGAAATTTATCTGTCATTTTTAACAAAGTGGTAGATATCTTAAGTTAAGCGGGGCCACTTGAAATCCCGCTACCATTTGAAAATTTAAAATCACAATAACTTCTGAAATAATACTCCAAATCGAACCAAATTTGGACAGTGTCTTAACTTATCTTATAAATAACTTAGATGAATTTGTTAACCAAGTTGTTCCACCATTTTGTTTTCAAGTGGAGACTACTTGAAAATTTCAAATTCAAATTGTAAAAAACGTATTCCGAATTTTTTTTTTTTTTTTTTTATGTATACATAGATTATACAAGTGTCTCAAATAACTTTATTAATGAAATTTATCCGCCATTTTTAATAAAGTGGCGGATATCTTATGTTAAGCGGCACCACTTGAATTCAGGCTACCACTTGAAAATTTAAAACCATGATAACTTCCGAAATAATACTCCAAATGGAACCAAATTTGAACAGTTTCTTAACTTATCTTATAAATATCTTAGGTGAGTTCGTTAACCAAGTAGCTCCGCCATTTTGTTTTCAAGTGGAGACCACTTGAAGATTTCAAATTTAAATTGTAAAAAGCGTATTCCGAAATTGTTTCAATTTTGATGAAAATACGGACCACATAAGGATCTCAATGAAGTTTATTAATAAACTATATCTGCCATTTTTAATAAAGTGGCAGATATCTTAAGTTAAGCGGAGCCACTTGAAATCAGGCTCCCACTTGAAAATTTAAAATCACGATAAATTCTGAAATATTACTCCAAATCGAACCAAATTTGGACCGTGATATTATCATATAGTTATCTTGAATGTTTTCACTGGGCAACTTGTCCCGACACCTTGTTTCTAAGTTCCAGCCACTTGAAATCACACTGCCACTTGAAAATATGCCATCACGATAACTTTTAAAATACAAAACTGATTCAAATAAAAGTTGGATAGTAAACTTATGGTTCACATATCTAAGATAAGTTCACTTGGTGACTAGATCCGCAATTTTATTTCCAAGTGGCGGCCACTTGAAAATTTGTCATTATGGTAACTTTAGTAATACTGAATCAATTCACATCAAATTTGGATAGTGGATTTATCATTCAAATATCTCAGATAAGTTCGTTGGGCATCTCACTCCGCTTTTTTTACCAAGTGGTGCCACATGGAAATTTCTTATGACGATAATTTTTGAAATACTGATTTAATTTAAACTAGAACTGGACAATGAACTTATTATACAAATATATTCGATGATTTCGCTGGGCAAGTTGTTTCACCATTTTGTTTCCAAGTCGCAGCCACTTGGACTGCCACTTGAAAATTTGCCATAATAATAACTTTTGAAACACGGCACTGATGTAAACCACAGTTGGACAGTGAACCTATGTTTCAAATATCTTGGATGTGATTGCTGGACAACTTGTTCCACTGTATTGTTTCCAACTGGCGGCCACTTGAAAGTTTGTTATCACGGTAACTTTAGAAATACTTAATCAATTGAAATGAAAGTTGAAAAATGGATTTATCATTCAAACAACAAAAATCTAGAAAATTCACGTAACTCGTGAACCAATCGCGTTATTGCGTCCATTTTTGGTATATTGGTAATAAGTATTTTCTCGCCAAAAGTCGCCAAAAAAGTCGCCATAGGAGAAAAGTAGCCAAATTTTGCGTCAAATCCATTACCTTCGTTACTGGATCTTTTTAATGCGTTTTTAAGGAAAAATTAGGCTATTTTAATGCTAAAACAAACTAGAAATGCAGAAAACTAACATTTTATCAACTTACTAAACCTCTTTGAAAAAATTTCTACAAAAAAAATTATTTTCAAATTTGCAACGATGTCTTAGATGAGCAACTTTCTCTGCCATTTTGATCGAAATGGCAGCCACTTAATTTTTCAACACGATGATTCTGATATTTTGAATTAATTCGAACTATATGTGTACAGTAGACTTATCTCACAAATACATTTCATATACTTGTCAACTTAACTCATAATTTTGTTTCCAAGTGCCGGCTACTTGAAAATTTTAATTTCACATAAAAAGGTATTTATGAACCGATTTGCTTAAAACTCCATATGTGCATAGCCTACATCAATATTTCTACCAAGTGCATTAATAATTTGTAGCCGCCATTTTAAAACAAAAGGACGGCTACTTGATCAGGAAAAAGAAATCAACCTACCCTTCCGAATAAGCCGGAAGGACTTGTTTAATATCACAATTAGCATTTAAAAATTAATTATTTCATTTACATTTCGTAGAATGCTAAAAATAAGTATAATAATTTTCTCATTAAGTTACTAATCTAAAAATACATTAAAATATTCTAGTGTGGCACTCACATGACTTTCTTTTACCCTGAAATTTAATACTATAAATACAGGTTGGAGATTAAGAGGTAAGAAAACGAGTACTGTTATGTAAACCTATCTTAAAACAATTCAAATTAGGCTTCGGAAGAGTTTTATTTGATAATTAGCTCTGTGTGAGGGGGGCTACCGCCCCCCTTAACTCCTCGTTGCATTAATGCACCTATATTTATATAAAATTTAAATCTGTTATTAAAATTAAAAGTTCACTTAAAACTATACAGACAACTTTCACATGCAACATTCCTTGAAACTTATCAGTCTTGATCAAACTTTTCCAGCAACAAACTTATATTAATTTCAAAATACAACTTTTGGATCTCTTAAATGATTCGTTTTTTAGAGACACAGACAAAAGTCAAATGTTAAAAAACTTGACTTCGGTAATCAGAAAGCCTCAAAACGTGTAAATATGCAAAATAAAACAGCGATGAATATTTAGATTAAAAACATACATTATTTACTATATGTCTATGAGGAATTCATTTTCATTCTTGACCAGCTTTCCTGGAAATAGTAAAATATTATAGTACAGCACTTCCACTAACAGTAAAAAGGAAGGTTATCGCTTAAACATTTGCAGCCCTGTATATCATTTGAAGATTATGTACAGAGTACATGGTGCACCTAAATATAATCCTATAGTAATAATACACGGCATAACCTGAAATAAACTTGTATTAATTTTCAGCTATTGTCGCACTTTAATCTAGTTCTTTTGTGTAGCCCTGTAAATGAACATTGGATGATTTTCCTACCATATTCTACATGAGAAATATTTTTACGCATATAAAAAAAAATATATTTATTTCATTTGGGTTAGTGCAGTCTACAGATGTTAAACTCTACTTACCTGCATTTTTCCCCATAGACGTAATGTATTTGAATTCTCTTCGGTGTTCCTGTACACGAACCATTTGCTTCATCTAAACGAAAAGCTTAGTGTGGCATCCCTATATCATACACATTTAGAATACCAAGTTTGGACTTTCTGCTACTATTTGTTCTTGAGGTATGCTAATAACAGACACGCACACAGACCATTCGCTAAAAACATGATTTTCGGATTCAGGGGACCTCAAAACGTGTAAATATAGTAAAAACTCGCGTTCGAAAATTTGACCCTAAAATAATATTTTCTCTGCCTTATGGGTAAGAGAAAGTAAAAAAAAAAAACATTTAAGTCAAAATTTTATAATATTTTTATTATTATTATTATTATTGTAATTGTTTTATTTTTAATTTTTTAATTTAATGTTTTGATGGCGGAAATAACATTTTATACAAAAATTATACTATCTAGAGAGGATAATAAATTAATAGTACTGGTTAAACAAAATAAAAATACTTTAAAATTTTTTATTCTGATTTCTGAATTTGTCTCATAATTTTGATTTAATGAAAGTTTTTTTATTTTTTTTTTTTTTTCCTACTTATGTTTAAATTGCAAAAATATCTAAATAGATTTATTTAATCTTGAAATAATTATGCTAATCCATCTTGTAATAAGATCTTAAATTTTAACCAGGTGAATGTATTCTTAAAATGTCGAATAAAGTTAGATTTATTTATTTATTTATTTATTTTCAAATGTTACTTATAATGATTAAAGTTATTAGAAAAAACTTTATGTAGAAGCGTTCGCTATCTTAAAATGAATTTAAAGTTTAAAGTATTCTAGTTAAAAATAGAATATTTAAATATTACCTTGATTTATTAAAAATGGTAAAGATATATCATTTCATTAAGTATTAGGGGGACCGGAAAATAATGTCGTTTTGAATTAAAATACTGACATCGGAAATTTATCCTGTATAAAATTTAAGATTTTCTTTGGTAACTTATAAGATGGTTATTTGTAAAGTACCATGTAAACAATGTTAAACAAAAATTTCCGGTTTCATTTTATTAATTCAAAACGACATTATTTTCCAGTCCCCCTAATATAATAATAAATATGAAAAAAGGAAAAAGGTATACAAAGTAATTTTTTAAATAAAATGTCTATAATGCAAATTTAATACATTTTTAGTTGTACTTACTTTTAAAATAATTAAAACTAACAAATTAACTTAATGAAATAATTTTATAGAATAAGTAGTAATAATATAAAGTTCAGTATTAAGAATTAAATTTTGAAATAGTTGATAATAAGGTAAAAGTCAATTTATTTCCCATATAACAGGTAGAAACGCTATGAATATTTCAATTTTTATTACATTAACGGCCCTCTTCACTTACCTTCGCCGGAATCCCGAGCCAATGTTATTCTATGGGGAAATTTTCTTTACAAATAACTTATTAACTAATACATATTTTTAAATTCTGTTTTCACATTCTAAAAATTCCTAACTGTTAAATTGACGGACCTTTTTTAAAATGTATTTTTTTTATTTTTAATATTTTATTTTGAAATTGCAAAATGAAAAAAATTCACATATTGAAAATTCGTATTTTGCAGCTTCAAAATAAAATATTAAAAAAATAATAATAAATAAATAAAATAAATAACAAAAAGGTCCGTCAATTTAACAGTTAGGAATTTTCAGAATGTGAAAACAGAATTTTAAAAAGTGCATTAGTTAATATGTTCTTTGTAAAGAATAATTTCCCATAGAATAACATTAGCTTCGGCTTCCGACGGCGGTGAGTGAAGCGGGCCCTTAAATAAACACCATTCATCATCTTCCTTCTATATGAATGCAACCTATTTGTACAACAAAAGAGAAATTTACACCAATCAATTACATTAATTTCTCTCAACTCAACAAATTCATTACTATTTGAAATACTCAGGTAAATATGGCAGATGATTCGCCATGGAATGAGGAAAGAGAAAAAAAAAAGTAACAGAGCTTTTGAGTATAAGTACATTTTTGAAGCAGGAACATAAACGTCGACATACTTTCGATTATCGTGATAATTTTCATTTTTTACTAAATCTAATTCTTTGACTAATTCCGGATCATTTGCATTCCGAGAAAAAGACGAAGTGAAATTATTAGTATTCCTAAAACAATCATGAAAAAGGAAAAAATAAAAATAAAAAAATAGCTCAGAGAAATAATAGACTGATGGCACGCACAGCTAGCTGTCCGAATTATGCCATTCTCGGTTACACCTATCGTTGTTTAACGACAATAGAAGCGAACTGTTTGATAGGAACAGATGTGATAAAAGAATAATTCTGGAATCCTCGTATTCCAATACAGTGGCATAAAAACAGGAAGCGAAGGCTGCTTGAAATAGTAAAACATATAACTAACTGAAATAAATAAAGAATATTCAAAGTGCAGAATATTTTAGAATATTTGAAAAAATAAAGGGAAAAAATCATGCATTATGCATAGATTATCAATGCGAAGATTAAATTTTATACCAGCCCTTACAATTGTTCATTTTTCGGAAATGCTTCAATCACTGATTTTACAGTAAGAACAGCGTAAATGCGAGAAAGCTACTTTTGATATTTTTCAACAGAAGCAAATTTATTACGCCCCCCCCCCCTTTTTTATTTTTATTTTATATGAGTAAAGCAAGTCAAATTTCTCTTTTCTTGTTCCTTTTATTTTCCTTGCCCACATTTGATAAAGAATATATGCATAAGATGGACGAAATTTCAAAAGTGAATTTTTTTTTAATTGTAAATTTTGAAGGTCCATGAGCCAGAAAATGAAGTTTTCAGCTTTTAGTCTGTATATCTACGTGTACGTGTGTCTGTGTGTGTATCCGTTATCAACAAAACTGTAAAGATGATATCACTAAGGAGTACAAATTCAAAGCTCTAACTATATGTCATATTGTAATAGTACATGAAACAATGCCCGTCTGCATTAAGATCCAAAAGTGGTCAAATAAATTTCGGTTTATACAAGGAAGTTCTCGTTGGTACATTTTAAAATTTTTAGACTTTACTAAACATAATGAAATAAACCTATACACTGTAAAAATATGTCCTATTTGCTGCCAGAAATTCTCTGTAATTTGAAAAAATACGTTCTGGCAACGTAATTTTTCAGTAAATTACGCGTATTTTCTCAAATTACAGAGAATTTCTGGCAGCAAGTAGAACATATTTGTTACAGTGTAATTTGTGTATGCACAAACGCATGTTTCCTATAGAATATAATATGAAAAGTATTCATTATTCATTTACAGGGTGACATAAAATAATTTCGATGTGTTAGAGACTGTGATCTGAAATTCTCGAAGTGCATTTCAAGTTGTTTTATGCATTTTTTTCTTTTACTTTCTAAAGTGGAGAACACAATTGCGTACATAAGCAATTTATAGATATGATACAAAATTATACAAAATTAGTGGAATATATATATATATATATATTATGGTATATAAAATTGATGGAAAAGTTTTACAAAGTTATATACTGTTAAAAACAAATTCAACGTTTAAAAAAAAAAGTAAAAATTTAAGCTGATTTATCTGCAAATAATATTTTTAGAAATGTAGTGTTAAGATTCACCTTTTTAGGTAACACTAGTGAAATGAGGAAACTTAACACTACATTTATAAATATATCAGTTGTAGCTAAGTTGATGGATAGACACGCCATATTTTTAGTGTAATACTGAACTTTATAATAAAAAAAGAAGAAAACAAACTCTCAATAATGAAATGCGAGTAAAAACGATCAAAAACTTCTTTTACCTGCACAGTACGATTTAAGTAACAAAGTAAGGCTGTTAACAAAAAATTCATTTATTAAAATGCAAAATGAGGTAATATGAGTTCCACACACGATTTTTTTTTTTTTTTTTTTTTTTTATAAGAATTAGAATAATTTCTTTCTACAATTTTCAGACAAAGTGATCTTAAATGAATCGATTTGTTTCGCATAACTCCTAAATTTTTGCGTTTATATTATCTGAAATATGTAAGCAACATTTTGAAATATCGTTAGGTTACAGATAGGAGTACAGGTTGTACAGTTTTAAAATTATTTTCCCATACCCAGTTTTAACTGCAATGACAAATGATAAATGCCTGGCTTTGAAAATTGAAAACTTCAGAGAAACCTTGTAAGTAATCTTTGTTTTTGTTCAGACTTGTACCGTACTTCTACCTCGAATTTGGTTACAATGTTATTTTTATCTGCTTATCCATGCTTTAAATACTTTAACAGTGTATTTTTAGCCAAAAATATCTATTTCTTTCAATCTTATTGTTAGAATAAAACATTTTTACCAAATATGGAAGGAAAAGAAAAATCACTATTACCAAAAATGTGTCGAACTGCTGCAAAGTCATGCAAAACTGTTAAATTATGCAACACCTCTCCATGTTACGGGGTATAATTGTACCTCGTAGTGAAAATAAAGAATTTGACTTAATTATGAATATTTACACGTGTATAAGATATAGTGAAAATGAACTTGCATCATTCATAAATTATGAAACATAACATGCGATACGGTTATAGTAAAACTGAGAGAGAAAAAGCGAAGTATTGAGTCTATGTTTTTTAATAAACAAGAGCATAAAATTTTGCTTCATTCAAAAATTATGAAACACTTTCCCCGTATTACGGGTTATATAATTATGGATAAAGTGAAAGTGAGACAGAGAATATTGGAATGACCTTTATTATTATTATTATATAAAGTTGAGGATTGTAGATGGATGGATTGGTTTAACGTCGCACTAGTACTGCGCAGTGGGTAATTGGCGAGAATTGTAAATCATTATAAAATTTAGCATTCAAGAGATACATTGTTAATGTCAACAACATTTGCAATATAATTTTAAATCATGGTAAATTTTAGCACACACAGGAGATACATTATCAATACCAGTTATATTCAAATAAATAAATGATTAAATCCTTTATTGGTGATTAAATTTGAAATTAATACTTAAGCTTAATGATTACTTATATATATATATATATATATATATGAAAGGATTAAAAGAATTCAGATTCTAAAATTATATTATAAATTAATATTAAGTGATATCTTAATAGTATTATCTCGGAATAAATCTTATTGTTAAGAACAACTTTGGGAGAATTCTATTTTAGAGCCCCAGTAAAGTTAGTTTTCCAACAAAACACGTCGTAGCGCGGGAATCGGATTTAAGAATAAGTTTTAGAATCAAAATTATGCAATAGTCGAAATAAGCGGTAAAGCATTGCGAAATACTAAATCAAGATGTTCGGGTCAACAAATGATAGAATGTAGGCGAGATTTTAGCTTAATTAATCATCCAATAAGAATTCATATTAGGAGTTTGGCCTCGCCCCAAAATGGCCATATTTAAGCAGGAGCACACGAAAATTGGCGCCTTTTTCATGCAAGCTTTTACTTAATTAATCCACGTCAATAAAAGTTAGTTTAACGGCCCCAGGAGGGAAATTGGTTGCGGTTCCGCGGTTAACGGAACGGTTTCGGCCCGACTCGTCTACGAATGTACATGTCAGCGTTCTCAGACTGATTGACTGTTACTAACCTGTAGAATGCCTAAGTGTCTTCAATAAAACGACTGCATAAACTATTTTCGAATATTTATTGTGTGAACTACCTTAATATGAAGTGACAGTAACTAATCATCTTCTAAAGAAACAATTCTTTACATACATTTAATTAAATATGAGCGTTAAAAATTTTTAAAAAGTTAAATTATGCATCTGGGAAAAATTGACGTCATTATCATTTTAAAGATTTTCTACACATTGATAAAGTGCTAATGTAGTCCATGATGCAAATATATGTTGTTCGGAAAGGATTAATATTTTATTTTTAAAACCAACCTTTTTTTAAATTCAAATTTCCCATAACTCTTTAACCAATCACATTAGAACGTCCATCTTTGAAATATCGATAATAAGTATTTTCTCGCCAAAAGTCGCCAAAAAAGTCACCAAGGGTAAAAAGTCGCCAAATTTGGTGCCAAATCCATTATCTGACCATTGGAGTTTTTTAATGCGTTTTAAAGGAAAGATTAAGCTATTTAAACGCGAAAAAGAGCTGGAAATTCAGAAAATTGACATTTTATCAACTTATCAAGCCTCTTTGAAAGAATTTATTCAAAAATAAATACAATTATTTACAATTTCGTAACAATACGCATTGATAAAGTGCTAATGTAGTTAGTTCGATAGCTATGATTCAACAGAAAATTTAAAAACATGGTTTATAAAAATTTTTTTATCTTATAATTATATTTTATCTTCTCTATGAATATAAGAATAATTATAAGATAAAAAACATTTTATAAACTATGTTTTTAAATCTTCTGTTGAATCTTAGCTATAGAACTAACTACATTAGCACTTTATCAATGCGTATTGTTACGAAATTGTAAATAATTGTACAGTGGAACCTGTAAAAGTGACCACCTTGGTAAAGTGACCACCTGACTAAAGTGACCATTTTCCAAAATTTTAATTTTCATCCATACAGAAGTAATGGGATTTTATCTGCTGTAGTGACCACCTGCTTAATGTGTAAAGTGACCAGTTTCTCTTTTATTATAATGATATTTGAACCTGTCCAAAGTGACCTTCACATTTTTTTCTCCCATCTACTATTTCCCTGAAATACAAAAGAAACTGATTTTTGAAAGAGGTAAATGGGGAATGTTAATCTCTCCCCTTTGAGGAATGTTAATCCCTCCTCCCCTTTTTAAAAAATCATTGCTTTGTCATATGTTCTCAGAAATTCTACTGATAAACCTGCACATGTTCATTCATTGTACTGCTTGCAAGATTTGTAACATTTAACATTGAATTTTAGTTGTATGAACTTGTAGTCTGGAGAATATTCAGTATCTTATTGCTTTGATATTTTTTCAAATTTTTGTTTTTAATGCAGTTATCTTTCTTCTTAAAGTATGGAGAATAAAAAGGATGAATCTAAAAAATCTAAAAAGTATAAAGAGTTGTATTTAAAAGATAAAATTGAAGTTATTAATTTTCTAAAAAATAATAGTCAGAGAAAAGCAGCGGAAAAATTTCAAATCAGTAAAATTTGTGTAAGCAACATTTTTAAAAGAAAATCTGAATATCTGGAGAGATTTGAAGATAATGAAAATGAGTCGATGAGTCGGAAAATTCGTAAAACAAATAATTTTGTAGTAAATCAAGCTACTTTTGAATGTTTTAAAAATAATGCGTGGGATGAATGCTCGAGTTTCAGGACCTTTGCTACAAGAAGCAGCTTCAGAGTTTTCAAAAAAACTAAATGTAGAAAATTTTATTGCTTCTAACGGCTGGTTAGACTCGTTCAAGAAAAGGCATAACATTTCTCAAAAAATTTTGTGTGGAGAATCTCATGATGTTGATATGGAAACAGTAGAATCCTTTAAAAGACGGATTTCTGATCTGCTAGAGAATTACAAGAAAGAAGACATATTCAACGCTGATGAATGTGGTTTGTTTTATCGGGCAATGCCAAACAAAACATTAGCAATGGCTAGAGATAAATGTAAAGATGGAAAGATTTCAAAAGAGAGAATTACCATTTTGCTTTCTTGCAGTTCAACCGGAGAGAAACTAAAACCTCTTGCCGTAGGAAAAGCCAGAAAACCAAGATGTTTTAAAAATCTTAACATAAAGAATTTACCAGTCTCATGGTATGGAAATAAAAGGGCATGGATGACATCCTCTATTTTTACTGAATGGGTTGCACAATTAAACAAGCAGATGAAGCAAAGAAAGAGAAAGATTCTATTATTTATAGATAACTTTCCAGCCCATCCAAGTGATTTGTCGTTTTCAAATGTGAAAGTACAGTTTCTACCAGCTAATACAACATCACATTTACAACCGCTAGATCAAGGAATAATTCAAGCTTTCAAGCTGCATTATAGAAAGTTATTGCTCCAAGCTATAATTTCCAGAGCAGAAGAATGCAAATCAGCAAATGAAATTGCTTCATGTATAAACGTCCTCGATGCCATAATGTGGGTTAATGATTCATGGAATTTGGTATGTCAAAGTACAATTTCAAAATGCTTTAAAAGATGTGGTTTTTCGCAACAAATTTCTGATGATACTATCACTGAATCACAGTCTCCAAATGACGACAATAGCCATATTCAAAATCTTATAAATCACTTGACTTTTGAAAATGAACCAGTGAATGCTGAATTATTCATGAATTTTGACAGTGACATTCCGACATGTAATACTTCTGTCGACCAAGAAAGTTTGAAATAAGACATTTGCGATATGTTTAAAAATGAAAAAGAAAGTGAAGATGATTGTGTTAGTGAAGATGAAATCGAAGAAAATGATGAAATTTCTGAAGCAGAAATGTTAAAGATGTGCAAAGAAATGAAAACGTATGCCCTAAATAAATGTCCGCCAATGCTTGATTTAGTGAGAAAACTTGAAGGCATGACTGAAAACATAATTGTTGAAAGGAAGTGTTTTAAGCAACGAAAAATTAGTGACTTCTTTGCTGTGAATGGACCTTAATAAAAGTTTGTATAACTTTTTAATGAGGTATAATCAGTTTTAGAAATGTTGTGGTTGTGCAACTGCATAGTATTACAATCAAAATAAAAATCTGCATTAATTGCAGTGTATCTTCTCGTTTTGTGTTGTTTAAATCAATCACTCCGGAAGTTCTTCAACTGAATTCAAAAGAAATAAAGTGACTTTTAATGTATCTTCTATGTAGCAGTATATTTTAAATTAGTGAGTTATTATAATTGTTGATTAAACTATTCATTACTTAATATAGTGCATTTTTAAATATGTTTATTTTAATTCGTTTTATTTTTTGAGATCGCAAGAAATTTGAAAGTGCCAATTTTAAAGAGACTTTATAAAGTGACCACCTGTGTATAGTGACCATTTTAGCCGGTCCCTAGGGTGGTCACTTTAGACAGGTTCCACTGTATTTATTTTTGTATAAATTCTGTCAAAGAGGCTTAGTAAGTTGATAAAATGTCAATTTTCTGCATTTCCAGCTCTTTTTCGCGTTAAAATAGCTTAAACTTCCCTTTAAAACGCATTAAAAAGCTCCAATAGGCAAGTAATGGATTTGGCGTCAAATTTGGCGACTTTTTACCCTTGGTGACTTTTTTGGCGACTTTTAGCGGGAAAATTCTTATTATCGATATTCCAAAGATGGACGTTCTAATGTGATTGATTAAAGAGTTACGGGAAATTTGAATTTAAAAAAAAAAGTTGGTATTAAAAATAAAATATTAATCCTTTCCGAACAACATATATTTGCATCATGAACTACATTAGCAATTTATCAATATGTAGAAAATCTTTAAAATGATAACGACGTCAATTTTTGCTAGATGCATAATTTAACTTTTTTTTAACGCTCACGTTTAATTAAATGTATTTATTTTTATGTCGAAAAAAAATGAACTCGTAATTTTTTTTTTTTTTTTTTTTTTGGCAACAATTAAATTATAGCTAATATTTTAATGGCTATTTTTATTGCTATTAGGAGCTTATCATTTTCATATTTTAATTAATTAAAAGAAAACTATTCGAAAATCTGACTTCGAAGTATTGTGTTGTCACCGGGTTCTGAGTTACTGTGAAAGTTTCAAATGTCTAGCTAGTAGGGAAGTTAGTTAAAAATAGATTGCAAGATTTGTACCGAACAAACAAACAAACAAGAATAGAAGTTAATAAAAACATGGTAAAAAGTACAGTTAAGCCATAAAATTTACGACTAAAATTTGGTAGCGAGGTTTCAATTTTTTACAGTGTACATCTTTGGGTGAAATTTCTGGTAGGTATAGATCAACATATAAAACCTTGCACATCGTGTAACAAAGGGATCAATTGGTTGGAAATAGTATGGAAATGCTGAAAACTAAATTAGGAAACTAACCTTAATAAAATTTATCAATAGATTAGGATAAGTTAAATGTATCAAACCAGAGGAATTGTAACCTTATGGATAAGACATTTCAGTTTGGACTACGCTCAGTGATCACCTGAATTTTTATTACAGAACATGATTGTAGAAACTTATGAGAATAAATACATGATGGGGAGCTGAGCAGAATCTAGCTATGCCAATTAATTTACTTTTTATTTTTTTCTCAACAAATTAGACATCCTTCTCCAAGAAATTTTTATCCAATTATTGCTGTAGTCATGGTCATTTATTTATTTTCTCTGTCATTAAGTTTAATGGTCTTTTATTATTATTATCATTCATGCCGGCGTAAGTAATTTAAATTGTTTTTGTCTCTTATTGGTTCTTAATCTGTATCGCAACATTTTTGTGTCAGTCTTTCCTATAAGTTAAAATCAGTTATATATATATATATTGTGTGTTGGTATTGTTTTGTATCTATTAATTGCTAAATTTTAACATTAAATTTTATTACGATATCTATCATTCATATTATACATACATATATATGTCATATAAACCAGTTTTAGACTAAACAATCTAATAAAAAACAATAAATACAATTTATATTTGCTGCCTCATACTGAACTTTTACCAAGAGACCATCAATTAAAATATTCCAACTAAAATTAATTCCGCAGTTCCAAAAGTCCTCTTACACGACAAAAGAGTTTCTATAAATTTTCTCTCTAAACATTTTTTTATCTAACCAATCAACCATTCGGTTGTTTCATCATCACAGTATCCGTCTTAATGATATTTCAACATTATAATGGCGTATTTCGAAATCAAAATTACCTTCTTTTCCTCCAGTAAATATTAATATAATATTACTGAATCCTGACTCGCTAAAAATTTCTTTTCATCTGTGTATATTTTGCTGAGTGACAGGAAGGAAATTGTGGCTGCTTTACCGATTCCGTGCCATCTTGGTTCTTTTTTTCCATTTTCATTCTCGTTGCCAAACTGTAGAAAGTAAAACGAAACAGAAAGAGAAAATATTTTCTCTTTGTTTTTCCCACGCATTTCCCGAACTAACCTTGTTGCATCATTCCAAAGTCAAGAAGATGTGTTTTTATTGAGGGAGGAGGTAAACACACAGTTACCCTCTGACATCAGAGGAAGTGGACACAACAGACAGGATGTCTCCGCCAATGGGAAGCGACCTTGACGTATTGTGAAATGATCGGAAATGACGAGCGATGGAACCTGCCTTTCTTTGCTTTACACTATGGAATTTAAATTTATGCTGATGGCTTTTCATATGAATGTTTGATGTTACAGAGAGAAAGGGAATCTGATGTAACCTCAGTTGTTTGCTAATATTATGACAGTGAAAATTTTATTTTGCAGATCACCTTGACTTCTTGCTTATGTTATTTTTATACATAAATAGCACATAATTATGCTCTAATTTATGCCATTGATATTCTTTTAACACTCTCATTTTCTACAACTCTAAAACGAGATACAAAAACCGACCTAACCCCTGCATATCGAATGAAATTTAAAAATTTGTTTCGCTAAGATTAATATTCCTAAATTCTGAAACTTAATGTTTTGCAGATTCAGTGGAAAATATTTTATCTCTGGGTCGTGAAAAAGTAAAGAATAAGATTTTGCTACAGGTTACATTTGAAGATCTGCAGAGCATTTTTCAGCTTAGCTATTTCACTGAAGAGTTATAGTAGAGGTAGAAAAGACTTGCAACTTAAATTCAGATCGAGGAAGCCCTCTAATTATGCTACAGTCGGCAGCAAAATTATTGAAGCACACATCCATTTTTTTTAGTTTGATCGCTCATTATTATCATCAACTTACTTTTTTATAAGCAGTATAAAACTAAGTTCATGACTCGACAAATATTTACTTAACAAAACAATATTAGGTGTCCATCTTTTATGTAGGAATTATTGCTAGTGCTTCAATAGTTTTGCTGCAAACTGTATAGCTATACAGTCTTTGTCTTAGCAATAGACAAAGGATGCTGAGGATGGCTTCCCACTGAGTCGCGTGTAATTAGCCATATTGTATTCGTATTTGTGCCTCTCGGAATTTCCCTTTCAGGGAAATCTCTATAGTGACAAAATTGTGGACATTGCCAAGGCCGTGATTTTGGCACATGGAATGATTTGATTTGACTTCAATTGGACATGACACCAACCACCAACCAACCACTTGTGCCCCTAAAAGCCATGTACCAATTATCAACTAACTCATGTAAAAGGTCCAAATAGTCATTTAATTTAAACTTGTTTCCAGTGGTATTCATGAATGATACGCACTTTTATGCAAAATTGTTCTACAGCGCCCTCACCTATTTCGAAACGTCGCCATCACGATAAGATCAAGCCAAGAGATGTCCTTTCACAGTGCACAAAATTCCTAATCATTCAGAATTTCCCGTTGCTTAGCACTAGTGTGACGTAAAACACATTAAACCAACATACCATCATAATCATATGGCACTGCACTGCATATGCCTTCTTATTTTCGTACAAACATTTAACTCCTTAAAAATATACTCAAGAATTCGAAAAAAGAATTTTTACTTTCCGAACACTATAGTGAGGAAAGTATTGTAATCATGTCAAAAATCCGAATTCGAGATTTTGATGTTTCTATACGTTTCGAGGTCCAACGAGTCCGTTTTCACTATTTTTACGATGATGTATGTATGTGTGTGTGTATGTATGTGTGTATGTATGTGTGTATGTCTGTTAGTGAACACGCTAGCGTCTAAATGCTTTGTTCGAATAAGCTGAAAGTTGGTACGTATATTGTAAGTCACCATAGTACGAACCCTATAGATTTTGGTGAATCTAGCACTTATAGTTTTTTTACAGGGACACAAAGAAAAATTCTTTATCATTATGGCCAAGGGACCAAAATCTTAAAAGTGCGATAGCATCTAAACGCCTTATTCAATTGAGCAAAAACTTTATACACATATTATAGGTCACAGATACTCAATCTGTATAGATTTTGGAGAATCTAGCACTTATAGTTTTTTTACAGGGACACAAAGAAAAATTCTTTGCCAAATTTTTAAAAGTGTGATAGCGTCTAAACGCCTTATTAATCTCAGCAAAGAATTTGTACACATGTTATAAGTCACATTTGAACCAAATGTATAGATTTTGGTGAATCTAGCACTTACAGTTTTTTTACAGGGACACAAAGAAAAATTCTTTATCTTTATGGCCTATGAGACCAGCGATAGCATCTAAACGCCTTATTCAATTGAGCTGAAAATTTGTATGAATATTATAAATCACTGTTGCACTAACTATAAGCATTTTGGTGAATCTAGCATTTATAGATTTTTACTGGGACACAACGAAAAATTCTTTATCATTATGATCTAAGGGCTCAAAGTTCAGTAGCGTTAAATAAAACCTCGTGTGATATATGAAGAAAAATACTCAAACACTCTGTTATGGTTTTCTCTTTTTTGTTTGTTTAGCAACTCAATGTTCGGAAAGTCGAGTGGAGTCACTCCAGATTTTTTTAAATTTGTATCGTATTATATATCGCTATTATACATATCATATAGTACTCGTGGTGTGGCATAGGCAATAATGTTTGAATTTCGATATTAGCTTTAAGCAAATAACTAGTATGTTTATTTTCAGTTTTTCTTTTTCTATTTAAGAGATCTTTTAAATTGAATTTCACCAGAGATACAGGCGAACAAGTCCCCTTTTTTCCCCGGACCAACACGGACCCACCCGAGTATAACTCGGCTGTTCCTAAAAATACATTAAAAATAAGCTTGTTAGATGGGAGATAAAAATAATTATAATCAAGACTTAAAATTTATCTGCAACTACTGAGTGACGTTAAAACCACCCACCCATTGATTAATAAAGAGAAGATGTGGAATATCATAATAGAATATGTTCCTAAAAATATATACAACGTACTACGTTACTAACCTGGACCATTGTTACTATTAAAAAAAAAGTTATTTCGATTAAACTATAGTATTTTTTATAAATCATGAGTGAAAGTTTCATGTTCCCTATTCCGGATCTTTGAAGTTACTGGACTATATACTGTGACTAAACACACATGCGGCTGTATTCATCAATAACTTCCAACTCTCGGTTGAACACGAAAATTTGAAAAGCTAATAAAGCCAGAGTTCATCTCTTTAGTAAACTTTGACTCATTGCAACTGCCATCTAGCGGAATTATTATTTTCAGCTATTTTAGCTGAAAATCACCAATCAAAAATTCTATGAAAACTTTGACGTTAGATGGAAGAAGAAGCGTGCCAAATTTTCTTCGAAAGCTTTACTCTGCCTTTAGACGTTTTTCAAATTTTCCCGTTAAACCGGGAGTTGAAGTTAATGGTGAATAAGGTCCTTAGTGAAAAATCTCTTATTGCATTTTCAGTATGTAAATACATTAAATTGACCAAGTGGTGGTGCTGTTCACAATTACTGCAGATTTCTTTCGTACGTTTATTCATTTTAATTTGGCTTTATTAATTGATAATTTACGTATTATTTTTAAATATCTGCTAATCAATTAATTCCTGGATGTACTTTAAGACATAAAAATATCCAAAATCAGATTAAAAAGCTTGTATGTTGCGGCCCCCACATGACTTTCTTCTATATTTTCCTGTACAAATTCACTCAGTAAAAATAATTTATTAAAATTATTATTTAAAAATATTATCTTTCATAATGGTGCAGGCGTTTTCCATATTAGAAAAGTAGTATAACACTAAATATTAAAAAAAAGTCAATTTTATTCTCAATATTACATAATTTTTTTTAAATGAAAAAAATCGATAACTTTATTTTAAATTATCGCAGATCGATGGTCTATACCTTAACACTCATTGCTGCAACTGTGTATGCCTTTTGATCGGGAATGGAATACTCCTCAGGCCGCCACTTTATGAAATAGTCCATCACAACAAGGATGTATTTATTTCCTCTGGATGGTCATGGCAAAGGACCTAAGACGTTGAGTACGATCCATTCAAATGGTGCTCCCGCCTTATACCGATGCAATCTCCTTCGGCCACGTTTCTTCTGGCCTTTACGTGCCGCACAAACAACACAAGATTTGTACCATTCTTCTACGTCCTCCCTTGCCTTGCACCAGTAGAAGCGTTCTCGAACTTTCTGTAAAATCTACATTACTATACAGGAAATATCACTAATATAGAAAACTAGCAGGCTACGCCCGCTTCGCTGGTCATTATTTTAAAATGAATCACTATAGTTAATGAATTCTCAAAATTGCATTAATTTTATCATGTGAAAAAAAAAAAAAGAGAAAAATATCCTGATTGGAAAAAATGTCGCACATGGTCCCCACTGCCTTTGGCAGCGCATGCCACTGTGCGCTGCGAACGCGCATTTATGTTCGACACTCTTAATGAATGTAAGGGAAAAACATAATTATAAAATACAAAAAAAAAAAAAAAATCTCCTATCGGTGGAATAATCGGTCCGTGCCGCTACTTCCTGCGACAGCGTATACAGGCGCGCACGGCGTGCATAGTCCTTCACCTACCGTTCCTACCCCTCCAAATTATTTTACACTTTAAAAATCCTCACAATCGTTCTATCTGGCTTTTAAACCTAATAATACTAATTTCTAGCATTCTATCTGAATTTCTTTCTTTGTACCCCTGCGCCCGTCCCCCTTTCCGTCTCTCGTAATAATTCTGTACTTTCGAAAATATCCGCAATATATTTATCGGGCCTCAAAACCTAACAACACTAATTTTCAGCGCTCTAACTCTTATTTATATATTTTCCCCTTCACCCCCCTCTTCCCGCCTATCCTAATAATTTTACAAATTCAAAAATATTCGTAATCAATTTGTAGCTATCAAAAACCTCCATGTACAAATTTTGAGCGACCTAACTCTATTTTTATTTTTTGCCTCAACACCCTCCCCCTTCCTGTCTATCCTAATAATTTTACAAATTCGAAAATATCCGCAATCGCTTTGTAAGTATCAAAAACCTCTATGCACCAATTTTAAACGGTCTAACTCTATTTTTATTTTTTTGCTCCACCGCTCCCCCACGCTTTCTGACCCTCCTAATAACTTTACACTTTAGAAAATATCCTAATTCGACTTGCAGGCTTATAAAACCTATCTGTACCAATTTTGAACGATCTAACTGTATTTCTATTTTTTTTTTTTTTGCCCCATAGCCCCCCTTTTCCCGCCCAACCTGTCACGAATTTCTAAAATAAAAGAAATTAGTTTTTATGTATTTGTGAGAGCTACATTTTAGAGCAAAAATCTCACATATATCTTTTTTTCTGTTTGTGATATAAAGGATTATTTCAAATCACGTTTTTCCCCCTCTCTCCCCCTCTTGGGGCTGAATTTCTAAAATTCCAGAAATTGGATTTTAGGCATTTGTATTAGCTATATATTAAAGCAAAAATTTCACTTACATCTGTTTTTTTGTTTGAGATATATAGGAGTATGTGAAACCACGTTTTGCGCATGTGAAATCACGTTTTGCCCCCTTTCCCCCCCTTGGGGACCGAATTTCTAAAATTCCAGAAATTGGTTTTTAGATCTTTGTGTTAGCTATATTTAAAAGCAAAAAATATACGGATATCTGTTTTTTTCTTTGAGATATGGAGGTTTTTGTGAAATCACATTTTGCCCCCTACTGCCCCTTGGGGGGCGAATTTCGCAAAATCGCTTCTTAGGGGGTGCTTACTCTATACGTTCTATAATTTGACCCAGTTTCGAGTCAGTGGCTCCAGTAGATTTTGCTGGCGTTGATGAGTCAGTGAGTGAGTGAGTGAGTGGAAGTACTCTTTTATATGTATAGATAACGGGAAAATAAGTATGATATATAGTACGTACGATAGTGTTGTAAATATGTGTTTGAGATTTAAATATAAAAGGTCTATTTCGATCTTTTTCGATACTGTTCATTTCGGCACTGTCATCCAATAAGTACGCAAATTAAAGTCCACGAGTAAGGCGTTATCACAGGCAGTAGGGATACGAACCCGAGATCTTGTGGGTGGTTAAGGCACTAACGAAGTCAGCGGAGATCCGAAATGAGGTTTTAAGCAATTCCATAGTGAATAGGGAAGCAGGCATTACACTGTAAAAAAAAATTCTCCTATTTTCTGCCAGAAATCCTCTGTAATTTGAGAAAATACGCGTCATTTGCGAAAAAATTACGTTGTTAGAACGTATTTTTTGTAATTACAGAAAATTTCTGGCAGCAAATAGGACATATTTTTTGCAGTGTACCTACTCGTGTTTTATAAAATGCATTTTTATAAAACTATACATTTCTTTCAAAATCTGACACAATAAGAATATCTGTAGGCAATTATGTAAAGCATACATTTAGAGCTTAAAATATGTATTGAATACAGCAACTTGTGTATGAAAGATTTTAAAACGTTTTAGTTCAACAATTTTATAATTGATTCGAACAAAATTGCACAAGAACCTATTCTGGATCTTGTGCACTAGAAGCCAATCAACCAATTAACAATTTTATCTGATTAAAAAAAGAAGAAAAATCTGAAGTGACTTCACTTGACTTTCTGAACATTGAGTAATTAACGGTTTTGCAGATAAAGTAAAGTAAGAGGAGGAGTTAAATAAACAAAAAAGAGAAAAATATAATAGGGTGTTTGAGTACTTTTCTCCATATAGTACACGATGTTTAATTTAACGCTTCTGAACTTTGAGCCCATAGATCATAATGATAAAAAAAATTGTTGTGTCCTAGTAAAAACCTATAAATGCTAGATTCACCAAAATGCTTATAGTTAGTGGAACAGTGACTTATAATGTTCATATAAATTTTCACCTCCATCGGATAAGGCATTTAGACGCTATCACACTTTTAAAAATTTCGTCTCATAGGCCATAATGATAAACAATTTTTCTTTGTGTCCCCGTAAAAAACTGTAAGTGCTAGATTCACCAAAATCAATTCAGTTCGTGCAGCTGTGACCTATAATATGTGTATAATTTTTTTGCTCAGTTTAATAAGGCGTTTAGACGCTATCGTACTTTTAAAAATTTGCCCCCATCGGCTATAATGACAAAGAATTTTTCTTGGTATCTCTGTAAAATAACTATAAGTGTTAGATTCACCAAAGTCAATAGAGTCCGTGCTACGGTGACTTACAACATACGTACCAACTTTCAGCTCATTCTAGCACAGCGTTTAGACGCTAGCGTGTTCACTCACACACATACACACACTAAATGACAAAAAAAAAAAAAAGAAAAAAAGGAAAAAGAAAAAGAAAAAAAAAGAGAAACTCGGATATTTTCCTTTTCACCTTCTACAACCGCAGATTTTATTGTTTAAAAAACAAATTTTCGAACAGATTTTATTATGTTGTCCTCCACATACACTTTAGCATTCAGTCCAGTGTTAAAAACAAAATGCAATTGTCAGAAAAATTGTAATTTTAAAAATTATTTCAAAAATGGTAAGAATAAGGCAATCAACGATGCCACAAAAAGTATTAATTTTTGAATGAAAATCAAAAAATATTTTAATACGCGAGATGGCAAAATAATTAAATGTAAACGAAATATTGGTAAAATGGTTTTTAGCAAGATATAAAATTTTTTGGCCGTTTAAACTGGAAATTTGGCTTTAGGCGGCCATGTTGCTCATCCAAGCAAGATCACCGTAAAATCAGTTTGTAATACATTTAGAACATACAAGAAATTCAGAAAAAAGTGTTTAGCAGCATAATTTCTTTAACTACGGTGCAGCAACTATTAAACAAAGCAGATTTAAACGACATAAAGTTTGAAAAAATTTCCTTCTTAGTGAAGAGAATTAGGAAAGCAAGAACTCAGATGGCTAAAAAAATTTAAAAATGATTAGTTAATTATTGGGCTGAACTGGTTCTCTCTGATGAGTCAAGTTTAACTTATTTCGAGTTAAAGAAAACAAGCAGATCTGACAGCGAAAATATCACCGACTTAATGAAAATCGCACTTTTAAAACAGTGACACATTCTCCGTACATTATGGTGCGGGGGTGCATAACTTTTCAAACAGTCGGGCAAATTTTTATGCTCAAGGGATCAATTAACACGAAATAAAACACAATCTTCATAAAAGTTGTGCCTGACCGACTATTTTGGAGGTATCTTGGACATTTCCGCAAACAGCATTTCTAGATGATAATGCACCTTACTATACACGGCGTGTGTGGTAAGTTTATTCACTTCAAATTGTCAAAATTTCCTATCCGTTCCCATGAGAACCAATAATTCTGTAAGTAATCAGATATTTTTTCACTTTAAGTTAAATCCCACAAAAGATATAGTAGAATTTCTTCTTTACCAGACATGGAAATAGCCCTAATCACGATCCGCTCAAAAATGTTTCGTCTCTGAAAAGGCGGGGCAGAGGGGAGAGGATTCGAAATTTGCATCCTACAACTCTGCCAGAACTAGAAAAAAAATATTTGTGATATTTGGTCCATTGAAATTTCTGAGATTTATATTAAAACACTGTATAATACTATGCCATCCCGCATTAAAGCAGTAATTCCATATAAAGGTGGATTTAACACAATACAGAATACATATTTTTAATAAAAAATTGGTTAGATCTAACAAATAAATAGATTTATGTCATATATTAAACTATAACTTATAACAGAATGACACCTTAGAACATTAAAGAACGAACTCGGTCATTCCGTTATTTAATATTTTTAATTATAATAAAGCACAATCACAATAGATATATACATCGCGCGCAACGAACAAAACATAAATGTAGAATACATAAGAACAAATATTCTTACAGGCCGCTGCCTGCGGCCCATGGCCACAGGGGCGTCTTACACGAAATACGACTACATCTTTCAGCGAGAGCTGACGAACTTCTGACTGACTTCTGAAAACAAAATTTTTTCACTTCACTTTAATGATCGGCAAAATATCATTAGATATTTTGCCGAGAATGGCGACAGCGCCGTCTATATTATTTAAATGATAGGGAAGATGGCTCAATATCGATAGGCTATTTAATCTATTTTCGTAAGAGTTTGAATTTAGCGCTACATTCTCCCCCTCTGTTCCCGAGCCTACGTCCCGAGGCGGGAACAGCACTTAAGCTTTCCGCGGATACCACAGGAGATTAAAATTTTGTAACTATAACATTTTAACATGAATGTGAGGGTCGATGCACAACTGATACCTACATTTAACTTAATCAGGGTTTACTATTTCAAAGGTACTACATTCTCCCCGTAGTCGGAAGATTCAATTAAGAAGACCGTCACACTTGTATTTAGATGATTATTTCTAATGCATTTAGTTAATTCTATAAATCAAGTTAATTTATTCTAGAAATATGGCTATTCATTTGAACAACTTTGAACCAGGTTGGGACATCGATTGGGATTCCGATACGACGGAATGCAAGACGATTCCCTGAAAACTACATTGGACCATTGCGGCTCCATTCCACCTCAGAATCATTGCGATTCTTTCAACAAAAAAAAAAAAAAAAAAAAAAAAAAAAAACTCTGGACCATTGCGCGGTTCCATAATACACCAGAATCATTGCGATTCTTTAAAAAAAAAAACTTTGGACCATTGCGGCTTCATCATACATCAGAATCATTGCGATTCTTTCAAAAAAAAAAAAAAAAAAAAAAAAAAAACTGGACCATTTCGGCTCCATTTCTGAAATATATAATTTATTTTCGGCATTAACTTGAACTTCGTGTTCTAATGCTAAATTACATAAATCAATCATTTTACCCTTAGATAGAAAAGCCGTTTCTCTCTCTGAGTAAAATAAATTTCCTTCTTTTTTAAATACAAAATTAACCCATTTATTAAAAAAATATACTACTCATACTATTATTATATAGTTTAAGAACAAATACACAATTACTGTTAATAATACCGTTAAATTGTCCATCTTCCCTTTACAATGAAATATAATTAAAATCAACTTTCAAAATACCAAGAAAATTAAGAATAATAATTAAAATATTATTGATATATCATTATGGCGGGAAATATTTCCTCTGAAAATTCTTTTTCGTAAATACACAAAATATACTAAAATATTATTTAAAATATATATGTAATATAAATTTAAAAAATTTCGTATTAAAAGTTTCATTGTTATTTTCAGAACAACTCTTAAAAAAAAAAAAAACAGATGCATCTAAATGAATAAAAACATATTCCGGAAGTGCGTGGCAACCTCTAAAAAATAAATTGCGCATTCAAACTTGGTCGAATAACTAATAAATAAAACAAAACACTTCGAAACCAAAATAAAATAGCATTCGTTAAAGAACAGAAGTAATTATTTAAAGACTAGTTTCGTAACTGTGTGTACCTAAAAACAAAGTGTATATCTTGAGAATAACAAATTCTGTATTTGCTTTTTCCCTAAGAAAACACCAATAAAATTCCCTATATGAAGAAAATTCAATTCTATATTTAAAAATAAAAATTTAGAATGATAATTAAAATATATTATTGATATGAATACTTTATATTTCTGAGCTCAGATATATTTAATAAAACCATTAATATAAAAAAAATAATAATAATAAATAAAACTGAAACACATTTATTTTCTGCACAAATATTTTTCTAAAAAAAAAAAAAAAAAAAAAAAAAAAAAAAAACACGGAAATACGTATTTCAACAAAGAATAAAACATTTTTCTTTAATAGATTCAGCAAAGAAAGAAAAAAAAGTAATTACCTTTTTGAAGGGGAAAAAAAAGGGAGGGGGAAATGGAACTAAACTTGCATAAATGATGCAATAAAGAGAACTACTATCTCTTTTTCTCAGATCGACTGAGAATATTTCTATTTTTGTATTGTAGAATAAACTCGGTATTTGCAGCAATGTGGAACAAGAATTTTTTCTTAACGAAGAAACACAAAATTTGCAGATTCTTTTTTTTTTTTTTTTTTTTAATCCACGAAATCAAGATGAATTCGATTCAGAATACCAAATGCACATAAGAGGCCGTTCCGTGGGTTTTCGTTTAAAACATTGGAAAATTTCCGCAGAACACTCGTCGAACGTGTTACACTAACGATATTACACTAACGATTTGCATAAACGATGATTCACGTTGTCATGACTTTCCGTAAAAATAAAATTGCACTTTTCTTTGGGACACACGAAAGGAAGCTGAGATTCGCGGTCTTTTTAACTGCAATTTTAGGACAGCAGCAAGTATTCTTTCAGAACAAAACACAGGTTTACGAAAATGTTCGATGAGCGCCATCAGAAACGTTCCACTAAGATATAAATTTTACGAGTATTTTTAATTTTTCGTTGGGCGCCAGTTTTAACAGAATGGCCCCATGATAGAACATTTAAGAACGTTTAAAGAACGAACTCGGGTATTCCGTTATTTAATATTTTTAATTATAATAAAGCACAATCACAATAGATATATACATCGCACGCAATAAACAAAACATAAATGTAGAATACATAAGAACGAATATTCTTACAGGCCGCTTCCTGCGGCCCATGGCCACAGGGGCGTCTTACACGAAATACGACTACATCTTTCAGCGAGGGCTGACGAACTTCTGACTGACTTCTGAAAACAAAGTGTTTTCACTTCATTTTAATGATCGGCGAAATATCATTAGATATTTAATATCATTAGAATGGCGACAGCGCCGTCTATATTATTTTAAATGATAGGGAAGATGGCTCAATATCGATAGGCTATTTAATCTATTTTCGTAAGAGTTTGAATTTAGCGCTGCAAACTTGTTTATTTCATATAATAAATCATAATAGAATACAAAGTGTACGGTTATTCCATTATGTTTAAAACGAAAGTTCTATGCAGATTCTTATAAAGTCCTTCGTAGAGTGCAATAAAGCGAATTACTATATCGAAAATGTACATAGGTATCATTTTATCCCTTTAGTAATATTATGCAAACAAAAGAGTTTTATTTGTTTCAACCCTTAATTTTAAAGTTATGGCAAATAAAAAAGGTATAAATGATTTTTTCTGCAATGCGGCTTTTTTTTTTTTTTTTTTTTTTTTTTTTGTCGCTTAGTGTATATACATCGTCGTAAAAATGGTGAAAACGGACTTAGGGGACCTCAAAACGTATAGAAACATCAAAATCTAAAATTCAGATTTTTGATATAATTACAATACTTACCATACATATGTATGTTTGGAAAGTAAAATTAATAATAATAAAATAATAATAAATACAGGTCTGAAATAAACAAATTAAAATATTCAAAATTATCTGTCTGTTAATTTGTTAGAATGTCGTTTACAGAAGCACATTGTCAAAAATAATAGTTCAACGTTTCACATAAAGAGTGGTGCTAAATAGTCATTTTAGCTGCAAGCAATATTATGGTGCGAGGTTTCATTATTTTAGTGGTTCTTACTACTGAAATGGCACCGCTAAATTGATCAAACATTGCATCAAAATATTGATGAAGCTAATTGGAACTATTTTTCTGGTGAAATGTAGGATTTTATTTTTAACAGCGTATGATAAATTTGAAAATTAGTTTACATAGATGCATATATTTATATTTTATTTCATTTTTTTTAATTATAAAATAGCAGTTTTGATATTTAAAAATATATATAAAGATACATGAGTGCATCGCAAATCTATTCTAAACAGGTAAAAGTGCTTTTTTTTATGTGTTTTATGTACTTAAGTATTTTTTCTTTTTTATGTAAATGCTAACATACATTTTATCGTTTTAAAATATATCACAAATTTATATTTCTATTTTGGTATATGATCCCTAAATACAGTATTTAGTTTTCAATTAAGTATAACTCACTCAGTTTCGAAGATGCAAATATGCAAATATGCATCTTTTAGAAGTCATGTTTTTGCCTAAAAGTTAAAACTTTTGAATAACCAATTTTATCTAGAAGGGTTGTATTAAAATTTGAAAAATATAACTTTTTAAACACTTTGCCTTATTTTGTGCTTTAATATGAAAAATTTTTCAAATTGCATTACTCATTTATCTCTAATAGGTCAAGGTTTAAACCATGTTTATTTTTTTTTTTTTTTTTTTAGCATCCTGTATACATTAAGTGTAACACAGGAAAAGGTCAGAAAATATTGCAATTAAAAACTGCGACAAAGCTTATAACATCTTTGCTTCAACAAAAATAGTTTTATGTTGTGTCTAGTGTCATAGGATGAGATTAAGGTAAATAATATAAATTCGATCCTTATAAGTATCTTTTACATTTTTTCCATAAATTCAATTTTATACGCTTTTTAATCCAACGGAACTTTAAAGTCCCCCGGTATATAAAGGGTTAAATAAAGAAAATAATATATAGCGGAATTTTGAGAGTTATCTTCCTTCATAATTAAAAACAGATTGCATCTGAAGATTATCATAGAGGTTATAAATACTGTGAGGTAGGCATGTCACTGTTGTGAGACAATATACATGGCTATGTAAAAGCAACCTAATGTATAGTCTCTCTTTTAAATAAAGATAAATATATAAAAATAATTTTGGAAATTTTCTTTTGCCGAAATTAAAATGTCTTCTGAGATTATCACAGTGGTAAAATAGACTGAAAATTAAGACATTTAGAAAGTAAGTACAGTTGAAAGAAAGTGCTTATAATCTATGCATGATATTTTTCTGTCTTATTACTGAAATCTTTATATTGCCGGCCAAGTAAATCACCTTCCTTTGTCTTTGAATTAGATAATTATTCTATATTAAATTTCAAACGTGCGTTTCAATTTGGTGAAAATATCATTTCAATTAACTTATAGGAAATCTTACTACACTCTTTTCCCTTACGATCCTATTGCACACTAAGAATTAGGCTGAATGCATTTGTATTAAGAAAGCTGTAACAGACTCTTTAGATCAGAGAAAGATTATTTACTCAAGGAAATAATTTCTAAAAATCTATTAGTATTTAAAAATAATTTTTTTAAGGAAAAGAAAATATTTTTTTAATCTTCCCTAAAACGCCATTGATGGCTATCATATTGCTTCATCATTGCTATCATCATTGCTTCACACCAGGCCTGGTGTGAAGCAACCACACAACTTCTATTACCCACTATTTCAAGTATTATACGCAATTTTTAAAAATGTGATCAGAAGACATAAAATTGGCCTAACGAAGTAGACATCTAACAAATTTCCTATATATATATAGTGTTACGAAATTGTAAATAATTGTGTTTATTTTTGTATAAATTCTTTCAAAGAGGCTTAGTAAGTTGATAAAGTGCTAATTTTGTGCATTTCTAGTCGTTTTAGCGTTGAAATAGCCTTATTTTCCCTTAAAAACGCATTAAAAAGCCCCAGTAATGCACGTAATGGATTTGGCGCCAAATTTGGCGACTTTTTCCCACCTTGGCGATTTTTTTTGGCGACCTTGGCGAGAAAATCCTTATATGGGATATACCAAATATGGAAGCTGTAAGTTGATTGGTTGACCACTTTCTAGAGTTTTCTCGAAAAATCTGGGCTCCATGGAACAGTATATAAGGAAGCGCTCTCCCGCCAAGGCAGTTAGTTCAGTTCACATCTCAGTCAGCTTCGCTAGTGCTTGCATTGCTCTTAAGCCTCTTTGAGAGAGACTTGCTTCAAGTGTTATTGTTATACAGTTTGTACTGTGGATTTGCTATTGACAGCTGTTGTTTAAGCTGTGTTTACTGTTTGAATTGAAGCTGATACTTGGTTTATAGACCTGCATTTTTCTGGAATTTTCTGTGAATAAATTACTGAATTTTTGTACGTTTGGCCTTTCATTCCCAGACAACTCACGAACCCCCAAGTACGCAACATTTCTGGTGTCAGAAGTGGGATTGTCTGTGAATGGTGATAACGAGGGCTATGGAGCAAGAGATGAAAAAACTTATAGAAGCCTTAGCTACCCAGATAAATGAAATGAAAGCCGGACAGGAATTGATGGAAACCGGATTGATAGAGAAAATGGAAACAGGACTGGAAAAGATGGAAACTGGACAAAAAGAGATGAAAGATAGCCTGAGTCAAGAGATGAAAGAAATGAAGGTAGCACAAGAGAAAATGGAAACATCGCAAAGAGAGTTGAAAGACAGTTTGACCGAAGAAATTAAATCTAATCAAGACGAGATGAAGAGAGAACTTTCGACAGTAAAGGAAGTGATTGAAAGTAAATTATCGGATATGGAAAACAGAATGGATGGAATAGAAGAGAAAGTTATAAAGATAGAAGAAAATTTTGAAGAGAAAGTTTTGAAAGTGGAAAAGAATTTTGAAGAGAGATTTATGAAGATAGAAGAGAAATTTGAGGAGAAATTTAAAGAAAACTTTGATCAAGAGCTGAAAGGAAAGGTTTCAGAGATAGAAAGCAGGTTTAAGAGAATGGAGGAAGATCTTGAGAGAAAAATGAGAGAAGAGTGGAGCGGAGAGGTAATAGGGAATGAACTGCAGAGCAAGATTCGGAATCTCGAAGAAAAGTTAGAATCCAAGCCCCAGGAAACTGAAAAGAAAGAGAGAAGAAACCAGAATCACGAATTTATTAAGCTATCTACCTACGACGGCAGTTCCTCCTGGCATGTATATAAGACGCAGTTTTCCATCGTGGCTGAAGCAAACGGCTGGGACTCTGTTGCAAAGACGGCTCATCTGGTAGGGTCGTTGCGGGGCGACGCCGCAGATATTCTGGAGACCCTTTCGAAGGAACAGCGATATGACTTCGAAGCTGTAACCAGAGCACTAGAGCTACGTTTTGGAGCGAAATGGTCCAAAGAATATAGTCGAATCCAGCTAAGGTCCCGTCGCCAGAGACCAGGGGAAAGCTTACAAGAACTGGCATCAAACATCCAGAGGCTTTCACATTTGGCTTTCTCAGACTGTCATCCTGAAACACGCAATGATCTGGCTCTAGAATATTTCATTGATGCTGTCGAAGATCCAGATATTCAAAAAGCCCTCAGACTCTCCGGCGTGAAGGATGTGGAGTCAGCATTGGTGTATGCCCTAAAGCTCGAGACTGCCCAACAAGCCTCCTGTAAACATCGCCAGAACAGCACAGCTCACAAAATGGACGGCTCTCAAGATGATCTTAAAGAAATTCAGGAAATGATTGCAGAAATTAATAGAAGACTACGCATTCTTGAGAGGAAGAAAGAAGGGAAGACTCCAACAACTAAATGCTGGGGCTGTGGAAAAGACGGCCATATCAAACGAAGCTGCCCAGTAAGAACACCTAGAGAAGCAACCAAGGGTGTCTCTGAAGTATGCCACCCAGAAGGAGCTCTTCGGGAAAATTCATATGCATTCTTGCGGAAGCCTCCATCTGAAGATCATAAATACATCTCTAAAGCCGAGGATAAACACCAAAGAATAAAGCCAGTTGTTCGCCAAGTTACTGTCTCAACACCATCAGATCAAGATCCCGATCCATGGAGTGACGAAGAACTTAGGAAATCCCAGTTGGAAGATCCTGACATAAAGCCAATATTAAAGCTGAAGGAGACGACCAGCAACAGACCTATCTGGCAGGACATTTCCAGATTTAGTCCCATTACGAAAAGTTATTGGGCACTTTGGGACTCTCTTCATATCAGAAACGGCGTATTATACAGAAAGTGGGAATCTGATGATGGGAAAAGCTTCAGATGGCAGATTTTATTACCAAGATCAAAAATTCCATCTGTTTTAGAACAACTGCATAGTAGCTCTACCGGAGGCCATTTTGGGGTTATGAAGACTCTGCAGAAAGTTCGGGAACGCTTCTACTGGTGCAAGGCAAAGGAGGATGTGGAGAAATGGTGTAAATCCTGTGATGCTTGTGCGGCACGTAAAGGCCCGCAGAAACGAAGTCGAGGAAGACTGCAACGGTATAACGTGGGAGCACCATTTGAGCGGATTGCAATCGACATCTTGGGTCCTTTGCCACGGACCTCCAGTGGAAATAAATACATTCTCGTCGTGATGGACTATTTCACCAAGTGGCCTGAGGCATATCCCATTCCCAATCAAGAGGCATGCACAGTCGCAGAAGTCCTAGTGCAGCAATGGGTGTCAAGGTACGGCACGCCCCTACAACTTCATACCGACAAAGGTAGGAACTTTACCTCTGATGTTTTCAAAGGACTGTGTGAACTACTCGGCATAGACAAAACCCGGACAACACCCTTACATCCCCAGTCGGACGGCATGGTCGAGAGGTTCAATCGTACCATCCTGAATAACCTCTCCCTTCTGGTATCAAGGAACCAGCAAGATTGGGACTTGAAGTTGCCATTGTTCCTGCTGGCTTATCGAAGTGCTGTCCATGAAACCACCGGCTATACTCCAGCCCAGATGCTGTTTGGACGGGAACTTCGTCTCCCTTGTGATCTCCTGTTTGGTTGTCCACCCGATGCGCCTTCATCGCCCGAGGAGTACATCCAAGATCTCCAGGCACGATTTGAGGACGTTCACAACTTTGCTCGGGAGCGAATTCACATTGCATCGGAGAAAATGAAGACAAGGTACGATCTAAAGGCTACACAACATGAGTTCCAGGAAGGAGAGGAAGTCTGGTTGTGGAATCCTGTTCGACGCAAAGGACTCTCTCCCAAGTTACAGTGCAACTGGGATGGACCATACACAGTCTTAAAAAGGCTGAATGATGTAGTGGTGCGGATCACTAAAACACCTTCGTCAAAACCGAAGGTGGTGCACTATAATAGGCTAGCCAAGTACCACAAGTAACGGTAATATTGAAATTAAGAATGTAAATACTTGTAAAATTTGCGCATGCGTAATGTAAATATTTGTATATAGATAGTTGTACATATTTGTGAATTTTGTAAATATTTCTCACTTGATTTGTATTTCTATTTTATCGTTATATGCAATTTAGTTTTTGTATTTTAGATTGTGTAAATTTGTTTAGTTTCGCCTCTTGACCAAGGGTTGCACTGCCCGGGACGTGCAGTCCTTGGGAGGGGGGCAGTGTTACGAAATTGTAAATAATTGTGTTTATTTTTGTATAAATTCTTTCAAAGAGGCTTAGTAAGTTGATAAAGTGCTAATTTTGTGCATTTCTAGTCGTTTTAGCGTTGAAATAGCCTTATTTTCCTTTAAAAACGCATTAAAAAGCCCCAGTAATGCACGTAATGGATTTGGCGCCAAATTTGGCGACTTTTTCCCACCTTGGCGATTTTTTTGGCGACCTTGGCGAGAAAATCCTTATATGGGATATACCAAATATGGAAGCTGTAAGTTGATTGGTTGACCACTTTCTAGAGTTTTCTCGAAAAATCTGGGCTCCATGGAACAGTATATAAGGAAGCGCTCTCCCGCCAAGGCAGTTAGTTCAGTTCACATCTCAGTCAGCTTCGCTAGTGCTTGCATTGCTCTTAAGCCTCTTTGAGAGAGACTTGCTTCAAGTGTTATTGTTATACAGTTTGTACTGTGGATTTGCTATTGACAGCTGTTGTTTAAGCTGTGTTTACTGTTTGAATTGAAGCTGATACTTGGTTTATAGACCTGCATTTTTCTGGAATTTTCTGTGAATAAATTACTGAATTTTTGTACGTTTGGCCTTCATTCCCAGACAACTCACGAACCCCCAAGTACGCAACAATAGACATATATAGACGTGTAAAACAGAGTTTACATAGCGAGTTAAAAAATAAGGAAAAAAAAAGTGGCAGAGTTATTTTTTTAAACACCAATTTCCGAGATCTAAAACTGACCTACCTACGCAGGATGACTGTTAATTTTCCTGTAATAACCACGTAATATACGAGAAAGGATATATAAAATGGATTTATGTAAGAGTTTTCAAGGAAATCGTTAGAGTCGTTTTTGAGATACCAACTTTTACCAAAACTTGACATACTCAATTATTGACCGGAAAACAATAATTACATACAAAAAGATATTTAAAAAAGGGAGTTAATATGGCGAGTATGAAAAATATCCGTACAGCTGTTTTTAAAACAACTCACTTGCGAGACCTGAAATTGAGCTATTTATACAGGGCGCCTATCAATTTTCCTGAACTAACCAACTATATCATTCGAAAGGACATCTAATAGAGTGTTTATGTAGCAAATTTGAAGAAAATCATTACAGTCGTTTTTGAGATACGGACTTACGATCCCACTTCCGGTTTTCCAATTTTCACCAAAATTTGGAAAATTCATCTGTTCTGTCTTAATTCTGAAGTTTCGTAGCTGTATCGTTATTAGTTTTGGAGATATGATAATCAGAAGATTCCTCACACACACACTGACCAATTGCCAAAAATTACTGTTTTGGACACAGGAGACCTTAAAACATGTAAATTAAGTGAAAACTCGACATCGAATTTTTGGACCTAATGCAATACTTCCATTATCTACGGTAGTCCGATAACGGAAGTAATAAATAAATAAATAAAAATGAAGTTCCTGTTCCCAGAAAAATACCACTATTTAACATTTTTTACCTATGGTAGTAGGGTAATGGAAGTATTGTATTCGGTCTAAAAATTCGATATCGAGTTTTCACCTGATTTACACGTTTTAAGACCTCCTGAGTCCAAAAAAGTAGTTTTTAGCAATTGGTCAGTGTGTGTGTATATGTATGTATGTATGTGCGGAATTTGGCTATCATATCTCCGAAACTAATAAAGATAGAATTACGTAACTTCAGAATTGATATAGGTCAGATGAATTTTCCAAATTTTGGTGAAAACTGAAAAACCGGAAATGGGTCATCAGAAACCGGAAGTAAAACCATAAGTCCGTATCTCAAAAACAGCTCAAACGACTTTCTTCAAAGTTGCTATATAAACTCTCTATTAAATGTCTTGTCGAATGGTATAAATGGTTAGTTCAGGAAAATTGCTATAAATAGCTCAATTTCAGGTCTAGCAAGTGCGCTCCGTTAAAAACGGTTGTACGGATTTTTTTTCAAACTCGCCATATGAACTCCCTTTTAAATATCCTTTTGTATATAAACATTATTTTCCGGTCAATAATTGAGCATGCCAAGTTTTGGTAAAACTTAGTTCTCAAAAACGGTTCTAACGATTTTCTTGAAAATTGTTACAAAATCAATTTTAGATACCTTTTCTCATGTATTACGTGGTTATTACAGGAAAATTAACGCTCATCCTGATTAGGTAGTTCAGTTTTAGATCTCGGAAATTGATGTTTAAAATAAAATAAATCTTTTTTTTCCCCTTATTTTTTAACTCCCTGTGTTAATATATATAAGACAATAATATATAAGATATAATATATCAGGCATATAATGTCTTTACACGTGTATCAAGTTGCTCTTGCCGGAAAATTCCAAAAAATGCATATAATATCTCCAAAAAATGCATATAATACGTGTAATAACTATAATGGAAGTCGTGTGGTTGTTTCACACCAGATTTTTACTTCCATTACCCGACTACCGTAGGTAATGAAAGTATTCTATTCAGTCCAAAAATTCGATATCGAGTTTTCACCTGATTTCCACATTTTAAGGTCCCCTGAGTCCAAAAAAGCTGTTTTCGGCAATTGGTCAGTGTGTGTGTGTATGTGCGGAATCTTTTGGCTATCATTATCTCCGAAACCAATAAAGATAGAACGACGAAACTTCAGAATTGACACAGGTCTGGTGTACAGATAAATTTTCCAAATTTTGGTGAAATTTGGAAAAACGGAAGTGGGACCGTAAGTCCGTATCTCAAAAACGGCTATAACAATTTTCTTCAAAATTACTATGCAAACACTCGATTAGATGTCCTTTCGAATGATATAGTTAGTTAATTCAGGAAAACTGACAGGTGTCCTGTATAAATAGCTCAATCTGAGGTCTCACAAATGCGTTCCATCAAAAACGGCAGGATTTTTTTTTTTTTTTTTTTTTTTTTTTTTTTTTACACTCGGCATAATAACTCTTTTTTAGATATTCTTTCATATATAATTGTTGTTTTCCGGTCAACAATTGAGTTTGTCAAGATTTGGTGAAATCCTGTATCTCAAAAACGACTCTAACGATTCTCTTGAGAATTGTTACATAAATCAATTTTAGATATTCTTTCTCGTGTAATACATGGTTATTACAGGAAAATTAACAGTCCTCTTTCTTAAGTAGGTTAATTTTAGATCTCGGAAATTGGTTTTTCAAAAGCTAACTTAACCATTTTTTCTGTTATTTTCTAACTTGCCATGTAATCATTGTTTTATATGTCTTTACTCGTGTATTAAGTTTCTCATACCAGAAAAATTTTAAGTTTCTACTTCGTTAGGTCAATTTTATGTAGTTTAATCATATTATCTAAAAAAAAAAAAGCATATAATACGTGTAATAGTGGGTAATGGAAGTGGAAGTCGTGTGGTTCTTTCACACCATATTATATATATATATATATATATATATATATAAAACGAAGGCCTGTTGCATTTACCTTGTAATGATATGCCTTTTTTTTTTCTTTTTCCATTACATGTTCAATTACTTCATTGTTGAGTTGTCAACTATACTTAAAATTAGTAATTATACAATTAAACACATAATATAATAAATATACCTGTTGCTGTATTGTTTCATTATTCTTTCAGCTGTAAATGCATAAACTTTGAATTTTGTTTATTATACTCATTGAACAGCTAAACACCTGAATTATTTTGTTTTTTTAATCCATGTGACTCCAAGTGTATCATCCTGTGAGTATTGATTGTTTATAATGGTTGTTTTCTGTTAGATTCTCTGTTATTTGTACTTAATAGCTTATTCCACTTTCTATTTTTACTTCAATAATTTTCCTGTACGATAGGAGGCCCACTAGTGATTTGCTATTATAGCCACTAGTGAACGAAATCGTACATTGGTGCTCAAAGGTGAAAAAAGGCTGCCTGATGAATTTTTTTCACCTTTCTGAGCTTCTCCTTATTGAAATTTACTTTCGTATTGGTCTATGTGGTTTCAGTGATTTTGCATCTGTTGCTTGGCTTTTACTGCGTTTAATAATTCATTATTAATAATTCAATATTATATATATAGAGAGAGAGACAAGTCGTCACATTTTCTTATAATATATATTTTTTGAATCGGAGTATCATTTTTTTCGGCTAATAGAAACAATGGTTGTGTAACAGGAACGTTGCAAACAGCGAATACTTAGCGGCTTTGAAACCAATGTGCGAAATATATTTACACAGATCTCCAAAAGTTAAGGCACAATATATATTTTAGATCGTGATTATGTAAAATCCTTAATTTATTTAGAAAAATGTAATTGTTCTTAAAGATAATATGCCATATTGAAGTATAAAAATTTTATAGTTGCTCCTCTATCTTTAGAAATACATAAAATTAATATCGATCTACCAACCTATCTGCTATCTATCAATCTGTAATTTAAATATTTGAAATATTTTAATAATTATATAATATCTGTTTATTATATCTATCTATATATAGATAATTTACATGCAACATTTAGTCTATGCCCTTGGAAAAGTATTGATGTTGTATGTATTCGTTAAAGGATGCTTAATTTTTTCAGAAATCATTATTCATGTTCTTTCTAATTCTTCATGCTATACTTGGTTTCATCTTCTGCAATGTTTGAAAAGGTTTTCTATATATATATATAGATATAGATATATATATGTATAAAATTACAATTCTATTTTATTTTAATTAATTAATTAAGTTTATTTTAGTTTACTTTTTCGTTAGTTTCGAAGATTTTGAAAATTACTTCAATAACCTAAAACTTTTGGCTTCAAAATATTATTGGCATGTCAAGTAGAGTGTATTTATGAGATGTGTTTTAAGATGGACGACCATATCGAAGGGATGGAAACGGGTCTATCAGTAACGGAATGGGCTAGATATGTTAATATGTGTTGTAGTATGATGTACCGACTTTCGAATCAGATCAAATATAAAACTTTACTTTCATGGATGTGTATTTGAGGTTGCTTGTGTATAACAAGAATTGGCGGCTCGTGCAAATTTTCACAGGTAGGGCCCGATCCATCGTATGATGCGTAATTTAACTTTAATACTATTCATTATTCAAACATGAAAACAAACACTAATAAAATGGGATGTAAAACGAAATTTCGGATTTTTTTTCTTTTTTTATGATGGTGAATCTTAAATTCAGCACTATGGAAAACATTGCATAAAATGATCTCAAAAATTAAAGTTTTATAAACACAATTGAAAAATTCTGCAATGTTCTGATCAATGGAATATCAAAATTTAAATATCTGGAAACTAGTAGACGGAAATTGCCAAGTTCGATACCAGATCGCTTTCGTCGACATATACATTTGGAGTTTACTATGGTTTTCTCCAAAACTCAAATAAAAAGGGCTATGTAACACTTAGAAAGACTTTCTACAGAGAGTACACCACTCAGGTCTAGGACCCTCTTTTAGTCAACTGGCTTTAACCCTAACACTACACACCATTAAAATTTAAATTCAAATGTCTCAGAGTGTAATATTATTTAGCTTACGCTAATTATATCCCTAAATCTTTTAATTACAGATTTTCAAGTGTTATATTCATGTTTCTTATCTTAAAAAATAAGTAAAATAAACCTTAATCAATCTGTAAGATGTTATATTGGAATTTAGAAAGTCATGATTAGTGTAATGTGGATGCATATAAAAAAAAAAAAAAAAAAAAAAAAGGAAAGAAAAAAAAAAAAAAAAAAAAAAAAAAACGCCGTGTTTTTCACTTAATTTTAGATAATTAAGGGGGTATTCTGGTCTAGAAATTTAAAAAAATCGATTTTTTTTTTTTGCATATTTTGAAAGTTTAGACTTTCAAAAATATGATCCTAAAAGGATTTTTCAAAATTCGAATTATTTTCGGAGATACAGCCGATTTTGTGACGTGGCGTCCGAGCCGGCCGTTTGGGATGTAATAGTTTATGTTAAGTAATATAGTTAGGGTGTAAAAGTTTTGGATGTAATAAAGCCTATTTATACCAGCTTATCATCTGATGATTTATTACATCGATGTTTGGGGTCCGAAACACAAAATAATAATGAATCACTGAATTGTTTCCTAAACTTTAAACGCGTTTTTCTCGAAACTACTTTTTTTGAGGTGGTTGACATGATATTTCAAGTTCTACTGAACCGATTGCTTTGAAATTTGGTATATATCTTGTTTATACAACTCTCTATCGCGTCTGCCTTGGATTTTAAAAAATTTTGATTTTCAATATTTTTTAAAAATTCGAAAAGGTCGAAAAAAGTCGGGTAAAATTTTTTTTTTTTTTTTTCAAGTCGACGCCATTTTGTCATTTTTTTTTTTCTTTTTTTTTTTTTTGAAAATGGTCAACCCGATAGCGACATCTTTATTAATGAAGAATTTGTTTGATTTTTTTGTTTTAGATCACTACAAGGGTTGAAATCATGTCAACCAGGACGCACCGTTTTTTTTTAAGCTCCCACTCCATCGGCCTGTATCTCGGCGAATTTTGGTTTTTTTTTTTTTTTTTTGTGATTTTTTTTTTACATTCTCAAAATGTCAATAAAAAACATATAAAAAAATGGATAGTAAAATGTTTTTCATTTTTTTTTTATCTTACTTTAAAAAATGCCTAAAATTCAGGCTTCTAGACCAGAATACCCCCTTAAAGAAATAAAACGGGCTATCATCTTAAAAAATAAAATAAAATAAAATAAAATAAAGAAAAAAAAACATTACGGATATCGCATTTAAAAGAAAAATCCTTTAATAATAATAATAAATCACAATCTTATGCAGCTATTTAATCCATTAATCCATGTAAATCCATTAACTATTTATCTAAAAATTTTACAATTTATTTACATAGAAGTTTTAATACACTATTTTGAAGGGGAAAAAAATCACATATTATTTTTATTTTTATTCCCCCCCCCCCTCATTTAAATTGAAAACACTTTAGTTAAAGAGGTCTTAAATACTTATACAAGCTTTTATCTCAAAGGCTAGTCTAGAAAATATTTTTGACTATCGCCAGATTTCTTTTTTTAAACACTAAAATTTTAAACTGTCATATATAACTCTAAAAAATTCACCGAAAAATCAATGAGGGGGAAAAAAAAAAAACGTAATGCAGAAGTCGCCAAATATTATCCGTGAATTGCATGGCTAACTGAAAGTTTTTTTCCTATAGTTTTGTTCCAAAGGGCAGGACTCTGCTGGCCCATCGACGAGAAAATTACAGCGTGCTTTCACTGATAAAGCAGTTAGTCGCCAAATATGTTAACCCGATCTTCTAGTACAAATAAACCTGCCAATTTCGGGCCGACTGAAAACGGCCCATTCTCTTTGATAAGAAAGGGAAGTAGGTCATTAGTGATTTGTGACAGCTGAAAAAATATATTGACAAATAAATGATAATGAAAGAAGATTAAGAAAATGTTAGATAGACGTAGTTATTTTGTACATATGTTTTTGAACAGTTATGAAAAACAAAATTATTATTAATATTATTACTATTTTAATCGAGAAAAAATTTAAGTGGGGCCGTGCCCGTTGGCCCTCAATGTACAACCGCCACTGTACGACAGTAATTTTCTCGCTCTTTCCTTGCAAAGAATAAGAAATAGTATTGTACCGCATTTCATTGCAAAGTTTTTGTGGCGATTGGATGAAGAATTTTGTCTACGAAAGTAAAAATCGCTGTCATAATGTAGCTTTATATGCAAAGAAAACGCATTGATGTTTCTCATTAAACTGAACACAGAAAAGGTTCTATTAAATTGAGTCAGATAGCGTGTCGATTTGACAAGGGATAATTAATAGTCTGCATCTTTTACGTATGACTCTAGTTTCATATTAGACAGTGTTTCTGAAAAAAACTTAGAAATCAGTCATCACTAATCCTGCATTGTTGAAAGATTCGCTTACAGAAGAGGGGGAACTCTGGTGTTGGCCCCAATAATTTCGAAGGTCCATAAAGACGTGTATATATTCAATGGACTCATTGTTAATCGTCAAAGATAATGTGAGGAAATCCATTAATAAGATACAAGACACTCTGCTGCTGTTATTTGTGGAAATTTTTTCTAATGAACGATAATGTTCTGTCACACCGAGCTATTCTTGAAGCGAATGCACAAAAACTCACTTCTATCTTATACCGAAGAAGCCCATCAATATATCATCATCCTTTTTATATTTTACTGAGCATCAAACTGCAACCATAATGTACTGTTGTTGTTGTTGTTCTCGTATGCCACTCGGAAATTCCGAGCCCCGGTAGTGGAACTAACCGGATTTATTTTAAGGCATGAGGGGTGCGTCTTCCGTTATTTAAGAGCGCCTCATAGGGAAGAAGTACGACTTTAACTCCAGAAGCTGGTGAAAGATGGCAGCACCAGCCAAGCAACAGGAACTTGAATTTTTATCCGGATCAGAGCGAGTTAAACCCATGTTCCGGTACCCCCAAAGGTATAATTTCTGATGGGAACTTGGAGGACTTTGCGACCACGACGGAATTTAACGTGCACCAGTCGCCATTAGCGTACACGACGGTCTTCGACCGAACCCGCAATCTTTCGATCATGAACTCGCTGCTCTTACCGACCAGGCTACCCCCATAATGTATTGTCCAAATTATATGTCTTAAATAATTACAAATATGAAACTACAATAGAATATAACTACGCTTATTTTAAAGAATAACACAATCAGTTTAATAAGAAATTGTGTATGTTACGTAATAAATGTTTTCGTTATCTAAGTCGCAGCTCATCATTGCCCCACCCCTAGACACCCAGCCAAGATTCTACAAGTGGGGACTCTGCCGCGATCTTATGGCACCAACAAGTTATAAAAGGTAACTGTTATATATTTATCATTCTATTTGATAATAAATAATAATGATTAATGCATAAATTGAGAAAAGGGAATTTAATACAGTTTTGAATTAGAAATTAATGGTGAAATATATTTTTGAGAACACTTTTGGTTTCACTGTGTGATGAAATAAAAATAAATACATTACTTGAGAAGAATGAATAGAAATAAGAATTATGATTGAAAAAATATTCTGAATAATCATTTAGTATTTTGCTTATTACTGTTTGCAATAATATTTTAACAATATTATAACAATATTATGTTAAAACGAAAGTGATAACAGTTATTAAAGAAAGAATAATGATAATGGTGATATTATGTGAAATATATGTATATAGTAATAATTAAGAAATATATAAGTTGTTCTAAATATTCTATTAAATGATATAAATTGTTCTGAATGTGTTTATTTAAAAATCATGATAATTTTGATTTGAGAACAAAAAGCATAGAATCATTTCTAAGAAAAATGTTCTCATATTGTTTTGTTTCTATTTAAGTATGATATTAATTGGGTAGAAATATTGAAATATTTTCTGGTATAAGTAATTATTTAGAGTTATAATGGCCCAAAACGTGTTACAAGGTATTAGAAAAGCCGATTTAATAACAATTGCTGAAGAATTAGGCCTAACTGTTCCGGCGGAAGCTAAGGTAGTTGAAATCAAAACTTTGATTGAGAGTTCTGATATTTATAAAAATGATTTAGAATTTGTTAGAGGTGTTATTAAAATGCTAGTAGAAGAACAAAAGTTGAAATCTGTAGAAGAACAAACCAAAATTGAGATAGAAAGAATTAAATTATCCCAGTTAGAAAAAGAAATAGAGTTACAGAATTTAAAGTTACAGGCTGCAGCAAATAATTCTAGTAATAATGTTGAGCAATCAAATTCAGAAACTACTTCACAATCATTAGAAAATTTAATTAGAAGTATTCGAACTTTAACCATTTCAGTACCTGAGAAACCGGAAGCTTTGCACTTATTTTTTCAATCCCTTGAAAAAGCATTCGTTTCTACAAATGTACCGTCTAAATTTAAATCGGAAATATTGATTAATTTATTGGGAGATAAATGTAATCAGGTTCTTGCGTACGTAACCACCGAAGAAATTAACGATTATGAAAAAGTTAAGGAATTAATTTTAAGACAATTTCAACCAACGCCGCGTGAATGTTTAAGTAATTTTAAAAATGCGTTGCGTAATCCGTCAGAATCTCATGTCCAGTTCGCTTCCCGTCTAAGCGCTTCTTTTGACTACTATTGTAGATTGAGAGGGGTTAACGACGTTAAGCAATTGTGTGATCTTATAGTTTCTGATAAATTATATGAAACGTTGGATTCTAGAACTAAGGAACATATTAGTGTTCGAGAAGGTCAAAATTGGTTTAAACCCAACGAATTAGGTCGGGAGTGGGATTTATTCTACTCTTCTAGAGGGAAATCGTTAATTGAAACTAATAATAATACGCGAAACGAAAGTTCAGAGAATAAGCGGTTTGTAAACAAAACTCCTTTTAGAAAGACACATTATAATAATAAAGATCCCATAATACGTAATTCGGTATCTAATCAAACTCACGAAAAGCATGAAAGAATGTGTTACATTTGTGGTGCAAAAGGGAAAACATTTCATTTCGCTAGAGTGTGTCCTAAACGTATTTCAGAGAAAAAAGAATTCCGTGAAAATCTTCCTACGAATTCAGTAGTTCAATCCGAAACAAGTCCGATTAACCTAATTGTTAATGAGCTCGAATATGTTGATATTTTAGTGGATGATATCCCACTTAAAGGGTTAAAAGATTCAGGTTCTTCGATTCTAATTGTAAATAAAAATAGCATTCCACAGACTAAAAATGTTATTTCTTCAACCACTCTAGTTAGCTGCTTTAATGAAAAGAAAGATGCAAATCTGACTGAATTTAAAATATCTTTACCTAATCATGATTCAATAAATGTAATCGGGGCTTTTTGCAACAATTTGTCATGTGACGTAATTCTCCCTGGTAATATCTTTCACATTTTGAAACAACAAGATAAAGAGGAAACACATGTTTCGAATTCCGACATAGGGGGGAAAAATTTTCTGAGTTCGGGGGAAAGCGATTTCGATGAAGCAGGTGAGTGTTCTTTTCCTGTATTCGATCGAAAGGAAAATGAAATAGATTCTTTTTTTTCAAATATGTGCAATTTTTCAGAAGAAGAAAAATTCGATGTCAGTTATATTTTAGATAAGTCGTTAAAAGAGAGATTAAGCGAATTAATAAAAAGTTATAAGCCAGTTAAAACAAAAAGTACTGATTTAAAAATGTCCATTATTTTATCTGATGATACACCAGTGTGCTTACGCTCTCGCAGATTATCATTTGTAGAGAAATCAGAGGTGGATAGACAAATTGACCAGTGGTTAAAAGGTGGTATAATTAGAGAAAGTACGTCAAATTATGCTTCGCCAATAGTGGTGTGTAGGAAAAAAGATGGAGGAATAAGGTTATGCTGTGATTATCGTGCTTTGAATAAGAAAATAATTAAAGATAAATACCCGTTGCCAAATATTGAAGATTTATTTGATAGATTAGGGGAGGGTAAAGTTTTTTCGACACTAGATTTAAAGAATGCGTTTTTACAAGTTGATGTAGAGGAAAAAAGTAGGAAATATACAGCTTTTGTGACCGATAATGCCCAGTAGGAGTTTCTAAAAGTTCCCTATGGATTATGTAATAGTCCCTTAGTATTTCAAAGATATGTAAATTATGTGTTTAAAGACCTATTAAAAGAGTGTACTGTAATTATTTATTTAGATGATATAATTATTCCATCTAAAGATGAGAATGAAGGGTTAGATAAATTAAAACGTGTGTTAGAAACGGCATCAAAATAATTTAAAGAAATGTCAGTTTTTGAAACGTAAGATCGATTTCTTAGGTCACATAATTGAGAATGGCACGATTAAACCCTCAGTAGAAAAAACTCTTGCAGTCCAAAATTTCCCAGAACCCCGTAATGCTAGGGAAGTGCAGAGTTTCTTAGGTTTAACGGGTTACTTTAGAAAATTTATTCGTTCATATGCCAACATAGCAAGACCACTCAGTGACTTATTACGTGCTTCCACTCCATTTAAATTCGAGCAAGAGCAGAAATTAGCTTTTCAAAAGCTGAAAGACATTTTATCTAATACGCCTGTCTTACATCTTTTTAAACAAGGCTATAAGTTAGCAGTTCATACAGATGCGTCTAAATTAGGATTCGGAGCAATCTTACTACAAGAAGATGACGATGGACAGTACTATCCAATCCATTATATGAGTAAAAAGACCTCTGTACAAGAAGAAAAATACTGTAGTTATGAGTTAGAAGTGTTAGCGATAGTAGAAGCCCTTAAAAAATTTAGGAACTATTTATTAGGTAGTAAATTTAAAATTTATACTGACTGTCAAGCGTTCACTAAAACTTTAGATAAACGTGAATTGACACCTAAGGTAGCCAGGTGGTCTTTCCTGCTACAGGAATTCGACTACGAAGTAGAACATCGACCTGGTAAACAAATGCAGCACGTTGACGCGCTTAGCAGACACCCTGTAATGACTGTAACAACTGATACCCTTACTCATCGTATTGCTACTGCTCAAGAAAATGATGAGTTTATCAACACTATGAAATCTCTTTTACAACAGAACCAAAATGACGAATATGTGTTAAAAAATAAAGTTTTATATAAAGTGTTAAATGATAGGGATGTACTAATTGTCCCAGAGATCATGCAAATCGAGGTCGTAAAGAAATGTCATGCCTTAGGACATTTTTCGGCTAATAAAACTGAAGAGTTAGTTAAACGAGAATATTACTTTCCTAATATGAAAAAATGCATAGATAATGTTGTAAAAAGTTGTGTAGAATGTATACTTGTAAATAAGAAACAGGGAAAAGGAGAAGGTTTTTTGAACCCCTTTCCCTAAAGGAGATATACCATTATCCACGTATCACATCGATTTTGTGGGTCCATTACCAACCACTAACAAAAACTACAATCACATTTTCACCGTCATCGATGATTTAGTAAATTTTCGTGGCTATATCCGGTGAAGTCAACTTCTTCAGCAGACGCCTTGCAAAAATTAAAACAGCAAGCTGCCATTTTTGGTAACCCCGCAAGAATAATATCTGATCGTGGACCTGCGTTCATATCTAAGGAGTTTGCAGATTGTGTATCCGAGGGAATCGAACATGAAACCATCACAACCGGAATCCCAAGAGGGAATGGTCAAATTGAGAGACTTCATCGAACAATCATTCCTGTATTATCCAAGTTATGTATAAATGACCCTAACAAGTGGTACAAGTTTGTTGAGGCTGTCCAGAGAACTATTAATTCTACTGTATCAAGAAGTACCAAAAGAACTCCGTTCGAATTACTCACTGGAGTAACAATGAGAAGGAAAGAAGATAAGAGAATACTAGAACTTCTCGAAGAGGAAAGGATAAATTCCATGCTTGATAATCTTAACACCATTCGTGAAGAAGCAAGAAAAAACATTCTTAAGATTCAAGAAGAAAATCGCCGATGTTACAACAAGAAGAGAAAGAAAGCCCATGTATATAAAATTAATGATCTAGTTGCCATCCAGCGAACTCAGTTTGGAACCGGCATGAAACTAAGACCAAAATTCTTAGGTCCTTATAAAGTTGTGCGAGTAAAGACCAAAGACAGATATGAAGTCGAGAAGATAGGTGATCAAGAAGGACCTATACATACTAGTACTTCTGCAGACCATATGAAATTATGGTCCACAAACTAGACTGATAAACTTTAAAGAAAAAGTTAACTGTGAATTTTTATGTACATAATTTTTTTAATGTCTGTTTCTCTTTTTTGTTTTTTTTTCTTTTAATTGTATTTTGCAGATATCCTTTAGTATCCCAGGCTGGTTTACGGTGAGGTCACCGCACATCAGAATGGCAGAGCGTTGTGGGAAGTTCCTTGCACAGCCAACAGATGGCGCTGTCTCTGATGCTTAGCTTTGAACGAGATGACGGACGGGAGTTAGTTGAAATCTGGCTGCAGTGGAGATCGGTTGAGACCGTCAGCGTGAAGGCTGACATGCTCATTTAGTCCTAATTTGAGCACAGAATGCTCTTAATAAGTGTGTAGAGCCATGGAGGGCTCATTACTTCATTTTTACTATTTGATAGCACGCGTAGGTGTTTTTGTGAATAAAAGTACGAGTAAGAGCTTAAATGTTATTTTGTTACGGTTATACTGATGAAGAAAGCTTGTTATGTGCTAAGCCTCGAAACCAGCATTTGGTTAATGATAGAAAGTCTGCTATTATATTAATCCTTGTATTTAATCTGTGTTGTGTATGTTACGTAATAAATGTTTTCGTTATCTAAGTCGCAGCTCATCATTGCCCCACCCCTAGACACCCAGCCAAGATTCTACATATATATATTTTTTTAATATAAAACGTAATGCATTCTAATTAACTGAAACTTGATTACTTATTTTTGAAAAGTGTATTTATTACTATATGCTGATTCATTATAAATGCATATTGGACGAAAAACGACACTGCTATGTACTGCAATTTAATTCTATTTACAGAAAGACCATATCAGCTTTTATGCTATATACCGACAACAAATTTGCTATATAAAATAGATATCATGAAAGATAGTAGAGAAAATACTGTTTTTGGGTCAAATTTTTGAAATTGAGTTTTTGTTATATTTATACGTTGTGAAGTCCCCTGAATCCGAAAATCATGTTTTTGCGGTTGATCTATGTGCCTGTTATTAGCATATTCTAAGAACAAATAACAGCAGAAAGATCTAACTCGATATACTAAATCTGTATCGTATAGGAAAGCTGCACTAAAGTTTTCGTTGAGATCAAGCAAATGATTCGTGTTAGTATTCCAATTAGATTCCAATTAGTATTTTTAGTATTAAATTGTACGGTAAGTTTTTTTTTTTTTCAGTCTCACAACAAAATCAGCTATGTTACCAAAACCTATCTCCTGAATGTTCCTCCAATATCAACTAGTAGTGGCGGTTCGTCATTGAGGGCACCTGGGCCTGGCCCCACTTGAATTTTTCTCTCTGTTAAAAATCAAGTAATATATATTTCTTTCTTTTTATTTTCTTTAATTCTAACGCTTGAAAAAATGTATCTATCAATTTAAAAACTCGCATCCAATGTCCTCTTATTATTCTCGGACATAAAGATTACTTGTCTTTTACCGAATTACAGCTAGTCATCGGAGTTCAGACGTATGGGCACTTTGATTTGTGCCCGATCTCGCGCATTAATTAGTATAGTATTTATTGCTTTGCGCATGGAAGAGCGGGTTAACACGTTTGGCGAAGTAGCGCTTTATCAATGTTAATATTCCCATACTTTTAAAGTGTTAGGGGCACTTAGCGAATTGGCCCATGTAACGCGCGCAGTTTAATGAAAAATGACTACCTTAAAATGCATTAACCATAGGGATCGTGGAAAGCATTTGGCAAATTTCACATTACTTTTTATTTATTTATTTTTCTACTGATAATGAAATAGATGAGACATTTGCGATGTTTTTTTCTTTCCAAATAAATCTATGATTGTTTAAAAATTAACAGTGATAGAAAGGAATTCTGATGAAAATTTATTGACAAAAGGATTAAAACATTTTTGAGAAATTCTATGGGACAGGAATGTTTAAATGCACTTGCGGTTCTCGCAATCCACAAAGACTTTATTTTCACAATTCCAGAATTTAATGAGAAAGTAATTGGAAGGTTTGCTCGACAAAAAACTCGCTGAGCAGAATATTTATTTTTGTATAAATAATAATCAGATTTAAATACTTGAACAGTTTTGGCTGCTTTAATTTGTAAACCTTTTTATTATATACATTAAAAAAAAAAAAAAAAAAAAAAAAATCATGCGATTTAGTGTAATATTTTTTATAATTATTGTTTTTTCAGTCAAATATTATTTGATTAAAGTATTTTTAATAATATTAATCGCATTTACATAAATTAATATTGATTATTTAAAAAATATATTTCTAAATAATTATTATTATTAAGGGATAAATCAATCCTTTTAATATATATATACATACACACTTTTTCTTTTTTTTTTAAGTATAGCAATGGATTTTTAAAGTATCTTTATTTGCGTATTTTTTCTCGACATTATGCAAAAAACTGCAAAGAAATAAAATGCCAGACATTAATTACTTTCTCTTACCCATAAGGTTGAGAAAGTGTTGTTTTAGGGCAATTTTTCGAACGTGTGTTTTTGTTATATTTGCATGTTCTGAGGTCCCCTGAATACGAAAATCATGTTTTTAGCGAATGGTCTGTGTGGATGGATGTCTGTGTGTCTGTTATCAGCCTATCTCAAGAACAAATAGTAACAGAAATTCCAAACTCGGTATGCTAAATGTGTATCATATAGGGATGCTACAGTAAGCTTTTCGTTGAGATGAAGCAAATGCTTCGTGTACAGGGACACTCAAAAGTATTCAAATACATTACGTCTATGGGGGAAATTGCAGGTAAGTAGAGTTTAACATCTATAGACTGCACTAAACCAAATTAAACGAATATATATTTTTTGTAATAGAAATAGTAAACTGGGCAAATTTTTTTGTGTATGTAGGAGCCCCGCCCTGGGGGGGAAGTCCCCCCTCGAGGGGAGTAAATTTTCATGCTGGGTATTTTTCAAAAGAGCTCGCCAATACCTTTAAAACGAATGGTTGAACCATCGATCTGCGATAATTTAAAATAAAGTTATCGATATTTTTCATTTTTAACAAAATAATAATAATAATAATAATGTAATATTAAGAATAAATTCAACCTTTTTTTTTTTTTTTTTTTTTTTTTTTTTTTGATATTTAGTGTTATACTACTTCTCTGATAGGAATTCGTCTGCATTATCATAAAAGATAATTTTTTAAAAATAATTTTAATAAATTATTTTTTTTTAAACAGAATTATTTTTTAATAACTGAATTAAATTCTATATAACTGTAGGTGCATTAATGAAAAGGGGGGTTGAGGGGGCGGTAGCACCCCTCATACATAACTAATTATCATATAAAACTCTTCCGAAGCCTGATTTGAATTGTTTAACACAGGTTTACATAACAGTACTCGTTATCTTACCTCTTAATTTGCAACCTGTATTTATAGTATTAATTTCAGGGTAAGAGAAAGTCCTGTGAGTGACACACCAGATTATTTTTTATTGCGACAGTTATAAAATTTTGTATTGTTGAAGGAATATAAAATTTTAAACTAAATTTTCTGTACACGCTTAATTTTTAATTTTGATATACATTACAAAATCACCTAAAGATTATAAATTTTATATACAAAATAGTAAAATCACAAACACTTTAATTTAAAAATTCGACATTTTAAAAATGTGTATACGTTTTAAAAATAGCGTTTATGAAATTTCTAATTTTAATTTAATTTGTTATATTTTGGCTGTGCTTTTAAAAACAAACGTACAAGAAACATATATATTAAATATATAATGTTTTCGTTTATACTTAAAAGATTTAGAGTTGTTATGCACAAAAGTAAAAAAAAATCTGGGGTGAAACAACCACACGACTTCCATTACCCGCTATTACATGTATTATATGCATTTTTGAGAGATAATGTGATCAGAAAACATAAAAGTGACCTAAAGAGAAAATCGTTAGAGCCGTTTTTGAGATACCAACTTTTACAAAAAATCAATTATTGACCGGAAAAAAATAGTTACATGTTACATACAAAAGCATATTTAAAAGTGAGTTAAAATGGCGAGTTCGAAAAAAATCCGTACAACCGTTTTTAAAGGAACGCCTTTGCGAGGCCTGAAATTGAGCTATTTATACAGGCCGCCTATCAATTTTCCTGAACTAACCAACTATATCATTCGAAAGGACATCTAATAGAGTGTTTATATAGCAAGTTTGAAGAAAATCGTTAGAGCCGTTTTTGAGATACGGACTTACGGTCCCACTTCCGGTTTCCGATGTCCCACTTCCGGTTTTTCAATTTTCACCAAAATTTGGAAATTTCATCTGTACACCAGACGTATTTCAATTCTAAAGTTTCGTAGATCTATCTTTATTAGTTTCTGAGCTATAATAGCCAGAAGATTCTCCACATACATACATACATACACACACACATACATACACACTGACCAATTGCCAAAAACCATTTTTTTGGACTCAGGGGACCTTAAAACGTGTAAATCAGGTGAAAACCCGATATCGAATTTTCAGACCGAATACAATACTTCCATTACCTACGGTAGTAGGGTAATGGAAGTAAAAAATAAATAAATAAATGCATGCAGAAGAATTTCAGTTTAAAAATTTTGGCATTGTAACATAGTAAAATTTTATAATATTCACAATGAATTATAATAATAATAATAATAATATACATAAAACACCCCGAAAAAAAAAAAAAAAAAAAAAAAAAAGATAATCCCCCCCCCCCATTAAATAACTTATTCTTTTTGCGTTTGAATTAGGAATATATTTCACATGTCGTGCAATGGACCAGGCCCCACCTGGGAAAGTTGGCACGAGCCACCATTGTCAACTAGTATGTTGTAACCACCATGAAACTTTCTTCTACATTTTTTCCATACGAATTATTTAATAAATTAATATTTATTAAAACTATTTTCCACGATATATACAGATGGAGATGATTTTCATCGCACAGAATTATTAATTGTTATTACTGTTATTTATCACCGTTGAATAAAAAATTTAAGAAATTAAATTAAAGAAAATAAGTAAAGAAAATTTAATATAAGTTAATATAAGTTAAGTAATCTATATTTGAATGTTATGTTAAGTAAAGAAAATTTAATTTCTTATTTATCCTTTAATAATTTTGTAAATGTAATCGGAATAATTTAAACTAAGATGTAAATTTTTCTTAAGTTAATTTTTACTTGAATTTTATGATATTCAAGTGCTACACGAAAACTAGAAATAAATTTATTAATAGCAGAATTTATTAATACGATTAAATAATTGTCAAATAAAAGAACATATAATAATAATGAAAAATAAAATTAAATGCATGTTTATGAGTAAAAATTTTTACTCATATTTTGGTTAAAATCTACTTTACTTTTACTCATCTTTCCAAAGCGAGGGGGAAAGGCTCTTATATAATGCTCGATGTGCCGCCAAAGTGCAATGCGTCGCCAAAAATGGAAATACTGCTGCAGACCCCCTCTTCTCGTCTCAGGAAAATGGCGCGGCGGAGTTGTCCTCTGTGGGAAAAGGGGGGGTTAAAATTCTCGGCGGAATTGTCCTATGAGGGGAATAGGGGATTAAAATCTCGGCGGAATTGTCCTGTTCCGACTGGGGGCGTGGAAGTCAACCAGGAGAGGCTGTCACTTTCAAGGGTAGTCGTGTACAGCAGACTGCTTTCAAGACTTATAAGTGGACACCTGAAACGTCTTGATCAAGGAAACAAAATCTTCTCCATGTGCAGGAAATGCACATTTCACACCTGATCATCTGCTTTTCTGCTTGGAACTTAATAAAGAGGACTTGTTTCGAAGTCCTCTCTTTGTTTTGGACTTTTTGACAGTTCATGGTTTCATGGATGTTTAGCCTCTGGCTAACCAGATTAAATAAGCAACAACAACGGCACGTTGTATATCTGACGGGTTAGGCCTGCAATTATCTGAAATTTTTCGAGTTAATTATAATTTTCAGTCTCTTTTTGCCTGCATTCCCTTTTATTTTTTACTTTTATATTCTGTTTACATACTTTCCATTTTGCTGCATTTTTTAACGCATTAAGTAAACGAATATGTTGTTTTTAAGTACTTATTTTAGTATTTTTTTGTTTTTTAACCTTTCTAATAATATTTCGTGTTCGTCCCATTTTTTTTTTTTTTTTTTTAAATATTAATCACTGTTGTACGTGTAGAATCATGAACCATAGACCGAACGCGTATTGTTTTATATTCATACAGTTTATACAACATAGACAAAACATATAACAGGTAACAAACCACTTTAAAACACGTAGATAAAATATTTTTATTAAAAACTACACAAAGCTTTTCGCCATTATAACAATAGCATCATCAGGTGTAATTGCGTTACATAGAACCAGCAATATATAAATAAATAACTTCAAACGGTTTAAAGTTACGGTTACAATAAAGATTTTTTAAAGTTACGGTTACAATAAAAAAAAAAATTTTCATTTCAATAACATTTTCAGTATTTTTTTCTCTATGAGCACAAAGCGTGCCATATTTTATGAAGTGATGCCGCATCCTTGGAGTTAATAACTTTATTGTACTTGATAATATTTACTGCTTCAGTTATTAACAGGTCTTAAAATTTGCGAGGGGCTGAAATAACTTCGTACTGGGTCCACAGAGGAATAGCTTCAGGGTGCTCGTAAAGAAAGTCTACTAGAATTGAACTTTTTTTCTCTTTAACATTACGAATGTGTTCAGTAATTCTTGCTTTAAGTGCGCGACGTGTTTGCCCAATGTAGTAAAACAATTCATCATTATATTTGATAGGGATTTTATAAACCCCTCTAGTAGGTCTGTTGGTATCTCTGTCATTAACAACTAAGTTTTTTATAGTACAGGGGGAGGAGAAAGGAATGCATAGATTAAATTTACGTAAAATAAAATGCTTAAAATTTTTTAATTCATTACAGAAAGGTAGACTATTGGTATATTTAATTTTAGGATTATGGTTAATACTAGTATTATTATATATTTTATTTTTGACCCCATTGATTATTTTTAAAACAGTGTTTTTACTATACCCAGCGTTAATATCTAAATGAATAATTTTATTAATTTCTTTATTTTCGTTAAACTGAAAGGAAGTATAATTAATGGCACGAAAAATATAAGAGCGAAAAAAAGCTATTTTAAATTCAATAGGATGAAACAGGTATGGGGAAGGGATAAAACAGTCTTTGTAATAAACGTCAAACCAAATAGTAGAGTTATCTTCATTACGGTGAATAGTTAAGTCCAAAAAGGAAAGAGTACGGTTAACTTCTGATTCAAATGTAAATTTAATAGAGGGGAATTGTTTATTGAGAATATCAATAAAGTCAAGGAGAGAATTTTGAGAAAAAGGCCAAGAAATAAAAATGTCATCCACATAACGTCAAAATATTGTGGGTTTAAGGGTAATTGAAGCAAACGCACGATCTTCTAAATCAATTAATAGAATATCTGCAATCAAGGGACTAAGGGGGGATCGCATAGGGGCACCAAAAGTTTGTTTATAAATGATACCATTAAATATGAAAACATTATTGGAATTAATTAAATTGAAAGCTTCTAAAATGAAATTAAGATATGACGCAAGGATAGGATTGTTTTTACATTTATTAGCAATAATATTGTATTTTTATTTTTTATCTTTTTTTTTTTTTTTTTTTTTTTTTTTTTTAAATTTAAATACGTATACTCGCAAATTAAAACAATGTAATTTCTATTTTCTAAAATCAAATACAGTTCTGGCGAAAATGGTTATAATAGCGAAAAGCTTTGTGTAGTTTTTAATAAAAATATTTTATCTACGTGTTTTAAAGTGGTTTGTTACCTGTTATATATTATATACACACGTGAAATGTTTTCTAATTTTAAACTTTTAATAGTTTTTAATCTTAATTATAGACAAAACACCCAGAATATTGCTATCTAGGCTTTATGTTCTCGAAATCAGTTTGTCCTGCATGTCAGAGATAAATGTATAAAGCTTACACAGCAAAATGTGGCGCCAACGGTGGGCAGTTGTTTAAATGTACTTTCTTAAATATATATTATTCCTATTTTCACAGCTCCCCTTCGTATGCTAAAAGAGGTGTAAGTTTTATTAATATATTTTTAAGTTTTTCTTTTTCTCATCTGCTCTTCAGTTTCATATGGTTCTAATAAAGTTGATTCCCCATTTATGAAATGTGATATCATAAGATTTTTTCGCTTTTCCCTGAAATGTTACTCATCGCAAAGGTATGATTTTTTGCAGGTTCACAGAATGAAGATTTTTATTTATTTCTTATTTATGTTTGACCATTCAGTTTGTGCAATATTGACTAATACCATCAATATTGAATTTAAGAGTTTGTGATCTCGAAAATGGTATTCTCTGCATGTTAGAGAAAAGTTATGATTAGGTGTGATTTTTGTTCATCTTCGTTTTTAACATGCCGCGGTTTGTATAATGCGTGCGCGTTTGTCTACATTTAATACCCGTGCTTCCAACACTTAACTTGTTAAAAATTTATTTTTATCAAAATCAATTCGTCCGAAGATGATTAAATATGAATCACAGGAAGATATATTTTTACCCCTGAAACCTACCTTTGTTCAGATAGGTTCCTAAAAGTACAGGTATGTTATATTGCCATCGATTATGGTCTCGTGTGTAAAATTTCAGTAAAATCGGTTTATCAGAAGATATTTAAAAAATAAATAAATCGCAAGTTTTAACACAGGTAGACAAATTTTAGCCTCTCGAACTCGACTATAGTAAGACATATAACTGAAAATACTTGAATACTTTATTGTCTCTACTTTTTTTTTTTAAGTAAAGAAAAATAATTTTTTTCCCATAGCTACGTTCCGTTTCCATGAATATATTGAAATTAGTGATGGAGGGTACAATAATTTAACAACAATTAAATTTACATCAAACTTGTGTGTAAACTAAAATGGCCTCTTGGCTGCTGGCTAGTAATTTAAAATATTAATTTTCAGGTCTAATGGACAAAGTTACCATTTTCCAAGTAAGTTATCACCTTAAAAATCCAAATTAGATGACACCATTACTTTCAACACCGTCTTTCCCTGATCACACGAAAATCCGCATTAATTTTCCTCATCAGGATAACAGTCCATTTAGGAAGTATATAAATAAAAAAGATACTAATATTTGATGAATCGAGATTATCGCCAGACCGTATCGTGCACATCGAGGGAAAAAAAAACAGCTATTTTACACGTAGAGAGAAGCATCGATTTCAGTAGAGTCCGAAAGAGGTAGAAGATACGGCCGAGTGACCCTCGTGCTGTAAATGAAGCTTCCTCGCTTCAGCGTTATCAATTTATCATTGCCGAAATTTTTCCAATGCATTTGACCCTTTTGATTCGGATATTTCTGTCAAAGATTTTTTTTTTTTTTTCCACATCATCGAATAAGATTTGTGTGTTTCATTTTTCTATATATATTGGTCCATTGACAGACGAAAGGTAATAGAAAGTTAATGGAGTATTTCAACACCTTGAATACGTTGATTAGTAAAAAGGACTTTTAGATTTTTAATAATCATGAAAAAAGAAAAAAAATCTCCAATCAGAGTTAAATGAGTTGCAATATTTAGCAGTGATATTAAAACTGTCCTTTTTTTTTCCCCATGAAGTTATTATTAGATTTACTCAAACAAACTCAAAAAACCTCCTTCCATCATACTGGCGTAAGTTTAGAAAAGACAATTTTTTCATACCATACATTTTGAAAGTAACGATGGCTTGTAAAATCAAAAAAAAAAAATTCAATTTTATGCTGTCTGCAAATTAATACCGGGTTTTCCATAAGTCTGTAGACATTTTAAAAATTCTAAAAAATTGAAGGAATTGGTGGAATTGGACGTGGTTTGCGGAAAGGTTATCATTGTGAAGGAGGATGCTTTTTTTGGCGGTGGAGGTAGGGTAAAGTAAAAGACAATAATGAAAATTTTCGTCGATAGAGGGCGCTGTACGTAAGCACATCACATATTTCTGTGAAAAACTATATTTATTTGCACGCAAATGTTTACAGGTATATAAATCATTTTCTATGTGTCAGCCATCACCACAAATTACAGTTTTCAAAAGAGTTACAGCACCGCTAACTGGGCTTTAGTTAGCTGCTCTTACCTCAGATAAAATATTTTCACCAATAACGCTTTATCCTCCAAGTCAGTATCACAATTAAAACTTCATGTATGCGCAAGTAAGAGGCAAAATAAGAAATAAGTTGTGTTAATTAACCGCACAATCTATACGACTCTGAATTGCATATTTTTCGCTACGCATCCGTGCAGCAACCTCTATTGACGAATATTAAATTTTAACTTTTTTTTTCCTCCCTTTTTTAATAATTAAAAAAAAAAATAAATAAATAAATCCCTCATTACGAGAATAGCTTTTTAACAAACCGAGTTTAATTCTGCCATTTCCTTCAATTTTCATGAATTTTTAAAATGTCTGCAGACTTATGGGATACCCTGTATATGTTAATTTTAAAGTTCCTTTTTTTCTTTTTATGAAGTTATTATTTAAATTACACTGTAAAAATGTAAAAACTGGCTGCCAAACTGTAGACCTAAATTTTACAGCTGATCCGTACCTTTTTAAACTTCATTTGCAATATTTAAAGCAATTTACCGTTTATTTGCCGTAAATTTCACGACTCACGGTTATACTTAACGGCTCTCTTCACTTACCGTCGCCGGAAGCCCGAGCCAATGTTATTCTATGGGGAAATTTTCTTTACAAATAACTTATTAATTAATACATATTTTTAAATTCTGTTTTCACATTCAGGCCCAGCTCTTAAATTGACGGACCTTTTTTAAAAATGTATTTATATATATATTTTATTTTGAAATTGCAAAATTAAAAAATTTCACATATGGAAAATTCGTATTTTGCAGCTTCAAAATAAAATATAAAAAATTAAAAAAGTAATTTTGTAAAAAAGGTCCGTCCATTTAACAGCTGGAAATTTTCAGAATGTGAAAACAGAATTTAAAAATATGTATTAATTAATAAGTTATTTGTAAAGAAAAATTTCTCATAGAATAACATTAGCTTCGGCTTCCGGCGACGGTGAGTGAAGCGGGCCCTTAAAGCCAAAGGTTGGCTGCAAGTCAATTTTTTACAATATATTCCAAATGAAAACAGTTCTTTCTTCATATTAGAGCTAAGAAAAAGCAATTTTTCTCATCAAAAGTTATACTGATGTTATTGACTTAGTATAATGGAAAAACAAATGTATTTTCATGTTGTTTTCCAAATACTTTATGCAAGTATCTTTTTTTATTATTATTCTTTTTATGAAATTATTATTAAAATTACTACAAATAACAACGCCTATTTCTCCATGTTGAAATTTGAAGCACTATTATATATATAGATATATATACACCAAAGGTCATGGAAACTTGTAAATTAGGAATAGTACATCATAACTTGTAAATTAGGAAAAATTACATCTTTTCATGCTGTTTGCCAATTGCTATATGTAAATTTCAAATTATTCATACTTTCTTTTCTGGATTTTTCTTTTTATTTTGCAGAAGTTATGCCAGTTTAAAAACAACTCAAGTAATACTTTCAAGCAATAAAAATAATCATCAGATGTATTTTTCTAAAATAAGAACCTGTTATTAAGATTGAAAAATACATTTTCTGCAGAATAGAAACTAAATGCATATTTAATTAACACTAAAATTGTTGATTACAGCCAATTTGAGTCCGTTTCTGAATTAATCCTCACATTGATCATAAATCTAGTAGAAAACCTGTAGAGAGTAATTATAAGTAAAAATATGAAAAAATAATATATTTTGCAAATATAAACAAATTGAAATGTATTTTTCGATTCGCATGAGGGTGGGGTGGGGGAAAATTCATTCTCAAAAGTTACTTTTTTAGCTACACTGTTTAAAAAAAAAAAAGAATCAACTTTGCTGTCAGAAATTCTCTGTAATTTGAGAAAAAAAATCGTAAATTACGGAAAAATTACGTTGACAAAACCTATTTTCTGTAATTACAGAGAATTTCTGGCAACATTTTTTTAACAGTGTATGAAATTCATAAAAATATCAATAAGCTTTTTAAATACAAATTTCATGTTGGCTAAATGCCATACTATTTTCAATATTTTTTCAATCTCCTCCACGTGCAAATTTAATTCAAGCAACAAAGAAGAGTAAAAAATGTTGAACTTTCTATTCCTATTCCCAGGTCTTCAATTTTAAAAAATTGTTTTCCCATCTGCTTCTTATCATTTATGGTGCTATTTCCATTTATTTGATGTTTGTAAATTTTTTGACTGGATAAAATAAGTAGGTCACTTTTGTTCTTGTACCTTGAAACGCCGATCTCTCTAATTTATAGTGAATTTGATTAACCTCTGGATTCAATTCAGTTTCATTGTAACAAACGATAATTCTCCTTCTCCCTTTGATGTCTTGATTTCTAAACTCAATTATTTGTTTTAGACCACGGTTTTCATAAAATATTTCTCCATATACTTTTTCTAATCGTGCTCCTCAACAAATAATATATTATTTCTGTACTCACCTTTATTATAGCGAATTACATATTTTCTATGAATCGTCCAAGCTCTCCAAAGAAAACAGATACTTAAAATCGCTTGTACTTTCTCCTGAGTATATTCTCTCTATCATCAATAAATACGTGAATAAATTTTATAATCGAAATTATCTGTCTCTCACTTTCGCATTACACTTTTCTCAGTTCTTGTATTTTAGCACACCCCCAAAATTTACTCAGCTTCAACCTCTTTTAAAAAGTATAAACAAAAAAATAAGATATCTTCAACCGTCGTTATATCTGTTTTATACTTGCTTTTCTGGTAATGTAGGTTATATTGGCCAGACTGTTATGCAAAGTCAATGAAACAGATATGCTGAGCCTTATTTCATGTTCTGACTCGGATTTTTATGGAGTTTTTCAGATCATAAAAAGCTTTAAAAGTATTAGTAATGATCTTTTTTCAACATCTTTCGTGCCTTGTTAAACTTTGACTTCTTTCGTTATTACCATTTATTATATTACTATTTTATTATTATTATTATTTTTTTTTTGGGGGGGGGGGGGGGAGGGGGTATTATTTTATTTTTACGTGTTGTTTCATTAATTCTTTTCTTTTGACTTATACTTAAAGTAATACGCACCAGATTTTTTATGCGATTTTCATTGCTTTACGTATTGCTGCTTTTACGCTGCAGTCACTTTTGCATGTTTTCTGTGTAATAAAAGACTGAGCTTAATTATTTCCTCCCACTTACACTTAGATATCACGTTTACGTTTCTCTAAATTTACAGCTAGAGAATTTTCCTCAAAATAATTACCGAAATAATACTCATCTTTAATTAATTTGTTTTAAATATTTTTCAATGAAAGTAATCTTATATTTTAAATATTTTCACATCTTGTACATTTTTTAAAACCTAACAAATGAAATCAACCAAAAAGTAATTAATAAATACAAAAGTATTGCAAAATTTTATTTATTTATTTATTTATTTATTTTGAATATAAATATGGTAAAGGTTTACCGAATGCATTATTGATTCGCGCTGTTTCGCCAGTTTCAAGAAAATAGTACAGTACACAAGAACTGAAATATTTTAATCAACAAAATATAAGAAAAAGTTAAATATATATGTATATATATTTAAGAAGCTACAAAATATTTGCTTATTAATTTGCACCCTAAAGTTTTTATTTCGTCAGCCAAGTCATTAGAAATGCATTTTATATATGCATATATATATAAAGGAAACGAAGAAAGAAACATGTAAAAAATATTTGACCCATGTTCTTTATGTGAAAGTATCTATATTTTGCTTTTATTCTAATCTATATAACATGAAAATACCAAGAGACTCAGAAAGTTAGAAAAAGTTCGTACATTTTTATTTACAACAATATTCGGAGTGAAGAAGTCTTTTATCCCCTAGTCTTCTTATAAATTTGAATATTATCTTCGCCCAAGTCACCTCGCTCTCTTTCCTTTTACTGCCTATTACATTTTGCTTATTTTACTCTGCTTCATATCTATTCTATCTCCTATACTACAGCAACATTTTATTCTATCCTATACCAATCTATCTATATTCTATTCCTTATTCCATATTTTACATTCTGCAGTTCTATATCTGATGTCCTATATCTGCTTCATATCTTATTCTATATATCTATTCTATATTCTATTCTATACGTATTCTACATTCTATTCTATATATGTTCTACATTCTATACTGTATTTTATTTTATTTTACATATATTCTATTGCCTATAGATATATTGCTAAAAAAAATCATTATTATTGGATATCAGTAAAGTACAAGATTTAATTAACAAATGGGAAGAATCCTCCATTCACGAAAATTGCGTGTATCCTGCAACTTTACTCCGGATATCCCTATAAACCATCCCCTCCCCCCCCCCCCACACACACACATCTTTCAGAGCTGTAACTACCAACCCAGTAAAATTTTGAATCCAACATGGTTAGCATTTCCAACTAATATGCTACTGGTGCATAAATCAAACTAATAAATACACGATTATAATAAGGAAAAAGAGAGTTATAAAAATAAGCAATACAACAAATCACATCCTCTTCTTAATATCTGGCCATTATTTCTGATTAGATCAAATAGTCAATATCCGCAATTAACTAAATCATGTGCTTATGCCCGATGAAGCCTTAAACTCATCTGCCCACAGCAGAGCGAATCCGTGATATTTTGTGTTTCCGATAAGCACGCCACTTCATTTTGTTTCGTGCGTGTTCCTCTTCTTTTATTATCGCTGGAATTAATCTGGTTTCGAGAAGATAGGATAATTCATTTGGGCTGAATGAATGGTCAGAAAACTATGGCCGAAGCGAGGAAGCGGGCAGTCGAGCTTTGTTCCCACCGCGTATAGGTGAGTGTATCCGGCAAGCCTCTGCCGAAGAAAAAATTCAATCCTTTTCAGAACGTAAACACGCAGTTTGAAAATAAAGGCCACGTTTCATTCTTTTTTTTTTTTTTTTTTTTTTTTCTTTTTTCAAATATTGTGGGCTTTGTGGGGAAAGTTTTTTTTTTTTTTTTTTTCGTAGTCAATATAGAAAAAGAGAAAGCACACTGGTAGGTCGCTTATTATTGACGAAAAAAAAAGAGTAATTATATGTGAAAATTTTGATTATTATGAGCTATCAAAGTAAGATTCAACAACTATAGCAACAAGAAAGTCAAATTGTGCGGTTTGTGTAGATTATTAAGCACTTTCCAACGCAGTACTTTTCCGTTTTAATGTAGTTTTCAAGTGAAGACATTTTAAAATATATTTTGTTCTATATTATGGGGGAAGAAATATCACAAAAACTATCTTTATAATCTCACTTATAAACTTAAAGCATTAAACATATTTCTTTTGTTTTGCTTTGTTTATTTTCTTTTTTAAAAAAAAAGTACTAAAGAGGAAGAAAATTTTACAAAAGCTATCATTAGAGCTTTACTTCTAAAAAGAAAGCATACATTATATTTGTGTAGCTGAAAAAATACTGCGCCATGAAAAAATGCAGAATTATGTAATCATAAAAACACTTCAATATCTATAAATCTGTAATTCAAGTTTTCAGTTTCAGTCATAGGATCAAATCATGTTGGGAGAGCTTCACTTATTTATTTTATTAATTACACATAGATAAATTTACTATTTGCAGAAATTAAACACACAAATAAAATTACTATTTGCAGAATTTTAAAGAAGAATTCACAATTATAATTAAATTCAGTAGTTATTCAGGTGATAATATTGTTTCTCCATAAAGGAGCCAAGATCAAGATATGTAAATCATAACTTTTCATGTTCAAGAAGAAAAAGATACTTCCTGTTTAAGACAGGCCGAAAAACTAAACTAAACAAAAAAAGTAACATTCTCAAAGAGAGAAAAAATCACCTCTCATTTGGCAAAGAGCCAAAACTACGAGTCGGGAGGGCAAGCATGAATCGAAACCAGAAGCTACGTTCAAACATGCCCCGCCCCCATTAACGAAGGTTCATAAAAATATCCTAAAAAGTACAATAACATCATTAGTGTTGTTACAGGTTTTCATTTTCTGTCTTCAACTGCAAATAGATAAGAAAAAGAGAGATTAATATACATAATGAAACATTGTAACTAGATTATTAACATAAGTGGATAAAATACAGGAACACAAAAAAAATAAAATAAAAATCAAATAAAAATAAATAAATAAAAATAAAAATAAATAAATAAAAATAAAAATGAGCTAATGTTCAACTGTTCAGTTCAAAGTTTTTAAAATGGCAGAGGAGATAGTTTGGCGATCGGACGCTTCAACTCTCCATAAATAGTTTTCAGTAGAACTACACGAATCTTGCCATCTGCTCCAGGAAATAATTTGATTATGCGACCCAGTTTCCACTTCAAAGAGGGCTGATTATCGTCTTTTATTAAAACCAAATCGTCTTTCTTGAAATTTGGTTTATTTATTAACCATTTTGATCGCCTTTGCAAGTCTGATAGGTAATCTGAGGACCATCTCTTCCAGAAACTTTGAAAAAATTTTTGTAGAAGTTTCCATCTTTCTTGCGGGGTTAGGTTAACTGAAGAATAGTCAGGTTCTGGTATTGAAGTCAAGGCAGTGCCTATGATAAAATGTCCTGGAGTTAGAGCATTTAAGTCACTGGGATCATTCGAGAGCGCAACAAGAGGTCTTGAGTTCAAGCACGATTCAATTTGAGTAATTAAAGTAAGGAACTGTTCATAAGTTAATATTTGTTCGCCAATAGTTCTTTTTAAATGACCTTTCATCTGTTTTATTCCAGCCTCCCAAAGTCCTCCAAAAGGGGGGGGGGCGATGGGGGATTGAAATTCCATTTGATTGTTTCTTCGGACAAATATCTGTGGATCTTTTCGTCAGAAGAGATCAAGGACATCATTTTTTTCATTTCGTTGTCGGCACCTACAAAGTTCGTTCCTCTGTCTGAAAACAATTCTTCAGGTTTTCCTCGTCGAGCAACAAACCTCTTCAAAGATGCGAGGAATGTTTCAGAGGTGAGATCACTGAGTATTTCCAAATGAATTGCTTTTGTGGAAAAACAGATATATAAACAAATATAACTTTTATAAGATCTAACACCTCGGCCCTTACGAGGTTTGATGAGAAAGGGGCCTGCAAGATCAACCCCGACTTTCGAAAACACTCGCGATGGCACTACACGAGCAGCTGCAAGATCACCCATTAGTTGAGAGGCTAAGTTCGATGTGGTTCTAAAACACTTCATACAGCTACGCAGATTTCTTTTCACAGCGTCTCTTGCATTAATTATCCAATATTGTTGTCGCAGGACTGAAATTGTTAACTGGGTTGCACTGTGAAGATGTTTTTCATGAAAGTACTTTATAATTAAATCTGTAATGTGATGCGTTTTGGGAAGTATCATTTGGTGCTTTTGACTCTCAGGTAGGTTTGCGTGTCTTAATCTTCCGCCAACACGAAGAATTTCATTTTTGTCTAGAAAAGGATTTAAAGAAAGGAGTTTGTTACTAGCATTCAGGTTTCTTCCAGATTTTAAAGTCTTTATTTCCTCTCCAAATTCATGTCTTTGAACCAACTTCACAATAATTTTAGTTGCCTCATCAAGTTCTTGTATAGTTAAAAAACCAGTATTTCGCACAGATCGACATTTAGTATTTTTTATAAATCTAAGACACCAGGCTGTAACACGTCTTAATTTAGACCAAGATGAAAACTTATATAATAATTCAAATTCATTATTGCCATGAGTTAAAGAGCAAACAGTAGTTTTCCGTTGTTCTCTCAAAATCTCTTCTTCAGGTATTTTGACTTCATTTTCCGGTAGTGGTGTCGGTAAGTGCTCTTCTTTCAACCAGATTGGTCCCTTTAACCATTCTTCATTCTTCAACAATTCAGTTGCTGTGCAACCACGAGATAGCACATCAGCTGGATTCTTAACCCCTGGACAAAATCTCCACTGAGACGGGGCTACTAATCGTTGAATTTCACGCACTCTGTTCTCTACGAAGGGCTTCCAGTTACTAGCACTTCCTTTGACCCAATAAAGGGTAATTTGTGAATCACAGAAGCATAGTATGTTTTTGACGGGAATTGAAAATAGCCGCCCAAGATAATGAGCTAATCGAGCAGCTGTTAAGGCTCCCATCAATTCAAGTGGAAGCAAAGTAAGTTTTTTGAGAGGAGCTACTCTTGTCTTTGACATAATAAATGAAGTTTCTCGGGAACAAGGATCACGAAAATAAGCTACTGTACCATATCCCTTCAAACTGGCATCGCAGAAAACACAAATTTGTATAGTTTCAGGAGTTAATTTTTCAAAATTCGTAAAATATTTTCTAGGCACTTCAAAATTTTCTAAATCCTGTATTTCACTATGCCATTTCTTAAATTTTTGTGTTAAAGCATCGGGTAAAGCAGAATCCCAATCAACACCCTGCTCCCATAATTCTTGCATTAGAAATTTAACTCTTATTATAAAAGGGGAAATAAACCCTACAGGGTCATACACCTTTGCTACAGTTAGTAAAACAATTCTCTTAGTGATAATTTCATTATCAAACCCTTCTAACAGAGATTGAAAGTCTATTCTTAACGTGTCATTATTAGTTGACCACATTAATCCCAATACCTTAGAGATATTTCCCTCATTTATTTCTTCATCAACGTTTATTCCATGTTTTTCCCACAATTTGCTTAATTCGTAAGAATTACTTTTAAATTTTCTTAATGTCATATTGGCATCTTTAAATATTTTCACAGCACCAGACGATAAAATAAATGCTTCATTTACAGAATTAGCACCATGAAAGAGATCATCAACATATAAGGAAGTATCAAGCATATTAACAACTTTCTCAAACAAGTCTTTATATCCTTTTATATGATGTTTAATGGTAGCTGAGAGCAAAAAGGGTGATGTTGTAACACCAAAAGTTACACGAGTCATGCGGAAAACCTTTAATAGAGGATTTTTACTATTTATATCCTCAAACCATAGAAATCTCAAAAAGTTTCTATCATTTTCTGCAACCTGTATTTGCAGAAAAGCCTTTTCAATGTCACAAACAAAGGCAATTTTATGAAGGCGGAATTTCAAAATAATATCCAAAATATTAGGATTTAAATTGGGGCCTGCAAATAAACATTCATTTAAAGATTTTGCTTCTTTTTCTTTGGAAGAAGCATCAAACACTATTCTGACCTTTGTAGTGGACTTATCTGTTCTTATCACGGTCTGTGGGGCATATAATATACACCAGTTTCATTTTTGTTTAATTCACACTCCTCTATTATACCCATTTTCTTTTGTTCCTCAAGAATTTTTTCATATTCATTTTTAAGCCATTCATTTTTAGACAGTTTTGTTCTCAAACCCCAAAGTCTATTTTTGGCTATTTCTATATTGGATTTTAATTCATTTTTATTTTCCTTCCACAAAAATTGAATTTCATATCTTCCCTTAACAAAATTTAAACTTTCATTGAAAGAATTAATAATTTCTGTATCTCTCTGTGACAGAGAATCATTCTTACTGTCACATATTCCAAGTGATTCTAAATCCCAAAAACGCTGCAAATCAAAACTGTCAAATTTATTGACAGATACAAAATGCGAATTAATTACCTCTGCACTATTATTATTCAATTTCCCCACTACAGTATATCCGAAAATAGTATTAGCAACATATAAATTATCACTAATTTTTTCAATGATACCTCTCTGTATTTTCCAAAAATAATCCGCTCCTAGTAATATATTAATTTTGGAATCACTTAATGAATTGTCTGCCAATTTCCAGTTTTTATTTTTAATATAACTTTCAATTTCTGGTTCGCCCCTTGGGCCTTTCAAGGGAGTCGCGGTTATTAAGTCTGTAGCTAATACTTCAACATGAATGAGCCGACGAGGATTTATTTTGCTACGCAGTTCAATATTAAAAACTTCGAATTCCTCTTCTTTACCTTTATTTATGCCAAAGGCAAAAACAGTTAGCTTTTCTTTTCTTACACGGGTTAATTTTAATTCGTGAGCCAATTCTTTAGTAATAAAACTTTTTTCACTTCCGGAATCCAATAAGAGTCTGACAGTTTTTGATCTAGAATTAGATTGTGCTATTACGCAACATGTTTGCAATAACGCTGCCTGATTACTATTTTTCAAATGTGAATTCGATACTATAGTGGTCTCTACTACTTCTGGTTTCAAGTTTTTTGAAAAACAAAATAATTTGTTATGATCTGTTGCTTTACATTTTTCGCAAGGCTGCGATTTCACTCTGCACTGTGATGACAGATGAGATTTTAGAAAGCATTTATAACACCTGCCATCCTTCTTTAATTTTAACCTTTTCTCAACATCAGTTTGATTAGTACATTCAAGAGAAGGATGATCATAATTCTTGCAAAATATGCCTATATTTTTTACACCTACATTCAATGAATTCATTTTATTTGAAAATTTTCTGTCATTAATTTCGGCTTTATTTTTATTTACAATTACCGAAGCATTTTTATAATTAATCATACTAAGTGATTTTTCACGTGATTCAAGTTCTATTTTAAGAAAATTAATTAAGTCTGTCACATCAGACTCATCCTTCCTTTTGTCACTTTGCCTGTAATATTCAACTACTAGATCGTTTGGCAATAATTTTAATAAAATTGGATTCAGTAAATGACCATATCGGCCTTTTGTCACCCCTAAATTAGATAAACTGCGAATATATACTTCACAAACGTCGTATAGCTTCCGCAACGCAGTTATATTTGATGAACTCCTCACACATTCTAAATTTAATAATTTATTCATATGAGCATTAATAATAATATCCTTTTGCCCAAAACGTGACTTTAGCATCTCTATGCAATTATCATAATTTTGCTCCGTAAGTGAAAACCCTTCAATAACATTGTACGCTTTGTCAGTTAAAAGCGTTTTCAGGTAAGTAAATTTTTCAATTTTTGTAAGATTTTCATTTAAATGGATAGAATTTTCGAAACAATCGAAAAATTCGTTCCATTTTTCTATTTGCCCACTAAATCGTGGTAATGACATCTTAGGGAGTCTTATTGCAGAAGTTTTTGTTTGGGTTTCACTGACAGAACAATTTGAACCATTCTCTTCTATATTATTACATCTTTTTAATCTCAACTTTATTTTGCATTTGGCAGAAATTATTTGCTCGCCATATTTATCGCTTGCTGCGATATCTTTTTCGTACTCTTTTATGTCTTCTATTAAATTTTCAATTTTTTCATTTAAACTTTTTAATGACATTTCTCTTTCAGACAACATTTCTTTAATCTCATTAATTTCGTCTGATTTTGTATTTTCTATATCGTCTAATAATAAATTCTCTAATTTATTAATTAATTTCGTTACACTCGAGCGTTCCGTAGAACGCTTAGCTTTTAACTTATCCAAATTCATAGCGAGCAAATAATCAAGTAAAAGATAAAACAAAATAATTCAAATAATTGAAAATTTCTAATTTGATTTAATCAATGTTATAAATAGTAATAAAATTTTGCTTACCTGGTTCAATATCCAGGCAGCTTCCGAAATATGATGCATCCACATTTCCAATCATTATTGTTTCCAAGTTCTGTTTTCAAAATTCTTAGACTTTCTAAATCTATTAATCCAAGTGAATTAATTTCTAAATGTAATCACGGGATTTCACTTATCCCGAGTTTCGTGCACCATGAAAAAATACTGCGCCATGAAAAAATGCAGAATTATGTAATCATAAAAACACTTCAATATCTTTAAATCTGTAATTCAAGTTTTCAGTTTCAGTCATAGGATCAAATCATGTTGGGAGAGCTTCACTTATTTATTTTATTAATTACACATAGATAAATTTACTATTTGCAGAAATTAAACACACAAATAAAATTACTATTTGCAGAATTTTAAAGAAGAATTCACAATTATAATTAAATTCAGTAGTTATTCAAGTGATAATATTGTTTCTCCGTAAAGGCGCCAAGATCAAGATATGTAAATCATAACTTTTCATGTTCAAGAAGAAAAAGATACTTCCTGTTTAAGACAGGCCGAAAAACTAAACTAAACAAAAAAAGTAACATTCTCAAAGAGAGAAAAAATCACCTCTCATTTGGCAAAGAGCCAAAACTACGAGTCGGGAGGGCAAGCATGAATCGAAACCAGAAGCTACGTTCAAACAGTAGCCCTTAAATAAATAAATAAATAAATAAATAAAATAAGAACCTTTTAACAAAAATTACATTGAGAGATATTCCATAATGTATTTAAACAACTTTGTGGGGTCCTGTAAACCAAACATTATTGCTAATCATACCATATTCTACAGAAGAGATATCTTCATATTGTATGTTAATTTCATTATGTTATGGGCAATATAAAGATATTGAAACATTCCGTAAACAAATACCTCTGATAAATTTGTAATGCATCGGAATAGTTTTGGGAGATACAGAAAATGACATAGCAAACCTGAATAACACAGGTCAGTTTCAAGGCATACTAAAAGTATTTACGGAATGCAGAGTGTGGACAGACTGACATGCAGATAAATGAACTGTAGTACCTTTTAACTTTGAAATATTTTTAACTCTTTTCGGTGCAGTGTTCCCGCTGATGGAACACCTAATTTTAATTCTCACGGGCAAAAACTCATCCCGAAAAACTTTTAGCAAAAATTTATATTTATAACACAGTAGAAAAGACCCTGTTTTTTAACCTTAAAATTTAAAATTTCTTTTATTTTATTTTGGTTCGTGAATTCCGGTGGCAGTGCAATTTAAATGATCGGAATTACCCCGAACGGCAAAGGGTTAAACTTTTTTTTTCGAAACTTACAAACGTTTAACACAACTAAATATGAACTTTCCTTTTACATCTACTATTGTATCTGATTATTTTGTCTATCACTGTAAACCTTAATGCTATTCATACCATATTCTATAGAAAACATGCTTTAATGCATATGAATAATAGATATTAACTTTGTTATGTTTTGTGCAGTATAAAGATAATAAAATACACTTTAAAGAAACGTTTCACTTCAGACCATAATGCTTTTTAATTCTTTTGTGCATCCCTGTATACCAGTCATTTGTGCTATATGTACTATTTTTAATAGGAAAATTGCCGCATAGTAAACCTGAATATTTCAATTCTAAAAAATTCTAAAAATACAGTGAAACCTCTTATAACAGTCACTCCGAACAACGGTAACCTTTGTATACCGACTATGCTTTCATACTCATGTATTTATGGAAACTATAAAGTGGGTACTGGAAGATCTTTCAAATTTATTAGTAAGTGCTAAGTAAAGCTTACACGGTAATAATATTTTTAAAACTTGGTTAGAAGTTATAATCCCATTATATAAATTCCTAACATTTAAATCTGTACTGATAAGTATAAAAGATTTAAGTCCAAAAATGTCGATTTTGAGTACATAGTATTTTTAAGTACATAGTCAGGCTCAGAAAAAAATTCTCTATCGATTGGTATACAGGATTTGAATCCATGTCATTTAGTCTTTGAGAAAATCCATTGGTAAAAAAAGATTAAAGTCAGAAATTTAGCATTAATCTTTGGTATAAAATATTTAATTCAATTTTTTCCCTTTATTAAATGAAGATTGACAATCACTGAATGGTATAAAGCGTATAAACCAACATAATCCCTTTTTCCTAATCGATTCTGCTGATTAGTTTTTAGTTAGTTTAACTTTATTTTTCGTCTCCTGAAAAATCAAGAATATGGACTTAAATCCTTTATACTTATCAGCACAGAAATAGTCTACTTATAATAATAGATTCGAAAAATTTTCTTTGCTTCTTTATTTATTTCTTTATCATAAGTATAAATTTTGATCCAACCTTGGGCTATACCAATACTATTATACTACTAGCCTTTCCCGCGCAGAATATACGCGTGATAGTACCTACATACCTAATGTGATTTTCATGAAAATCTCATAAATAAAATCACTTGAAATTTTCTTTTCTTTTTTTAATCTTTAATTAATAAAAGAGATTTAAATCTTTGATATTTGCATTATAATTTCAATTTTAGAAAATAATTTTTTCCGCTGCTAAGTTAAAAATTCTTAGAATTAAATTATTGTTATATCAAAAATCAATTTTCTAAAATTTGACGAAATGAAATGACCATATCACCATACATAACAGAAATTCCATAGTTAATACATATATCTACAAAACAAAGATTAAAAAGAAATAACGTTCATTGTATTTATAATAATTGAAAAATCTAAAAAAAAAATAAATAAATAAAATACAAATGTAATAGATGGTACCGCCAAATTCTTGCCGATTAGCCGCTATTAAATGCCAGCCAAACTGGTCTTAAATTCTTCAAAATATACTTCTAAATATGAAATTTTGAGCTTCTGTTTTAACACAAAAAGTTATTTTTTCCCCCAATTTCTTTATGAAAATGTGCATCTAAAATGTATTAGATTAAATTTTTGTACCCGAAACCTCTAACCAAAGTGCTTATAATCGCTTCGTCTCTAGAAATCGGTTTTATGCTTTGGGTCTGGTTTGACTAAGGCTCCTATATATACGAGCTGGCGCATCAGGCATTTTGTTGCCTTAGGGTTGCCACATGAACCCAGCGCGTTTCTCTGATAAACAAACGACAAACGTCGCTTTAGAATAACTTGTTTTATTATATTTCATAATTATAGCTAAGTAAACTATGATATGGAAGTTTGTTTAGCGATAAACTGCTATAATCATTCAAGAAGTGGATATAACATGATCACAGACCTTCTATTACTGTGTATTTGAGTTTTGGCGACATTTTGTAAAAGAAACAGAAACCGCCCTAACAACACAACTTACCCCATTTCATCCATAGGATATCCTGAGAATAAAATGACAGCCTGAGAATGTACTGTGAAAAAAATGTGTTTTTAGGAATATTATTGTTGCTTATTGCTCTTATCTTGACCAGATTAGCTTCAGATCAAGATTTCTTAAAATCATTAGGGAAGCGATAAAGACGCCAAGTGGGAATGCTGTCCTCTTCGGAGGCAAAAAAATGGCGTTGATGCGCCGGCCTATTATTTTATTTAGGGGCTCTAGATTTGACTAATCACATCACACCTTACGTCACTATCGTATCGTTTCGACAAAATGTAATCGTAACTGGTCCACGTTAAAGAAATATTCTATAGATACTTTAGTGAAACAGCTGTGACGACTATCCTGAAATTTAACTCAATTTATTATAGCTAATAATGAATAGAATAACTATTAAAATATGATATTTTTCTGAGTTAAAAACCTCAAAACTTCAATAAAATTAAACAATTAGATATATATAGATAAATTTCTCATATTGTTATAAAATGTGGTGATTCAACACTAAAGTATAACGTGCTATATGAAAATATTTATTTTATTCAACCATTTCTTCTTTTTAATAACAATATTTTGACATTTTGAACCATTGTAATAAAAATTTCAAGTAAATATACGAATCATTTCGTATGTGTTTGTTACTTTCTTCTATATGTAATATAGAGAAAGTATTGGATTCGTAAAAATTTTCGACCTCGGGTTTTTGATTGATTTACACGTTTTGAGAGCTGTAGAACACGATTTGACCCTTTTTAGAAAATGTCTGTCTGTCTGTCTGTCTGTCAGTCTGTCTGTGTGTGTGTGTGTGTGTGTGACAAAATTTTGTGGCAACTGTATCTCAGGAACTACTGCACAGAATTTCATACGAATTAGTATGTAGTTGCACCTTGACATAAATTAGTGCCTATCAACTTTTGGTAAAAATTGTCTTACAGGTTGCGTTGCCATTCCGCTTTTTCTAAATTTTTAACATGGTGATATAGGACAAAATTTTGTATAAATGTGCATAAAGAGAATTATTTTTTAGTAATCATTATGAAATTTACAAGAATTATTTATAATAGAGGTAGTCAACTGGGGAAAAAATTTTGTATGCGTAGGAGCCTCGTGAACCCCCCTGGGGGGGAAGTCCCCCCTCGAGGGGAGTAAATTTTCAAGATGGGTATCTTTCGAAAGGTCTCGTCAATACCTTTAAAACGAATGGTTGAACTATAAATCTGTGATAATTTAAAACAAAGTTATCGATTTTTTTTACTTTTAACAAAAAGTAACTTTTTTTTTCCTTTTTTTTTAACGAAATTTAACCAGACTTGGTATTTAGTTGGCCCCTGACATAAACTGGGGCTGAGTAGATTTGGGGATCAATCACTCAACAGGTGGTGCTGTGATCGTATTTTTTCTAAATTTTTAACATGGCAGTATAGGATAAAATTTCGTATAAATGTACATAATGGTAACACAAATGTTATTCTTAACCTGTGATTGTGAAATTAATATGAATTATTGATAATAGTAGTAGTTAATTAGAAAAAAAAAATCTCGGTCATCGCTTCCCCCCCCCCGGGGAAAGTACCCCCCGGGGGGGTAAATTTTCAAGATGGGTATCTTTCGAAAGGTCTCGTCAATATCTTTAAAACGAATGGTTGAACTATAAATATGTGATAATTTAAAACAAAGTTATCGATTTTTTTTTAACGAAAAAAAACTTTGAAAAAAAATCGTTTTTTTTTTTTTTTTTTTTTTTAAATATTGTTACTGCGTGAATTTGTATAGGAAAATATAGAAGAAAGTCTTGTGGTGGCCACAGCATACTAGTTTGAGTTAGGAGGAGTATAATGAAATTCAGCAAAATGTGAAATAATTTAGTTAAAAATATCTATAAGTAATTTCTATTTTAAAAAATAAAAAACCTATTAAAAGATTACTTGATAATTTGCATTCGAAATAAAAGTTATTTGCGTATTAACAGAAAGTACAAAGTCCGTTATACTGCCAGTAATAAATTTTACGCACACATACACTAAGCGACAAAAAAAAAGCCGCACTGCAGAAAAAATGACTTGTACATTTTTTATTTGTAATAACTTTAAAATTAATGTTTGAAACAAATAAAATTGTCTTGTTTGCATAATATCAAAGGTATGAAATGATACCTATGTATATTGTCGATTTAATAATTCACTTTATTGCACTTTACGAAGTACTTTTTAAAAATCTGCATAAAACTTTCTTTTTGAACACAATGCAATAACCATACACTTTGCATTCTATTATGATTTATTATATGAAATAAACAAGTTATATTTTAATATATGAAATAAAACTATTTATTTGTTAGATCTAAGCAATTTTTTGTTAAAAATATGTATTCTGCATTGGGTTAATTCCTCCTTTATATGGAATTACTGCATTATTGCGCAATGGCATAGTTTTATACAGTGTTTTAATACAAATATCAGAAATTTCAGTGTGCCAGATATCACAAATAATTTTTTCTGGTTCTGGCAGAGTTATAGGCTGCAAATTTCGAATTCTCTCCCCTCTCTCCCGCCTTTTTATAAACGAAACGTTTTCGAGCGGATCGCGATTTTGACTATTTCCATGTCTGGTAAAGAAGAAATTCTACTATATCCTTTGTGATATTTAACTTAAAGTGAAAAAAGATATGATTACTTACAAAATTATAGGTTTTCAAGGGAATGTATAAGAAATTTTGACAGGTTTAAGTGAATAAACTTAACCACAGACGCCGTGTAGTAAGGTGCCTTATTATCTTCAAAGGCTGTTTACGGAAATGTCCAAGATACCCCCAAAATTAGTCGGTCAGGCACCACTTTTATGCAGATTGTGTTTTATTTCGAGTTAATTGATTCCTTGAGCATAAAAATTTTCCCGAGTGTTTGAAAAGTTATGCACCTCCGTACCATAATGCACGGAGAATGTGTCACTGTTTTAAAAGTGTGATTTTCATTAAGTTGGTCATATTTTCATTGTCAGATCTGCTTGTTTTCTTTAGCTCGAAATAAGTTAAACTTGACTCATCAGAGAGAACCAGTTCAGCCCAATAATTAACTAATCATTTTTTAATTTTTTTAGCCATCTGAAGTCTTGCTTTCCTACTTCTCTTCACTAAGATTGGAATTTTTTCAAATTTTCTGTCATTTAAATCTGCTTTGTTTAATAGTTGTTGTACTGTAGTTAAAGAAATTTTGCTACTAAACACTTTTTCTGAACCTCTTTTATGTTCTAAATGTAATACAAACCGATCATATAAGCAATAGCGTTTTAACTTACGGTTATCTCGCTTGGATGAGCAGTGTGGAAACCTAAAACCAAATTTCCAGTTTAAACTGCCAAAACTTTTATATCTTGCTGAAAACCCTTTTACCAATATTTCGTTAGCATTTAATTATTTTGCCATCTCACGTATTAAAATATTTTTCGATTTTCATTCAAAAATAAATACTTTTTGTGGCATCGTTAACTGCCTTATTCTTACCATTTTTGAAATAAATTCTAAAATTACAATTTTTCTGACAATTGTATTTTGTTTTTAACACTGGACTCAAAGCTTAAGTGTATGTGGAGGACAACACAGTAAAATCTGTTCGAAAATTTGCTTTTTAAACGATAAAATTGGCGGTTGTAGAAGGCGAAAAGAAAAACATCCAAATGCGGCTTTTTTTTTTTTTTTTTTTTGTCGCTTAGTGTATATAATTTTACGTTTGGCGCAGAATATCTCTTTCTGGATCTTATGCCATAAAACTCATCCAACCACACACATGTATATGCTTTCATCATTTGAATTCTGATTATTTTTTATTTATTTACATTTTTTTTTTTTCTTTTACTTTCTCTTACCCATACAATGGTAGAATAAGTAATGTTTTATGATCAAATTTTCGAAATTGAGATTTTGCAGTATCTGTATGTTTTAACGTCCGAAAATCAAATTTTTAGCGATTGATCTGTGTGAGAGTCTGTTACCACCATAAATCAAAAACAAATAAGTGAAGGAAATACAAACTTGTTAAAATGCGTCTGTACCATATGACGATGTTACCTGAAAATTTTTATTGAAATTGGAAAAATTGTTGGGTTACAAGGATAACCAAGAGAATTCAAATATATTATGTCTATAAATTAGTTTTGAAGGAATATTTTGATGTCTGAATGCTGAAATTTCCTGCACATTTCGCATTCTTCGAAAACAACTTTTGTTTTAAAATCTAAATATAAACAAAATTTTAAATAAATCACAGATTTGTTTGAATGTTTAATAAAAATATTATTATTATTATTATTAATGATTTTGCTTAAAAATTAGACGAAAGGAGTATTTTAAAGACATGAATTTCTGAAAAATTCTCTTTTTGAGAAGAAGTCATTTAAAAACTATTTTTATATTTACACGTAAAACTTAGTCTTTCAAAGCTATAAACTCTTCCTTTTATTTGATTCACCACTACTTAAAGATGGTATTTTGAAACATTAACTTTTTTTTTTTTTCAATTTTAAGTATTTTTAATGTTTATTAATCCTTTAATTATTAATATATCATTTCTTAAGGATGTATTATAATGCTATTTAAAGTATAATACAAAAATCTGTTTGGTGGAAAAGAGAAAATATTGTGTTTCTATTAAAACGACAGAAAAAATTACAGGACATTATTTATTTATTTTTTACAATAACTGTTAAAAATAAAGCTTCAACGTTTCATGAAAAAGATAATGTCAGTTAAGGTTAATTTACCACTACCAATATTTTAAGAAATTTCGGGTTAAATTTCACAGTTTTAGTTATGCTTACTACTACTAGAATCTAAAATGGCACTACAAAAATTATTAAAATTAGCACAAGTTTTTTTTTTTTTTTTTTTTTTTTTTTTTTTTGTTGCAGTTAAATTATTTTTTTTCTTTTTGAGTCCCTGTAGACAAGCCATTTGAGCTATACGTACAATTTTCAACAAGAAATTTTCTATAGTACCGTAAATAATGAATAATATATGTCAGTTTCAAATGAATTTTTAAAATATTTATAGAAAAGAAAATTCAGGACTATTAGGCAAATAAGAAATTCGAAGTCATAGATACATTTTAACATTGTTAAAAAATCTCATGTTAAATGCAACGGAAAATGTTCTTTAAGAAATTTTTACTTATATCCTATTTATAAATACAATATTTACTTAGAATTCCATTTTTGCTAAAAGGTTTCTTTAGCGATAACCATTAACTGATGTTATCTTCAGAAAGTATGTCAATAAATTTAAAGTGAATTAACCTTCTTGTACAATGAATTTAAGATATCGAACGTGATTTGAAACACTAAATCTTCCTTCATCATGCAACATCACATAATAAGCGTAGGAGAGTAATGTGAGAGCAGGAATAAGAATCCTTCTAAAGAAAAGAAAAAAAATTATTTCTATACAAATTTAGAATTGGTTTTTAAAATTATAAATATTCAGAGAAAAAAGGGAGTTGAAAGGAACAAAGGGAGTTGGCTTCTCAAATCAAGTACTGCCATGAAAATTATCGTTTTTACTTTCCGAACATACATATGTAAGGAAAGTATTGTAATCATGTCAAAAATCTGAATTTGAGATTTTGATATTTCTATACGTTTTGAGGAATCCGTTTGCACAATTTTTACGATGATGTATGTATGCGTGTGTGTATGTATGTGTGTGTGTGTGTGTGTGTGTGTATGTGTGTGAGTGAACACGCTAACGTCTAAACGCTTTGTTCGAATGAGCTGAAAGTTGATATGCATGTTGTAAGTCACCGTAGCACGCACTCTATTGATTTTGGCGAATCTAGCACTTATAGTGTTTTTACAGGGATAGTAAGAAAAATTATTTATCATTATGGCCTATGGGGCCAAATTTTTAAGAGTGTAATAGCGTCTAAACGCCTTATTAAAATGAGAAAAAAAAAATTATACACATGTTATAGGTCACAGTTACACGAACCCCATCGATTTTGGTGAACATAGCACTTACAGTTTTTTTTTTTTTTTTTTTTAGTTTTTTTTTTTTTTTTTTTTTTTTTTTTTTACAGGGATACAAAGAAAAATTCTTTATCATTATGACCTATGGTACCAAACGCCTTATTCGATTGAGCTGAAAATTTATATGAATATTTTAAGTCACTGTTGCACTAACTATAAGCATTTTGGTGAATCTAGCATTTATAGGTTTTTACAGGGACACAACTAAAAATTCTTTATCATTATATCTATGGGCTCAGAGTTCAGTAGCGTTAAATTAAACGTCGTGGACTAACTATATGGAGGAAAATACTCAAACACCCTATTATAATTTTCTCTCTTTGTTTATTTAACAACTCATCTTACTTTACTTTATCTACAAAACCGTTAATTACTCAAAGTTTGGAAAGTCGAGTAGAGTCGCATATAGCGTGTTTTAAATAATAAAAAGTAAAAATTTAGCGATAAAAAGGCTTCTTTTATGGGAATAATAATATAAAACAATCCTCAGTTTCAAAATGTTCCATATTTAATAATAAGTTATTAAGTTCCCTTTTTAGAATCTTTTTATATGAAATTGACTTTGTCACTGTGTTTTCGTGTCACGCTAAAAAACAAGGCGCCTCTACTTTAAAGTAAATATAAGCTGTTTAGTTTGTCGCTCCATGGTTTAATTGGTTAGAGCGTCACGTTAATAATGCGGTGGTCCAGAGTTTGATCCCCGAAAACCCGGCGTGTTAATTTTTGCAGATAATTAGTAGAAAAGGTGTCAATTGATAAAAGAAAATTTTCGTTGACTACACAGTATCCTAAGGATTTTTGAAGAGTTTTCTTAAGAAGCTTTTTTTTTATTATTATTATTAAAAACAAAAACTATTTTATTTACGAGACAAAACTTTAGTTAAAATACATTTAAAAACAAAATATACATTTAAAAACATTTAAAATTTAGACGTTTCGAAACCCGTCCAGGTTTCCTCATCAGTATCACTACAACATAATTTGCAAGCATTACATGAATACACAAGGAATTTATAGAAGTACAGAATATTGAGGAGCCAGTGCGCATGCTTCATTGATAGTGTAGAGATGGCTGGCAGTGTGCCAACTCTCAAGGAAAATACGTGATTTATGATTATCATAGCCAGAATTTAGAACTTTTATATTATCAAAGTCAGGAACATGATCGGTTTCTATTGAATGGATTACAATTTTAGAATTTTGGTTGCAATTTTTATATGACCATCTGTGCTCCTGTAGTCTAATTCTTGCCGTACGGCCAGTTTCACCTATATAAGCACATTTACAATTTTTACAAGGAATTAAATATATTACGCCAGTTAGATCCAAAGAAGGGGTTACAGGTTTAAAGTTAAAAAGAAAGTTTTTTACTTGTTTAATCGGCCGGAAAGCAGTATAAATATTATGTGGTTTAAGTAATTTAAACAAGAAAAAAAATAAACAAGAATATAAAATAAATATAAATAAATAAATAAACATGAAAAAAATAAACAAGAATAAACAAGATTAAACAAGTAAAAAACTTTCTTTTTAACTTTTTACGTATGTTTTAGGTCAGCACGAATCTTATTGATTTTGGTGAATCTAGGGCTTACAGTTATTTTACAGGGACACAAAGAAAAGTTCTTTATCATTATGGCCTATGGGCCCAGATTTTTTAAAGTGCGATAGCGTCTAAACACTTTATTCGTCTGAATTAAAAATTTATACACATGTTATAAGACACTGTCGCATGACATGAATAGATTCTGACGAATCTAGCGCTTATAATTTTTTTTACAGGGAGACAAAGAAAAATTCTTTTTCATTATAGTTTATTGACCCAATTTTTTTAAAGTGCAATAGCGTCTAAACGCCTTACGCGATTGAGCTGAAAATTTATGCACATGTTATAAGCCATCGCAAGAACTGTATAGATATCGATTTCGGTTGAATCTAGCACTTATAGTTTTTTTTTTTTTTTTTTTTTTAATCTTTTTCTTTTGTTTGTTTATTTGTTTGTTTTACAGGGATACAAAGAAAAATTGTTTATCATTATGGTCTATGTGTCCAGATTTTTAAAACTGCGATAGCGTCTAAACGCCTTATTCGATTGAGCTGACAATATATATATATATATATATATAAATCATAGGTCACAGTTTCCCGAACTGTATAGATTTTGGTGAGTTTAGCACTTATAGTTCATTTACAGGGGCACAAAGAAATACACTTTATCATTATGGCCTATGGGCCAAGTTCTTTTAAATGTGATAGCGTCTAAACGCTTAATTCAATTGATCTGAAAATTTATACGCATGTTATAGGTTACCGTCGCACGAATTCCATAGATTTTGGTGAATCTAGATTTTACAGATTTTTACTGGAACACAACGAAAAATTCTTTATCTTTATGACCTATGGACTCAAATTATTGGAAGTGCAATAGCGTAAAATTAAACTGAAGAAAAGTACTCAAACGCCCTATTATAATTTTCATATTTGTTCATTTAACGACTTGTCATACTTTATTTATACAACCGTTAATTACTTAATGTTCGGAAGGTCGGGTGGAATCACTCCAGAATTTTTTTTTAACTCTGTGTCATTTGTATGTAACTGAACACATCTGCGCATTGATTTTTTTATATCTCAATTACAGTATCAGTTACAAACTAGTATGTTGTGGCCACCACAAGACTTTCTTCTATATTTTCCTATACAAATTCACTCAGTAACAATATTAAAATAAATCAGTAAATAAATGCGATTTTTTTTTCTAAGTTTTTTTCGTTAAAAGTTAAAAAAATCGATAACTTTGTGTTAAATTATCACAGATTTATAGTTCAACCATTCCTTTTAAAGGTATTGACGAGACCTTTCGAAAGATACCCATCTTGAAAATTTACCCCCCCCCCCTTCCGGGGGAACCGATGCCCCCACATACACAATTTTTTTTCCTAGTTAACTACTACCATTATCAATAATTCATATTAATTTTACAATCACAAGTTTAAAATAACTCTCATTATGCACATTTACACAGACAGACAGGCAGACAGGCAGACAGGCACACAGACAGACAGACATTTTCTAAAAACTATAAATTCGTGTTCAGGGCATCCCAAAACGTGTAAATGTATCAAAAAACGGAGGTCGAAAATTTTCACGAATCCAATACTTTCTATATATTACATATAGAAGAAAGTAAAAATAAATAAATAAATCATTTAAGCTTTTTATGAATTTTTTGCAAGCGACTGAATATAAGAGTTTGTAATAAGTGTAATAATTTCTTGATCTCAATATGAATGACCTGTTTTGTGAGAAATACATTGTGTTTAACATAAACACAATTTTTTAAGAGGACTGGATGAGAGCAAATTAATAAGAAGCACTGTAAATTACTAATTATTCTCGAAATTGGGTATTGCATTTATATTTATTATTGTATTTATAATGGTATTGCAAGACGGAATGTGGGTGAATTTAATGATTTTATCATAATAAGATTTGCAGAAAATAGCATAATTATTGGGTGGTTTATCTACATAAGTTATTGGAAAATTGTCTTATATTTATATATATAAGTAATGTTTTTTTACTTGCAAGGTAGGGTCTTCTTGTAGATATTAACTTAGCATAGCTTGCTACATAATGAAACTTTGCATTTTTCAGCTCAAAGTGAAAATGGAGATCCTTGAAGATTTATCACCGCATTCTGAGCATTTCTCTTTAATTTTTTTTTTTTTTTTTTTTTTTTTCCTGTTTTACCAAATTAAGCTTTCCCATCTTTCTTAAGCTTTATTTTGTTACAGTTTTTTCGTTTAGAAAACTCTTGTTTAAATTTATTATAAGCTTTTTCTTATGTTTTTGTGGTTTGTATTACCACTGGAATTATTATAATTTTAAAGTAGCATTTTACTATATTATATTGAAATGTTAGTTCCTGTTTTTCATTTAAATTTTAAAAAATACTGGTCAAATTATTTGGCAATTTAATCAGCTGTCTTTCCTATATTAAACTTCTTTTTGTTCTTATGGATAAAGCGTCATCGTTACTTTAAAAAATAAAAGACTATTACTTTTTGGCTCAATCCAATATACATTTCTTTCTGCACAGGAGTTCAAGCTTTTAAAATATTCGGATATAAAGATAGTATACGTTTTGAAAGTACCTGATTTCAAAAATCAGGATTTTGGTAGTTGGGCTGAGTGTGTGCATGTATGTCTGCGACTCTGTTATCATTATAACTGGAAAATAATTATTAGCAGCAGAAATTGGAATCTTGGTATTCTAAATCTTTACCATGTAGGAATATTACTTGATTTTTTTTTTTTTTTTTAAATCAATTGGACAAATAGTTTGTGTATAGGGATATTCAAAATTATAATTATCAAAAGACAAGTCAAGTTTATAAATGCATTATGAGCGAAATTTCAGGTTGATACATTTTATCATTTTCAAACCCTTAAACAAAATAAAATAAACGTCTATTTTTTACAAAGACAAAAGCACATTTTATATTGAATATAATTTGAAAAACATCGATTATTCGCTTACAAGGTCACACAAAATTTCTCACTTTTCAGGGGCTATAACTGAAATTTCCTAAATGTACATTTAAAATGGAGCTTTTTTTTTTTTTTTTTACTATGCTAAATTTAAGTACATCATACGGTGCATATACGATTTGTAGCCAACATAACCCTTTCCGACACGAAATATTTTTACCTTAAAATATTATATTCTTCTGTATTTTACCATGTTTTTATTAACTTCGATTCTTGTTTGTATGTTTGTTTATTTGTTTGTTTGTTTGTTTGTTTGTTTGTCAGGGACAAATCTTGCAATTGATTTTTAACTAACTTCCCGACTAGCTAGATATTTGAAATTTTCAGGACAGCTCACAACACGGTGACAATACATTTTTCTAATAATTTTAGTAAACTATTTCAGGTCCCGCTGCCTTCGGCAGCGCTTATATGATTCGACAAAAAATTTATTTAACTAACTTTCCGACTAGCTAGACATTTAAAACTTTCTGAATAGTTCAGAACACGGTGAAAATGCATTTTTTTAATACCTTTAGCCAACTGTTTCGGGTTCCTGCTGCCTTCGGCAGCGTTATCAGCACGAAGCTTGCAATCGATCTTTTACTAACTTTTCGACTAGCTAGACATTTGAAACTTTCAGGCTAGCTCATAACACGGTGACAATACATTTTTTTAATACTTTTAGTCAACTGTTTCAGGTTCCTACTGCCTTCGGCAGCGTTTATATGATTCAACAGAAAATTTATTTAACTATCTCCCCGACTAGCTAGACATTTGAAACTATCAGAATAGTTTAGAACATGGCGAAAATGCAATTTTTAAATATTTTTTACCAACTGCTTCGGGTTCCTGCTGCCTTCGACAGCGTTACCAGTACAAAGCTTGTAATCGATTTTTCACTAACTTCCCGACTAGCTAGACATTTGAAACTTTCAGGATAGCTCAGAACACGGTGACAATACATTTTTTAATACTTTTAGTCAACTGCTTCAGGTCCCTACTGCCTTCGGCAGCGTTTATATGATTCAACAGAAAATTTATTTAACTAACTTCCCGAGAAGCTAAACATTTGAAACTTTCAGAATAGTTCAGAATGCGGTAGAAATGCATTTCAAAAATATTTTTAACCAATTGCTTCGGGACCCTGCTGCCTTCGGCAGCGTAAACAGTACAAAGCTTGCAATCAACTTTTAACTAACTTCCCGGCTAGATAGCCATTTGAAACTTTTATAATAGCTTAAAACACGATAGCAAGGAATTTTTTTAATACTTTTATCCAATTTCTCCGGGTTCTCGCTGCCTTCAGTAGCGTTTATATGATTCAACAGAAAATTTAAAAACATGGTGTATAAAAGTTCTTTTTATCTTTTAATTATTTACTCTATACTGGTCCCTATGACATTGAAAAAAATAATTAAAAAATTTTTGTTTTTCCTCTAGAACATAGAGGATACCCGCACAATCGTGCAAGTTGGGCTTTTTCTGTAAAATCACCACCTGTAAAATTTAAAGAGTTATATATTTACTGGCTCTACATTCATAGAAGAAGCTAATTGCTAGAAATAAAGAAATTCATTGACGTACTATTTTTTTGTTGACTGATATTTACTTAAAATGAAAATTTTTAAAACTTGTTATTGTTTTTGACAAATGCACATTGCATATTCACACCATGTTTTTGAATTGCTTTTGCAGTTTTCAAATCTGCATTTTTCAAGGTCTCAAAATATCATCAACGCATAGGAAATGTCCATACATATCGTATTTTTTGTCCTGGCATGGCGTGTTTTGGCAGGTGAATTATAATATATGGATCCTTTTACCGGAGGAATTACAGCATCACGAACTAACCACCATTTATAATGCTTCTGTTAGAATGTGGAGATGCTACTAAAGCTTGTGCTACCTCTAATTTGAATTTTAGATCCAATTTATTTTGGGGGAGGGGGGATTTTTTGTTATTACGTAACACCCAAGGCGCATGATCATGCGGATGAGGAAAATTTAAGTCCTACGAACAACATAAATTGTGTATAATTAATATTTTTTATTATTTTACAGTTATTTACACATTGAACTAAAAATTTGTATCTAACAAATTAAAAAAACATGGACTACAATCACCATCTGCTGATTGAAAAAGGTACTTAACACTTTCTGCGAACTAGCACGATCGCTCATGTCCGGTTTTTATTACACATGGATGTTCCATATGCAAAAATGTATGTGGATGTCTAACCCGCACTATCGTGCGACCTGGGTCGGAAAGGGATAAGGTTTATCTAAAATTAAACGAATACATCCTTTTCTACTGAATACGTTTGATGAAAGTATTTATCAAAATTTATTCTATCCAAGAAACTTGCTTAAGAAAATAATTTCTTTCTCTTCTCATATGACAGCTTGTAATCTCATACTCGAGGTTGCGTTTCCACTATAATTAGGGGTTTTGATGTCCTCTGAATACAGAAATGAAAGTTTCGGCGGTTGTCTGTGTGTCTATTATATGCATAATTTAAAAATAAACATGAAAGAAAATTCAAATTTAGTTTTTTTAAGATGGGGATGCGACTTGAAAATTTTAACTGAGGTCAGTAAATTTCTAACACTGGTAAAAATTCGCTGGATAACTTGAAATATATATATATATATATATATATATATATATATATATATATTTTTTTTTTTTTTTTATTAACAACCTTAAATGTTTTATGAATGTTGATTCAATAAACAATATTTAAACGGGATGTTAAGTCAGATGGTGTTCCGTCTCATACCGAAGCATAATATATATATCAAACATTTTCTAAAACTATCAAGATAAGAGAAAGTTGTGTGAGAGCCATGCCAGATTATTTTTAATATTTTAAACTATTTAGAAAGTGGATGAAATTCATAGAAAATTCGTAGACACAAAAGTTCTCGGCAAATCGGAAAGGAGAGGAAAAATGTTATATAAAAAATAATTTTATAAAACTTTCACTTTTTTTTTCCTTCAAGATTTCTAAATTTTTTACTGTGATGCATTATTACATTTGTATTGTATTTTGTATTTTGTCCCAATATTTTGACCATAACCTTCTCCTAGTTACTGAAATTAATAACACAATGTAATCAATCACGTTTTTCTAGCCAGCATCATTTTCCGTCGGCATTTTCCTAGAAAAAAGAAAATGAATTATCAAACACTTCTCTGCTCAGAAATGTACCATGATCATCGTGGGTCCCGCATCTCTACCCTTCCAACCCACTTTCTCCAACTACTACCCATGTTCCCAAAAAAGTGCGGTTTTGGCGCGAAATCTGGGTCGCCAAGCGAACGTGAGGGTGGGAGGGGTGGTAGAAAAACTCGGGCTATTATTGTCGTGGTTGAACAAAAACTTCAACACACGTGAATGCCCGTGTTATTAAGCGGATGGAACTTACCTGGATGTGATGGAACATAGATTCAAAACTGTGAAAAACTCTTTCAGAAGCTGTTAACTATGAGAAAGTTATTTTTGTTTAACTGTAAAATTATTTTTTCATGAAAACTTTCAAGCCCTCATATGATTATAAATATTTGAAAAGCATAATTTATATAGAGAGAAAGATGCATTAATTAATATATATATATTTTAATGTTGATGAACGTAATGAACTATTTTTATTAGAGAGAGCAGAATTTTTCTAGAAATTGTTTCAATGGTCTAGAAATAATTGAGAAAATTCTTGATAGAGCATAGAATTTTTTAATGAAAATCTTTAAGTATAGAATAAATAAAATCATAAAACAAAGAGTAAAATGAGTGAAATACTGCTGTGACTTTTTTTTTTTTTTTTCTTTTTAATCTAGCACTCTAGAGAGAAGATTATTTATAGAGTGGAATTTCTCCATGAGGATTTTGAATTGTCAGGAAGGTGTGAAAAGAAATTACCAAAAGTGTCAAATTTTTCCAGAAATATTTTGAACTATTTATAAATTTCATAACTCTGTGGTATGTGAGACTTTAAAAAAATTTTCCATCATGAAGGAGATATTACTGCATTATATTTTTATTATATTAACTGTAGTGGTCAGTATAGTGTCTGGCCAAGATTATGGCACAACGTTGACCCTAAAACAGGGTTTAGTGATAGGTAGGATACTTAAGACTTCAAATGGGAGAGACTTTTATGCTTTTAGGGGCATACCTTACGCTACGCCACCTATAGGCCTTCTTAGATTCAAGGTAAGTTTCTTGTGTTAAAATTGCTTATTGCAGAAGTTTTTTGTTAATTTTATCTTTTATTTATTTTTATGCATAAAATAATACTTATACCAGTGGCGGCTCGTGAACCGAAAATAGGTGAAGAGCTCGAAAATAATACTGAAGTATTTTTAATGCATAATTTTTATTAAGCAGGTTCTTAACTAAAATTATCTAAAAATACTTATTTAAATGTAAATTTATATTCTATAAATGAATATAGTGTAAAATACAGTGTGACTCTTCACCTATTTTCGGTGCACGAGCAGCCACTGGCTTATACAACTTTCGTCTAAAAATCTTTCATCATTTGCTAAGAATATACTTTTAAATATACCTTTTAACCTTTTACACCCAGTATAAAAATTGAAAGATAACTATTATTCTTTTTTTCTATTGAAAATTAAAGTAATTGAGTTAACCGAAAAAAAAAAAAAAAAAGTTTATGTCTGGGGAAAAAAAATCCTGAATTTAACTAATGAAAATTTAAGCAAATCAGCAATAAACTCAATTTACTGCATAACTAATCTAATGCATTATGAAAATTAACTAATCATTCGCCTATCTTGAAACAAAAATTAAGATAAAATAAATAAATGATTAAAAGAAGAAGATAACAGTTCTCTGTCTAATTATATTTTAACATGAAGTTAAAACGAATAAGTTAAGAAGGAAAAGAAAAAGAAAAAAGAAAAGGAATGATATCTCGTTAATTATTGAATGAAAATTAATATTAATAAAAGGTTTAGAAAAGTCATTGTTTAATTAACGCAAATGAATTTTAAACAAAAGTGATAAATGCAAAATATAAAATAAAAATAAATATTAGCCTTTTTTTAGTAAAATTAGTAATTATAACTGCAAGTTAAAAAACAAGAAGGAAACCCTATTTATACTTATTAAAATTAAATATATATATATATATATTATTATTTACAGCATCATAGCACTATGTTTTAAGAATAAATTATTTTCCATTTTACTATTTAATTTATAATTAATGAAGATTCAGGTTTCCGTATATGTAAATTTATTATATAATTTAAAATAGAAACATTCATGATATAAATGGACTAAGGATGACACAACGCAATAAAAGATTTCGATTGAATAAAAAGACATGCAAATTAAACGAAAAAAAAAAAAAAAAAAAGAAGGATTATTTTTGTAAAATCAAACGTGCGATAAAACAATAATTCTACACTAAATAGATGCTTATAAATTTAAATGAGGTATAGAATAATGAGAGAAAATAATAATAATAATAATAAAAGATCGACGTTGCGTATTAATAGATATTTCTGCAATATTTAGATAGTACATAGCATTATCATGTGTAAAATTGCTTTGATGAATTAAAAAATGTTAAAATTCTAAATTCACCATTAGAAAAATCTACCAGAAATAAATATGGGAAAATGGAAAGTAGTAAGTAAAAATTTTCTGGTAAGAGGTTAGAAACGTAAGAAATATTCTTATATTATTTTTCTACATGATATATGAATTATAAATGATATGATGGCATAAATTACACACGATTAAAATATTTCAATGTAAATTAAACCAAATGTGTTATATTGAATTCAATCGTAATTACTTTAATGGTGTTTGTGTTTAAAATAAATTATTTCTGTTATTATTATTATTATTATCATTATTATTATTCAAAATATGAATAATATGAGCTGTTACTCACCACTCCCCTCTTTCATATGTTTCTTTCCTATCGCAACTTTTTATACGGAAAACCACAAAGTACATTTTGTTGAATTGTAGCCCCTTTCCTTTGTGACACAACGAGCTATAACTTATTTCAATAAAGAACAAGAACGAAAAATCCTGTGGTACGCATTGATTACTAACATTTTCCAACTGCACGTGCTTGTTGTATAACTTTCAATGGTCTTTCCCAAAGTTATCACACAACGGACAGACAGAAGGGCTAAAAGACATACAAATAGACTAATTGTATTCATAATCACTCTTAAACATTGTTGGAAAGTGTTAAAATTGCTTTACGCAAAATAAAATGCACTACTGAGATTCTAATTGTAGCCCTTAGTGTATCTGAATATTTTGGCGTAGCCCTGTAAATGTGAAAGTTACCCATATCATATTCTATACAAAACATTATTTTAGCATATTAACAATAAATGTCAATTTCTTTATGATTTTTACAGAAGAAAGTTATTTAAATGTGATTTATAAAAATGTGTGCTTAATGCAATGCATTGGAATTTATTGCTGGTGTCCCTGTACACAGATAAGTGATACAGGACCTATTAAAGCCATTTTAAATAGGAAACATTCCATAGTGAACTTGAATAACGTACATCATTTTTTAAAAATTCTAAAAATGTAGCAATTGGGACGGGCCGAAGCCGACGCCGACAGACGGTTAGAAAGATGGACACCTGGACAGACAGATACGCAAATTGAAAGTATATTCACAGTTAAAAAACTTTTAGAAAGTGATGAAAATGTTTAATATAAACGAAAATTCAATTCTATCAAATTTCCGATAATAGCTCCTTAATGTAACTGAATATTTTTATGTATCCCTGTAAATGTAATGCTAATCTTACTGTATTCTACGGAAAGCATTCTTTTGTGCATGTGAGTAATATATTTTAATTTCATTAAGATTTGTGCAAAGTAAAGTTATTAAAATTTAGTTTATAGAAATAGCTATCATAGAACGCAATGCTTTGGAATACTTTCGGGTGTCCCTGTATACAAACCAGTCATGGTATTTACTCTATTTTCAATGGGGAACATCTGATAAGGAACTTGAATAACATATTTCAATTTCATTAACATTTTTTGTAAAATAAAAGTATTAAAATATGGTTTATAGAAACATTTCTCATAGAACACAATGCTTTGGAATACTTTCGGGTGTCCCTGTATACAAACCAGTAGAGTTGTTCACTCCATTTTCAATAAGGAACATCCGATAGTGAACTTGGATAACATATATCAGTTTCAAGAAATTCCATGAATATTTATGGGAGTTAGAGCACGGAAAGACAGACAAACTGAAGTCATTAACACTTTTCAACCTCGTTGGAAAGTGTTAAAAATCAACATTTTGTTACAGTAAGGGCTAAATAAAGGTTACAGTAAGGGTTAAAGCTTAAGCAAGTTATTTCATCGTAATAATTTTTCCTTTTTTTAATTTCCAGCGTCTAAAAAAAATCGAAGAAATTGTTAATTGCATACAAAATTGACAATTTATGTTTAGTGTAAGCGTGCGTAAAATATTTTAGAACAGGACTTGAAATATTTTTTTAAAAACTTAACCTTTTTACTTTCTTCTATATTCAATAGAAGAAAGTATTGGATTCGTAAAAATTTTCGACCTCGGGTTTTTGATGGATTTACACGTTTTGGGAGCTGTAGAACACGATTTGACCATTTTTAGAAAATGTCTGTCTGTCTGTCTGTTTGTCTGTGTGTGTGACAAAATTTTGTGGCAACTGTATCTCAGGAACTACTGCACAGAATTTCATAAAAATTGGTATGTAGTTGCACTTGACACAAATTAGTGCCTATCAACTTTTGGTAAAAATTGTCTAACAGGCTGCGTTGCCATCCCGCTTTTTCTAAATTTTTAACATGGTGATATAGGACAAAATTTTGTATAAATGTACATAAGGAGAATTGTTTTTTAGTAATCATTATGAAATTTACAAGAATTATTTATAATAGAGATAGTCAAATGGGGAAAATTTTTTGTATGTGTAGGAGCCTCGCCACTCCCCTGCCCCCCCCTCCCCCCCCCAGGGAGGAAGTCCCCCCTCGAGGAGAGTAAATTTTCATGATGGGTATATTTCAAAAGAGCTCGATAATACCTTTAAAACGAATGGTTGAACCATCGATCTGCGATAATTTAAAATAAAGTTATCGATTTTTTTCATTTTTAACAACAACAACAAAAAAAAAAAAAAAAAAAAAAAAAATGTAATATTGACAATAAATTTGACTTTTTTTTTTTTTTTTTTTGGATATTTGGTGTTATACTACTTCTCTAATATGAAAAACGTCTGCATTATCATGGAAGATAATTTTTTTAAATAATAATTTTAATAAATTATTTTTACTGAGTGAATTTGTATAGAAAAATATAGAAGAAAGTTATGTGGTGGCCACAACATACTACTTTTTGATGAATTTCATAGAATTCATGAAATTATTTTTACTTTCTTCTATATTCAATAGAAGAAAGTATTGGATTCGTAAAAATTTTCGATCTCGGGTTTTGGATGGATTTACACGTTTTGAGAGCTGTAGAAAGCGATTTGACCATTTTTAGAAAATGTCTGTCTGTCTGTATGTGTGTGTGTGTGACAAAATTTTGTGGCACCTGTATCTCCGGACCTACTGCACAGAATTTCATACAAATTGGTATGTACTTACACCTCGACATAAATTAGTGCCTATCAACTTTCGGTAAAAATTGTCTAACATGTTGCGTTGCCATCTCACTTTTTCTAAATTTTTAACATAGTGGTGTAGGACAAAATTTTGTATAAATGCGCATAAAGAGAATTATTTTTTAATAATAATTATGAAATTTACAAGAATTATTTATAATAGAGATAGTCACCTGGAAAAAAAAAATTTTTGTATATGTAGAAGCATCGCTTCCCCCCCCCCCCCCCTGGAGGGAAGTCACTCCTCGAGGGGAATAAATTTTCATGAAGGATATCTTTCAAAAGAGCTCGACAACACCTTTAAAATGAATGGTTGAGCCATAGATCTGCGATAATTTAAAATAAAGTTATACTAACTGTAACACATAGAGATAAGATTAAAAAGTAAAAAATAATAATAATAATAATAATAATAAAACATAATAAAATTTCAACTTTTTGAAATCTTTCGAAATAAGAAATCAAAAGTTAAACTGGTACAATCATTGAGTTGATTGATGTTTTAGCGCTCACACTATAAAAACTAAAAGTCATTTAATAATCATAAAAATAATCTGGTGTGTCATTCACACTTTCATTTTCTATTATCCTGAAATTTAATACTATAAGTGCAAATTTGAGATTAAAGATGAGATAACGAGTACTGTTATGTATAAACCTACGTTAAAACAATTCAAATTATTCTTCGGAACAGCTTTATTTAAAAAATAATTCTATGTGTGGGGGGGGGGGGACCTCAACCCCCCGTTTCATCATTGTACCTAGATTAATATAGAATTCAAATCTGTTATTAAATTCAAAAGTACATCTTATACTATTAAGTGAGCAATATTTGTACATATATATATGTATATTTCACTGTTCTCGAAAATGGTAGCTCGGACAGTCACGTGATTTAACACAAAGGTACCCTCCGAAGCAGGGGGGAGGGCACAGGCCCTCCCGTCGGGGAGTCCGTGACCACCCTCCCCCATCGGGGCGTACTCCTAAAATCTGTCGGGGGAAAAAATACAAAATTTTCAGTTTTTCTCCTTTTAGCAGCAGTTTCTTTCCTTTTACAAATTTGGAACATTCCAGTTTTTGCATTCTGTATTCAATAGAAGAAAGTATTGCATTCGTAAAAAATTTCAGCTTCCGGCTTTCCATGAATATACACGTTTTCAGAAGTCCAAAACACATTTTGACCATGACATTTTTAGTAAATATCTGTCTGTCTATGTGTGACAAAAATTTTGTTCTAACTGTATCTCAACAACTACTGCACAGAGCTACATATAAGTTTGTATGTAGTTGCATCATGACATAAATTAGTGTCTATTAACTTTTTGTCCAAATCGTCTTATAGGTGGCGCTGCAGTACTGCAATTTCTTTCATTTAACGGAAGGCTATATCTCAGATTCTATTTTGCTTAATCGAACAAAACTTGGTATATGAGAGAGCCATTATGAAATATCAGGTTGATTTAATTTAGGTGAATATTGGCCGATAAGTTGCGCTGCTTTGCTGCTATTTTCCCCGAGAAGAGGAAGGCTATATCTCAGTTTCTATTCTATATTATTGCAAATAACTTTGTATATGACAGGGCCATTATGAAACATTATGCAGCGCGCATAGCCAGATAGGTAACGCTCCTGTGCTTCAATTTTTTCCGTAAATGGGAGGGCTTTATATCAGATTCTATCGTATATAATTACATAAAACTTGGCATATGAGAGGGCCATTTTAAAACAATGTACTGAATCAATTTAGGTGCATATGAGCTGATAGGTGGCACTGCTGTTCTATAATTACTCCGTGAATAGGAAGACAACATCTATTGAAAGGCCACCTATCTGGAGAGTCAATTTTCTGTCGCACGATAGGTGGCCCTCTTAGGGATGTTCGACTATATATATATACCTGTGATCAACGGATACGAAGATTAATTTTTCTTAAGAATATTCCTTCAGGCACCCTGCACATATTTTTTTCTGTGGAAAGAAAATATTATACACTCAGAGAATGGCACGATGACCTCCAAAACCACGAGGAGTACTAACAAATGGAATGGTACAAATATTAACAGTAATATTATTAACAATATTGCAGTTTTTGATAAATATCCATATAATAAACTCTCTCTATCTAGTGCCCCCCTGTCGGCGAGGTGGTGTCCCCCCGTCGGGGAATTTCTGGTGCCACTACTGCTCCGAAGGGTCATTGTGCACATCAAAGTATTATTATTTTATTTTTATTTTATTTTTATTTTTTTTTTCGACAGGAAAATAAATACATTTATCTAAACGTGAACAATAAAAAATTATAAAAAAAAATTATGCATCTCACAAAAATTGACGTTATTATCACTTAAAAAAAAATTTTTACGCATTGATAAAGTACTAATATATTTTACGATGCAAATCTTACACTATTAAGTGAGCAATATTTGTGTATATATATAGGTATGTGTGTGTGTATATTTCACTGCTCTCAAAAACGGTAGCTTGGACAGCCACGGGATTTAAGAAAAAGGTGCCCCCCGAAGGGTCATTGTGCATACCGAAGTCAGATTTTCGAATTTTTTATTAGTTTTCTTTTAACTACTAATAAAAGTATGAAAATGATAAGCTAATAATAGCAAAAAATTAGCCATTTAAATTTTATCCATAATTTAATTGTTGCCAAAAAAATTTACGAGTTCATTTTTTTTCCCCCGACAGGAAAGTAAATGCATTTATCTAAACGTCAACAATAAAAAATTATAAAAAAATAAATTATGCATCTCACAAAAATTGACGTAATTATCACTTTAAAAAATTTTTTACACATTGATAAAGTGCTAATATATGTTGTACTAAAATCAGTTTTATATATCAGTTTTATCAGTTTTATTCCTGGGCGAGTTTCTAAATTTTTTCATTGAAGTACACCGAACATTTTTTGCCAAGAAGTTTAATTTAGCAACAGCGATTTTAATCTAGGTAGCGCATCAAAAATATAAAAATTATAAAATATTACAAAAAGAAAAAAGATAAAAGATAAAACGAAATAGTAGTCATACAAATTATCTATTTTTATCTGAGTAGATAAATTTATAGAAAAAAAAATGCAGTTTTAAAAATAGAAAGTTTATTTTAATAAGCACTATTTTAAACCTAAAAACCATTAATAAAATAAACAGAATATGAAGGATTCTTATATATTAATGAAAGGGTGTCCCATAAAAGTATTAGCAAAATAGGCTTTCTATTTTCATGCAACAAATTATAACCCCCCCCCCCTAAAAAAAAAATAATAAATAAAAAAATCAATTTTTAATATGGCCTATTGCAATGATTCTCATAACCCGACCTCTAGAAAAAAAAATTTCATATATTCACCGATCATGAGCCCTAGAACCCAAAACCACGCTCCGTTCAAAAGTTTATATATAAATATATATAGGTATATATATATATGTGTGTGTGTATATAACGCTTTTTCCCATGTTAATTTGTGAACACGATAACTGGAGTAATTTTTATTTAAATTTAACCAGCTCGGGATATTTTGTCAGGAGATAACAAATCTCGGTCGAGTTCGTAGATGGGGTATCCAGTTCAAAGGGGGTGGAAATAGTGGAGGGTGGAAATTTACATTTACCCATAATTTCTTTAATATTGAAAATATGAAAAAAACTTCAAATCAGGCGAATTACCATCTTGTTAATTGACGAAGCCACTTGAAATCAGGCAACCACTTGAAAATTTATAATCACGATAACTTCGAAATAATTCTCCAAATCGAACCAAATTTGTACAGTAAATTTATCTTATAAATATCTAGGGTGAGTTCGTTAAACAAGTTGCTCCGCCATTTTGTTTCCAAGAGGAGGCCACTTGAAAATTTCAAATTCACATTGTAAAAAGCGTATTCCGAATTTGTTTGAATTTTGATGTATACAAAGACTATATTATGGTCAAAACCAAGTTTAATAATGAGCTTTTTCCGCAACTTTTAACAAAGTGCGAATGCTATAAACTAAGCGAGACAACTTTGAATCATGCTAAAACTTGAAAATTTAACATCATGATAACTTTTGAAATACTGAATCAATTCGAATCAAAGTTGGACAGTGAAATTATCATATAGATATCTTAGATGACTTCACTGAGCAACTTGTTCCGACATTTTCTTTCCAAGCTGCGGCCACTTGAAATCAGGCTGTCACTGGAAAATGTGCCATTGCGATAACTTTTAAAATACTAAGCTGATTCAAACAGAAATTGGATAGTGAACTTAAAATTCAAATATCTTGGATAAGTTCACTTGGTAACTTTTTCCGCCATTTTATTTCCAAGTGGCAGTCACTTGAAAATTTGTCATTATGATAACTTTTGTAATACTGAATCAATACGTATCAAATTTGGGTAGTGAATTTATCATTCAAATATCTCAGGTGAGTTCGATGGACGTCTCACTCCGCTGTTTTGGTTCCAAGTGGTGGCCACTTGAAATCACAGTGCCTCTTGAAAATTTCTTATCTCAATAATTTTTGAAATGCTGAATTAGTTCGAACTAATGCCGGATAGTGAACTTATCATACAAATATTTTGAATGATTTCGCTGGGCAAGTTGCTCTGCCATTTTGTTTCCAACTTGCAGCCACTTAGACTACCACTTGAAAATTTGTCATAACAATAACTTTTGAAATACTGCACTGATTCGAACCAAAGCTGCACAGTAAACATATGCTTCAAATATCTTGGATGAGTTTGCTGGGCAACTTGCTCCGTCATATTCTTTCCAAGTGGCGGCCACTTGAAAATTTATCATTATGATAACTTTTGAAATACTTAATCGATTCAAACCAAAGTTGAAAAATGGATTTATCATTCAAATATCTATGATTTCGGTGGACAAGTTTCTCTCCAATTTTGTTTCCAAGTTGCGGCTACTTGAACGCTGCCACTTAAGAATTTGTTATAGCGATTTTTGAATTACTGAATTAATTCGAACCAAAGTTCGACAGTGGACTTATTTTACAAATATCTTGGATTAGTTCACTGAGAAACTCGCTCCGCTATTTTGATCAAAGTGGCGGCCACTTAAATTTTCAATACAATAACTCTTGAAATTCTTAATTAATTTGAAACAAACTTGTACAGTATACTTATCTCACAAATGCATTTGATATATTTGTTTGCCAACTTGGCCTGCCATCTAGTTTCCAAGTGCCGACCACTTGAAAATTTCAAATTCACATAGAAAGGTGTTTATGAACCGATTTGCTTAAAACTCCATACGTACATAGCCCACATCAATATTTCTACTAAATCCATTAATGGTTTTTAGGTGTCATTTTGTTTCAAAATGGCGACTACTTGATGAGAAAAAATAAATCAACCTACTCTTCCGAATAAACTGGAAGGACTTTTTTTTTTTTTTAGGTAATTTGTTAATCTTAAAATTCGTTAGATTTAAATCCCTATGTATAGACTTTTGTATCAAAGTATTGTTGCATTATATAGATTTATAAATGCATCAACTCGTTTGTATAAATTTTCTTAAATCCACATATAAATTTAACATAAAGTATAATAAGGTCTTTGATAATGTCATTCACTTTACTAAATTTTGTTTAAAAGAAATTAATTTGAAAAGAATAGACAGTTGAGAAAATTTTGTGAAGTGTCAGTTTTTGAGGTGACCTATTTTGTAAAAGGCCCAAATTTGTCCTAAAAAGATGCCTAATGTTTTGCGGGTCTAGGGTCAATCTATACAAAGTAATTTTAGACTCGCCATCTTCCAATAGTGAAATTTTGGCAAAAAGGTACCTTTATAAAGTCTTCTCTTAGCAAACTATCATCTTCAATCGCAATGGTTATTATATTTTTACTTTCTCTTACCCATAAGGTAGAGAAAGTATTGTTTTTGGATCAAATTTTCGAAAGTGAGATTTTGTTATATTTACACGTTTTGTGGTCTCCTGAATACGAAAATGTTTTCAGCGGTTGGTCTCTGCGTGTGTGTCAGCATATCTCAAAAACAAATTATGGCAGAAAGTTCAAACTTGGTATTCTAAATGTGTATCATATAGGGATGCTACAGTAAGCTTTTCGTTCAGACAAAGCAAGTGGTTCGTGTACAGGGACTCTCAAAAGTATTCAAATACATTACGCCTATGGGAGAAATTGCAGTTAAGAAGAGTTTAACATCTATAGACTGCACTAAACCAAATGAAACGAATATATATTTTTTGTAATAGAGATAGTCAACTGGGAAAAAATTTTTGTTTATTTAGGAGCCCCGCCTCCCCCCCTGGGGGGAAGTACCCCCTCGAAGGGAGTAAATTTTCATGATGGGTATCTTTCAAAAGAGCTCGCCAATACCTTTAAAACGAATGGTTGAACCATCGATCTGCGATAATTTAAAATAAAGTTATCGATTTTTTTCATTTTTAACAAAAATATATATATATTAAGAATAAATTTAACTTTTTTTTTTTTTTTTTTTTTTTTGGACATTTAGCGTTATACTACTTCTCTAATATGGAAATCGTCTGCATTATCATAAAAGATAATTTCTATATAAATGCAGGTGTATTAATGGAACGGGGGCTTCTGGGGGGGGGGGGGGGCAGTAGCCCCCCTCACACAGAACTTATTATCATATAAAACTCTTCCTAAGCCTAATTTGAATTGTTTAACATAGGTTTACATAACAGTACTCGTTATCTTACCTCTTAATCTCCAACCTGTATTTATAGTATTAAATTTCAGGGTAAGAGAAAGTCGTGTGAGTGACACACCAGATTATTTAACATAAATTTAATTATATCTGTGTTAAAGAGGTTCTATACCTACAATCTACATTTTTCTAAATCTCACCCTGTTTTAATTTAAAATGTGATTTAAAATATTTTTTGTGTGTGCTTTAAATCTCCGTAGATATTTCCAAAATGATTTTTTTTTTCCTTAAAAATTAGTCTGTCTGCATCCGCCTAGCGCTGGATTTTTACACATCTATTTCCAAATTAATTTCTCATTGCCAGGCCAAATTACTATACATTAGTTTACATAATGTTTAAAACAAATGGCTTCTTTCTTTACATCATGATAATTATATGTTTTGAAGCCAAACATCTCCAAAAAATAAAAATGACATCGTAATTCTTTAATTAAAATTTTATAGCCGCCTGTCAATTTATTTATTTATATTATTAATTCTTGTGACGTAGTTCAATACTGCATCTTTAATTAATTTAATTTAATTTAAAATTTAATTTTTTTATCTCAATACATTGTTTCGTTAAACTATCTTTTTTCCTTATTTTATTCAGTTGAAATGTGCGCATGGAAACCATAGATAAAATTTTACTTTCTTTATTACAATACATTGTTTTAGCTATGACATCATTTTCAGGGTTAGTTTCGGGGAACTTGGGCCTTTTGTTATTAAGAAGATAATATGGTGCACTGTAAAAAATTTTATGTAAGGAAAATTTGCCAACTTTATGGAGGAAAACATATATTTCTTAGATATGAAATAAACTGATATTTTTTATAAAAACTTGATTACAAGTATCGGTATTTACTTCACTTCTTTAATTCTCTTGAGATATTTCGATATTGTTATATATTTTTAAAAGTAATAATTTGATGAACTCTAAATTTTTTTATGTAAGAAAGTAATTCACTTAAACTGAAAAAAAAAAAAAAAAAAAAAAAAAAGAAAGAAAGAAACCTGATTAGTCACTTTATTGACTGTTAAGAATTTTAATGCAAGTGTAGATATTTTGTTTAAGATGGCTAAAGCAAATCATCTCAATAAGCTGGTTACTATCATACTCGAAAATTAAGACATTTTTTAAACAAAACTTCTTTAAATAAATACTTTAAGAAATTTTAAAAGTACAGATCTCATTTCATTTATAATTTACAAAATAGTTAATCTTCATATTTTTCAAAATCTTTAAATTATTTTCTACTTCTACAAACAGTTTAGCAATATTTCCTCTATAAAAAAAATGAAACGATTCATTTTTAACAAACCTTCTTGGAATAAAAAAAATAATCATAATAATAATTGAAATGGCCAGTTACAATATTTTTCTGGACCTGTAATTGATTCGAATTATGGTGACCTTTTAAAAATGGATCACGTGAGATATCTATAGTCGAAGAGGGAAGGGAAATACACATGTTGGCAAAATATGATCTATCATTTCGCATAACGTCAGTGTTACGCCTGAATCAATGAATGGAAAAGGATCATGTAGTACAACCTGAGCACGGGAATAAAAAATGGCGTGACGTATCTAAAATCGGCCAATCAAAACGGTATAATACAATGCTTTGAGATTCTTTTACAGTTTAAGTGGAGCTTACTTACGTTTTCTGTTTTGAATGCATGCATACCCCCGTCCATTTACGTATGTAAGGATATAAATTCACACAGGCATGTTATTATGTAGGTATAATTTGCTAAAAATGAATAAGTGTTAAATAAATAGGATAAAACGAAATCAGAACCCAACAGATAATTCCACTTTTAAAAGTAATTATATAAACGTTGCTGTGTCAGTAACAGCAAAATGTATCGAAAAACAATTGTCGAATAATGAAAGATAAAACCTTTGCAAACTATGAAAAACATAAACATGCATTGTTTCAAACAAAATAATTCATAATTACCCTTTATTAGGTGGAAAAGATAGTCTCGAGTACAAATAAATGGTGCATTAGTGCAGTACTTTTTTTTTTTTTTTTTCCTGATAAATTGTACTTTTTCTTTTCTTTTTTTTTTTTTTTTTATTTGAAACAATATTTGCATGCCCCTGTATTTCATGATAGTTTTTTATAAAATATTTTTATTATTATTTATATATTACATAAATGTTTGTGTTTATGGTATTCTATATTACTAATAAGCTTTTGTTCTCTTGGAATTGTCCTTCATATTTATTTTTATGTTTCTCAATGTAAACTATATATATATGTTAATATTTTAACATATTTACCCATTTATGTTGTATACTATAATTACATATTTGTATAGCTGGTTTTGAAAAATATGTTAGGTATGAACTTAAAACTGTTCGGTTAGTGTGTCAACATGCATTCAGAAAAACAATTTTAAAATTTGAAACTTATATTAATTCTACTTATCGAAACTGTATTTTGCCCCTTGCATTATTTTTCTTCAGTGTTGTAATGTATTTAATATATATTCATATTACATTACAGCTAAGCACGGAAATTACAAAATACATTCGAAAATAACTGTTTTTGGAATATGAGATCTATTTTTAAAATTAATTTAAATTACAAGTGTAATAAATTATTTATCACATTAAAAAACTTTCTTTCAGATATTTATCACTTTAAAATAAGAAATAATTACTTCAGAATACTTCAATGAAAAAAAAAAAATCTGATGTGGGCACCACATGACTTCCTTATACACTTTTAGAAATATACATAATGTTAAAAAACATTGACATTGGATCCGAAACAGTTGGCTAAAAATATTTTTAAAAAATGAATTATCACCGTGTTCTGAGTTTTCTGAAAGTTAGCTAAAAACCGATTGCAAGATTTGTACTGGTAACGCTGACGAAGGCAGCAGGGACCCGAAAAAATTGGCTAAAAGTATTAAAAAAAGGAATTTTACCATGTTCTGAACTATTCTGAAAGTTTCAAATGTCTACCTAGTCGGGAAGTTAGTTAAATAATTTTTTTGTTGGACCATATAAACGCTGACGAAGGCAGCAGGGACCTGAAACAGTTGGCTAAAAGTATTAAAAAGATGCATATTCACCGTGTTTTGAACTATTCTGAATGTTTCAAATGTCTAGCTAGTCGGGAAGTTAGTTAAATAAATTTTCTGTTGAACCATGTAAACGCTGCCGAAGGCAGCAGTGACCCGAAACAATTGGCCAAAAATATTTTTAAAATGCATTGTCACCGTATTTTGAGCTTTTCCGGAAGTTTTAAATGTCTAGCTAGTCGGGAAGTTAGTTACAAATCGATTCCAAGATTTGAACTGGTAACGCTGCCGAAGGCAGCAGGGACCCTATACAGTTGGCTAAAAGTATTTAAAAAATGCATTTTCACCGTGTTCTGATCTAATCTGAAAGTTTCAAATGTCTAGCTAGTCGGGAAGTTAGTTAAATAAATTTTCTGTTGAATCGCATAAACGCTGCTGAAGGCAGCAGGTATCGGAAACAGTTGGCTAAAAATATTAAAAAAATGCATTGTCAACGTGTTCTGAGCTTTTCTGAAAGTTTCAAATGTCTAGCTAATCGGAAAGTTAGTTAAATTGCAAGATTTGTCTAAACCGTTTTTGAGTTATTACCGTTTTTTGATACATTATGGCCAAATTTTTGTCATTATGAATCTAATTTTCCTAAATATCTCCAAAACGGAAAATCATAGAAAGTCCAAAAAGGGAGGTGCACAACCAGATGTTATAACAAACCTATGTACCAATTCGCAACTTTCTACGTCCAACCGTTTTTGAGTTATGCGACATACCCACACACAGACACACACATACACATACAGACGTCACGAAAAATCGTGTAAAATCCCTTATATCTCTAAAACGAGAGCTCGTGTTAAGATGACACTTGCAGGTGTGCAACTAGACATCATGAAAGTCACACGTATAAATTAGCAACATTCAGCGATCATTCGTTTTCGAGCAATGTGAAATACAAAATCCATTTCGCAAATCGGGATTACTATACTTCCTTTGAAACCTTTGGACGGCCCCTGCCTGCCTGGGCTCGGCCAAGCTTAACGGGTTGGATGCCGTCCGCCGGAGCGAATAAATCGCCAGATCACCGCGTGGAAGCTACTAGGCAGCAATCTAACTAGACGCCAAAGCTCAGGAATTGCAGCACGCTCCAGATGTTAAGGAATTTGGAATAAGTGCACTAACTAGCTGAGAGTCGAAATAACCGGAATTATACAAAATTAAACAATTTTGAATTTAGGCAGGGAGGAAAAAAAAAAAAAGAAAAAGAAAAAAAAGAAAAGAAAACGCTGGGGGAGCCGCTAAAGTTAGTTGTGCACACAATTATTAAAGCCGAAAGAGGAGGCCATTTGAAAAGGGGAAGGGGACATCACTTATGATTTGAGAAAGACGAGGGAGGAACAATGAGATTATAATAAAAAAAAAAAAAAAAAAATTACGTGAAGCCACTGGGGGATGAAAGATGGTTTTGGGCGCATAGCGAAAATTTTGAAGTTTTTGAAGTGGCAAGGCCTAATCCTAATTGGGAGGGAAATTACTATGCGCAGGGAGGCCGAATGGAGAAGAGAAAGAGGGACCATCGCAATTTTGATCCACCACGGGGGGATGGTTCCCCGCGTTGGTAGCCCGACGACTGCTAAACGACCCCATCGAGCACTTGACGGTGCAGCACAGATTAACGAGGACCAGACACCGCCACACCCTCGTTACTATACTTCCTTATACTTTGTATAAGGAAGTAAAAAAGGAAAAAAGTATGCAAATAAAAACGTGAAAGCGAAATGGAGGAATCTACTTTTTACAAATTTTAATTTCTTACCGGAGGCATTCATTTAACTGTAAACCACAACATTAGTTTCCTTCCCTTTTATTTATCTAACTCGAATGATGTTTACTTTTATGCATGGCTCCCATTTTAATTTTTAACCCTTTAGCCGTGTAGAATTTTTTAGCATATCTGCTTAGTAACTCACAAAATCAATACTTAGTGAAGTAGGAAAAAACGATATTAGATTTTGAAATCTATGGATATTCAGTAATCGTATGTCCTAGGACAAGATATCCTATTTTTCGAAAATTTGTCACATTAGCCTCTTATTTCAACTACAGTGAAATTTGAATAATTCGAACTTGTTTAATTCGAAATTCTGGATAATTCGAATTTTTTAGTCGGTCCCTTGAATTTTGCATTAAAATAATGTTAAAAAATCATGGATAATTCGAATTCGATTTTGGATAATTCGAATTTTTCATACGATTACCTTTAAAATATTACAGTAAAATTTGTTCCCGAGATTTTTCTCAGCTAAAGTGCATTATTTTTTTTAACAGTCTTTCAAAAAAATAGGATAAGGAAATACAAGAGTATTTCCTACCTACACTGTAAAAAATAAGTCCTATTTACTGCCAGAAATTCTCTGTAATTTGAGAAAATACGCGTAATTTACGAAAAAGTTACATTGTCAGAACATATTTTCTCAAATTACAGAGAATTTCTGGCAGCAAATAGGACATATTTTTTACAGTGTAGTGCATCATAAGATATGGTCCATATACATGAACTTCGAGGGGTTTTTTAAAATTGAAAGTCATGTCTATTGTAGGAGATTCTGTTTTTGTATCAATTGATGGGTTGAAGTCATATGCTATGACACAAAGATTGTACTTAAAGATGCAATCAAGTGACTATTTTAAAAAATGTGTTGAATAATAAAGCTCGTAAAAAAACATTGATTTAATGGGAGGGGCTTAATGGTGCAGTATTCTTAGATATAAAGTTTATATGCTAAATCTTTGATCATAGAGTTTTATACTTTTAATTCATCTCTTCTTTTTGACAAAATAGTATATGTAATTCGAATTTTTGGATATTTCGAATTTTTCTCTGGTCCCTTCAACTTCGAATTATCCAAGTTCTACTGTATTAGGTGACGGAAAAAGCCGTTTGTAACGGTTAAAGGTTAAATGTTCTTAATAATTTTGATTATTAATTATTATTAAAAGAGTTAAACCTGTTTGCTTTCAATTTTCAATAGTGGTTTTTATTGCAGAGGCGGTAAACCAATTGGGCAAATTAATGTTTCTGAAATTTACAACATATCATATTCTTTTTCTTTAATCAAAAATAATTAATACCGCCTGATGACTTGGAAATGAAATGATTAGTATTTTAAACAAACGTACAATTCACACATTCTCTCGGCTCATTTACTTTTTCTTCACTCGACTTAAAAAGTAAAATGTTTATTTAGCCAAACATAGAATTTTGCTTGTAATTTTAACAATAATGAAACTGACTTGCTTAGATTTGGGATTTATGTAATGACACTACTAAAACGAAAATATACATTCATTTGAGAGGTATGCATTCATTTGAGTGTGTGACATAGTATGTATGTTATTTTACTATATTCTGGAACATCAAGCGTCAGTAATTTCTTTCACGAGGAAAACCAAATCGTTACAAATTTCTTTGTTATTTTTAAAGTTATATGCAAAACTCTTCGTTCGGCTAAGCAAAAGACTTGTATTTTTGACTGAATAAATACAATATCGATATAATCTTCTATAAATAAGACATTTGTTTCATAGGGTTTTAAAAATATCCAACACAATTCCTAAAAATTTTAACATAAATTCTGAATAACCAACCCTGTATATATTTTTCGAATATTTTTATAAGAATCTAGAAGCTGATTGGACAATACTGTTAGTACTTAAACCTTAGACCAAATATTTTTGCTTGTTAAAATTTGCAATTTGTCTTTGGAAAAACTTCCTTATTAGAAACTTATTTAAATTGCATTTATTTACCTTGACCATGCAACTGTTATATTACAAGAAATTTGCAATTCCTCTATTGTTTCCAACAATCAAGTAATAAAAAAAGTTAATGCTTTCATGTTTTGCATCTGAAAAATCACGAGATCTCTGTGTCACCGGGGTAATAACCTGAAATTGAAATATATATAGGTATAACACGAACATTCCCCATATTAGTATCATACGAATCATATTTCTGACAAACTTCTCAGAAAGACAATGCAAATATTTTTCTCTACTTGTATAAGCTATTTTAAAGAGAGAGCACAATAACCGTGACCTTGTACTGCCTTGTTTCTTTTTTTCGGAAAGTTACTTAGCATTTTGCAAAACATCTCACGTTTTCTGTTATAGAAATAAAAAGCGTTCATACATTTCTGTTTATTCTCATGATAATAAATCACTGAATAACAAAATTTTACAATCTTTAAAAGATTTTAACCTATATCTCTGTTCATAAATGTTAGAATAATCTTATACTATTAAGTGAGCAATATTTGTATATATATATCAGGGCGCGAAATCTCCGCTCGCCAGCTTGCCATTGGCGAGTGGAAATTTTACTGTGGCGAGTAAAATTTCGGTCTAAATGTAGATAGAATCCTTACAGTATATGGTTCTATCAATGGAGATATATATATATATATATCGATTTAAAAAAGTAAAATCATACTAATCTTCGGTAAGGTGACCAGACATCCTCTTTTTAAGAGGACAGTCTTCTTCTTCTACGCTCTACCCTCTTAAACGAAAAAAACATTGCAGGACTAAAAAGTCCAGCAAGTCTGAGGGTCACTGTGCACATCAAAGTCAGATTTTCGAATTTTTGATTAGTTTTCTTTTAATTAATAAAAATGTGAAAATAATAAGCTAATAATAGCAAAAAAATTAGCCATTTAAAATTTATTCATAATTTAATTGTTGCCAAAAATATTTACAAGTTATTATTATTATTATTTTTTTTTTTTTCGAGAAAAATAAATACATTTATCTAAATGTGAGCAATAAAAAATTATAAAAAAAAATAAATTATGCATCTCACAAAAATTGACATCATTATCACTTTAAAAAAAATTTTACATAGTGATAAAATGCTAATATAGTTTACGATGCTGATATATGTTGTACTAAACTCAGTTTTATTGATAGATCCTCCTGGGCGATTTTTTAAATTTTTGCGTTGAAGTAAAGCGAACATTTTTCGCCAAGAAGTTTGATTTAGCAACAGCGATTTTAATCTAGGTAGCGCATCAAAAATAAAAAAATTATAAAATATTTCAAAAAGAAAAAAAAGAACAAAAAGAAAACGAAATAGTAGTCACATAAATGATATATTTTTATCGGAGTAGATAATTTTATAGAAAACAAAATGCAGTTTTAAAAATGGAAAATTTATTTCAGCAAGCACTATTTTAAACCTAAAAACCATTAATAAAATAAACAGAATATGAAGAATTCTCATATATTAACGAAAAGGTGTCCGATAAAAGTATTACCAAAATAGTTTTTCTATTTTTATGCAAAAAATTATACTTTTTTTTTTTATTTTTACATTTTAATTGTGAGTTCAAAAATGCGATTTTTCACAAAATGCATTTTTCTCATTTTCTAGTCGCAAAATGAAATACTAAAATTTTAAAAAGTCAATTTTTGGAAAACAAGTACTAATTTAACGCTTATGAATTTTCTAAATGTGAAAACAGAATTGAAAAACATACATTAGGTAATGAGTAATTATGTAATCAAATTTTCCCATAGAATAACATGGGCCAAGGCTGCCGGCGAGATTAGGTATTGTCCGCTCTTAAGGGTCGGGTGTGGGTCAACTTCGCAAGATTACTTTCGACGTGCAACCCGATAAAAACACGCAGCTGCTTATCCCCTATCTACCACTTCTCCCAATAAAGTAATGTTATAAGACACTAAATTGAAATTCTATCACACAATATATACATACATAAAATATCTTCTGAAACCTGTTGAGATTAAATAGTTTTTACTTCCTTATACAAAGTATAAGGAAGTATAGTAATCCCGATTTGCGAAATGGATTTTGTATTTCACATTGCTCGAAAACGAATGATCGCTGAATGTTGCCAATTTATACGTGTGACAGTCATGATGTCTAGTTGCACACCTGCAAGTTTCGTTTTAACACGAGCTCTCGTTTTAGAGATATAAGCGACTTTACACGATTTTTCGTGACGTCTGTATGTATGTGTGTCTGTGGGTGTGTGGGTGTATGTCGCATAACTCAAAAACGGTTGGACGTAGAAAGTTGCGAATTGGTACATAGGTTTGTTATAACATCTAGTTGTGCACCTCCCTTTTTGGATTTTATATGATTTTCCGTTTTGGAGATATTTAGGAAAATTAGGTTCATAATGGGCAAAATGTATCAAAAAACGGTAATAGCTCAAAAACGGTTTGGACAAATCTTGCAATTTAACTGACTTCTCGACTAGCTAGACATTTGAAACTTTCAGAAAAGTTCAGAACACGTTGACATGAGTCCCCCCCAAGGCACAACTTTGACATGAGTCCCCCCCAAAACACAACTTTGACATGAGTCCCCCCAAGGCACAACTTTGACATGAGTCCCCCCCAAGGCACAACTTTGACATGAGTCCCCCCAAGGTACAACTTTGACATGAGTCCCCCAAGGCACAACTTTGGCATGAGTCCCCGCAAAGCCCAACTTTGACATGAGTCCCCCCAAGGCCCAATTTTGACATGAGTCCCCCCCAAGCCCAACTTTGACATGAGTCCCCCCAAAGTCCAACTTTGACATGAGTCCCCCCCAAGGTACAACTTTGACATGAGTCCCAACCAAGGTACAACTTTGACATGAGTCCGCCCAAGGCCCAAGTTTGACATGAGTCCCCCCAAGGCCCAACTTTGACATGAGTCCCCCCCAAAACACAACTTTGACATGAGTCCCCCCAAGGCACAACTTTGACATGAGTCCCCCCCCAAGGCACAACTTTGACATGAGTCCCCCCAAGGTACAACTTTGACATGAGTCCCCCAAGGCACAACTTTGGCATGAGTCCCCGCAAAGCCCAACTTTGACATGAGTCCCCCCAAGGCCCAATTTTGTCATGAGTCCCCCCCAAGCCCAACTTTGACATGAGTCCCCCCAAAGTCCAACTTTGACATGAGTCCCCCCCAAGGTACAACTTTGACATGAGTCCCAACCAAGGTACAACTTTGACATGAGTCCGCCCAAGGCCCAAGTTTGACATGAGTCCCCCCAAGGCCCAACTTTGACATGAGTCCCCCCAAGGCCCAACTTTGACATGAGTCCCCCCCAAGGTACAACTTTGACATGAGTCCCCCCAAGGCACAACTTTGACATGAGTCCCCCCCCAAGGCACAACTTTGACATGAGTCCCCCCCAAAACACAACTTTGACATGAGTCCCCTCCCCAAGGCACGACTTTGACATGAGTCCCCCCCAAGGTACAACTTTGACATGAATCCCCCCAAGGCAGAACTTTGACATGAGTCCCCTCCCCAAGGTACAACTTTGACATGAGTCCCCCCCAAGGCACATGAGTCCCCCCCAAGGTACAACTTTGACATGAGTCCCCCCAAGGCCCAACCTTGACACGAGTCCCCCCCAAGGCCCAACTTTGACATGAGTCCCCCCAAGGCCCAACTTTGATATGAGTCCCCCCCAAGGCACAACTTTGACATGAGTCCCCTCTAGGCACAATTTTATTTTTTATTTTTTTTTACGTATGCATGCATTTTTTAAAAATATTTTTAGCTAAATGTTTCGGGTCCAGTGACAATGTTTTTTAACATTATGTATATTTCTAAAAATGTATAAGGAAGTCATGTGGTGCCCACATCAGATTTTTTAATAGCTGTGTTCCCACTTGCTGATGAAGGGGACACAACATCTGTTGAATTTTTGGCTTGAATGATTTTGAAATTAACCTTTTCTTGTTTATTAACACTGTAAAAATAATTTATTTTTTTTTTTTGGTTGTTTATACATTCCACTTTCCTTTTCACTTATCATAATTTAAATTAAATAATTTATCTTTTTGTATATAAATTCAGAGCTGCTTTATGCGCCTACAAATTAAATTTGTCATTGTTTACAAAATTTTATTTCTCTCTCTCTCTATATATATATATATATATATGTATTATTCAACAGATTTTTCTGAAAATTACATAGTACATAAAAAGTTACCAGTATATATGTCTAATTATAAACAAAAATTCATAATTTTATATATATATATATAGATATAGATATATATAGATATAACCTTAATTTTAAAAAATCCATGGTTCCAAATATTTTCACCTGTATTAAAAAGTACAATCAGGAAGCAAATATACATTGAAAGACAACTAATTCTTGCATTTTACGTTTTAAATTATTAATATTTTGTAATTAAACTCATATTCTCAGTCATGTTGCTTTAATTTACTGTGGGGTAAGGGGAATGTCTTCCAATCTCTGCATTCAAAAAGTTAGATTCATTAAAAAAAAAAAAAAAGGCATAAAATGTTTTTTTTATTTTATTTATTTTTGTTCTGACCTGCACCCGATCAGCAGGACTCTAAATTGAAGGCCAAATCGTTCTCTATTAAATTAAATTACAGAATTTCCTTTTGGAAATGACCATTTTAAAATACGTGCGGTTTATTTCGGTCAACATCAAAGCAGTTTACATCCAAGAATTTAGATATTTTAGCTTGAGATTAATAATACTTATATAGCACAAAGAATATAACCAGCATAAAGCTATATTGATAAGAGTACAATTTAAAAAAAAAAGTAAATTATTAGCATTAATATTTATGGTGAAATGAAGAATTTTTTTAAAAACGCTGTGTTCTATTCCGAATAAAGACATAAGTTTTAAACAATGTAGCTAAAATTGTTTCCAGTTCTATAAATAAAAATAATTATTTTATCATAATATTTAGTAGATAAAAGTTAAAAGTGTAATAACTAATTAAAATATCTTTTTTTTTTTTTTTTTTTTTTTTTTTTTAACTCTTATCCATATAAAAGGCTATGATAAAGTATTGGTTTAGGTGAAATTTTCAAAATTGAGTATTTGCTTGTACGTCTCGAAATCCCTTGAATTCGAAAATAAGTCTTTTAATGTTTAATTTGTAAAAGTGTGTCTGTGTGTGTGTGTGTGTGTGTGCCTTTTATTAGCATAACTCATAAACTACTGTTTTCAGGAACTCAAAACTCGATATTCTGAATTAATATTATATGGGGATTCTACTCGTAAATTTTCACTTACATCACACGAATTGTTCGTATATAGAAATACATTACATCTATTAGGCTAAATTTCTCGTTGGTAAAGTTTAACAGCTTTACACTGAGCTAAATATGATAAAATTAGCATTTATTCTTTATATGCCCAAAAACATGTTTCATATAAACTGCGGTATAAAAAATGTTTGTCCTTCGTGTACAGGGGGCACAAAATAATCTAATATATTAGTACTATGGTTGTTTGTAGATGTGGTGGTGTTGAGACTGTTTGGCTACGCTAGGGACATACTGCAGGGTAGAGCGCCTTCCGTAAAGGGTATTTCTAAGAATTCTCAGCCTGTATTCACATGAGTGTTGGAGAAAACCACTGAAAACTCCGAACATGTAGACAGACGACTGCAACGTGGGTTCGAACCTCACTTCCCGTATTCTAGTTTTTAGAATATAACTTGTCGGCTACGGTGGGGTTTGTACTATGGGTACTATGATTCAAAATGCCTTGAAGTACATTAAATGTTGTGTCATGCTTTCTTTTTTTTTCTTTTCTTTTCTTTTTTTTTTTTTTTTTTTTTGTGTGTGTGTGTGTGCGCGCGCGTGGGTTAAATTTAATTGCACATTTTGGAGCACATATTTCATAAACGATATATAAGGCAACACAAAGTTATTCAAATAAGTTTTACAAAATGATGTCGTTGACAAATCTCTAAATAGCTTGAAATAAATTTTTTAAAATATGTCAGCCTTAATTTTTTTATGGATGCAAACGGATAGAAACTCAAACGGATTATTTCGATAAACCAACAAACAACAAAAATTAATATAAAAGGAAACTTTTTTGAAAATTGCTTTGAACTTAAAGTACGAAAGAAGTGTTCAAATATACTACCTCATATTACCATACACCTTAATGTGTGTAAGGTAATATGAGGTATCCAGTAGTGGCACCAGAAATTCCCCGACCGGTGGACACCACCTCCCCGACAGGGGGGCACTACATAAAGAGAGTTTATTATATAAGTATTTATCAAAAACTGCAATACTGTTAATAATATTACTTCTAATATTTGTACCATTATATTTGTTAGTACTCCTCGTGGTTTTGGAGATGATCGTGCCACAGACAGACATTTTCTAAAAATATCGTGGTCAAAACGTGTTCTGGAACTCTCAAAACTTGTATATTCATGGAAAATTGGAAGTTGAAAATTTTTACGAATGCAATACTTCCTTCTATTGAATATAGAATGGAAAAACTGGAATGCTCCAAATTTGTACGAGGAAAGAAAAGTGCTGTCAAAAGTAGAAAAACTGAAAATTTTGTATATTTTCACCCGAGAGATTTTAGGAGTATGCCCCGATAAGAGGGTCACAGACTCCCCGAGGGGGGGGGCTGTGCCCCCCCCGGCCCCCTAGCTGTCGCCACCCCTGGAGGTATCTATTTATATAATTTGCAAGAGAGGTTTCGTACTCATGTTTATAGCAAGTTGCCTTTCATACTTTAGTTAATTTTAAAAAATCTAATTGTCCGATCGATAAGCTGTTTAGTCCGACAGATTCAGACAAATTGCTTCTTTTATTTGGTACCTTAATTGTAACGAAGTTTTGATTAGATTTTTTAAAATTAATTAAAATATGAAAATAATAACCTTGTATTAATTTCAAAATTGGACATTTAAATTTACAATTGTTGCCAAAAAAAATTTACCAGTTATTATTATTATTATTTTTTTTTTTTTTAAGCTTAAAATGAAATATACTTTCACGCGAAAAATAAAAAAATATATATATAATTAAATTTGCTCATGCATATGAAAAAATAAAAATATGAAAATGGAGCAAAAAAACAACCATAACCTTTTTTAATTTACTTCAATTTTAGATTCTTTTGTTTTGTTTAAATAGTATGTTTTAGGCACGGATGAATCGCGCTTGGCATGAAAACTAATTTGTTGATAATCCTGGGTAATATTTTAAAATTCTAATCCTGAAATAGATGGGACATTTCTCGCCAAGGACTCTACTTTTGTGAAAGCCAATTTAAGCCAAGTTGCGCATCAAAAATATAAATAAATTATAAAATATTGAAAAACACAAAAGAAAGAAAGGAAAAGGGAAAAAGAAAAGAAAACAAACAAACAATCAAAATAATCGCATAAATTGTGTATTTTTGTCTAAAATGGCGATAAAACTTCAAAAGTCGACAAGGGGAGCTATATTAAGGCTGTACTATGATCAGATTTACATATTTATTTTTCTATATACCAACTACTATTAACTTACTCAACTACTATTATAACTACAAAAAATTAATTGTTTCACGCGATAGATGTAGCCAATCATAGCATATTGTTATATTATATTTGGCGTGAAATTGTTGTCATTTTATAGTTGATCGAATAAATCAAATAAATATAGATAATAACGTGAAAGAAAAATTATGTACACCACGTATAGTGTTGTTCGTGTGTAACTGGGTTCAAATATAAAATTGCTACTTTAATTTTTTCGATACTGTCCGTTTCGAAACTGCCATCTGATAAGCACCCAAATGGAAGCTTACTGACAAGCTATTGTCACAGGCAACAGGGATAGGCACCCGAGAGTCTGCGAATGCGTGGATCGCTGATGAAGGCAGCGGGGACAAATTTGCAAGAGAGGTAACAATTCCGGTTCGTACTCATCTTTAAAGCAGGTTGCCTTTCATACTTTAGTTAATTTTAAAAAATCTAATTGTCCGATCGATAAACTGTTTAGCCTGACGGATTCAGAAAAATCGTCTCTTTCATTTGGTACCTATTTGTAACGAAGTTTTGATTAGATTTTTTTGAAATTAATTAAAATATGAAAATAATAACCTGGTAATAGTTGCCAAAAAAATTTACCAGTTAATTTTTTTTTTTTTTTTTTTAAACATAAAATGAAATAATCTTTCACGCGAAAAATAAAAAATTATAAAATATTAAATTTGTTTATGCATATGAAAAAATGAAAATATGATAATGGAGCAAAAAAACAACAATAACTTTTTTTAATATATTTCAATTTTAGATTTTTTGTTTTTTGTTTTTTGTTTAGTAGTATGTTTTTGGCACGGATGAATCACATTTGGCATGAAAGCTAATTCGTTGATAATCCTGAGTGATATTTTAAATTTTTAATGCTGAAAAGATCGGACATTTCTCGCCAAGGACTCTACTTTTGTGAAAGCCACTTTAAGCCAAGTAGCGCATCAAAAATATAAATAAATTATAAAATATTGAAAAACAGAAAGGAAAGGAAAGGAAAGGAAAAAGAAAAGAAAGAAACAAAAAAAAAGTAATAATCGCATAAATTATGTATTTTTGTCTAAAATGGCGGTAAAACTTCAAAAGTCGACAAGGGGAGCTATATTAAGGCTGTACTATGATCAGATTTACATATTTATTTTTCTATATACCAACTACTATTAACTAACTCAACTACTATTATAACTATAAAAAATTAATTGTCTCACGCGATAGATGTAGCCAATCATAGTATATTGTAATATTATATTTGGCGTGAAATTGTCGTCAGTTTGTGGTTGATCGAATAAATCAAATAAATATAGAAAATAACGTGAAAGAAAAATTATGTACACCACGTATAGTGTTGTTCGTATGTAATTGGGATTCAAATATAAAAATGCTACTTCAATTTTTTCGATACTGTCCGTTTCGAAACTGTCATCTGATAAGCACCCGACAAGCTATTGTCACAGGCAATAGGGATAGGCACCCGAGAGTTTGCGAATGCGTGGATCGCTGACAGGCAACGGGGACAAGAAACCTGCTTTTGAGCAATTTCATGATTTTTTTTTTTTTTTTAAATATATATATACTAGATTTGTTTATTTTTGGTAGTGTTATACTCATATTGGGTAAAGAAAGTAAATATTTAATGGAGAGTGGATGGCGGCAACAGCCGACCTTATATAGACAGATGTGTTTCAGCATTAACCGAGTAATTCTTTCTCGGAATGTTGTACAATATATAATAAATAAATAACTATTGATTGATATATAATACAAATGGGACGTCGTGGCAGATGATCTGTACACGAATTAGTATATAAGAAATAATAATAATAATAATAATTCTATCTCACTGTGAAGCACTAGAATTTTGAAGATTTGTGCAAAAATGACAGAACTCTAAATCTATTGTAGAAAATGTTTCTTAATGTAACTTTAACAAATAACTTTTTGAACAATTGGACTATTTCTAAATGCATATGCAATACATATTAAATTCATTGGCAAATCTATTTAATAATAGGCAAATAGAAAATTTATCGTACACTTGCAAAATAACTCAATAAATATCATTCAACTTATCTATTGTGGGACGTTTATATTCAATGCCTTATTGTTAAAGCTAAAAAAGGTTGAAGGTGGATATACGAGACAGTTATAATAGCATTAATAAAACTTTAGTACTTTTGGGGTTCTTCGTATTTTGTTGCATTGCTTTTGCTTTTTTCATTAAAAAAATATTGCAATTCAAAATTGGAGAACTATTTTAATACACCCTATATTATTTTTCTTTTAGGTAGAACAATTGATTATGACAGTGTTTTTAACAAGGTAATATATTAGGTGTCACTGTTTCCGAATAATTTTTTTTAACAGATTGAAATTTTGAGATATTTTGTATTTTTTTTTTCTTAGTTTCCTCAGACGTTAATCACAATTCAATTAGTGTAATGTTACATAAACAGATTAGATTAAAATATTTTATAACAGCTTTACTAGTTTACAATTACAATTAAAAAATAAATAAATAAATAAAAACTTCTCTTATATCCATAATTTTTGCATATTTTTTATTAAAAAAAAAAAAAAAAAAAAAAACTGTCGTAATAATTTATGTCAAATACGTTTAATTTTTACTCATGAAATTGATAATCTCTGATCATTAGTCTACATATTTGTGTTGTTTTTTTAATAAATAATTTCTGTAAATAAATAAATAAACTCTAATATTATTGGAAATTTCTGGCAGCAATCTTGACAGAATATAATCGTACACTAAGGGAAAAATACGATGACAGAAAATGTGTGTAGCAGAACAATACAGAGAATTTTTGCGACAATATACAAATTTTCGCATTAAATAAAATTATCCAGACCTATCAAACAGGATCCAACCAGAGCCCACTGCTATGTAGGCGACAATATTATCTCTCATACACTAAAGCACAGTTTGTTTGCTTTGCAACATTGCACTTCTGAATCATAATTTGATACCAATTTTTCGTGTGCAAAATAGAAACAAATACATAAGCATCAGATGAAATCCATATCAATAATTACAATTTTCATTTCGTTAGAAAAAAAAAATACGTCTTTTGGCTGATTGGGTTATAGCTTAAATTATTGTAGTTTTAGAAAACAGAAATGTTATGTACAAAATTTTCTTCTTTTACACAAATTTTCTATTTTCTATCATTTTTTTTTCTTTTGACAGTGATGTTAATAAAATGCGGTGCTTTATATAACACATGTAATGGCCTGCGAGTTTTGTTTTTATTATGGAAAAAATTATTTTTAATGTCGAAACGCATTTGGCAATCGCTGTTATAGATTATATATCTAAGTTTCCTTTCATGTATTTTTCATTTATATATATATATATATATAAATATCGTACACTAAATATATTCACTCGTAGTTTTAGCGACAGTTTTTAAAATTTCTTTTTTATGATTTTTCTCTTTCTTTTTTTTATTACGAAGAATATGCATGATATGTTTCAAACGTTATTATTTCTACAGTTTTAAATATTCAATTATACAATTGTTTTCACTTTGTTAAATTATGTTATCATTATAAACATTGAAAAATATTCAGGGCATAAATTTAAAGACCACTAAGTAAATAATATCTTAATTTAAAAGTTCGAGAACAGACTTTATAAAATATTTATACATAATAGTAAAGTTTGTTTTTGAGGTATCCAGGCTACATCATATTTATAAATGAATGCAATAAAATCCCTTTGATGTTATCGAATTCAATTATTCAAAGAGATTAATTTAATTTTGAAAATATTTCAACTTGACTCCAACAAAAGAATACAAAAGCAACAGTCATTTAATAAGTAAATATTTAAAAATCTGAGATATAAAATAACTCTTTATGAATTGGAAGTAATAGGAAATATAAAAATATAATACGAATATATTTCTAATGGTAATTATTATATTTTACAGACAACATAAAATTTCATTCATATTCCCATTTGAAGTAAACATTGATATTCAAAACAGTTTCATTCTAGGTAATCTAATAGTTATACTTAGAAAAAGAAATGTATAAAGTAGTTTGTAATTGTAATAAACTTACTTTTGAAAACTGTACAAATATGACTTGAGTTTAGAAAGTCTATTTAATTTTGGTTTAAAATAGGCATAAAAGCAAAATACAAATTTCTAAACGAATCTGTAGTATAATTGTAAAAACTGTATAAAATGCATTAATTAAACAATAGTTCAGTAGTCATATAAATTTAAACAAATATCAACTTTGTATCATGAAAACGTTCTCAATTTTCAATAAAATATTTTAATCATTCGTTCCAAAATATTAGGTAATGTTGAATGAATATTCAATTTAAAAAAACAATCATTAATTCCATCATAGTAGCGATAGCAAAATTTTATTTGTATTTTTGCATGTTGATTAAGGAAAAAATGCTCAAAAATTTCCATCACGTACAATTTTGAGAAAAATGGGATTTCTTGAGTTTTGAGCTGCGCTTTTTCAACTGCTAAGTTATTTCCTGGAAAATTTATGCGACATGCGTGAAGAACAAGGAGAACTATTTCATCAAAACATCAAAGAATGTAGAGAGGGTCGATGGAGTGTTAAAATGTTAGCAGATTATTGTCGGATGCGACATAGGACCCCCCCCCCCCTCTCCAATACCACCTCATGGTTCTCAAGCCGTGCACAAAAGAAAAAGCTCCAAATACATCTTCAATGTAAAGAAACGCATTTAAAAGTTAATGTGTAAATAATAGCTCGTTTTAATGTATTTTATATATAAATAGTTTCAATTTTTTACAGTCTCTGTGTGAACTCTTCCGATCTTCATCCTTACTTTGTGAAAAACTAAAAGAAAAAAAATCTTACGTGATAGGAAAAAAAGACGAGCATTTCTGAATACGCCTTATCAAAACACATTAAAGACACCAAAGCAGTGCAAAATAAAAATTCAAAAAATAAAAAATTCTATTTAGCGGACAAGAGTATTATAAAGAAAAAGGCAAAAATTTATATGTGTGGTATGGTTATGTATTTTGAAATATTTTGAAACATTTTTACCAGATTTGGACAAATAGACTGTGTTATACTGCCATAATAAAAATTAAAATGCAATACCTACATTGCTGCTATTGCTTGTTAACCCATTTATAATAATTTTAGACTGCGATAAACGTAATGAAAATAACTTATGGGTTTGTTTTTTTTTCCCTGGAAAAAAAAATGTTTCTGATAGAATATGATATGAAAGCTTTAATCATTCGCCCCCCCCCCTTCAAAAAAAAAAAAAAAAATTACATTTATATTACTGACTATGATTGTAAAGTGCTCGAGTGCATTTCCAGATTTCTGATGTAATTTTTTACTGTGGTAAGTGTGGTGTCGATTATCACAAATTCTGAAAAATATACTATCATAAATAAATAAATAAATAAAGTAACGAACACATTTTTATGACCTCTAAATTATAAATTAAATTCACATACAGTATGTTCTTTAAATTTTTACATCCTCCCTCTTCCCACATACGTATCTTTTGCTAATTGCAACTCTATCGAAATCATTGATCATGCATTATTCTTTCTTTAACGTAATGCAGATCTACAATAGCATGTTATGACTTTTCCTAATTCTGTTTCTTTTCATCTTGCAAATGAATGCAGTTAGTTGCCATGTGTGCATTCCTTTTCTCACAATATGATATATATTAATTTTGTTTATAACTTCCGTCTTCCCATGGCGAGGGTTCGCTCTTATTGAGGAACTTTTGAAAAATAATTATCTGGTAACCTTTTCAAAAGGTGTATGTCTTTATACGTAACATAAATACAACCCTTTTTTCTCTATTATTTTAAATTTGGCTTTGATTAGAGCTTTGGCGAAAGTAATGAAGAAATCGGAGCAACACATCATCACCAACATGTAATCCATCAAGACATTCTGGGGCTCCCGACCCCTCCTCCACTCCGTAATAACTTTGAAAATTTATTAATTTTTGTACTCACCCATATGGTCACCACAAATCTATATTAATAAAATCAGAGTTTTGTCTGTAAATTTGTCGGAATCGAAAAATTTTGCGATATCTTCACGTTTCACACCCCATGAAAGCCGAAAATGACTTCAGAAAATTTTGCGTGTGTGTGTGTGTCATCGTGTCCGAATGTCGCTTTTTTTGTCCGGGCATCACTTGAGAACGGCTGGACGGAATTCAACGACGCTTGGCAGGAATTTAGGTCTTCACCCAACTTAAAATTATATCTATCAACTTTTCAGAAATTCCTCCCCGTTCCCCCCTGGGGGGTAAAAGACTAAAACAAGTTTGTCCGGGCATCACTCGAGAACGGCTGGACGGAATTTAACGGCGCTTGGCAGAAACTTAGGTCTTCACCCAACTTGAAATTATATCTATAGAAATTTTCAAAATTATGATTAGTGTTTAAATTGTGTGTAAAAAACGCCTGCGCATGCGCCATAAATATTTTTTCAATAAAACGCTTTGAATGGAAAAATAAAATATAAAAATAAATTTTTAAGTCAAAGACTTTTTTATTCACGTGATTCGCACTACAAATTATCAAAAGATTGAAATGAAGTGTTGCCATCTAAGTTTCATACTTTAGTTAATTTTAAAAAATCTAATTGTCGTATCGAAAAACTGTTTACACCTTAAGATTCAGAAAAATCACCACATTCATTTGGTACTGAATTTGTAACGATAGGTCTGATACTTCTAATTTATTTTTCCCTTTTTACGTTTTTCCGTTGCCACTTAAATTTCATACTTTAGTTATTTTTTTTAAATCTAATTGTCGCATCGAAAAACTGTTAGCACCCCTGGATTCAGAAAAATTGCCCCTTTCATTTGGTATCAAATTTATAAATATAGGTCTGATATTTCTAATTTATTTTACCCTTTTTCCGTTTTTAACCCAGATTCGGTAAAAGGTTTTATATTTATATATAGGCATTTATATATTTTTTTATTTTCCAGAAATAAAATGAAATATTTTTAATTTCACGTGATTAATAAACATTAGAGAGAAAAATACCTACAAAAGTTGGTGATTTTTTTTTTTTTTTAAATGAGGAATTTGCACGTGGATAAATATTTTCATGGAGATATTTGGCATTAGTTTAATATTTTTATTTAATTAAGCAGTACTTTTCTTTCCTGCAGTAAAACAAAATTTTTTGTTGTTATTATGTACCTTATGAGGTTTTTTTTATGTTCTCCTCTTAATTGTAAATGATTATAATTTGCATTTTATCAAGATTTTTTATTTTTATTTTGTAAATATCAAAGAAGAGTTTTTATTTTATTTTATTATTTTACTTTATTTTATTTATTTCTTTATTTTGTGTATGGAACAGCTTTAGTATTGGATCCCTTTGGCACAATTTGAAATTCGGAACCAAAGTAGCTTGGACGTTTCTCGCCAAGATCTTTAATTGCACAATTGAGATAGCCAATATTGCCACAATTGAGATAGCCTGTGCGTTTTGTATTTATTTATTTACTAGCAGGCTTTGCCCGCTTCGCTGGACATTAAACTTAAATGAAGTCTCAAAATACCATATCTTTATTAATAACCTAAGTTCTCGCTGTGATTGGTAGAGGTTTTCTCGCTCGCAAAGTGAGGACTCTGGGTCTCCACTGTCTTCGGCACAACTTACTCACTTTTTACTTCCCCTTCCTCAGCGGTGAGTTCGAAGTTTTGCAAAATCACACTAATGTACATAATGCGTACACTTAATCAATATCCAGTCTGGGTCCCCAGTGCCTTCGGAACACACTTCTTACTTCCCCTTCCTCAGCGGGTGAGTTCAAAGTTTTGCAAAATCCCACTAATGTACATAATGCGTACACTTAATCAATATCCGCGCACAAAAATTCGCCATTCTAAGATAATTCAAAGCGAATTCAAACGGGAAAACATGTTTTTACACATGTTTATTGGGAACAACTTCAGTATAACCCCACAACGATATTTGGCAATTTTTTTTGTTGGCGCTTATGGCTAAATCATAAATCTAAAAATCATAAATCATATATGATAAATGATAAAATCATAATCTAAATCATAAAATCATAATCTAAATCATAATATCATAATCTAAACCATAAGATCAAAAATCCAAAATAAACAACATATTAGGCTGCCATATTATATCGCAAACAGTCCAGAACGACATCGTTATCCTTCAAAACGGCGCCAAAGAAAAATCGCCAAATTCAGCTGTGGGGTTATACTAAAGTTATACCGTTTATTGCCCTCCGACTCCGAGAAGGTGGGGGGGGGGGGAATTTCGAATTTCGTGAAATCCAGTTACAATAAGTGCTGGATGCAAACAAACAATTTACGCACCAAATTTAGAGACCACAGAAGTCTTTAATAGAAAATATTATAAATAAATAAATACAAAACGCACAGCTTTAGTATGGGAACTCTTTGGTGACTTTAAATATTTTAAGCCATTTCTGCGATGAACTGAATTGGCTATCTCAATTGTGCAATTAAAGATCTTGGCGAGAAACGTTCGAGCTACTTCGGTTCCGAATTTCAAATTTTGCCAAAGGTATCCAATACTAAAGCTGTTCCATATCGAATCTGGGTTGAAAACGGAAAAAGGGTAAAATAAATTAGAAATATCAGACCTATATTTATAAATTTGATACCGAATGAAAGGGGCGATTTTGCTGAATCCAGGGGTTCAAACAGTTTTTCGATGCGACAATTAGATTTTTTAAAAATAACTAAAGTATGAAATTTAAGTGGCAACGGAAAAACGAATAAAGGGAAAAATAAATTAGAAATATCAGACCTATCGTTACAAATTCAGTACCAAATGAAAGAGGTGATTTTTCTGAATCCTGGGGTGTAAACAGTTTTTCGATACGACAATTAGATTTTTTAAAATTAACTAAAGTATGAAAATTAGATGGCAACACTTCATTTCAATCTTTTCATAATTTGTAGTGCGAATCACGCGAATACAAAAGTCTTTAACTTAAAAAATTATTTTTATATTTTATTTTTCCATTCAAAGCATTTTAGAGAAAAAATATTTAGGGCGCATGCGCGGGCGATTTTTACCTACAATTTAAACACTAATCATAATTTTGAAAATTTCTATAGATATAATTTCAAGTTGGGTGAAGACCTAAGTTTCTGCCAAGCGCCGTTGAATTCCGTCCAGCCGTTCTCGAGTGATGCCCGGACAAACGTGTTTTAGTCTTTTACCCCCCAGGGGGGAACGGGGAGGAATTTCTGAAAAGTTGATAGATATAATTTTAAGTTGGGTGAAGACCTAAATTCCTGCCAAGCGTCGTTGAATTCCGTCCAGCCGTTCTTAAGTGATGCCCGGACAAAAAAAGCGACATTCGGACACGATGACACACACACACACACACACACACACACACACACACACACACACACACACACACACAGGCAAAATTTTCTGAAGTCATTTTCGGCTTTCATGGGGTGTAAAACGTGAAGATATCGCAAAATTTTTTGATTCCGACAAATTTACAGACAAAACTCTGATTTTATTAATATAGATAAAGCAATGTAGAAAAGAGTTTCCTTTAAATATTCGTTGATTCACTACCTTAATTGATTTCACATTCCGTCATTTTTGACAGGGTTATATACTAGTAATATTAATAATAGTTGTAAAACCTATAGTAATTTAGTGTAAGAGAAAAGAGTTACTAATACCACATCAAATTATTTCTTTTCTTTCTTTTCCTTTTTCCTTTTTTTTCTTTCTTTTCACTTTCTTCAAAGTACAAAAGAAATGTCCAAATATACTCCCTCATATTGCCTTACACTTTAATGTGTGTAAGGTGATATGAGGAATAATAGTGATAATAGTAGTAAAATCTATAGTAATGTAGAATAAGAGAAAATAGTTATGAATACTACACCAAACTATTTCTTTTCCTTCTTTTTCTTTTTTCTTCTTTCTTTCTTTCTTCAAAGTACAAAAGAAATGTTCAAATATACTACCTCATATTACCTTATACCTTAAAGTGTGTAAGGTGAAATGGGGGTATAATATTAATTACAATATCAAAATCTATAGTGATGGTAAGAGGAAATGGTTACGAGTGCCACACCAGATTATTTCATTTTCGTTTCCTTTCTTTCTTTCTCTTCTTCTTCTTTTTTTTTTTTTTTTTTTTTTTTTTTTTTTGACTTTCTTCAAAGTACAAAAGAAATGTTCAAATATCATATTACCTAAGGGGGCGTCCATTAATTACGTGAGGATTTCAGGGGGGGAGGGGGTCAAGCCGAATCTCACGAAATCTCACCAGGGGGAGTGGGGGAGGGGGTCAAAAAATCATCGAAACCGCCTCACGTAATTAATGGACGCTCCCTTACACTTAAGTACCTCATATTACCTTGCACTTTAAAGTATGTAAGGTAATATGAGGTATAATATTAATAATACTAATTAAATCGATAGTAATGTAAGGTAAAAAGAAAGTAGTTATGAATGCCATACCAGATTATTTCTTTTCTTTCTTTTCCTGTTTTCTTTTTTTTCTTTCTTTTTACTTTCTTCGAAGTACAGGAGAAATGTTCAAATATACTACCTCATATTATCATACACCTTAATATATGTAAAGTAATATGAGGTATAATACTAATAATAGTATTAAAGTGGATAGTAAGTTAAGGTAAGAGAAAATAGTTATGAATGCCACACAGATTATTTCTTTTCTTTATTTTTCTTTTCCATTTATTCCTTTCTTTTCACTTTCTTCTATATTCAATAGAAGAAAATATTGGATTTGTCAAAATTTTCGTTTTCCGGTTTTTGATGAATTTACACTTTTTGAGAGTTCTAGAACACACAATTTCTACATTTTTAGAAAATGTCTCTCGTCCATCTGTCTGTGTACATGTGACAAAAATTTTGTAATGATTGTATCTCAGGAATTACTGGACAGAACTGCATATAAATTATATGTAGATGCAAATTGACATAAATTATTGCCTATCAACTTTTGGTGTCAATTGTTCAAAAGGTGGCGCTGCTATACAGTGATCTCCCCAATTTCAGGGAAGGTTACATCTGAGACATTATTGCACATAATTGATTAAAAGTTTATACGTCAATGCATTTTGATATAAATTAGTGCGTATCAACATTGCGTGCGCGCATATCGCTTAACAGGTGGTGCTGTTACACATCGATTTCCGCAGTTTAAGGGAAGGCTATATCTCTGGTTCTATTCCATGTAATCGAACAAAACTTGATAGGTGAGAAAATCGTTATGAGACATTATGTTGGTTAATTTTGGATGCATACCGGACGATAGGTGGCGCTACTATACGACAATTTTCTCCGAGAATGGGAAGCTATATCTCAGATTCTATTGTATATAATTGAGCAAAACTTAGTATGTGAAAAGAAACATTATAAAACAATGTACTAATTTAATTTAAGTGTATACTAGTCAAAAGGTGGCACTACTACGCTGCAATTTACCCCGTGAATAAGAAGGCTAAATCTCAACTTCTATGGCATATAATTGTACGAAACTTGATAGTGAGATAATCATTATGAAAAAAAATGTTAACTTAATTTAGGTATATATCGACCAATAGGTGAATTTGCTATTTGGCTACATCTCAGCATCTGTTGATTATGATTGTACCAAACTTCTTATGCAAAAATTTTTTTTTTGTGAGAATTTATGGTTAAACTTTTGATGTTAAACAGTAAGTGGCACTGCTATATTGAACGATATAGAAGAAAGTTTTGTAATGACCACAACATACTAGTTCTTTTTTTTTTTTTTTTTTTTTTTTTTTTTCTAGTTTGCAAGCATCATCAATAAAACGTCTTCTGTTAGTTGTTATACACATTTCTAAACTCAGATTGATATTAGATCATCTATTAACAACCTTTTAAGTTTATACGTGAGGCCGTGATTAATGTCAATTAATCTTATCTTATTTTAAAGCTTGGAAAAAAAGCTATGTAAACGTGGACAAATGGATGAATGTTAAAAGAAAATGTTACTGTTTAACATTCTGGAAAAGTAACTGGAAGAAAAAGAAGGAAAATTAATTATCTTGAAAATGTATAAAACGGAAAACTCGAACCACAAAATAAGTTAATGATATCATTTTATGGAATTAATTATAAAGTTTTTCTTAGAATATTGTAATAATAATCTAGTGTGTCACTCACACGACTTTCTCTTACCCTGAAATTTAATACTATAAATACAGGTTGCAGATTATAGAGGTAAGATAACGAGTACTGTTCTGTAAACCTGTGTTAAACAATTCAAATTAAGCTTCGGAAGAGTTTTATATGGTAATTAGTTCTGTGTGAGGGTGCTACCGCCCTCCCCCCTCAACCCCTCGTTTCATTAATGCACCTACATTTATATAGAATTTAATTCGGCTATTATAAAATAATTCTGTTTTTTTAATAATTTATTAAAATTATTATTTAAATAAATTATCTTTTATGATAATGCAGACGATTTCCATATTAGAGAAGTAGTATAACACTAAATATCCATTAAAAAAAGTCCATTTTATTCTCAATATGTATTTAAAAAAAAAAAGAAAAGTTTTTTTCGTTAAAAGTAAAAAAATCGATGATAACTTTGTTTTAAATTATCGCAGATCGACGGTTCAACCATTCGTTTTAAAGGTATTGGGGAGCTCTTTTGAAAGATACCCATCATGAAAATTTACTCCCCTCGAGGGGGGACTTCCCCTACATACACAATTTTTTTTTCCCTGTTGACTATCTCTATTACAAAAAATATATATTCGTTTCATTTGGTTTAGTGCAGTCTATAGATGTTAAACTCTATTTACCTGCAATTTCCCCCATAGACGTAATGTATTTGAATACTTTTGAGTGTCCCTGTACACGAACCATTTGCTTGATCTTAACGAAAAGTTTAGTGTAGCATCGTTGTATGATACACATTTAGAATACCAAGTTTGAACTTTCTGCCATAATTTGTTTTTGAGATATGTTGATAACACACAGACACACACACAGAACATTCGCTAAAAACATGATTTTCGTATTCAGAACAAGTAAATATAACAAAAACTCGCGTTCGAAAATGGGAACCAAAAACAATACTTTCTCTACCTTATGGGTAAGAGAAAGTAATAATGGATGTCCTATTTCATTTGCAGATTTTTTACCCTTATGATAAGGTTTTAATTAATAATTATTTCATAGTGAAATATTACTGACACAATACTAACTAAACTTTGTATGATATTTCAAATTAAAAAAACTGCATTTCAAATACATTTTATAAAAATTGTATGAATAAAGATATTTCTTTTGAAAATATGCTTCTAGTAAAATGACTTAAATAAAAATAAGTTTCGATAAATTTTGAATTTGTACAATGTTGTATAAATTCTTAAATCCTTTTATTCAAACCTTCTGCTCTTTAAACTCAATTAATTAATTTGTGTTAAACTGTATCAAGCAAACTTTTATGCAACACTTCGTCTTTTCGGTAAAAAACATTATTAATATTAGGATATTTAATGTTTTAGAAAATTTTAATAATATTGACATATAATAACAGTAACAAAATAATATAAAAATTACTACAAAAGGTTTTGATAAATAAACTGGATTCAATTAAAAAATAAAAAATAAATTGACAATATTTATTCCATACTGGGCCATTATTAAGCTAATGTAATAATGAATAACTTTCGTATTGCCGCGATGTTGAGACAATTTTTAATCCTAATACGTTAGTATTAATCAACTTTAAAAGATACAATTAATATTTTTAACCAATATTTAAATGTGAGATGCGTGCATAACAGTGAAAGCATTATATCTTCTTGCAAAATGTTGCGTCGCAGTAAATAATAATAACATTTTATTTATTTTCTATGCTTATCTTTCTCAAAAACTTAAATCAAAATCAACATTCTCCCCTCACTTTCCCTCTCCTCTTAAAAATTAATGCAGGAACTATTTTTACATTGTGGAGTACACTAATTTTTATTGAGATTATTTGATGAGATCTTTATGAAAAATTTATAAAAAGAAAATTATATTTTACGTAAAATGTATTTAAAAATTATTTACAAAGATTTCATCAAGTAATGTCAATCAAGTCTAATGTACTCTACATTGTAAAAATAGTTCATTCATTATTTTTAAGAGGAGGCATGGGGAGAATGTTGATTTTGATTTAAGTTTTTGAAAACGATAGGCATAGAAAACGAATAATATATTATTATTATTATTAACCGAAACATTTTGCATTTGCATTTTACATACCGACATAATCCTTTCACTGTCATGCAATCACCTCATACTTGAATATTTATTAAAAATACTAATTGTACATTTCAAAATCGATTAATATTAACTTATTTGTATTAAAAATTGTTTCAACATCGTGGCAATGCAAAAATTACTCATTTTTGTGTTAGAGCAACACTGGCTCAGTGTAGAATAAATATTGTCAATTTACTGTTTCATTTAATACCTTTAGATTTTTTTTTTTTTTTTTTTTTAGTTACAGTTTTTAGAAATATAATACAGAAATAGTTATAACTTAGTGGTGTATAGTCAATCATCAGCAGCATTTTTATATGAAAAAAAAATCTGATGTGGGCACCACATGACTTCCTTATACACTTTTAGAAATATACATAATGTTAAAAAATATTGTCACTGGACCCGAAACAGTTGGCTAAAAATATTTAAAAAAAAATGCATGCATACGTAAAAAAATAAATAAATAAATAAATAAAATTGTGCCTTGAGGGGACTCATTTTAAAATCCTTGGGGGGGGGGGGGACTCATGTCAAAGTTGGGCCTTGGGGGGACTCATGTCAAAGTTGGGCCTTGGGGGGCCTTATTTCAAAGTTGCACCTTGGGGGGACTCATGTCAAAGTTATGCCTTGGGGGGGGACTCATGTCAAAGTTGTACCTTGGGGGGGACTCATGTGCCTTGGGGGGACTCATGTGCTTTGGGGGGGGACTCATGTCAAAGTTGCGCCTTGGGGGGACTCATGTAAAGTTGTGCCTTGGGGGGGGGACTTCGGATCCGAAACAATTGGATAAAAGTGTTAAAAAATGCATTTTCACCGTGTTTCTGAACTATTCCGGAAGTTTCAAATCTCTAACTAGTCGGGAAGTTAGTTAAATAGATTTTCTGTTGAATCATATAAACGCTGCTAAAGGCAGCAGTGACACGAAGCAATTGGCTAAAAATATTTAAAAAATGCATTGTCACCGTGTTCTGAGCTTTTCTGGAAGTTTTAAATGTCTAGCTAGTCGGGAAGTTAGTTAAAAATATATTGCAAGATTTGTACTGGTAACGCTGCCGAAGGCAGCAGGTATCGGAAACAGTTGGCCAAAAATATTAAAAAAATGCATTGTAAACGTGTTCTGAGCTTTTCTGAAAGTTTCAAATGTCTAGCTAGTCGGGAAGTCAGTTAAATTGCAAGATTTGTCCAAACCGTTTTTGAGTTATTACCGTTTTTTGATACATTATGGCCAAAACCAATGTATTTTTGGTCATTATGAACCTAATTTTCCTAAATATCTCCAAAATGGAAAATCATACAAAGTCCAAAAAGGGAGGTGCAGAACTATATGTTATAACAAACCTATGTACCAATTCGCAACTTTCTACGTTCAACCGTTTTTGAGTTATTACCGTTTTTTGATACATTATGGCCAAAACCTATGTATTTTTGTCATTATGAACCTAATTTTCCTAAATATCTCCAAAACGGAAAATCATACAAAGTCCAAAACGGGAGGTGCACAACTAGATGTTATAACAAACCTATGTACCAATTCGCAACTTTCTACATCCAACCGTTTTTGAGTTATGCGACATACACACACACACACACACAGACACACACACACACACATACAGACGTCACGAAAAATCGTGTAAAATCGCTTATATCTCTAAAACGAGAGCTCGTGTTCAGACGACACTTGCGGGTGTACAACTATACATCATGACAGTCACACGTATAAATTGGCAACATTCAGCGATCATTCGTTTTCGAGCAATGTGAAATACAAAATCCATTTCGCAAATCGGGATTACTATACTTCCTTATACTTTGTATAAGGAAGTAAAAAACGCATAAAGAAAGATAATCTATTAAATTCTTAAGTTTATTACATAACGAAAACTTAGTATTTAAAGTGTAGTATTTCAATAAAGTGTTACTGGTTTTCTTTACGCCAGTTTCCCTTGCCATTGAACTACAGCTTTCTGCTGGAATTTTCATCATTGACAAACGCACGATTTTTTGTATTGTGATGAGGTAATAAGAACTTAAAATTTTTCTAATTGAACGAAGATCGTGAATTTGAAATTCGTGAATAGTTTATTTCACCTTGAACTGGCAAATCGTGATACGTTTGAAAAAGATATTGCGTATTATGGGCCGACTGCCATTCTTTTCTTACAGCTTAATTAGAAATATAAGGCATTTAATGATCATTATAAGTTTATATATATATATATATATATAAAGTCTTTATTTTTACAATTATAAAATAAACTTATTTTATTTTTTATGAGCATTTTTGTTTACGGGGTTTTTTCTTATGGATTATTTCAAAAAGCAAAGTTCGGATCCTCATTTAACAAAACAACACAATTTTTTGATAAAGATTATTGGAAACATATTTTAGGCAATGCAGTTAATTGATAGAAGAATAATTCATAAAATATATGTCAATGAAATAAATTCATTTTGCTTATTTATTGATATATTATTTAAAATTAAAAACACGTTTCCATGAAGAATTTGTGACTCATGAACCCCCTCCCATATACTAGACAATAACATTTTTCCTCGATTACACAGCAAAAACAAGCAAGTGTCTTCAATGAACGTTTGAAGATGTTGTTTGTCAACATAAATTAAATGAGAGAAAGGGCAACGAACCAGTATAGCAGACACAGTTATTTAAATTAAAAAATAATTAATTCCATTCGACTTTCCGAGTATTTAGTACGTACCAAACGTTTGAATAAATTCGAATCATTGAGTGTTTCAATGAACAAATAAAAGTGAAAATCGTTACAGGGGATTTGAGTAGGTTGAATGACTTTCTAAACATTTAGTTGTTACCAGATGTTTAAAAAAAAAAATTCCGCGTTGTAAAAGAGCTATAAGTTATACACACATTATTTTTTATAATGAACATAAATTTAACAATTCAATGTAAAATATACCAGTTTTATTATGTTTTAAGTAATTTAAAATTAATAAAACAAATTTTAAATAATTAAATTCCATACATTTCAATATATAAGAGTTTTACTTTGTATCTATGTAAAAAACTAGATATTCTAAATATATGACAATTTAACTACTTTTTCCGATTGTGAACTATATAGCATGCTTACCCAATTTGGAACAGCTTTAGTGACTAAATATTTTTTGCCATTTTAGCGATTAATTGAAATAGTTATTGCCATTGCGTAAGTAAAGTAAAAATGTCTTAGCTACTACGATATCAAATTTCAAAAATTCACCAACTGGATAATATACAAAATCTGTGCCCCCAATTTCATCTTAATCGAATGTAAAGTTCAAGTTCAGCACACTTCAAATAATTTGAATCCATAGGTCGTAATAAATAAGAATTTTGTCTTTGTGTACCTTCAAAAATACCTAAAATTCCTACGCTCATGAAATTTTATACAGTTTGTATGACAATGGTCAATAACATACCTATATTTTTTTTTAACTCAGTCTAGTAAAACTTTTAGACGCTATCATGCTCATCCACTTATGAACATTCTCACTTACACACACACATATGTGTGTGTGTTTTGAGTATGTTTACTTATGTATCAATATCTTAAAGTAAGATTTTTTATTATGGCACGTGGAATAATGCCGCAAAATCTAAAGTTCTTTCTTGATGCCCGTGAAGCTAAACTCTCTCTTCTAATAAATAAAAAGGAATCCCTTTAGTTAATTTCGCATTAACTAAAGGAATGTGCCAAAAGATGCTAAACATGCAAGAAAATTTGTAGAGAAGATAAGATAAATATTCATCAGACGTTTGTTCTACAAAATAGTTTTAAAAAATTACCCAGAACTGCCTAAGAATGACGTTTCGATGGATAATCATTTTAATTTTATTCCTCGCGAAGAATAGGCTCGATGCTAGAAAATAATAAATGTGAACATGACAGAATAATTTAAATGTAATTCAAATGCTAATTTATTGCAGGGTCTATTTAACACACGGTCCAGCAGGTTTGAAAAGCTAAGCACCGGAATTTTAGAGTTAGTAAAATGTCATAAAGGGCCACAAAATTACACTTACCTATGGAAATTTCCTTATGAGTTTCTAAGCAGAGACACTCAAAGCTATACCAAAATTATCAAAGCAATCTATACATATATGCATATATATTCACGTGATTATTTTTTCAAGTGAAATCTACTGTAAATTTCCAAATCTGAATTGTTTTTGTATGTGTGTGCGTTTGCAGGTAACGAGGGGGGGGGGGGGTAGGGCACCAAACTACATCGGGATCTGGGCCTTACATTGGCTTGACGAAACCTCTATTGAAATATAATTTTTATTAGATTACTATTATTCCAATTTTATTTTCAAAAAGAAAAAAAGGGGGTCTGACATGGCGAGTAGATGTTAACGTATTTTTCATTCTAAGAAACATCTATCATTTTTCGCCATGAACTTAGGAACTGAATTTGAAACTGATTTTGATATTTTAATGATACTCCCTCGTATACCTTAACTTTATGAATCGCATGTAATCTTATCCGCTTCCTAAAGTTTGTATGTTAAGAAATATAAAAATTTCATGTAATATAATATATCATTTCGAGATGCTCATCGTTGGTAGGTATGCTATAAGTGCCCTGCGCACAACCTATATAGATTTTAATGAGTGTTGGACTTATAGTTCTTTTACAGGGATACAAAAAAAAAAAAAAAATCCTTAATATTACGGCCTATAGACTCAAATTATTTGAAGTGAGATAGTATCTAAATCTATTGTTCGATTGAGCTAAAAGTTTGTAGGAATGTTTTAGTTCATCGTTGTACGACTTGTATATTTCTTCACGAGTGCAGAACATAATAGTTCTTTTACAGATACAAGAAGAATAGTCCTTCATTACTATCGCCGATGGTTTCAAATTATTTAAAGTGCGACAGCGTCTAATTGACTTATCCAATTGAGCTGAAAGTTAGACTTATTAGACATATTATAGAGATAAACATCTTAAGATATATATAGATTTTGATGAGTACAGGATTTATAATTCTTGAACACAAAGAAACACTCTGTATTATTATGACCTATGAACTCAAATTATTTGAATATGCTAGCGTAAAAATTCTACATTCGATAAAGATAAAAATTAATAGGCATGTTACATGCCATTATTACAAGAACTAAATAAATTTTTATGGGTGTAGGGCTTAAAGATTTTACAAGAATATGAAATGGAATTATTATGCATTAATATCTATGAACTCTAATTAACTGAAGTTCGCTTTAATAATATTAAATTGTTTAAAACATTAAAAAAAAACTAATATATTATCATTAAGGGAAATGATATGCTTATTATTTATAGTTCTTTTACAGAGATGTACCAAGTAATTATATATCCTGATAACCAACTGGATTTTCTCTTTCCCGATAATATTATCATCTAATTATATACTGTATATGCAATTTAACTAGTTAATAAAATATTTTTTAGAATATTGATTTGTTAAATATAATGTATGTGTTATTTTTTTTTTTTTTAAATAAAATGTCAATTACAATTACAAAATTTCACCAATTTCATAGATATAAACTATAGTAGTATATTGTGTTTCATGAGACCCAAGTAATGAAAATATTGGAATTATACACTTTATTTGGAATTCCTATTAATGTTTAAATGTAATTCTAATATTTACGTTTAGTATCAAATAATAATTAAATCAAAATGTAAGTTTAATATAATATTGGATTCAAAAAGAATTGTGACAGATTTAATGATATTTTGTGGAATAATGTCAAACATGAAGATAACATGTGCAAGTATGCTTTATTACGTATGCTTATCAAATAGAGCGTAAGAGCATGACGTTTCACCGAAAACCTCTTCTTGCTATAAATTTTTTGTTTTAATAAATTATAAGATAAAGTTTCATACATAACTATTATTCTAAAAATAAAACACTCAGCAAAACCGACATGCCAGTGAAAACTTTACTACTTACAGGGCCCGACTAACAAATTTTTGTGCCCAGGGCACTTTAAAATTTTCGTGCCCCCTTAGAAGAGCAAGTGTTCTCCCTCATCTTCCCTTCCCCCCACCCCCCCCCCACCCCCCCCCCCCCCAAAAAAAAGACCGGTTACTAATATAGTGTCGGTAACAAAAGTGTCCGAACACTAGCAAAAATTCCTATGTAAAAAAAAGTACACTTCATATGGTTTTGTTAAATAAATCCTTGTCGAATCCTGTTCTTAATCAGTGTAAGAACATGATTCGATAAGGATTTATTAAACAAAACCATATGAAGTGTACTTTTTTTACATAGGAATTTTTGCAAGTGTTCGGACACTTTTGTTACCGACTGTACCACAAGTTTTAGCAGGCGAAAAAGTAGACTGAAAAAAAAATGATCAAAAATTTAATCTGGATTTGTTTTAATCCAGGTTCTAAAGACAAATAAAATTATTCCCAGTCAGTTTAACGAACGACGGTTTATATTTTAAAATTTTATTAATGTAAATGAAACACAGTTGAGTTAAAAAAAAAAAAAAAAAGAAAGAAAGAAAGAAAGGAAAAGGAAGATTTAGACCTTATATTTTACCATTAGTAAAATTTTGTGCCCTTCAGAAATTTCGTGCCCAGGGCACTAGCCCCGGGTGCCCGTGCGATAGTCAGGCCCTGACTACTTAAAACAATATGTATTGCATTATACCCCATTTTTACTTCTTTATTATTTTCTCCTTTTCTTGCATGAAAAGTAGTTTTTCGTGTACAGCTTGTTTCCTAAAATCGTAACACTGCACCTCGTAACCATTATTAATTATTAATTTGATCCTAAGCATCTAAACTGAGCCACGGAGTACTGGCAAAACAGAAAAAAAATAAATTCAGAAAAATTTCGTGTTGCTCATCACGCACTTAAATATAAAATAAAACAAAATTAAAGTTTTGCGTGATGTGTAAGTTGCGTGAATATGCCATTTCAGTGACTTTTAAATAGACGAAATTAAAACTTTAACTTTTTTTCAAGCTTTGGCAGTGTGCATATCTTTTATTTTTAACAAAAGGAATTTTACAATTTCGATTACTGAAGTTTCATTAATCTATCAAAGAGCTCTATTCATTAATCGATTTGGACTATTTTTTAAATTGTTGAGTCTGTCAATATATTGAGGTTGAACAGATGGTCAAACAGAGGGATCGAGAAGTTCCGGGTTAAAAATCTTGGGTTTGACAAAGGGGGGGATTTTTCACGACTTTTTAAGTCATGAATATAATAACGTACAAAAGAAAGATCGTAATAAGGAAAGTTATAAAAAGCTGTAATACTTTTTATGAATATTCAATACATTTACATTGAGGAAAATCATGAACGTTTGATTTACAATCTTTCAAAATTTGTAATATTTAATTTTACGCAAAACATCTAAAAAGTCAGATTATGTTATCTGAATTGCAGAATAGTTGCAAATACAGTATATGTCTGCCCATTTTCATACATTTTGTATTATAAATTTCCTAATATGGGAAATTTCCTTAATCAACTGTAAAGTTTATTTTATTTTGAGCAAAACTATACTGTTGAAATAAAATCCTACATTTCACCAGAAAAATGGTTTCAGTTAGCTGTAACCAGTATTTCGGTGCTACGTTTTACCAATTTAGTGGTGCCATTTCAGTAGCAATCACCGTTGAAATGGTGAAACTGATGGTGAATAGCACTAAAATATTGGTTACAACTAAAATTTAATAAAAAAGCACCACAAAACTGGCGTTGTAAAAAATATTACTTACAAACTTTGAATAAACACCATAAAATGCAATAAACCCGCAACAATTGTTTCGGGTCGAAAAAACACACGACGCTTCATCAGGCGAATAAAGTAAGCACGACTGCTGCAGTCAAAGCGGCAACGCACAAAATCGTTTAAAATGAAAGGAAAAACTTTATAAAGTAGAAAGTAAATATAACAACTGGTGTGAGTAGAATTGTACAAGAAAATAAATAAATGCGTGAGATTAACCATATAACAATCTAAGAATATCAAATATTAAACGAAAATCTAAGTTACGTGAGTAATTTCCAAGCATCAGAGAAGAATGGAGTGGAAGAAATATCATTAACAAGATTTTTCGAATTTTTAAATATGTAAAATGCTTCATGAATATCCAAATGGGGGGAACAGACAGGAGATGAAATTATGTTAGTTTTGGAAAAATTAAAACGATGACCTTGAGACCAGCAGTGGGAAGCAATAGAAGATTTGGTAATCTCTTCATTACGAACATTCCGACGGTGCTCATTTATTCTGTATTTCAAACGCCTCCTAGTTTGACCAATGTAACCTAAGTTGCAGGACGAACACGGAATTAAATAAATTCCAGAAATTGTCCAGAACTATTTTTTTTAACAGTGTAAAAAGATTATTAAAATAAATTGCAGTTTGCAAGAAAAAAAAGAGAATTTCTACAGAGGTACATAAAAAATTTCTTATTCACAATTATCTATGAGTGTCTAATGACTGTTTTAATTACATTTTAAAATGTTAATTTTTGTCCACCAAATGCGATGATGAATGTTTCTAACTTAAAGTTTTAGATCTGTGTAATTTTGCTGTATATGCATTGAAATATAGCATATTAAATATATTAAAATTTCTTGAAAACTATTTATAATTTAATAAAAGTAAAATTAATTATTTTTATTTTCAAAATGCTCACTGATAATTAATTTTCAATTTTTCTGTCGACTTTATATTATTATAATTTAACAATGTATTTTAAACATGTTCGGATATTATTTTATGGATACATCTGTAAATTAAGTTTTTAAAGGCGGAAAATTGCTGCAATTTTTTAGCAATCAAACATAAAAAAAAAATAAAAGGGTGAATAAAAATTACTTACTTACAAATCCAGACAGCAATACACAAACATGTTTACAATATATTATCGATGAAAAAAAAATTGTTTTGCTTACATGAAGCTTTTTTAAAAACATTTTAAAATTTAAAATTTTATTTTATTAAATTTTAATAATTTTCAGAAACTTTAATATGCTTAACAAAGTTATATCTTCCACGCAGATGTGTTCAATGTTTTATAGATCTAATATAGTAATTTAGAAAAAAAAATTATAATGTCTGTTACCCCCTAAAAATTTAAAAATCTGGTGTGAAACAACCACACGACTTCCATTACCCACTAATACACGTATTATATGCACTTTTGAAAGATAATGTGATCAGAAAGCATAAAAGTGACCTAAAGAGAAAATCGTTAGAGCCGTTTTTGGGATACCAACTTTTACAAAAAATCAATTATTGACCGGAAAACAATAATTACATACAAAAGGATATTTAAAAGTGAGTTAATAGGGCGAGTTTGAAAAAAAATCCGTACAGCCGTTTTCAAAGGAACGCGCTTGCAAGACCTGAAATTGAGCTATTTATACAGGACGCCTATCAATTTTTCTGAACTAACCAACTATATCATTCGAAAGGACATCTAATAGAGTGTTTATATAGAAAATTTGAAGAAAATCGTTAGAGCCGTTTTTGAGATACGGACTTACGGTCCCACTTCCGGTTTCCGATGTCCCACTTCCGGTTTTTCAATTTTCACCAAAATTTGGAAATTTCATCTGTACACCAGAAGTATTTCAATTCTAAAGTTTCGTAGCTCTATCTTTATTAGTTTCTGAGCTATAATAGCCAGAAGATTCTCCACATACATACATACACACACACACACATACATACATACATACATACACACTGACCAATTGCCAAAAACCACTTTTTTGGATTCATGGGACCTTGAAACATGTAAATCAGGTGAAAACCCGATATCGAATTTTCAGACCGAATACAATACTTCCATTACCTACGGTAGTAGGGTAATGGAAGTCAAAAAGTTATAAAAACATTTTTCTTTTCTTCGTTTTTTTTTTTTTTTTTTTTCTTAATTGCAATTTTTTACTTTCAAGGGAGGGTCACCAACTGTTCATAAGGTATTTATACATGTTTTATATTCTTTTAAAGGTCTAACTGAGCTGATTGCAAAAATATCCATCATACGGGCAAATACACCAAAAGGCGCGATTTTTTTTTTTTTTTCTCAATTAAGTTTGTAAATTACAGATTCTGCACTATTGTACTTTCCGAAGTTTCTATCATTATAATCAGTTTTGAAATGGATTCTCGTGCTAAATACGACATATTGTAAGAAGTTGCGGAAAATCAAGATACATTTTGAAATACAAGTTCAATTCATATTTCTCTTAAAGTAGTAAAAGATGCTGGTTTTGCAATAGAAAAGCCACTTTGTATGATATATACAAAAAGAAATCATTGACGCAATTAGCTTGAAATTGGTTTAAAATGTAACTATGAGTTTTGATTATTGTTTTGCTTTGCGTGAAAGAATATTATTAAAAGAAATTTCATTACCATAACAATAGGATAGGGAGAAAAGGAGAAAAATAAATTTCTCATTCTTTACATTAATAGTAATAATATTACCTATAAACTAATATCTATAATGGAAATAAATACGAAGTAATAGCTTTTTTGTTGCTATAAAAATTACATGTGTAATACCTGTGCGACTGTTGCGTCATCAAACCCACGTGACCTCGCATCCAATGAAATTTAGGAAAAAACGTAACTGTAGTCAGTAACTGTCTTTCTGCCAAAAAAGGTTTGCAGAGTTGTCGTCTGCATGATTATTCTTTTTTTGAAATGTTCTAAAGTTAAAATGTAATGTTTATATTCTTGTACATATTGTGTTATGTCTTCATTAAACTTTGTCATGTGCTAAAATGATTGCGGAGTCTTCATCTTTTTATTCGACGCCTCAAATTAAACTAATTTGTTTTTATGGAAAAGAAAAGAATAATTAGTCTTATATCTACATTAAGGGCCCTCTTCACTCACCGCCGACGAAAGCCGAAGCTAATGTTATTCTATGAGAAATGTTTCTTTACAAATAACTTATTAACTAATACATATTTTTAAATTCTGTTTTCACATTCTGAAAATTCCCAGCTGTTAAATTGACGGACCTTTTTTAAAAAATTATTTTTTTAATTTATCATGTTTTATTTTGAAGCTGCAAACTATGAATTTTCAATATGTGAATTTTTTTCATTTTGCAATTTCAAAATAAAATATTAAAAATTAAAAAAATACATTTTTAAAAAAGGTCCGTCCATTTAACAGTTGGGAATTTTCTGAATGTGAAAACAGAATTTAAAAATATGTATTAGTTAATAAGTTATTTGTAAAGGAAATTTCCCCATAGAATAACATTGGCTCGGGCTTCCGCCGACGGTAAGTGAAGAGGGCCGTTAAGTGCTCTACCAAGTTAGCCAGCAATATACATGTGCTTTGTTTTATTTTCATTTATTTATATGTTTATTATTATTATTTATTTATTTATTCTTATGTAGTTTAGTATTTAGATTTAATATTGCTACAAAACACTTATTAAACAGTATACTACTTTACTAATATTATATATAGTCGTATTTAGAAGGAGAATCTATTACTTTACAAAACTGATTATAATGATAGAAATTCTGCAAAGTATATTACTGAAGAGTCTGTAATTTAAAAACTTTAATTGAGAAAAACTTATGTTTGACAGTAAGATGGATATATTCGTAATCAGGTCAATTAGACCAGTAAGATAATATATAAAATGTATAAATACCTTTTGAACAGTTGGTGACATTCCCCTGTTAGTCGAAATGAGTCAAATAAAATACTTATTCCCTTCCATTCAAAAGAAAAATATTTTAGTTATTTATTTCTTCTATGACTACCATTTTTATCAAAAAACAAACTAAAAATTTATATTTATAGATTTCAATATATACACTTTTAGAAAAATTTTGACTGTTTAATTTATAAACATTCAAAGTAAATAACACTTACAAATGTAGAAAACATTTATAAACATTATTACTATTATTAACTTAAGTGTAACTACATCCCAATAGTTCTTTATATATTTCAGTTGCTTTATTTTGATTAATAAAATATTTTTTTTAAGAGTGCACTCAATATTATTATTTTCCTCTAATGTACCATCTTGTATAATTTTGCAACATATACATTGATTTGACAGGTAATTAATTTTCCATCATACTACAGATATAGGAAACTTTGTTGTTTGTAAAAACTTTCGATCTCTGATTTTTGATATTTTTAACTATTTTGTGATATAATAAATCCAAAAATCAGCGAATTTGTGTAAAATGCTACTGCAGGCAGTGGGGCCTTCAAAAACACAAGAGCATGTTTTATATGCCATATGATGGGATTAGCATAGACGATTACAGGTCCACTCAAAATTATTCAAATGCATTAGCGAATATAAGGGAAAATTCCGAGATTTGCATATTCAATTATGTTATGACGGACATTTTTCTATAATAATAAATATTAACCATCAATTTGGTGGACAAGCAAATATTAGATAATAAACAGGCATATCGAAAAAACTACAAAGATAGTTTTTGGGAGATTTCTTTTTCCATTATATAAAATACATTACTTTTAATGGCATCATCGCAGAGATAAAATTCACTAAAAATTAAACGGTGTAAAAAGTACAATGCGAAAGTTTTTCATAATCCATGAGATTTTTTTTATTTACCATTCTTGTTTATAATGTTAAAAATTTACTAATAGGAAAAACATAATTGTATAATAATAACCTTTTTTTTTTGCTTTTGTTTATGAACAAACAATAACAAAAGGGTTTTTCTATGATCATGAATTACTTATTTGAAATATTAGATGATAAAATGTTTATTATTTAATTTATACAGATAATTTTCAATAATTTTAAGCCCATCTCTTAGCCAAGTGGCTGTCGTCCTCATCTTCAAATGACAGATTCTGGATTTGAATCCCGATTCAGCCAAGGATGATCTTAGTGGTTCGAATCCTAATTTTAATCGTAGGGTAGGGTCCAATGAGCTTAATGCCTAAAAAATTACCGTACAGTAAATCTAAATAATTTTGAAATTTGAATAATTAATTTATTTTTAATTTTCATTTCTGCATACTTTTTTATTTAAAACAAACTGGCTTATCACTCATATTACCACTTATCCTGCATTTCAGTATTACAAAGATAGATTACAGATTTAGGGATATGATAACAAATACTATGTATCAGCCTACTTTAAAAGCAAGTTAAAATAATTTAAAGAACAATTTTATTTGACATATGATTCGGGGAGAGAAGGTCCTCCCCGCTCAACCCAGTTTGAATATAGCACCTACATTTATTTAAAAATAATAATAAATAAATAAATTCAATTCTATTACTAAATTCGAAAGTTTATTCCAAATAATTCAAAGAATTTTCATGTGCACCACTTCTTGAAACTGATCAATCTTGACCAATTTTTTTCAAGTAGAAACCTTATATGAAATTCAAAATACAAAATTTGAATTTTATGCAATTATTTATTTTTAAGTTATGTTGTAACACACATACACTAAGATCAACCTCGAAACGCTTGACTTTTATATTGACTTCCACAGTATTTTCGAAAAAAAAAAAAAACGCGCTGAAAACTGAATTTTGAAAAATACTTTGTCTATTGTATGAAAATTAAAAATTAATTTTCATTCTTCAGCAGTTTTCGTAGACATTGTAAAATGCAGTGAAGCACTTCTATCAATTACAATTAATAGAAAAGTATATTTTCGCTTAATTTGTGTTAACCCTGTATATCGTCTATAAATTATGTACACACCCCATTGTGTACTTAAATTTAGTTGTATACAAGAGACATTATAATACAACCTGCACTTCACTTCTAGTAATTTCAAAGTTTGGGTAGCCTTGTAAACGAATGATGAAAGATTTTCATGCCGTATTACACGCGAAACATATTTTAAGGCATATAAAAAATGTGTATTTATTTCATTTACTGCCGCCTGTAATTATTAATCTATACTTGTCAAATATTTTGCCCGCAAATGCAATACATTTGAATTTCCTCGGGTGTCCCTGTACACTGTTAAAAATTTCTGTAAATTTAATGAAAATATTTATCCAGAGTCTCTATAAATGTACAGTAATTCTTAGTTAAAAGTTAATAAAGGAGATTCTCAATCTTTATTCTGTATTTTTACCTAATTTTATTATTTAATTTTTTAATTAAAATTAAAAATGACAGTTTCTACTTTAGAAAAAGCATTCCATGTCTGAAATATACCCTCACCAATAATTAACTAAATTGATATTAGTTATTAAAATGAGTGTATAAAATAAGTTTTTTAACATCTCCGTTTATTTTTTTCTGCAATTATACGTAAGACTTAAGATAATAGATTACACAGAGTTTTCTGTTGAAATTTTTAACAGTGTACGCATGAATAATTTATTTCACAAAAATAGCATTCTTATATGATACACATTTAAAATACTGAGCTTGGACTTCTTTTACTATTGTTACTATTTGTTCTTGAGACATGCTTGAACACAGGCACACACTGACACACAGACCAACTGAAAAAAAAAAACTATTTTAAGGGTTCAGGGGACCTGAAAACTGTAAATATGATTAAATACTCAGTTTCAAATATTTGACATAAAAACAATATCTTCTCTGCTACATGGATAAGAGAAAGTAGAAATGTTAATATTGCTTTAAAAGACACGATTAAAAATCTTAAATTATAATTGATGATTTATAACGTTTTGTTCTAATAAAATATGCAAAACAAAGAAGAGCTGGCATTTGGAAAACCTAACTCTTGGTGTTATTTTTGCTTTATCTCTTATTTCTCTCCCAGCAGACTTTTCAATAATTGTGCTAAACATAAAAAACTACGTACCAGAAAGTAAGAATGATAATAAAAATACAAATAAATTGACAGCGAAAATTTACAGAAAAAGATTTATTGTTGAACAGGCTGGCCACCGACATTTCTAAATTTTATTTTTATGAAGGAATATCAAGTCTAATGAAACAACACTAATTTATTTATTGTTTCTTTGTCTGTATCTTTACTTGTGATTTTCTTAAAATATTCTATCTACATGTGCTTCAAGTTTAGTTTGCAGTTTGCACTTATTTAAAATCTGAATATCGCTCTTCTATTACCAAAATGAAATGCTTCCATTATATTTATATAACATTCTTGCTTAATCAATCTTAAACTCAAGACTTTATAAATGAGTTGCTGGAATTTCTTTGGTCTGTCTTAAATTTTAAGATAAGCAAAAACGGAAGCTTTCTAATGGATTATGTTAATGTAATGAAACTTTAAGGAAATAACTTCTAATCTTCTTTCTGAAGCTGGCAAATTTTCAGAGCTTCATTTGCAAAGGAAAAATAACCCGATGTACAATTGTTACTGTATATAAAAGCTACTTTTTTAATACTATATTAGTGTTTTAAACCTATCATTACGAAAAACGTAATCGTATAATAACGGTCATTTATTACTTCTATTTAGTTTTTTCGTGAGTAAAAAATAAGAACAACGTTTATTTTCTTTTATTTCTTTTTCTCTTTTCTCTCTCTTTTTTTTTTTTTTTAATATAAGATTAGATTCTGTTTGAAGTATATGGTTACTTCTCGAATTGTAAATATGTTTTATTGAGTAATATTTTGTGAAACATATTAGGTTCTAATGAATCTCTCATCTGAAATTGTCTACATTTTTAATACAATTGTCACAATCGATAGAGAAAATCCTAGTAAATCTAGTTTGTTTGATGCAAATATAAATAGATTGTCTGTCACTTATAAATTCTAAAACTATTTACTGACGCTGTAGGGGGTCAGAAGGAACAGACTAATTATAATCATAGTCACAATTAAACATTGTTATAAAGTGTTGAAAATGCTTAACAATAATCAAAATGCAATTCCACCAATTTCCAATTATGGCTTTTAATATATCTGAATACTTTTGTGAGGTCCTATAAGTGTCAATGCTAAATAAAAATACTAGTATATAATCCCGTTAAAAATGACGGAATGTGAAATCAGTTAAGGTTGTGAATCAACGAATGCTTTTCCAGCTTCGCTGGACACTATATTTAAAGGGGACTAATGTGCAAGTTGTACCGAACGAACAAACTATTTCTTTTAACGAAAATACCTACTAACCCTGGACGATATGTCTAATATAACGTATCATATTATTTATCGCAATATAACTCAGTACTTATTCCGCTTCCTTCTTCGACTCATTTTAATAAGTATTTTTTATATGCATGGGCAAATTTAATATTTTTTAATTTTATTTTTCGCGTGAAAACATTATTTCATCTTCTGTCCCTCCCCCACAATATATATATATAACAATAACTGGTAAATTTTTTTGGCAACAATCATAAATTTAAATGTCCAATTTTGAAATTATTTTCATATTTTAATTAATTCTAAAATATCTAATCAAAACTTCGTTACAAATAAGGTACCAAATGAAAGGTACCATATTCGTAACGAAGTAACCTTAGGTATCTTATTTGTAACCTTATTTATTTTAACTAATTTGATAAATATGACATCACAATCAACTCTTTCTTTATATCAGATAAGTACATTATCATGATTGCAAGAAAATGATGTAATAAATATTAGCCCATAATTTTTGTGATTGAATTTTATATAACATTTTAATTTTATCCTCCATGGGTATTTTAGAATTGCAATGGTAGTTATAAACTTTCGTTGAAATCTTTTTACATATTGAGATTAAAGGAAAAGTGTAAGCAGAAAAAATGTTCAGTTTTGAAAGATCTTTCTAATGATTTAACATCTATGCAGATTAATTAAAAAAATAAAATAAATAAAAAAAACATAGCATTTCTAAGAGAAAAAGAAAAAAAAAATGGCTACTAAAAATCTCTGTTTTGCAGTGGTCTAACCGGAATTGTTCCTGACAGAAGATGGTCACTATTATTATTAATATCATAGAAAGCTTTTTTTTTTTTTTTTTTTTTTTTTTTAATGTGTGTGCATATATGAATAATAAATGTCATTTTTAATAAGATTTGTGGAAAATAAAGGTATTAAAATATGGTTTACATAAACACTTTTCAAAATTGTTAGGTAGTTGGATTACGATAGTTGAACTCCAAGTAATATCTCGAACTGAACCGCGAGTACGATTTTAACATCCCTTTTATACACTAGAGAATGATTTTGCATTTATACGCAACATAATTTCCACAACAAACTTATTCAAAACTAATTAATTACTTTTCGCAAAACTTAAAGTTTTCCTTTAAAACCGTAATGACCAGATCAGAGTACCTTTATATTAGCAAAGTATGGAATATGGAGTATTATATGATTCGGCACAATATTTGTAGCTACCCAAATTAAATAAACTAAGCCTTATATTAGGTAAAAATATTGTAATATGACTAAAATAATTTTCTTTTTTTTTTTTTTTTTTTTTTTTATTATTTATTTGAAAATTTATATTGAAAGAAAAAAGAAGAATATAACAGTCTGTATAAAAACACGTGTTTGTACTTTGTGAACTACGTATATACTGTGGAAAAAGTACATACATACATAAAGTATAGAACTAGAAAGAGACAGATGCCAGTAGCCAGTATACTACTCGTATTAGCATACATTTTATACACATATATATATATATGTATATGAGGCATGCCGCGGAAATATATGTAGAAAGATATGCTCTTTGTATATAAATAATGTATACTAATAACGCATGGAGGTATATCTATGTACATATATACACAGTATACATATAGCTCATGGAAAGCGTTCGATGACGATGACGCGAATTCCATGATTTTTGTTCACCCAAATAGTGCTCAACGCGTCTAAAGAAGTTTTCACTACAAAAAAAAAAAAATAAAATAAAATAAAAATAAAGAGCGAGCAAGGTTTTATTCTATAGCAAGATATTTTAGGCTAAATATTTTAGGAAAGAACGAACTTGCAATGAAAAACGTGACCTTGCAAAAAAAAAATAAATTTATATATTGAAAGTTTAGAAACGAATGTTATGTTGTTATGTTCAGATAAATACACCCGAATAAAGTGCCTAGATTTCTCAAAATGAAGCGGTACATTTAAACAATTCTATTTTTAAAGTGAACAAAGATCAGGGGAAATACGAAAAATTGAAATCGAAGTTAAATCGGAAATATAATGAAAGTTACTTTCAAAATCATATTTGTGTAAATTAGATTTTTTTTTTTTTTTACCCTCACCACAATTAAGCATAAAAAGGGAAGAATTTTTTTTTTTTTACGTATTAACATTGTTGATGAGACAGTGGGAATTTCCTTTCAAAAATTTAACTTAATAACATAGTTCTCAAAAATTTGTATCAGTGCGTCTACACTTATTTGTTGGATTTCAAATGCGCCTCGACTTCAAAAGTTTGGAGAACCACTGTTCTAGAAGCAAAACTTCAAAATAAAAAAAAATTTTAAAGCATTCAAGGTTATTTCATTAACAATTTTAGAACAATTTTGAGTATATGTACTGTTAAAGAAAAAGCAAATGTTAAATTTTTTGTGTGTGTATGAACCTCGAATTATTTAAAAATATTTTTGGAGTATTTGCTGATATTTTGTTATAATTTCAATAAATTGTTCCCTTGCTTTTACTTGTTTTTTACTTATTTCTTTATCACGGTTAACTTCATAATCATGGCATACTAAAGTAAAGTAATCGAAGGTGTTAGTGTTGGCCTCGCGATTGCGTAAAATTTGTAAAAATGACTATATTGTACACCTAGATGGTAAATTGATTGAGAGTTTTGAGAAAATGATCATAATATGGAAGAAAATAAGATAATTTTCATAATCGAGTATTAACAATTTGCTGTAGTACGACATAAATATTTATAGAAATCCTGAAATAATATTAAAGTTTTTAAAACTTTATTGATACAATAAGGTAAAATTGTATTGAAAAACTGATTTGACTTAATTAAGGGGTTTGCGAAAGGGATCAGTAATACTGCAATTTTATAACTTCATCTGAAGATCTGATGACTTGCAAATTTAGGGACCCCAATACCTTAAAGGTACTTCTGCGTGCTTATTCATCAATCTATATGCAACGTTATATCAGTATTTCTTTTAACGTACACAAACATCAAACCGTCTCAATTATATAAATTAAAAGCAAACACGTTTTATTTATGAGACAAAAAATTTTAAGTTAAATTCTTATTAATAAAAACAGTTATATTTCTATGCCATATTTTGGTTTTCCTTCAGAATTTATTTCTAAATTACTTAAACAACATAATATTTATACTGCTTTCCGGCTAATTAAACAATTAAAAAACGTCCTTTTCAACTTTAAACCCATAACCCCTTCTCTGGATTTAACTGGTGTAATATATTTAATTCCATGTAAAAATTGCAAATCTGTTTATATAGGTGAAACTGGCCGTACAGCAAAAATTAGACTACAAGAACACAGACGATCTTTTAAAAATTGCAACCAAAATTCTAAAATTGTAATCCATTCAATAGAAACCGATCATATTCCTGACTTCGATAATATAAAAATTTTAAATTCTGGTGTTCATAATTATAAATCGCGTATTTTCCTTGAGAGCTGGCACACTGCCAAGCATCTCCACACTATCAATGAAGCATGCGCACTGGCTCCTCAATATTCTGTACTCCTTTAAATTCCTTGAGTGTTCATGTCCTGTTTGCATATTATGTTGTAAATTACTGATGAGGAAACCCGGACGGGTTTCGAAACGTCTGATTTTAATTGTTTTTATATGTAATTTTGTTTTTTAAATGTATTTTAACTTAAAATTTTTTGTCTCATAAATAAAACGTGTTTGCTTTTAAAGTATTTCTTTTAAATTAAAAATCTTCATGAAAATCAGTATACAAATAATTAGGCATTTTAAACAAAGTTTTTTTTTTTTTTTTTTTTCAGTTTTTTTTTATTCTTAACTCATTTCTCTTTATAATACGCGATACAGTAGAGCAGTTGCCGTTCCATGCAACTACAATATACGAACTTATAAATTAAAACTTTTATAACAGAAGATTCTAAAATCAAACTCAAAATTATATTTTTATTTCTTTTTATGAAAACAGAAGTCGAAAGATCGTTTTCAGTTTTATACATTGTAAAAAATAGGTTCTTAAAAATAAGTATATATTATCTCAAAATAGCCCCGAAGCAACATATATTTAAATTTGAAAACAAATGTACTCATTTTTGAGTACATCGACATACTCAACTGGTATGTTGTGGCCACCACATGACTTTCTTCTATATTTTCCTATACAAATTCACTCAGTAAAAACAATTTATTAAAATTATTATTTAAAAAAATTATCTTCCATGATAATGCAGACGATTTCCATATTAGAGAAGTAGTATAACACACACAAAAAAAAAAAAAAGTCAATTTTATTGTCAATGTTACATTTAATATTATATATATATATATATATATATATATATTTTTTTTTTTTTTGTTAAAAATGAAAAAAATCGATAACTATTTTAAATTATCGCAGATCGATGGTTCAACCATTCGTTTTAAAGGTATTGGCGAGCTCTTTTGAAAGATACCCATCATGAAAATTTACTCCCCTCGAGGGGGGGGGGACATCCTCCCCAGGGGGGTGGCGAGGCTCCTACACATACAAAAACATTTTCCCAGTTGACTATCTCTATTATGAATAATTCTTGTAAATTTCATAATGATTACTAAAAAATAATTTTCTTTATACACATTTATACAAAATTTTGTCCTAAATCACCATGTTAAAAATTTAGAAAAAGCGGGATGGCAACGCAACCTGTACGACAATTTTTACCAAAAGGGCACTAATTTATGTCAAGGTGCAACTACATACCAATTTGTATGAAATTTTGTGCAGTAGTTCCTGAAATACAGTTGGCACAAAATTTTGTCTCTCTCACACACACACACAGACAGACATTTTCTAAAAATGGTCAAATCGTGTTCTACAGCTCTCAAAACGTGTAAATCCAACAAAAACCCGAGGTCAAAAATTTTTACGAATCCAATACTTTCTTCTATTGAATATAGAAGAAAGTAAAAATGGGTATGACCAATAAGAATCCCAATATCCCCATGTTTGGCATGTCAATGTACTCAAAAATCAGTACATGGGTTTTCAAATTGAAGTGTATATTGTTTCGGGGCTATTTTGAGACAATATATACTTATTTTTAAGAACCTATTTTTTACAGTGTAGGTAAATCTGAAAAACAGGTCAAAAGCATAGGTTCATAACTTTATCCGATTCACGCAAAATTATGTCATTCTGCCTACAAAAATTAATCCAATTTTTACAGATCATGCAGTTACGGCAGCTGATCATAATCTTTCCGCAAATAATCACAAGCTGGATTTCCTGTAAAAATAAATGCACCGACTGCCTGTTATTTCAAGGTTGACCACAGACTCACAGGAAAGATGACCCTGCCTCTACACGTGGACATATTATTTTGGCTTTTGTTTGTCCGTTTCCGCCTATCGCAATTGTTGCATCGTCGATTGAGAGAAAATGTATTCATTGTCTTCTCATGTTTGTAAACAAATATGGATACAAAGTGCAGAACGATACGATATCATTAAAATTAGTTAAAGGCAAATTTACATGGGTAAACAAAGATGTTTACCACTAGCTTGTTATAGGACAAATATAATTTTGATAAATGCTCATATTTTCCAATTTCTTCTTCTTTCTTTACTCGTTTCTTTTCTGATTAACTTAGGAAACTGCAAGAGAAGTGTAGATAAATTTTAAATAAACAAAACAGTGTTGCTGTTGGGATTAAGGTCGATTGACTAACCTAGAATCCTAGGCCTAGGGGTTATGTCCTCTATGCGGGAGGGGTATTTCTAAGGGTTTCTAGCCCGTATTTCCACGAGTTCTGGAGAAAAGCAGGGAAAACTCCAAAAGACTGTAGGGCAACGAGTGCTTGCGACCTGATTTCTAGCCCTCAGCCTTCTATCTATACGCTACGATTGCAGAATTTTTCGGCCCCTGGTGGGGCAGAAACATGACGATCCCTTCATAATCATTGTTCGTAAAATTATTCTTAACATTTACACTTTGCATATTTTTCATAATTTTTTAATTATATAATGGTGCTTTTACCTAACACGTTTTTTACAGGATCCATTAATGTACCCAGGATGGGCAGGGACACTGGATGCAAGAGACTACAGATCACCATGCCCGCAATGGGACAGCCAAGGTCGGCTAAAAGGTGCCGAAGACTGTCTTTTTATCAATGTCTTCACGCCAAATCTTCCAGTATGAACGTTCTTCTTTCTAAGTGCATTTATTTTAACAACGATATAAAATCTTTATTAATGTAATATTTTCTGAATGTGCCTAAATCTGTCTGATAACTGATGTATTAAGATATCTGGTTAAATTAAAAAAAATTTAATGTTGAAAATAGCCTGCTTAAAGGAATAGAAAAGCTTTCATATCTATAATGAAACACAAGATATTTTTGTTTGACCAATGTAAATTGATATTTAAATTTCATTGTTCACTTGTTTTTATGATTGTAAAACTGATCCACGTAGTTTTGCTTCTAACAAAGAACTTTTTTTCTAATAGGCTGCAGGCTCATTTTCTCCAGTCACATATCCCGTCATGATTTTCATCCATGGAGGCAATTTCGAAGAAGGAGCTGCAAATATCTATGGTCCTGAAAAACTCATGGATAAAGGAGTCATTCTTGTAACTTTTAACTACAGAATAGGACTCTTTGGTATACCTCTGTTCTGGTCACGTGTTTCTTTTGCTAAAATATCTTAAGCTAAATAGTAGTAAATAAACCTTTGTATTTTCAGGATTTTTGAGTTCTGGTGATCACATATGTCCCGGAAACATGGGTCTGAAAGACCAAGTTTTAGCGATTAGATGGGTTCGTGAAAATATCGATAGATTTGGTGGTGACCCCAATGCCATTACTCTCTTTGGACAGGGATCTGGGGCAGCAAGTGTGTTTTTGCATATACTTTCACCACAAAGTCAAGGTAAGCATTTCAAAAATAAATCAAATATTATAAGCTGAAAGAAAACTATTTACACAAACAATGAAAATTTAAAGCTGATTAAAGGGAATGCAATTACAAATATCTAAATAGTTATTATAGATTGTAAAAAGTTATGTAATAATTTTTTTTTTAAATAATATCATTATACAACTCCTCAAACATTAATTTTTTTCTTTACAAAAGTTTAAACTTTAAATATGTTTTTCTCGGTTTCCAAATTTTCGGAATAATAAGTTACTTATAATGTTCCTTGCTAATTTCATTTTTCATCCAATCCTTTAAAAAATTTCTATGGATGCTAATCAGTGTATTTGTCACTAAATTGAGTATTCATTTTAAAATCAAGGAATTATTATAACTTTAACGAACTCTTAAGTTTAGTTGCATGACAAAAATTCATGAAGGTTTCAAGTTTTAAAATTATTTTGTTTGTAACTGACGCTGTAATTGAGATATAAAATATCCATTGCACAGATATGTTCGATTACATACAAAAGATACACAGTAAAAAAATTGGAGTTTTAAAATAACTTAGAATTACCATGGAGGATTTTGAGTGGGGGTATTATTTGATATTATTATTCCCAAAAAAGGATATTTTTCATCTAAAAGATTACGTTTTATCATTTAAAACAGAAACATTGCACCCCAGCAAAAAAAGTGACGCAACTTAAAAGCGCAGAAAAAACAATTTAAAGAAAAACATAAAACATAATCTAGCCTGCAATAAAATTCACAAAACTACTCTCAAATGAATAAATTGCGAGACAAAGATATGACGCGTTCTTTTTTTTACTTTCTTCTATATGTAATATAGAGAAAGTATTGGATTCGCGAAAATTTTCGAAGTCCACTTTTTGATGGATTTACATGTTTTGGGATATGGAGAACACGAATTAATAGTTTTTAGAAAATGTCTGTCTGTCTGTCTGTCTGTCTGTCTGTCTGTATCATTTTTTTGTGGACGCTGTATCTCACGAACCAATGAATGAAATTTAACCAAACTTGGTATTTAGTTGCACCCTGACATAAACTGGTGCTGATTAGATTTTGGGATCAATCGCTCAATAGGTGGCGTTGTGATCGCATTTTATGCAAATTTTTAACATGGCAGCATAGGACAAAATTCCGTGTAAATGGGCATAAAGAGAGTTATTTTACACTTGTGATTGTAAAATTAATATGAATTATTGATAATAGTAGTAGTTAGCTAGGAAAAAAATTTTGTGCATGGGGGGGCATCGGTTCCCCCCCCGGGGGGAAAATCACCCCCCCGGGGAAGTAAATTTTCAAGATGGATATCTTTCGAAAGGTCTCGTTGATAATAGTAATAGTTAACTTGGAAAAAATTTTTGTGCATGTGGGGGCATCGGTTGCCCCCCCACCGGGGGGGGGAAGTTCCCACCCGGGGGGGCAAAGTTTCAAGATGGGTATCTTTCGAAGGATCTCGTCAATACCTTTAAAACGAATGGTTGAACGATAAATCTGTGATAATTTAAACCAAAGTTATCGATTTTTTTTACTTTTAACAAAAAAAAAACAGAAAAATATCGCATTTTTTTTTTTTTTTTTTTTAACGAAATTTAACCAAACTTGGTATTTAGTTGGTCCCCGACATAAACTGGTGCTGATTATGTTTGGGGATCAATAGCTCAACAGGTGGCGCTGTGATAGCATTTTATCTAAATTTTTAACATGGCAGCATAGGACAAAAATTCGTATTAATGTGCATAATTAGAGTTGTTTTAAACTTGTGATTGTAAAATTAATATGAATTATTGATAATAGTAGTATGTAACTAGGAAAAAAATTTTCTGCATGGGGGGGCATCGCTTCCCCCCCTGGGGGGGAAGTACCCCCCGGGGGGGATAAATTTTCAAGATGGGTATCTTTCGAAAGGTCTCGTCAATACCTTTAAAACGAATGGTTGAACTATAAATCTGTGATAATTTAAAACAAAGTTATCGATTTTTTTCACTTTTAACAAAAAAAAAAAAAAAAAAAATCTTACTTTTTTTTTTTTTAAGCTATTGTATAGCTTTTATCGCGGGCTTTGAGCGCGGCGACCGAATCGAAAAATTCCGTAACGAAAAAAAAACCTAACACAGTTCGGCAAACTTCGGTAGACTTCGGCTGTACGAAGCTCGCACGGATCGAGACGAGCTGCTCCGAAATCGGACGAATACGTAAGCAGCTGTTTGTGAGAAAGTATATAGGTGTATAGGTATGTATCATCTATGTACAACAGTGAATAGCTGTACGCGTAAAATTTGTGTATAAAATACATCAGATAAAACTTGAATATCCCCATTCGACTTGCAGGACTTTAAAACCTATTAAATACCTTTTCTCTATTAAAATTTGTTTGCTTATCGGTCACCACGCTCAAAAAGTGTAACTTGAATTAATATCAAAGAAAAAACTTGAATATCCCCATTCGACTTGCAGGCCTTTAAAACCGATTAAAATACCTTTTCTCTATTAAAATTTGTTTTCTTATAGGTCACCACGCTCAAAAAAGGTAACTTGAATTAATATCAAAGAAAAAACTGGAATATCCCCATTCGACTTGCAGGCCTTTAAAACCTATTAATTACCTTTTCTCTATTAAAATTTGTTTTCTTATCATTATTGTTATCTTATCATTATTGTTATCTTATCATTATTGTTATCTTATTCATTAATATTAAAGAAAAAACTTGAATATCCCCATTCGACTTGCAGGCCTTTAAAACCTATTAAATACCTTTTCTCTATTAAAATTTGTTTTCTTATCATTATTGTTATCTTATCATTATTGTTATCTTATTCATAAATATCAAGGAAAAACCTTGAATATCCCCATTCGACTTGTAGGCCTTTAAAACCTATTAAATACCTTTTCTCTATTAAAATTTGTTTTATATCGGTCACCACGCTCAAAAAGTGTAACTTGAATTAATATCAAAGAAAAAACTTGAATATCCCCATTCGACTTGCAGGCCTTTAAAACCTATTAAATACCTTTTCTCTATTAAAATTTGTTTTCTTATCGGTCACCACGCTCAAAAAGTGTAACTTAAATTAATATCAAAGAAAAAACTTGAATATCCTCATTCGACTTGCAGGCCTTTAAAACCTATTAAAATACCTTTTCTCTATTAAAATTTGTTTTCTTATCATTATTCTTATCCTATCATTATTGTTATCTTATTCATTAATATCAAAGAAAAAACTTTAATATCCCCATTCGACTTGCAGGCCTTTAAAACCTATTAAATACCTTTTCTCTATTAAAATTTGTTTTCTTATCTGTCACCACGCTCAAAAGGTTTAACTTGAATTAATATCAAAGAAAAAACTGGAATATCCCCATTCGACTTGCAGGCCTTTAAAACCTATTAAATACCTTTTCTCTATTAAAATTCGTTTTCATATCGGTCACCACGCTCAAAAAGTGTAACTTGAATTAATATCAAAGAAAAAACTTGAATATCCCCATTCGATTTGCAGGCCTTTAAAACCTATTAATTACCTTTTCTCTATTAAAATTTGTTTTCTTATCATTATTGTTATCTTATCATTATTGTTATCTTATTCATTAATATCAAAGAAAAAACTTGAATATCCCCATTCGACTTGCAGGCCTTTAAAACCTATTAAATACATTTTCTCTATTAAAATTTGTTTTCTTATCGGTCACCACGCTCAAAAAGTGTAACTTGAATTAATTTCAAATAAACAAGTTGAATATCCCCATTCGACTTGCAGGCCTTTAAAATTTATTACAATACCTTTTCTCCATTAAAATTTGTTTTCTTATCATTATTGTTATCTTATTCATTAATATCAAAGAAAAAACTTGACTATCCCCATTCGACTTGCAGGCCTTTAAAACCTATTAAATACCTTTTCTCTATTAAAATTTGTTTTCTTATCGGTCACCACGCTCAAAAAGTGTAACTTGAATTAATATCAAAGAAAAAACTTGAATGTCCCCATTCGACTTGCAGGCCTTTAAAACATATTAAATACCTTTTCTCTATTAAAATTTGTTTTCTTATCGGTCACCACGCTCAAAAAATGTAACTTGAATTAATATCAAAGAAAAAACTTGAATATCCCCATTCGACTTGCAGGCCTTTAAAACCTATTAAATACCTTTTCTCTATTAAAATTTGTTTTCTTACCGGTCACCACGCTCAAAAAGTGTAACTTGAAATTATATCAAAGAAAAAACTTGAATATCCCCATTCAACTTGCAGGCCTTTAAAAACCTATTAAAATACCTTTTCTCAAAAAAATAGAGTTAGATCATTGAAATTTGGTACATCGAGGTTTTCGATACCTACAAATCGATTGCGGATATTTTTGATATATTCTCATTGCGGATATATTCTCATTTATTCAATAAAAGAAAAAAATTGTTTTCTTATCTGTCACCACGCTCAAAAAGTGTAATTTGAATTAATATCAAAGAAAAAACTTTAATTAATATCAAAGAAAAAAAAATACTGCATAAATAAAATGAATAAATAATAATTGCATAAGTTGATAAAAAATGCTATGCAATAGCTTTACCGCGGCAGTCCTCGAGTGCCACACGTATTTTTTATTTTTTTTAATATTGTTACTGATTGAATATGTATAGGTAAATATAGAAGAAAGTCTTGTGGTGGCCACAACATACTAGTTTTTTTTTTTTTTTTTTCTGAGAGGGGAGGGGTATTTTTCATTCGTATGTATTTACTGAAATATACGTACCTTTGTAGATTGCTTTTGACACAAGATTTTAAAAGTCAAAAATTCACAAAAATGCTTTTTTTTTTTTTTTTTTTTTTCAATTTTGAAAAAGAATTTGAATGTGTTTTGACCTTTGCATCAAGAATCAACCATAAGTATTTATGTCCTAAAGTTTAGTGTGAAAGTAGTAAAATACAA